>CM024762.1:102993677-103596474 GCA_014218235.1 Colocasia esculenta
ACTGATGAATTCCTCAATGCAAATCGAATGAAATGTCAACTCCGTCTTTAAACTCCTTTGTCACAACTCCATTAACTATTTCACGGTACATCCATGACCGATTCTCATATGACATTTTCCCTACACAGATTAAATGTTATCTCACGAGTTAAAAACTCAACATACCCTCACATCGTTCGAGTAAGTCAAAATGAATAGGTAGGACATATTAATTAGATTATCACTTTTTACCCATCCATGAATATTTGATCGCACTCAGATGGTCATTTACTATTTGTTGTACATTTGCTGAAAATTTCGGCAGCATCTCCCCACCCTCTCCGATATACCAAAAATATTTATTGATTAAGAATTTTTCTTAAACACTTATTTCTAAGTGGCTAAAAAATATTCAAAATCAAAAAGACCAGAGAGGAGTGAGAAGACGCAACCAAAATTTTCAACAACTGCACAACACATCGTAAATAACCAACTAACTACGATCAAACATTCACAGACTGTCCAAAACGGGACAATTCAAGACTTTGAGTTAGATATACACGTTCTCATCATTGAAATAAGACTCGCGCACATCAATCCCAAAGTCTTGAACGGGAAGATTCATTGACACGGGTTAAACACGCTCTCGTGAGGTGTGTGCAGTGGTAAATTGCTATACATGCATAGATCAAATTTAAAAAATCACATAAACATGATAGTAAAATAAAAATAAAATATTACATGTGAACGAGTGCAATATTAAACCAAATTCACACATACATGTAAATGAATTACATTAAAGTAAGAAGTGTAATACTAATCACTAAACTGAAAATAAATAATTAAAAACAATCCATATCAATCCCAAGTCCACTAACTTAAACATATTAACCCAAGTCCATTAAACTCCCTTAAATAAACAGTGGTGGGTGTTACACTAGCACATTACCCAAGGGAGCCAGTCACTCATTTGAACTTAAGTGTTGAAGTGAGGTTTTTGTTTATTAGTGAGTTGAGGCCAAGAGAGACCCACCTGTAGCAACCTGAATTTTCGAAAAATAAAAATTTAAATAAAGAATTTAAAACTTAGTTAAATGGATATTTAAATAGAGCATTAAATAACCCATTAAATGGAAAAGTAATGGACTTTGCTAATGGATCTTCTAGAATTTATTAGGTCAAAATATGAATTTACAAAGGGAGAATAGTAGGAAAATACCCTAAATTCGTAACTAAATTATTACCTAAATAGAAAGGGGTATTTAATGCATTAAATGGGAAGTTAGAGTTGGAATTGGATTCCTAAACCTACCCCATATGGGTTAGCACGAATTTAGATCTCTTCCTAGTCTAATAGAGATTTGGAAGGCAAGGAAGGAAGGTGGGAGTAAGGAAATCTCGGAATTAAAAAGGAATTAGAGTAAAAGTAGGAATAGAAAACATACTTGCATAAATACACCTCTTAAACTCTATTGGGCAACCCTAGCTCGTTGCCAAGAGTTGCTGGACGTGGAGAGGAGGCTAAGGAGGAGAGGATTTCGTGGAGAGAAGAAGAGCTTGAAGCTTCTTCCCTTGTTCTTCAAGTTCTAGCCCTAGAAGACAATTCAGTCAAGGTAGCCATTCCCACAAGCATAAACCATGAAACTTTTTCTGTAGGTTCTATCTACCCTCTTGAACGAAACCCCCAAGTTCATATTTTTTCCATCCATCCTATATTTTGTTTAATTTCTAAAGAACTGCAAACATGATAACCCCGAGGTGTCATGTTTAATTCAAATCTCTATGTATACTTGATCCCATGCTACGAAAGTTTTACTGTAGATACTTCACGTTGTTAGGGATCATTTGCCCCTAAAAAGCCTAAATTTCATTGAGCATGTTGCTCGAATTAAATCAGTCTTGCTCTCTATGTCTTGTTCTGTGTTACTCGTGTTGTTCATGCTCAAACCATGTTCAAACCATGCTCTCTCTCTAATCCCTATTTACTGGAAGTACCCTCGCATGTCTAGTTTCATTTGCCACTGATTTCATGATTTTTCATCGTGTATATAATTAGTTATGATTTCTGAACAACCCGTATCAAAGGTTGAAATCCCTGGTCCGCAATCCAATGTCTGGTCTGACTCCTGTCAGAGTCAGGCGCAGACAACCAGAAGGCGACACTTCGACATGTCGCTTTCTGGGGCCTGATTGCGACACCCTCCCTGTCGCGACCAAGAAGGCGACAGGTGAGCCGTCGCTTTCTCAGTTCCCGTTTGCATGCCCTGTCGCGACCTGTGCAAGATGGGTCGCGTTCTGCCTGGCCCATGTCGCCATCCTTACAACCCTATGTCGCCTTCACAGGTTTTTGATGAAAAACCCATAAAAAATAAAGTAAAATATTTTGTCACTTTCTAAATAATTCTTACGCCTTCTTACGTTATACCCCCAGTAAAAACCCTACTTAAAAATGGTGCTATATTGAATGATTTAAATACATGTTCACGACTTATTCTATCTATGATTTCTCTTGCACTTGCACACACTTGAACCATCCATATATGGCTGAAATCTTGAAGGAAATATCTCATAATGTATTGGTAATTTATTGAAATGAAGTACATTAATTGCCCTATTTTGAAAGGACTTGTATTTATTCTCGCGTTGTTTATGTACCGATATCGACGCTCCACTGTCCTAGAATTCCTCTAGAACGTCGAGCACCTGTTTTATATACACACTTTACTTGGCTTGTGGTGAACTCTCCGTCGATATTCGTCCTTTCGCCGGACTAGTGAACTCTTGCACAAGGCCTCCGTAAGTCTCCTCTGATCATGGATTCCCACATGGTCGACGAGCCGGTTGTACCCTAATACCTATGATACCCTTTAGGGATCTATATGATCCAAACGGCTATTAGAGTTCACTCTTACCTGAATCCCGTCGAACCTCTGGACTTGTGCATAACATGGCCAGTGGGAAGGTCGTGAATTCCACCTGACTGCCAATACGACGTGCGCGTGTTGTGCAACTGTTACTATCGCCTGTTTACTCGTCGTATTACGTGCAATGTCCCCTAGCTCTCATCTGTACTCTACTCGCTCGTCTATTCACGTTCACTCCACTTCTCGTCTATTCATCTAGTGCTCTCATCTACTTCTTGGTACTCTATATTGGCCATTGACTGATTGTCTAAAGATAAACAATATAACCATGCTTGGCAATATATAAAGGGCCCGATCTGGTCCTGGGATGTGCGCCCGAAAGTGCTAGTGCCCATGGGAGTTAAATGATCAGAGTGTTTGGCATTACACTCAAGTGCTATCTATCTCGACTATCTATATGACAATCAAAAACACAAAACGTGCTACACTCTCTCGATGTCTAGAATGACAAACAAGTGCTATACTCGTCGTGCTATTACTATACTTGTGCTAGTTGTGCTATGGCCATCCTGCTATTCGTGTTATACTCGATACTTGTGCTACTTTGGAAACTATACTCGCTCTCGTGCTATTGTGTTATCTCTTGCTATATTTGACTCTCTTGTACCTGCTATCTTTAGATACTCTGCCATTAAATGCATTAATTATTTAAAGCCTGCTTGAGCCTGAGATTTAAGTCCTACTGGGCGTTATCGCTCACCCTACGTTATTTGATGTTGTGTTCTCAGGTGAGACCGAGGATGACACATACACTCAAGGAAGGGAATGACCAAGAGTGAAGCCAGGAGTACCCTCGAGTCATTATGTTATCTTAGAGTTATAGTTAGTCATTTCCTTTTATTGAAATGTATTGGGCCCTATAGATTGGCTCTGATATTAGTGGTTGTAACTAGACATTTGAAAAGTTATTAATGAGAAAGATTTGATTTATTATCATTCAATGTGCAATGGTTTGATGTCTAGTATTTGCTCTATACCTTTTCTTGCAACTGCCTTCGCGCTCCGATATTCCGCATTGGGGCGTGACACCCACACTTTAGACTTCTTCATAGTTTATACGCATGGCTATCAAATAAACATTTGTCACCAAGATAGCACTCCCCACACACACCTTCACGGTGTTGTGTCAACATCTTGGCAGCTAGCCTTTGGTGTAATGCACCACAAGGAGAATTCTCCTTTCAAGACAAACAATTTCTATTGGTTCAATCCATTTGGCAGTGTCACTGGATGGAGTTGCCACTCAACCCCACAAGCCTCACTTAACAACAAGTGTTTGAAGCTGCCTAGCTACTAGGGGACCCAAGGTCATACATATATAAAAGGGGGGCCCCTCAAATCTATGGAGTTCACTAATTAATTTACACTTGATTTTATTTTCACTAATTTTTAACTATTTTTTTCAATAATTTTATTCCAACTTATTTTTATTTTCACTTTTTTCCCACTGATTTATATTTTCACTATTTTCTCGTTGTTTTATATTTTTACTATTTCTATCACTAATTTTTATTCTTACTAATTTTTATTTCCATTGGTTTTTATTTTCAACTATTGTTCTCACTTATTTTTATTTTTCACTATTGTTCTCACTGATTTTTAACTATTTTCTCACTGTTTTTTATATTATACTTTCTAAATATAGATTTAAAAAATTAGCTCTAGTTGTCTTATTAGACTGACAGTCTTTTAGAAAATAAATTTAGATGTTATGATATGAGATGTTGTTAAAAGTCTAAATGTCGATAACCAAAGTTCAATATATTATTTTTATTTTTATCTTTAATTTGAGATGTCTAACTCTCTAAGTTCATTTGATTAATTCAAAATGTCTACTTCTCAAAAGACCAAAAGTCTATAGCCAAATATAAGGACAAATTTAAAATTTTATGTCCAAATGGTAAGCAACTATAAAATAGAAAGAATGAATAGTCCGAAAAAGTCCAAAAGGCACAAACCATCAATCTAACCAACCGAACCAAAATATTGGTTCTGTTCAATTTAGTTTATAAGAGCTTCGTTCGGTTTCAAACTTGAATCAATTTGATTTGTTTCGGATTGAAAATGACCCTTACTAAAGCATATGTTCGACACATAATTTGGCACCAAGGTTGGGGAATACTTAGGCAAACTAAAGAAGTTAATTATGTGAGGGGGAGGGGCAGTGGCGGGTGGGGGGGTTGCATAGGAAGGGGGGGGGAGGGCAGTGGAGGTGGGGCGCAGGAGGGGGAGGGGTAGTGGAAGAGAGTGGGGGAGGGGGAGGGTTACACAGAAATGGGGGGGGTAGTGGTGGCGGGGTGGGGGGGGGGGTGTTGCACAGGAAGGGGGGGAGGTTAGTGGAGGTGGGGCGCCGGAAGGGGAGGGGTAGTGGTGGAGTAGGGGGGGTGGTTTGCACAGGAGGGGGGGGGGGGGCAGGGGCGGGTGGCAGTGGGGCGCAGGAGGGGGAGGGGCAGTGGCGGGGTCGGGGAAGGGGGGGTGCACAGGAAGGGGGGGAGGGAGGTGGCGGTGGGGCGTAGAAGGGGGAGGGTTAGCGGCGGAGGCAGGTAGGAGGGGGCCGACGGGGGGCATAGGGGAGGGGCTGGCATACCTAAGATCCACGGCGGTGGTGCAGGGTGCAGGTCACCGCGGCGGAGGCGGAGGAGGCGGCGGCGACGGCGTCGGGGCGGAGGAGGCGGCGCCGTCAGTTCTCGGAGCACGCAGGTGGAGGAGGAGGCGGCGACCGTCCCAGAGATGATGAGAGAGAGAGAGAGAGAGAGAGAGATAGAGAGAGAGAGAGAGAGAGAGAGAGAGAGAGAGCGAGAGAGAGAGATTTCAAAAGGAAGGCGGGAGGGGGGGGCCGGGGGGGGGGTGGGAGGGGGGAAATGGGGGGGGGGGGGTTGACGACGGAAATTTCGACGGAAACTCTTCGTCGGAATATCCATCGGCATTTCCGACGGATCTTCTGACAGAGAAAACTCGTCGGATTACTAACGACATTTCTGACCTATTCAGTTCCGTCAAAAATCCGATGGAATTCCGATGGAATTTCTGACAGAAAATTTTCTATCAGGACATTTCTGACCTATTCAGTTTCGTCAAAAATTCCGATGGAATTTTCTATCAGAATTTCCGACGGTATTACCGACGAAATATTTCTGTCGAAAATATCCTTCAGTAATGCCGCTTTTCCTTGTAGTCTACTATCATATCATGTCATGTAGTTATTCAATGGCCTAAAAGTGATCAACCTACATGAAAGCTATAAGAATATGAACTTCTATCCTAAGTGTTCTTAATGATTGGTTGATTTCATCTACCATGTGATTGATAGGAGCTATGTCCATACTCTGTCTTGTTCATAACTGAAAAGTGTTATATACTAAAAAGTGCAGCAACCATGTGATAGTTTGAATTGCATATACATGTCATGCTTGATTGTTACAAGCTTTCCGCTTGTTTTAAACCGGTGGATTGTGGATTTAGACACATTCTACATGACACATTGCACATATAGGCAGCCCTCTCTTGGGGATTTGGAAACTCTCAGCCGATCATTCTGTATCGATAGGCCACTGACCTTTTCTCCAAGACCTCCGTAATTCTCCGTACTCTATGGATTCCCTCATGGACACCGAGTTGGTTGTACCATTGAAGTTCTCAGAAGATAGAATGCACTTCTATTATTATCTACTTCTCGTGAGAGTGATTTGATAACATTGAAACCAAGTCATTAAATGTAAAGATTGAACTAATGAGATTAAGCTGTTATGCTGCCGAAATTAATCTGGATCATGTCCCCTTGCCTTGATCCTTTATAATCATTGACGTGATCTTTTGTCCACAACTGTCTATTGCTTGGAAATCATATTGGCCATAAATGAATGAATGAAATTACCAGAAAATATTGAAACTTCAGTTCATAACTATGCCTGTGCAAATAGGGCCCAGTCTGGTCTTGGGAGGAGCACCCGAAATACTTATAAATCGCGAGAGTATGATTCATTGAGGTGTCTGACAATCACCTAATTGAATGCAAGATTGACCTGGGTAATTTCCACACTATTATTGAATGATTGGATGATTGATTGACTGATTGAACTGTTATATGTGAAATGACCAAATCTATTGTACCTATCATCGTTATTGGATCCAATATGTCATTGTCCATTGGAATTTTATGAAATTCAACTAATCTCTCCTTCTCACATGAGAATTGTCATGGAATCTGTTACTGGGCCATCCTCGTTTATGTTACAGCGTACGTGGATTTGTCACTATCGTTATTGTCATGAGTATTGCATGATAGCATCTTACCTGTTAACATGTTAATTACATAAAGCATGCTCGCATCATGAGATGTAAATTCTATTGGGCACTAGTGTGCTCACACCTGTTTTTCTTATTATTTTCAGGTGATGATTATGAAGTATTAGAGAATGATGGGATTGGGGAAGAGTGATGAGCTTCTCAAATGTACCCGTCTACATAGCACGTTAGCTAAGAAGATTAGAGTTAGAAGAGTTTGTGATAGTTAGTTTATTTTCCTGATGTCATATGTACTCTGAAATATAATAATGGGCCCTATATTTGGCTCCGATTATGTAAGATTTTAAACTAGTTTGATGGAAATGAAATAAAAATTATTTGGTTGATAATATTATTGTCTCAAATCTTTTGTTATATTTAATTATTATTTTAAATTACTCGACTGTGATATTCATACTTGTATCACTTACGTTCTCGATATTTATTTTTCGCTGCGAAATATCAGGACGTGACAAAAAACTCTTAACAGTGACTTTCGCCACTATAAAATTATTAATAAAAAAAAACACTCCACTCCGACCATTACTAATACTCGAGAAGGAAAAGGACGTTACGAGAGCGGGAGCAGGCAGGAAGGGACTTCGCATTGGAAAGGTCCAGGAAGGGTTTGCTTCGATCCCATCCTCGGCCAACTGGGAAGATTCCGAAGCTTAGGCAAGTGAAGACTGAGAGGAGGTACCTGGAGGAAGCAAGGAGACTGGTTGGCCGAGTGGTGGGGTGTAGAAGACGGAGTCAGGTCAGGTGAACCCCAGATTGGCCCTCCCTGCATCCCGAAGTCTGACTCGGGCTACCGACAGAGTAGGGCTTTGTCAGGTGGATGAGGATCTAGACCGACCCCAAGTTGCCGGAAGTTGAGCTCCACGTAACCATCCAGATTCTGATTACCACGGGAGAATGGAAGGAATGGTTCATAGAGGTTTGAATAATAAGGGAAAAAAAAGAAAAAGAAAAAAAGGAAAAAAAAACCCAACAAGGTGACCGCATCGGTGTCAAAGTGGAAGGATAAAAGCGTCAAGGTTACTGGAGGAGTCGAGGTGGAGTTGGGGTCCTTGATCAATGAACACGTACTTAGACACCAACCTGAATACCATGTTGTTTTCAAGTGTCCTCATCATTAATATTATTTATTTATCTAAAAATATATAACATGAGCACCTTTTTAACTCGTAAAAGGTGGGCTCTCACTTAGTGCAGGGATATGCGCCTTTGCAATACTTAAGGGACCGCCTTGACAACTATGAGTGGAAGTTGCATAGCCAAATTTCAATATTTCTATTATCTTTAAAGTCTACTTCATGAATCTATAAAATACTCGTCATTTTCATATCCAACTAGCTAGGGAAGCTTTTTCTCAATCATTTGAGTCCTTTTGTTTAGTTCTAGGGCACCCGTGGAAGGTCTGCCTTAACTTTTTGCTTTCGCAACGTGCCTCTCTCTCTCTCTCATATATATATATATATATATATATATATATATATATATATATATATATGGTGCTGCTTCAAAGAGAAATGATAAAATCTAAAATGAAAAAATGAAATATAAAAAGATTGCCACTTTTCTTTCATATCTTGTTAACTCATATGATATGCAAGATTAGCATTTGCTATACATTAAGGTAATTATTATCCCCTCACTTAATTTCCTATCTCTCCCATTGCAATGATTATATCACTCCTCTAATAATTCTTAGTCTTCAAAGTGAAAAAAGAGAGAAACATAAACGTTTTGTCAAATTATTTTTTGCATCAAGGTCCTCATGCGCTTAAATTCCTCTAGGTGCGACAGTTAGAGCATATATGATTCTCATACAGATTTTATTCTTTAGATTTTTAATAATTTAAAGCACACGATAGTAACCAATTTTTCTCCATCTTAAAAAGGTGTTAAGATCATACAGCAACAAGATGACGATCACGCGTGCATGCATACGCATCATGAGAAAGACTAAGGGAGCTAGTGATTTTGGAGGAATTATACCTTTTCTATTTCTAAAAGAAATACACCTTCTTAGTTAACGGTGGCTCCACGACTTTCATTATATCAGTGGCTAGAAACACCCGTTGATATAGCCGTTGACATATATTGATCATAAGTCAATGGCTATCGAAAATTGTTGATATTAACTTAACATATGTCTATGACTACTGAGATCCGTTGACATAAGCTTAACATATGTCAATGGCTCACAGTTATCGTTGACATATGTTATGCTTATCTCAATGGATCTCAGTAGCCGTTGACATATGTTGATTAAAAATTAATGGCAGGATTTTTTCTGCTCGTACAACAACTTGTCAATATCTCAATAAAGCCATTGACAAAGGTTGTATTTGTCAACGGCTACTTTGAGCCGTTGACAAATAATAGTGAATATGTACATCATTAATTCCTTAGTGCCCCTCCTGCCCTCCTATAAGAGTTGGGATCTTCTCTGTAGCCCCCAGGAGTGAACTCAGGCAGTCACCTATCCTGGTGCGTCATCTGTAGAAATTTTTTGAAAAACTAGGACTCTCTCCACCTCCCGGTTTCAAGAGTCTCCCAGCCGGTTGCTTCACCCCGGCCCCCTCCTTTCCCGCCTTCTACGTACCCTACCCCAGTACCTAACTTTGTTAAAAAAAATTGAAAAATAGAAATTAGTCATACTTCTTATATTAATATTTATGTATAATTTTTTATTATTTATATATTTTAAATAATAATTGATACGGGAATATCCCAGTAGGTCAGCTTTGTCCTCGGTTTTAGCCAACCTCATTGAAGCATAGGCCGACCTCATTGAAAGCATAGGCCGACCACCTCCATCACAGGCAGAACATTAGCTAATCGACGGAACAATGAACCCTCTTGGCACCTCGGGCCATCTTTTGCAGCTCGGCAAAGGACGATCTCTCTGCTCGGACGAAGCCGACTTGGTGCCTGACGTGCTCGCGCATGCCCCGAAGCGGTCCTCACGTGACTGAGGAGGCAGATATGGTAAGGTCTGATGATCATGGGACCATATTAAGACCTCGGTCGCGATGACCTGGCAGGACGGTGGCTACTTCCAATCCGACATCAATCATGAAAACCCCCAGTGAGATTGGCGGGGTCGTCCAGCTGTTACACAGTGGTCCTAACACTATATAAGTGGCAGACACTCCACAGGCACAGGTATGATGTTCTATTCCAAGCCAGGCCATTCTGCTCGGCTAGTGACTGACAAGGGCGTCAGAGTGTCTCCCCGCCGAGGTTTCTCGACGGGCTTTGCATGTCAGGTCGGGAGCTCTGAACCAGCGTCACACGTCGACCAAGCGCTCCTCAAACGGAATTCATCGGCTTGGTCGTCTTGGCTCACTCTGGCGAGAAGCACCTCAGTGGTCACCTCGGCCCGAGCCGACCTATGTTACAATTGCAGTAACATTGGCGCCGTCTGTTGAAAAATACTACTAAAGGTCAGTACGGCTTTTCCCCACACCCTTTAGTTGAACTCAACTAAGTGCGGAAACTGAAAAGCCCTTGAGGCACCACCTATGATCGGCAAGGGGGCCGACTAGGATCATACAAGATTGCACCGCAAGATCTTCCGAAAAACAGTTAAAATGAGGAGATGACGAGTCGCTTAGAGCATCGTCTTCTTTTATTGTATGCAATATAATGCTTATGCGCACTCTGAACTGAAAACCCCAGCTATGCAATGAAAGACCTCGTTTGCGAGACCATCCTGTAAGATGTGCAGGTCGGATATGCTAGGAACCTGCTCTATTTATTGTGATTCGTCAACAAAGTTATATATCTTTTAGATGCGCATGATTTGATTGTGATTGAAAAGTTGAAAGTCGGACAACCATATTATGGCATCGCGATTTGTTATCCCGTGGGCGCTCAGTTGGTCCCGACAACAAAAAAAGAACGACAGAAAGTGTGGTCGCTTCGGCACACGTTGACGTGGACGTTGTAGTTCACTGGATGAGGTCGCTTAGGCACTTGTCAGGAACTAAGAGATGACGTCCGACGTGAATTGAAGGCGTGGTCGCTTCGGCACACGTTGACGTGGACATCGTAGTTTGCTGGACGAGGTCGCTTAGGCAGTTGTCAGGAACTGAGAGATGACATCCAATGAGAATTGAAGGCGTGGTCGCGTCGGCACACGCGAGGTTGTGAACATCGTAGTTCGCTGGATGAGGTCGCTTAGGCACTCGTCAGGAACTGAGAGACGACGTCCGACATGAATTGAAGGCGTGGTCGCTTCGGCACACGTGAGGTTGTGGAAGTCGTAGTTCGCTGGACGAGGTCGCTTAGGCACTCATCAGGAACTGAGAGACGATGTCTGACGTGAATTGAAGGCGTGGTCGCTTCGGCACACGAGGCTATGGACGTCCTAGTTCGCTGGACGAGGTCGCTTATGTAACACCCCGACTATTTTTATTTGTTGAAAAACATGAATAATAAAGTTATATAGTCTTAAATTGTAATAATTGATATTTGGGAATGATTAGTATTAACTAACGTTACCCCAGTGTCGTACTCGGACGTGTGCGCTCCCACAGGACGACACTGAAAAACTGTAACGAAAACGAAATCTGAGAACACCATAATTTCCAGAAAAATGTGGAGATCTCAGAAATATAAATATCCGATTTTTTTTGACATTCGGATTTTGAGATTAAGTCGACGCGATCATTTTCCGGGTGATTTTTCACCTACTGTAAAATAAATTCTAAAAATTAAACTAAAATTATCATAATTTTTAAAACCATCATATTAGTCTATGGTTAAAATTTCAATACAAATGGACACCATTTGGATAGATTTACATAGGGATCATTGGGCCAGCTGATTTAAGGGCCAATTACGGTAACCATTTTCTGGGATTTTCCAGGAGCTTACATGTGAGGATTAGAAGAGGTCAACACACATTAGGATAAGGCTAAGCCAAGGGGTTGGGCTATCATTAAGGTTACTGTGTGTAACCAAGAGAGTGTATGCATGGGCAACGTGTTAAGATAAAAACCCAATGGTTTTTACCATGACACGTTGGCAGCTAACGTGCCATTGCGCATGGAGCAGCCACTGGGTTATAAATACCTTCCCCCCCAAGCTTCGAAACCATGTTTTCCACCCTTTTCTACTGTTATGCTGCTGCCATTGCACTGGATAACATCTTGTTTGGGGAGGTGTTCCTGGTTGCAATCATTGTGAAGAGGTTGCTGCTGCTTGAACTGCTGGTTCTTCTTGCACCTTGTTCCTGCTCGAGCTCTTGTTGGAGCTATCGCTGAGAAGTGGTTGTGGAGCCATCTTGGAGGCTGTTGCTGCTACAACAACAAGCTCCACTTGCTTATTCCTTCACTTGTGGTCCTTTCTTCATTTTCCTCAACTAGGTAGGATTCATATCCCTCTGATTCAATTCGGTTCTCCATATATAACAAGGAATTCGTGAGGAACGGATAAGTTGTTATACTTGTGATTCTCTGTTTTCCTTCCAGTCATGGTAAAATTACTCTTGTTGGGAAAGGAACAACTTGGTTCTATTTTAGAAATCAATTCCTATCCTCTTCCTCTACCTTTGATCTTTGTTCATGATCTGGAGTCATGTAGAAGTTTTAATATCTATAGAACTATGTGAGAACTTTTACTTAATTGTTAGGTACTCCAAGTTTTGATTTAGATTCATGAAATATTTGGAGTTTTAGTGTTTATCTTGTAGGAATCTTTCCAATAAACCATTGCCAATAAGATCATACTTCCAGTACTACACTATATCTAGTTTCAAGTAAGACAAGTTTGAATTGTAAACTTTCTCTTTCATCCTATTTCTTTAGCTTATAAACCATTGTGAGAGCTACCATTAGACTCTTCTATTTGATATCAAACATGTCTTGGTTCATAAGTTCTATAGTTAGGGTGTTTAGGATAGATTTGAAGTCATTTTTGGAAGTTCTGCAACTACCTGTCGACAGCCAGCCCAAAGCTGTCGACAGGCGCATGTTTTCCAGACTTCTAGAGTTTTGGACTATAGCTAGCTGTCGACAGATGCCCTTCAGCTGTCGGAAGATACCTACAGAGCCAGGAAACCTAAGCTCTGTCTGCTGCCATCTGTCGACAGCCCCTTCCTGGCTGTCGACAGGTACAATGCTGATTCGGATTTCTGCACTCTTTCATGTCCGAATCCATGCTAAAACTTCATCCTAAAAGCCAAGATAGTTACCCTCTAATTTACCTTGATATTTACTGTCATACTACTGCAATGTTCACCCACTTTGTGTACCTTAACTTCCCTTGAATTATTCTTAAAGTTGTCAATTACGAATAGCACTCCGATTGAGTCTATTCTTCGGTACTCGGTAATTGGGTCTATAAAATCTGAACACCTGAGAGTTCATATGCTTGAACACCTTATGAGATGTGAATAATTGATGATGACATTATTGGGTCTTTGTACCCCATGTGATTTATATGCCTGTGCAAATAGGGCTGGTCCAGTCTTGGGAGGAGCACCCGAATTCATTTTCGGACCACATGGAATGATAAAGGGCATCTGGATGTCTGGCATTGCATCAAACATTTTCTGAATATGGTCATCATGATCCCTGTACTGTGTAACTGATATGTGAATACATTCTTGAGCTATATATTTGAGTATGATTTGAGCTTTACTGTCATTGTGTCAAGTTTACTGTTCTGAAATCTGGTGTGTCTCTTTGATATTCCGTTCTGTCATTGTCTTGGTTACCATGTATACACTCTTGAACTATGAATTGAACTATGGAATTTGAATTCTACTGGGCTAGTTAGCTCATTATTTCCTACCATTTTTAGGTGATACAGCTGGGGGTGACGTTTAAGGGTTTGAGTGCTGAGTTGACTGACCGTGATGAACAAGCCAATCTATTTCTATTTCTGTTTTGTAGTGTGAAATGAGGTGTATAAATTAAGTTGTTTTGATCTACTCCTCTCGTAGTTATTATGAGGAGGAGTTGTGTAATAAAACTTCCGCTTATGACATTATGAATGGATAAATAATTATTACCTCTCATGCTTGTTTTTCTGTCACTTCCGATAAATAGCCTTTTATTAGGACGTGACAGCTTAGGCACTCATCAGGAACTGAGAGACGCCGTCTGACGTGAATTGAAGGCGTGGTCGCTTCGGCACACATTGACGACATCGTAGTTCGTAAGATAAGGTCGCTTAGGCATTCGTCAGGAACTAAGATGATGACTAATGAGACTTGAAGATGAGGACACTTAGGCACTCGTCAGAGATGACGTCCGATTGAAGGAGTGGTCGCTTAGGCACACACACAGGACTACTAAGTAGTCCAAAGGCCATGATCTGGTTGGATGCAAACCACCACGTTGACGACGAGGTTGAATCGGCACTCGTTAAGATAAAACTCCAACATACTGGAAGGCTATGCTCGTCATGATAGAGTAGCAATGGCATGTATCGTTCTATGTTCTCGGTAATGGAAATTGTTCGAATGATAAGTTTTTAGATAGATGCAGACAATGACAAAAGGTTTACAAATTTCTATTGATGAGGAGGAAGGGTACAATGTGCGGCAAGGCGTCATGTACAAACGAGGAATCTAGTCCACGACCATGTCGTCAGTGCCGACATGAATTTCACTGTCGGGCACTACTGGTTGATCGGCTATGACATCGGCGGCAGCGGCCTCCAAGGTGCCCTCAACTGCGGTAGCCAACGCGTCGACGACGACAGCTGCAATGCTCTCATCCCAGTCGTCGTCGGCGGCGGCCTCCTCCTCATCTTCCTCTTAGAATGCAACCTTGGAAACGTCAACGCTCGGGAAGTGTTCCCAAACACGCTTGAGACAGAAGTCGTATCCCTGTCGGAAGAGCTTGACGACCTCGACTTTGAGCTCGTCAGACTTGCGGTACTCGGAAATGGCCTCGGAGACTGCCTTCTCACACTCGTCGGCCACCAACTGAGTAGTAGTAGCCTTGGTTTTTGCATGAGATTCGAGCTCATCTTGATGCACCTCCTTCTCGACCTGAAGTGACTTCAGGAGTTTGTCGGCTCTGGTCTCGGCCTTGTTCGCTCGCTCGGCCTCCTTGGCACGGAGATCCTTCTCGGCCACTAGCTTCCTCCCAACCTCGGCTAGGCGTGCCTCGGCGGAAGCTCTAGAGGTCTCGACCTGATGGAGAACTGCTTCAAACCGAGACATCACGCCCTGGACTGAGGAATAAAACTCCTCGATTATTTGGCCCGACCTCACGCCCGAGGTTGGAACCTTCGCTTCGGCGAGAAGCGCTTGCCTTCCCCACTCGGTGGCGCTGAATGCTCTAGACCGCCCAGATGACCTCGGCTGAGAGGAGACTGAGGTAGTGATGTCAGTCGACACGTCTTCTGATGGCCGAGGATGTTTGGTCGGTTGTGTCTTCTCGAGAACGTGCGACGATTTGTGAGGTGCCGAGGTCGGGGCGACGGTCGGCACGTCAGTCTCCATGGGGTGAGCACATTTTTCCCCTCGGCTCTCTTTCTTCTTACCCCTAGACATGACCTCCCGTTCGGCTAGCTCGGAAAGAGAAAGGCCGCTTATCCCCTTGACCTGGGAGGCCGACAACTTTCCCTTGTCGGCCATTGCTGTAAGAAAAGAGGGTCAGTTGTCCTAAGACTGTAGCAACAATCAAAGATGAAATTTACGATTCAGACCTCGGCTAGCCTCGGCTATCAGCTCGAACAGCTTCTCGGAAGGCTCGAGTAGGTCGGGAGGCTCCACTGCCCGCAAAGACTCAAACTCTGAGAGCTCGGATTCGACAAGGTTCGGGGAACAGAAGGCCTTGTCGCGAATGTTGATTGCGGACCAAGTGGTCGGAAAGGGCCATCTGGTCGAACAGTGGATGAAGACGAAGTTCCTCTTCCAGTTGTAGACGGAGGATAGAATTTGGCCAAGTATTTGCCGACCTGATCGAGCTGCGAAGTACAGCCAGTCGCCAAATGCCTTGACCGAGAAGCAATAGAAGAAGAGCCGAGTTGTCGGAAGGACTTTGACAAGAGCACAAGCTAAAAGGAAGCCGACAACCGACCTCCAAGAGTTGGGAGTCAGCTACGAAGGGGCGCCCCCCAGCTTAAGAAGGAGAGAGATAATGAAAGGATGGAGAGGCAGCCGGAAGCCTGCTCGGACAGCCTCAGAATAGAGGCAGACTCCGTTCTCCATCGAGTAATGGGCTCGGAGTTGCTTGTTTGCATAGACGGTGGAGTGCTCGGGAAGGACGAGACCTGGATGATTCTTCATCCATTCAAAGGTCTCGGGATCAGTCTCGAAACGGGCGTCAGCAACATTGTCGGCTTGCCGACGAGCACCCGAGGTGTGAAAGGATGGTTTCCTGGGAACATACGTTCCAGGACTGATGTGAAGAATGGAAGACTCCTTGGCAGGCCTCGACGCCTGGACGTCGGGCCGAGAAGCCTCCAGAATAGTCGCCTCGGAAGGACAAGAGGATGAGGATGCCTCAGACGAGGAAGAGAAGTTCTCGGAAGGAGAACCTCCGGCTGATGAGTCCTCAGAAAGGCGAGGACTGAAAGAAGAGGTCGAAAACGAATTAGATGAAGACATCGCTTACCTCTGAAGGAAGCAAGTGAGGAGTGAGGTCGGACGTCAAGTGCTTGGATGTCGGCATGGATGTCGTCGGCACGTCGACTGGTCATCTGAGGGTGGATCGTGTGTGAGAACAAGGGTGGTTTTTCGGCAGCAGACCCCACTATTTATAGTGCCGGGGTATCAATCGAATCCAACGGTGGACATTCATCTTCCATGACAACGGCGGAGATCCACACATGTGGCGCTACTAGAATGGCCACCGAGCGTCGCTTTAGATTCCGATCAGCGTGGGCGGCGAGGAGAGCCATGATGGTGCGTGGGAGTCGAGGAGGCGATCTGACCACTGGCGTGTCGTACGAGGTGACGTTCGATGCAAGGCGGCTCTGACCACACAGTGATGCATCCTTATGACAAGGCGGCGTCTGACATCTGGGTGATGCGCCACTGAGCAGGCCACGTGGGCTAAAAGGGCCACGTGGTCGGATATGTACTCTCGGCAGAGATTCAGGTTCACCTCGGCCTTCGTTCATAGTCTGACGTGAACCTAGGGGGCCAATGATACGGGGATATCCCAGCAGGTCAGCTTTGTCCTTGGTTTCAGCCGACCTCATTAAAGCATAGGCCGACCTCATTGAAAGCATAGGCCGGCCACCTCCATCACAGGCAGAACATTAGCTAACCGACAGAACAATGAACCCTCTTGGCACCTCGAGCCATCTTTTGCAGCTCGACAAAGGACGATCTCTCTGCTCGGACAAAGCCGACCTGGTGCCCGGCATGCTCGCGCGTGCCCCGAAGCGGTCCTCACATGACTGACGAGGCAGATATGGTAAGGTCCGATGATCACGGGACCAATAACTGTGGCTATTAAGACCTCAATCGCGATGACTTGGCAGGACGGTGGCTACTTTCAATCCGACATCAATCACGGAAACCCCCAGCGAGATTGGTGGGGTCGTCCAACTGTTACATAGGTGTCCTAACACTATATAAGTGGCAGACACTCCACAGGAGCAAGTACGTTGTTCTATCTCAAGCTAGGCCATTCTGCTCGGCTAGCGACTGACAAGGGCGTTGGAATGTCTCCCCGCCAAGGTTTCTCGGCAGGCTTTGCAGGTCAGGTCGGGAGCTCTGAACCATCGTCGCACGTCGACCAAGCGCGCCTCAGACGGAATTCATCGGCTTGGTCGTCTCAGCTCACTCTAGCGAGAAGCACCTCAACGGTCACCTCGGCCCGAGCCGACCTATGTTACCATTGCAGTAACAATAATAAATGTCAAAATATAAAGTTTATATATTTTAATAATATTTAACATGTTAACAGAAACATAGACAGGAAGATACGTCATAACTATTTAAATAAAATCAAATTAATTCATTTAGATTTATTAGAGATTATGATTTTTATATCTAAACGATATCTAATCATGATGAAAATTTAAACACAAGTTAATTAGAATATAACAACATTTATGGTGATTTTAGTATTTTTTAACTCTAAAAATTATTGAATCAAATTAATCTTGTTATCCGTGCACCAATAATTCTCGATAATATCATATCTAGAATCAACATATTGTTTTGAGAATTATGGTGGTCTTAGATTTCAATTTCGTTACTCAAAGTTCGATGACGTCTTGTCAGTGTTCGCATGTATAAAAAATATCTCTAAATCAAATGTAAGTGTTTACACCCATAATTCACGTGTATGGTTGTCTTTAGGTAATTATGGGTGTATTTAGGTGATTATGAGTGTATTCATGTATTCTGTGTCCAAATAGAAAATAACTCATGTGTATAGTTGCATTCTGATGATTATCGGTGTATTCAGGTGATTATGAGTGTATTCAGGTGATTTTGGGTGTGTTGAGGTGTTCTGTGTCCAAACAGAGAATAACTCATGTATATGGTTGTATTCAGGTGATTATGGGTATATTCAAGTGATTATGGGTGTATCTAGGTGTTCTGTGTCCAAACAGAGAATACTCATGTGTATAGTTGTATTCAGGTGATTATGGTTTAATTCAGATGATTATGGGTGTCCCCATATGTTCTGTCTCTAAACAGAGAATGACTCCTGTGTATGGTTGCATTTTGATGATTATGGGTGTACCCAGGTGTTCTATGTCCAAACAGAGAATAAATCATGTTTATGGTTGTATTCAAGAGATTATGGTTGCATTCATATGATTATGAGTGTATCCATATGTTCTGTGTCCAAATAGAGAATGACTTCTGTGTATGATTACATTCTGGTGATTTTGTGCAGAACACATAGATACACCCATACTCACCCGAATACACCGTTAAGCACCAGAAAACAACTATACACATGAATCATTCTCTATTTGGACACAGAACATATGGATACACCCATAATTATCTGAATGCAACTATAATCACCTAAATACAACCATAGATATGAGTTATTCTCTGTTTGGACACAGAACACCTGGGTACACCCATAATCATCTGAATACACCCATAATCACCAGAATGCAACCATACACAGGAGTCATTCTCTATTTGGATACCGAATATATGGATACACCCATAATCATCTGAATGCAACCATATACATGAGTTATTCTCTGTTTGGCCACAGAATACCTAGATACATCCATAATCACCTGAATACAACCATATACATGAGTTATTCTCTGTTTGGACACAGAACATCTCCACACACCCATAATCACCTAAATACACTCATAATCACCTGAATACACCGATAATCATCAGAATGCAACTATACACATGAGTTATTTTCTATTTGGACACAGAACACATGAATACACTCATAATTACCTAAATACACCCATAATTACCTGAAGACAACCATACACATGAATTATGGGTGTAAACACTTACATTTGATTTAGAGACATTTTTTTATACATGCGCACACCGACAAGACATCATCGAACTTTGAGTAACGAAATTGAAATCTAAGACCACCATAATTCTAAAAAAAATATGTTGATTCTAGATATGAGATTATCGAGACTTATTGGTGCACGAATAGCGAGGTTAATTTGATTTAATAATTTTTAGAGTTAAAAAATGCTAAAATCACCATAAATTTTATTATATTCTAATTAACTTGTGTTTAAATTTTCATCATGATTAGATATCGTTTAGATATAAAATCATAATCTCTAATAAATCTAAATGAATTAATTTGATTTTATTTTAATAGTTATGATGCATCTTACTATCTATGTTTTGGTTAACATGTTAAATATTATTAAAATAAATAAACTTTATATTTTGATATTTATTATTATTAAAAAATATAAATAATAATAAAAATTATACATAAATATTAATATAAGAAGTATGACCGATTTCTATTTTTTCATTTTTTAAAAACAAAATTAGGTACTGGGGTGGGGTAGAAGGTGGGAAAGGGGGGGGGGGGGATGAAGCAACAGGCTAGGAGACTCTTGTAACTGGGAGGTGGAGAGAGCCCCGATTTTTTTTTAAAAAATTACAGATAGCGGACTAGAAATCTCCGAATCTAACCCAGTGCCGACCAGGTCGAAGTACCAATTCTGAATTAAGGTCTCGCAGGCAGTTCCGATCACCGGACGAAGAAATATTCATGCATGGTCAAGAAGAATTAGCACGCTATGAGAACTCCAAACACATGCTTAGAGGATTTTGAAAAGCATGTGGGCTAGCCCTCTCTCACACTCTCCACCTTTCATCTTCAGCTTCCCTACCTTTCAACCAGTTCCCTAACTTCAGCGTCGAAGGGTTCTCCTCTAAGACGATTCTCGAGGTCCTCTAGATCATTCCTCTTCATTGCAAGTGCAAGCTAATATGCACTCCATCAAACAAATTCAAAAACACATGAAAATTAGACAGTGGACATTTGTCGACCATTTTTTGACCTCTACACGGATCCGAGGACCGCGACGTTACACTATGTCTCTGCGTGTTACAAGATCATAGGTGATATAAACCACAAGAAATCTCTTAGTGAGGTTTATCTCCGTTGTCTTGATGAGATCGAATCCCAAAATATTGTTGAAACTACTCTCTCTCTATTATTTTAAAATTTTGTGTGAGATGCGGTAATAACCACAATAAATCTTATTAAATAGTGAAAAAAGAATTAAAGAAAGATATTGGACGGAGTGACTGCCAAAGTTCACTCCTGTGGGCTACTAAGAAGATCCCAACTCCTCCCTCAAACACCCCTGCCTCTTCTGAAATCCCCACTAGAACTACCTGTCCCCTCCATCGCCACGGCCGCTGCCATGGACTTCTCCATGGACCTGAACCCTTCCAGCAGCAACACTTGCCGCCACCCCAGCAGCAGCATCTGCCGCCGGCCCCCCGTCTAGCAGAAGCCCCCCGTTGCCCCCGCCCAGCAGCAGCACCTACCACCGGCCCCCCGTCCAGCAGAAGCCCCCCGTCGCCCCCGCCCAGCAGCAACACCTGCCGCCGCTCTAGCAGCAGCCACAGGCGCCACCGGCCCCGCCACCCCACCGTCCAGCGCCTCACCGACCCCTCCCCCACAGGCGCCGCCGGCCCCGCCGCCCCCCTGGGCTCCCTCAACCCCGGCCCCGCCGGCGCGCTCTCCCCTGCTGCCCGCTTCGCCGCGATCGAGTGCGGCTGCCCCCCGCCCAACCCCCACAAGCCGCCATGGACTTCTCCACGGACCCGAACCCTTCCAGCAGCAACACCTGCTGCCGGCCCCCCGTCCAGCAGAAACCCACTGTCGCCCCCGCCCAGCAGCAACATCTGCCGCCGCCCCAGCAGCAGCCCCAGGTGCCGCAGACCCCGCCGCCCCACCGCCCAACACCTCACCGGCCCCTCCCCCACAGGCCTCGCCACCCCCCCCCCCCCCCCCCCCGGGCTCCCTTAGCCCCGGCCTCACCGGCCTCGCTCCCCACGGTGGCCGATCGCATCCATTGGGATGGGGGGGGGGGGGGTGGGATGCAGGGTCGGGGGAGGCCGGGAGGGGGGTTGCAGGGCAGAGGAGAGGGCGGAGGTGACGAGATTTTTTTTTAAAAAAAAATAATACATCTTTGTCAGCGACGGGATAAATCCGCTCATATATTCTTGATATGTCGACAACGAATATCGATTGACATATGTGTCCTATGTTAATGATTTATTTACGTTAAAATATCAGATATATGTCAATAATTGTAAATTATTGACATATATTTTATATGTCAACGATTTTAAATATCGTTGATAAATATTAATCGATAATTAATTTATCAATAATTTTATCAACAATTATATAACTGTTGACATACCATATATCAACGATTTTACGTCTTTTATCAACAATTATTAACCGTTGACATATATGCTATTTCTTATAGTCAATCGACCATCCCTTAATATTACAACAAAGTTTATACAAGTTTTTTTTGATAACGAGGAAATCCCACTCCGTGTGGCTTTGTGGACTCAAGGACAAATTTTGATCTATATATAGTCTCTTAATCTCGTTAGAATTGCCTTATAATATCTACCGTAGATTCCAACCTGCGAGTCTAAGAGAACCCGACCATCAACAAAAGGTAACATGCACATAGCATCAACGCTAGTATATAGCAAACAATACTTTGAGCTTCTATGATATGATTTCCAACATGGTAATGGAGGTGGTGGAAGAGAGATCGAAATGGGGAGGGGGTTTGGGAAGAAGCCTGAAGTTTGGACCTGCAAGATATTGTTTGGGCGAGGGGAGGGGGGATGATGATGGAATGTCAATGGAGATTTTTCCTAATAAACCATGCCTTCTGGCCGAGATATGGGCCTGCTTTAAATGGGCTTAGGGTTAATGGACTTCTCTGATTAAGTAGAATTCTATTGGGGGGGGGGGGCTTTTGAGTGCGGATCCATATCTATCAGAACCTTCAGACCCAGAATAATCCGAAGGAATTTTAGGGCAATGATACCGATAGGCCTTAAAAAAAAAAAAAAAAAAAAAACACTAAGGCGAGTCGTCCGAGAGCCAACCAATTGCTGTCTTTTATTATGCGAAGGCTCACCTTGTTATGCTCGCTCTCAGTGATATGGTCAAATATGTACGTTAGATAAAGAAAAATTAATACTAGGTAATAGTTATTCTAGAAGAGTATTTAATGTTCTTAAATATTTTTATTATTATTAAATACTCTTACATCGTTCTTTATAAGATTATTTGTCATTCTTAACTCATCAATTAAGGGTAATAAATATCAAAATTAGGGGTGATAAATAATAACTAAGAAGGAAAAATAATTATACATCTCAAATAGGAGTATTAAATATATTTATATGATTCTCCATAAGTTAAATATTTGTTACCCTTAACTTATTAAAGATGACAAATAATAAGATAACGGTGATGAATAATTAATTAGGAAATAAATAACTACACATTTCAAATAGAAGTATTAAATACTCTTACATTATTTTCAATAAAATTATTTGTCACTCTTAATCTATCAAGATGATAAATAATAAGTTAAAGATGATAAATAATTTACTAAGAAAAATAAATAATTTTTTGCATTGATATTGTGAATCGATATATGAAAAAGACGGAAAAAAAGATAATAAAATCCACGTTCTGCACACATGGTCTAATAATATCTTACACGATAATTCTAACATATCACTTTTATCAGACTATCTGAATAAATATAAATAAGAAAAAGACATAGTTATGAGTCCGAGGGAAAGCACACATGCAAATCTGAGAGCAAAAAAGCTCTGCCGTGAAACTCTCATCTAACACAATCTAAGTATACAGGGTATGAACGTTGGACGAGGAGGATGTAAAAACCCATGATCTTACAAATTAGATGTTTCAAATCATTTTTGAGGTCAGTTCACGCCACTAAAATGTGACCAGACATTTAATCCCACATGAACATGCCCTAGAACGCCCTCGTTTTGGTAAACCAAACTGACACCTCAGCCAAAACTTGGATTAGCTCAGATTGGTGTCGAAATTTGTTTTCACATAGGCACTTAATTTAATTTGTTGGACTAAATCAACCTGAAATCTACTCTTCTCCTACACTCTAACGGTTGCAAACAGGACTAGGTCGAAGGTGGACAATAGAATTGGGATATATAATGTGTGTTTGATAACATTTAACGAATGTTTAATATCTAAAGGGATCAGATATTACAATTTTAGATTCTTTGGTAATTTTTTTAAAATAAATATTTAAAAATATATCTACTATCTTAAACTACCTCTTGAAAAAAAAATGAAGGGTAGAACACTTTCTATTTTCAGACCTCTCCACCACCAGGTCAACTTCTTCCTCTCCATCTCCTCTGCTAAGGCATGATTGCTCTAGTTGGGCCGCAAGAAGCTCATCTCTTGCTCCTGTCACTCGGGGCATTAGGGAGGAGTGCTCCCATCTCTTGGTCGACCCTATGCTTAAACTGGTGGTAGAACTGCTCTTGCTACTTGTGGCCTCCATGGTTGCTGACTTCGCCTTCGCCTCCTCATCTCGCAATTAGTTCAAAACACCAGTTCTGCTTGGATCGCTCTGGATCCTAAAGATGGGGAGTACAACTATAATATCCTACTAATTTAAAAATAAAATAAAAATAAATATATATAATAAAATAATATATATTGGATCGGAAATAAAAGTTAAAAGTAATGAAATAATATGAATACTATGAATTAACGATACCCGTTAAATTCTAAAAAGGAATCCTCATAAATTAAAATCTATTAAGTAAAAATAAGTGATGGACTTTAATAAATGGTTCATATAGGAGTTATTGAGCCAAAATAAGAGTTTTAAAAGATATAATAAAAAAAATACTATAAAATTCGTAACTCCATTATTCCTAATTAAAATAAGGACAATCTCCATAAATTAAAACCCAATCAGCCAAAAACAAGTTATGGATTTTACTTATGATCCATGAGATAGTTATTGGGCTAAAAACAAGAGTCCAATTGATGGATTAGAGATAAATAAGTAAAAATTCGTAACTAAATTATTGAAAAAATAAAAAAGGATAAGTAGATCACTAATATGACTCATATATATCTAGAAAAGAGTTCTAACCTCTACCCTAACTTGCTAGCCATGAAATTGGAGTCTTATCTGACCCAAATAGGAGGATTTATGCTTAAAAATGCTAGATAAATATGAAAAATTTGGAGTTGAAGGAGAATTAGAGTTGTATTGGAAAACTACAACACAAGGCCCTTAAATAAACCCTTAAACCCCTCATGGGGGACCCTAATGATCATCTGAGAACTCTTGGACGTGGGAAGGAGGCCAAAGGAGGAAGAAAATGTGGAGGAGAAGGCTTGCAAGGGGATCTTCAAGTGTTCTTCACGTTCGTGCCCTAGGAGTTCAAATCGTCAAAAGATAAGCAATCTCACAAAGAAAACTCAATTAAACTCGTCTGTAGATTGTTCATGATCTCAGGAACAAAAGTCCTCTATTTTCCTCAATTTTTATGCAGTAGTTTCAGAGTATTAAGCGTTTCATGTAAACCGCACAAGTTTAGGGCTTTTTCTTGTTCATCTTGTAAATCACATATCCTTAGGTCATTTTGATCGGAACCAAAGCCATAATAACCTTATAATTGAAGTTTTCAACAAGTTTCCTGAAGAGACTCCCATCTAAAAACCCTAGAATTTAGTGTTATAGCCCCAACTTGAATCATGTTTGTTTTCGTGAGTTTTTGGTTTCAGTTTGAATCGCGACCAGTCCAGACACCGCGATTCAAACTGGTCTTAACACGTCTCCATGACTAGGCGTTACGTCTTTTAAACACGTCCAATTGGTATGCCATGATTTTGTTCTGATTGCCCTAAACACGACTACCTTAACCGTCGCGATGCTGTTCCGAGTGGTAGTCATCAATCGGTATGTCCTATCGATCGCCTTAGACGCGACCGAACCTTCCATTGCGATTCTGTTTCGATTGGTATTCACCAATCAGAAACCCCTACCAATTGCTTTGAAATGCGTCCTTTTTATACGTCATAAATATGGTTCCGATGGCACTCGCCAATCGATATCCTATATATCGATTGCCATTAACACGACTATCTCTGCTATCTCGATTACGTTTCGATTGGTACATACCAATCAGTAACCTACCGATTGCCTTATACGCGACCGTCCTGGACGTCGCGATTATGTTTCGATTGGTACTCACCAATCGGAACGCCATCGATTGGCTTAAAAGCGACCGTGTATCCCGTTGCGTTTTCATCGATTGTCTGCATCGATTTCCTTGAATGCGTCTAACTTGACCATCGTGATTTAAACGCTACCGGTACTCCCATCGAGATCTATTGGCCACCTCGAATTCTTGTTTTTCTTATGATCAAGCCGTGGATATAGGCGACGACATGACCCGACGCTATTTACTGTTGGGGTCAGATATTCTGTGATGACAAAGCTACAGGGGGGAGGTTGAATAGATTTGCAGCGGAAACTTAAGCAATTTAAAAATTACTTTGGATTAAGAATCTACTCAACTAAAAACCCGCTGATCTGATGAGATTGATTACACAACGTGTGTGAGACAATTGATCAAACAGATGATGCGAACTAGTGTGTGATTGTTAAGAGATTAACCGAACCCCTATGCATGCATCTAACGATGATACAATATCAAACCACAATGCACAAGGGATTTTAGGTGGTTTGGAAATCACACCACGTGACTCCTACGTCCACCCCTCACACTGTGAGGCACACACTACTCAAGAACTGAGTACAACACACACACACGAGCACAACAGCTCAACCACACACACACACACACACTCTAGATCAAGTCCATAATAGATCAGATCCTCTAGCCTTGATCTGATTAACAAACCACACAAATAAATAAGATCTATGCAAAGGCCAACATAGACCACTAAGCACACACTTCCACAAACTCCACGTACTGATCTTCAATCAGTACACACACACACAGATATAAAATGAATTGAGAAAAGGTGTGAGTGAGGGAAGAAATATCCCTTCAAATATTGATCTGATCACCATGATCACAGATCCACAATGTTTCTTCCTTAATGCTACTGCTGCAACTCTTCTTCTTCTTCTTGCACTGGAGATGTCCCTTCTTGCCACCTCAGCCTTTCTTGGAGTTGTGTGGGATCTCTTCAAGTCTTCGTCCAGATGATCTTCAGATCTCAAGTTGTAGATGATCTGATGTTGATGCTTGATCCTTGAGGACGAATCTGCTTCAAACTTAGCTTCTTAGAAGGATCTTCTTGTAGTTGAGGCTTGAAGCTTGAAGTAGAGCTCTAAAAACCTTCTTCTGGTTCTCTTAGGTTTGGGATTTGATATGGAGGCTGCTTGCTGCGAAAAGGAAGGCTGAAAGATCTATATATAGGAGTGTCCTAGTATCACACAACTCTTAGGATTCGTGAGAGAAGAGGACGCCCTAATAGAGATCACATGTCTCTCACATGTTGTGACTTAATAAGCACCTGTCGACAGATGCCCATCGGCTGTCAATAGATACTGCAGCACATATGTCTTCTAGAACCGAACTTCTAAACAATGGACTGGGCTGTCGACAGATGAAATCTTGCTATCGACAGTTGCTGGTTATCTTCGTTTTCAAGAAGCTTTCTGATGAAGATCTTCAGTGGCTGTCGACAGATGGGTCCTGGCCTGTCGACAGCTGCTGCTTTCCTAGGTTTTCCAGAACCTATTTGAAGGAAGGACATCAGTGGCTGTCGACAAGTGCAGTGGTGCTGTCGACAGGTGCTGCTTGATTTCTTCTGCCCAGACCCTTTTTGTATAAGGTTTCTTCATGTTGCGCACTTCTATTTCCATGTAATTTCCTACAAGAAATAAACTTTGAATTAGATATCATGTAGGCATATATATCTCAACATCATGTCATAGTGTCTTGTCATTTTAAACATAAAGGTTGTATGAAAAGCAATCATGTGTCAACACTAAGAAGATCATGTGTCGACACACACAGACACTAACTTGACATGAGAGCAGTAATGTGTCGACACCAAGAAAGACATGTGTCGACACACATAATCAATGACTTGACATGAGAGCAGTCATGTGTCGACACCAAGAAGGTTATGTGTCGACACACTTGACATGAGAGCAGTTATGTGTCGCCACCAAGAAGGACATGTGTCGACACACATAAGCAAGTCAGGTTGACTCATGGATTTTTAGCATGATCAAAAGGTTTTTCATCAACACCATAAATATGTCATCATAAAAAACAATTGTGTCATCATTAAGAACATCTTAACATGAATGACCATGAATGTGTCATCATCAAAAACAAATCAAAGCAATGATCAAATCAGTGAGTATGGTTATTCAAATAACCACTACTCAACATTCTCCCCTTTTTGATGATGACAAAAAATACATTCATATTTCTCCCCCCTTTTGACAACATCAAAAAGATGAAGAGAAAATATAAATGACAGGATAGCACAATGGTCATTAACAACAAGAATAGCATGAATTGTTTTCATTCAAAGAAGTTGCAATTATATTGTTCACCTTTAAATGCTCGCCCTTTGATAACAACAGAAAGACTCTCTCTCCCCCTTAATCAACAATGAGTATAGTCACCCCCTTGGTATAACACTCTCTCCATATGATGGTGCCAATGAAGTAAGTAGGAAAAGGTGATACCAAAGAACGTCAATGGATTGAGATCAAAATATGACTGACATGTAAGAAAGGGGTGGAATTAAGAGATGAATGATCGAAAAGGATCAGAATCAATAAGATCTTTGATATTAAAATATGAGAGAAAAATTATTGTGCCTTTGGATTGTGCAATAAAGTTTAATAACAAAGACACATTCAATCACAAAATATGTCAAAGTTTTAATGACCTGAATGCATTTAAAAAGATGAAGCAAATGTAATGAAAGTGACCTATATGAGTTGACAAAAGTGTTTATCACATGAGTTTAGTAGTTAAACGTTTAACACAATGTAGAATAATAACTCTAAACCCAATTAACGTGATCCTTCATCTAGGTCAATGTACATGCTGTTCTTTTTATGCTCTTTATATTTTTCTTTCATTTTGTGAGAGAGAATACATGAGTAAATTGGTCAAATCACACCTTTCAGTGCAAGATGTTACATTTACCCAATGCAAGACCTCCTGATTACTCAGTGGTTTAACCTTCATTAACTTATACAGAGTTGAAACAATTTGTTTGTCACCTTTTGACTCGAGCCAAAACACTTGATTAAGTGAAATGAACCCAGTTACTCAGTGATAAAATAAAGTTTTCATTGCTCTGTTTGTATTTCTCTAGTTTTCTGAACACTTTCTGATACCGCTCGTCGCTATCCGACCTACTTTCCGACAAAATAACCCGACCCATTCGTGAGACACTAACCCACACGCTGGCCGACGACAATGATCGACAATCGTCGCCAACTCCCTGGCCGGCAACGAGGACCTTGTTGAGTGGAGCCAACCAGGTTGGCCGATGGCGACGAGGTTTCCAACTTTGACTGGCCGACAACTTGGGCCACTTGAGGGTTCCGACCTGGCTGGCCGAGAACATGGGTCGGCTGAGATTTCCAACAACAAACTCGCCCTCAGAAACCTACCAAGAAAATCCGTCGGATCAGGCGCGCGATCCGGGTGCATCCGGTTGGCTCCAGTCCGAACTCGCCCATCGCGCAGGATGGATCCCGGAGATCGCGACTGCTGGCGCCCAGCTGTCGCTCGACCGTTTGGGAAGTTTCCTGTCATGACTAGGCTGGCAAGGGCCAGCTGTGATTGATCCCGTGATGGTCGCGCTTGCCCCACACTACCCCGCTTGCTAAGTACTACGGCGCAAGAGAAGGTCACGCCCTCCCGCCATTCCTGGAAATTCAAAATGCCGCGTCCGTATAAAAGACAGAGGCAGCCCCTACAGGAGAGGTAGGCTATTCGTAGCACAAACGTTCTCTCTCTTTCATACAATTCCCTCAGCTGACTTGATTGTCGGAGTGTCCGGCCGCCGAGGAGTCTAGGTGGTTTTTTTGCAGGTCAGATTCACCTCGCCGACGACGGTGCGACGTCGTTGATCCCTCGGGGCCCACTCAGCTCGGCTCCGGTCGACTACTCATTGCTCGTGCAGCAACATTTGGTGCCGTATGTGGGAAGCAGTACAAAAAGCTTCTCTCCATGGCACCCAAGGGAAAGGCGGTAGCTCGCCCATCGGAGGAGGAAGTTGCGCTAGTCAATGTCACTGAAGAAGTGGCTGGGGGCGCCTCTGGTGCTGGGGAGCAAGATTCGACGACGTCCTCGCGGCTTGACCGCGTTGAACAAACACTAACGAATCTCCAGTAGATACTAATGAGGATGGAGCAGAACCAGCAGACACCCCCGGCACGAGGCGGAGGCTCGGCTCGCCAGGCGGGACAGGCCCTAGAGGGTCAGGAAGATGTAGAGGTCCCCAGCCGACAACGCGCACCTCCAACTATGTCGGCGAGCCATGTCGACGCCCAACTAACAGCGGCTGGGATTCCCGCACCAGCGCTTAACCAAGCCGACAACGTCCTTCCAGTTACACCGGTGACTGCGGCAGAAAACGCAACGAGGGCCGACCTCGCCGACCATTTCACAGCGGAGTCCACCCCAGCTACCATCAGTGAGTCGCCGTTCGATCCCCGGTGGAAGGACGACCTACGGGAGATGAACAGGAAGATAGAAGCACTATAGCTCGGCACCCGCAACCCATCCGTAGCGACGCTTCTGACCGCCTCGCCATTCACTGAAGAGATCACGTTGGCTCTGGTTCCACCGAAGTTCCAGCTGCCGAAGTTCCGACGCTACAACGGGACGACCAATCCAGTTCACCACCTCGACCATTTCCAGGGGCAGGTGGAAATGGTAAATGTTACTGACGCTCTGAAATGTCGTGCCTTCATGTCTACTCTAGATGATGCGGCGCTACAATGGTTCAAGGCGCTCCCCGGACGGTCGATCCCTTGCTTCGCCGACCTGGCCCAGAGGTTCCTGGACCATTTCTACAACACGGTGCAATATTCACTATGCACCGACGACCTGTGGCTGGTTGCTCAAAAGGAGAACGAGATGTTCCGAGACTACGCAAAGTGCTTTCAGGTCGAGGTGATGAAGGTGATAGACCTGGACTTGAGGACGGCGGTCAACATACTCACGAGGGTGTGCATCGACGTGGCGTTTGTGGCATCCATCGCCAAGAAACCCCCAGTAAGTCTTTCCGACCTCCTTCTCGGATGCAGAAGTACATGAGGCTAGAATCAACCCTTGGAGCTACCGGGCGACTCAAGCGACCACTAGAGAGAGGAACCATGAGCTCGGGGTCGAATGAGAAGAGGCCGCGAAGGGAGGAGTCGCGCGGAGAAAGGCACCGAGACTCGGAGGGTCGGCGGGAGTCCGACCGACGACCCGACGAATATCGCCGCGTCAAGGACCTCCCTTGTTTCAGGAGGCTGCCATCGGAGATCCTCCCCGTCATCAAGAAGCTGCCGGAGTTCAGGCGGCCTGAACCCATGACGAGGCCCCCCTCAGGGCGTGGGGCCGACCTATATTGCGAGTACCATAAAGACTATGGTCATTTGACCAACCAATGCAGGAGCTTGAAGATGGAAATAGCAGAGATGCTACTGAGAGGAATAATCGGCAAGGACATCGTCGGCGGCAAGTCAAAGGATCGCGAACCAGAGGAAAATCGCGAGCGCAAAGGGAAGGGTGCCGTCCTTGTCCTCGCTGGTGGATCGGCAAGTGGCGGCGACAGTAGCAGGAAGAGGAAAGCGTACGCGTCGGCTGTTGTTCTCAGCGTCAGCAGTCCGACGCCAAACATGAAGGAGGTGATCACTTTCTCCGCCGAAGACGCGGTCGGGCTGAGTTTCCCCCACGACGATGCACTAGTCATTCACGCCGACATAGACGGATACACTGTGCATCGCATCCTCATCGACAACGGGGTGGCTTCCGACATCTTATTTTATGACTGCTTCCTGAAGATGACTAACCTAAGCACGGAGCTCAAGCTAGTCGCCACGCCTTTGTTTGGGTTCAGTGGGACGCCCGTCACCGCCGAGGGGTCCATCAGACTGAAGTTAACACTGGGCACCCGTCCTCGACATGTAACGGTTGAGGTCGACTTCCTGATTGTGAAAGTGAAGTCGGCCTACAATGCGATTTTCGGACGAGGTCTACTCGGAAAGCTGGGGGGGGGGGTACCATCGACCTACCACCAAAAATTAAAATTCCCAACTCCTGGCGGGGTGGGGGAAGTCGTCGGGAGTCAGGCTGAGGCACGCCTGTGTTATGTAAACTCCATCAAAGCAAAGGAACCAGCTGTTTCCGAGTATGTGCCAGATGTTGATAACGTCCAAAAACACGAACCGGTGGAACAAACTAAACAAATAAAAATCGAGAATGGAGTACTAGTCGTCGGGACTGAACTCAAAGACTTGGAAGGTGAGATCACCGCATTCCTCGGCCGAAGTGGCGACGTGTTCGCCTGGTCAGATGACGACTTCCGGGAATAGACCCAAGTGTCACCCAGCATCACTTGAATGTGAACCCGAGGCCCGACCCGTCCGTCAGAAAAAAAGACCCTTGTCGACCGATCGACAAGAAGTGGTGGAAAATAACCTAACAAAATATTTGCATGCAGGCACCGTTAGAAATTCGTTCTATCTGGAATGGGTCGCAAACGTCGTCTTGGTGCGAAAGACAAATGGCAAATGGCGGATGTGCGTGGACTTCACCGGCCTGAACAAGGCCTGTCCAAAAGATAGCTTCCCGTTACCTCGGATCGATCAACTAGTTGATTCAAAGCCCGGGCACGAGCTCTTGAGCTTCCTCGATCCCTATTCCGGGTACCACCAGATAAGAATGGCCTCAGAAGACGAAGACAAGACATCCTTCACCAATGAAAGAGGTCTGTACTGTTTTACTCGAATGCCATTCGGACTAAAAAATGCAGGAGCAACATACCAAAGGCTCGTCAACATGATGTTCGAGAAGCAGATCGGCAAGACCATGGAGATCTACATCAACGATATGTTGGTGAAAAGTCGACGAGTGGAAGACCATGTCTATAACGACCCTCTTCATACCGGTACGATTATACCAATCCCCATCGGTATAAAGGGCGTCGTCACAGTGGGACATGTACCCAACACTGGTCGATAGGTTGATATGTACCTAGATAGCAATAGAGTATAGCGGAATAAAATAAACAACTCAACTCTTAACCCGTCACCAACACACATTCCACAATCTAAATAGCGAGATAGAAGGACAATGTCCACATTAATACAAAATAAAGAGAACTACAATGTCCACATATTGTCCATACAATAATCCTTTTTGTGCAAAAGAAAAGTACAACTGGTAACAGCTCCACAAAATAGTCTTCTAAATGATGATCCTCGCCACGCTACCTTCTAGTGCACGATACCTGTCAACCTGTACGCCGAAGCAACAGTGAGTCCAAAGACTCAGCAAGCAACACTACCCATAACATACACGTATAAGTCATAGGGGTTTTACATGCACATTTACAATTTTCAAAAACATGGCATGCTAGTCATTTCCAAGGTTTCAACCTATCATGACAGTTTTACAAGTTTACACATGGATCATGCTTTCAGATTTCTAAGAATAAAATTTACCTATCACATGCTCTCTATTCAATTTACTTATGAAACTTTGTCTTTAAAGAATCAAGACATGAGAACTACTAACATGAACATTGTGCACACATGAAAGGAAACACAACTAGCATGGATCTTACATGTTTCTAAACAATTACATGGACATTTCTACATGCTTTAGGTTGCTGATTTCACATGATTCAATGGCTGAAAACCAGACATGAGAACTACAATATTGCATAAACCATATCATGTGATCAAACAATCATGCTATCTTGTACCCGTTTTCACTAATCATCCCTAACATGGATCCTAGACATCTTTGCACATAATAACATGATGATAATAACATGAATTCACTGATTTCACATGATTTCAGATTTGTCTCACATGGGTTTCAATAACATATTCTCGCATTTTCAGTTTCACATGATTGCACACTTACTCATTCACATTGTTCACTTTTACACATTTGACACGTACACATGTTCACACTTACACAATTTTCTCATTTCCACATCATTTTATCTTCCTCTTTCACTTATCACATATCACATCGATTGCACTTACCACGTGCATCTTGGGCACTTACCACGTGCCATGTTCACATATTTCACACTTTATTCATTTTTCATTACTTAAACAATTTGCCATGACACATAGTCCTAACCACCAGTAGAGGACACTAACAAATATCTCATAGCTCGTGCTCATTCCTTAGCACAGCTCTCAACACAACTCATAACACAACTCATAACACAACACATGACACAACTCATACACATACTCACCACCTAGGCAATACAGCGGTGAATCTTGGTAACTACGCAGACCGGGAGAAGCCCTCTCCACCCTATCCAGTGGTACTTGTCCACCTCCGGGGTTTTCCCAATGCCTTTGGGACATACTTATATCACATGGAGCCTTCTATAGGGACTTTTCTATATACGGCTCCCGATGCCTCTAGGGTAGCGGTGTCACATAGGCACAACTTTTACTCTTTACTCATACCGGGTTTTAACACGTATTTTACACATAACACTGACATCTCCTTCGTTTTCTCATGCACAATGTGTCTTTGTTTTTCTCCTAATCATGCTACTACAGATTTCAGGAGTTTAACACAGTAAATTCACCAATCAAGTTGGTTTTAGACAGTAACTAATCACATTTCGATAATATACGTAGATTATCACATTTCACATGAAAATACATAACGTTTTATTTACTGATCCAAATGACCTGAAATTTTAACCACATGCTGTTTTCGGGTTCAAGATCATACACTCAAATTTTCAGATTTTGCTGAGCTAAATAGAATTTACAGAAAATAAAACACCTATTTAGCATACTATTCACAACTTAAGTTAACATGGGGTTTAACACATCTTGCAATTTGCCACTTACTGTTTTAAACAGAGGCTACTAATATATGCATGATTTTGAGAATACAAAATTACCCTAAATCATACATCTATAGATCAATCACCACAACCATTTTTGCATGTCTTTCTATTTACCGAACCGAATTCATTTGCAACTCATGCAAGCATGGATCAATTTACCAAAATTGGGCATACATCTACTGATTTACTAATCTTCATGAACTGACAAAAACCAAGGTATTCAGTCTAATCCTACTCATGAAACGTGATTTAACAAGATCATTAACAAGTCATGCTCACACTTCATGGGATACAATATTTCCTACATTCACCATCACACACCACATTCATCCACACACCACAATTGACTACATACATAGAGTATAGGAATACCATATATCCTCATCACGGAACCATACCGAAATTAATATAAAGGAAGGGCAGAACAGTTCACTATTCTGTCCAGAAGAACTCAGCGGCGGTCTCTGGCCGCTGACTCAGAGTCAGCGGCATGGCCGATGGACGCCAAGCAGGAACTGGGCGTCCACGGATCTTGCCGTCGAATCAGGTCTGTGCAGAAACACAGACCCGACCTCTCAAATTTGGGTGAATGGGAGGGTCTAGGACTCGAGGAAAAATCCATAAAAATAGCAAAAACCACCTAGACTCATACGGGGACACCATAGATAGGTCACTTGCCTTTCACAAATTCCTCCAAGGGATCTAGGGCTCGGTGAAGACCTCCTTGGGCAGTCCCAAGAAGTTGCAGGATGGCCTCCAAGATCACCTTCCTCCGGGTTCTTGGATGAGCTCCACAGCAAGGGGACGATGGGGAAGCCTTCTCCTTTGCTCCAGCTTCCTTCTTGTCGCAGTAGATGGCCAGATCAACCTCAAGGGGGTCGGATTTGTGGGTGCTAAAAGGGGTTTTTCTCACAGACTTTCTCCAGGGTTTTTCTTTCTCACTTCTCTCCCCTTGCAAGGGTGAAGGGAAGAGTGGGGAGAGCCATTTCAGGTTCAGACTTAAGGGAGTCTCTCTCCCACTCACTAGGGTGATAGGACACCCTTCAGAGCCGTTGGGGGACATCCCCCAATGGTTGGCTTGCCTTGTTTCAGAAGCTTGCAGCTCTGCTGCGCATGCAGGCCAGAGAGATTGGCGTCCATATCTCTGGACGCCGGAGTTAGTGTTGGCGTCCATGTCTGGACGCTGACACTGGCTCAACGACCTGGGCTTGACGCCAAGGTGCCTTCGGCCAGAACCCTAAATTATGCAGAAAACCATGCATACCAAGCTTATATACATGCAATATGTATACGGTATTATATCCATGCTATCACCATGCAATACATACCTTATTTATATTTAATATAAACATATTGATGCTAATTGGCCCTTCGGTCAGAACTTAAAACATGCAGAAACTATGCTTACACTATATATATACATACAATGTATAAGGTGTAACATGTATATTACCATACCAGGCAATCAATATCATTCATACCTAGGCATACACAAGCATGCATAAATACACTAAGATAGATGTACGTAGATATCTACCTATGCGTACATGATGTTTTACATGAGTGTGACTCAACACACGGCAAGATAGAATGACAAGAATTGTGAGGGCTTCGCAAATCATTAGGAGGTGATATGAGTTAGGTCAGCTAGGAATAATCTATTTGATAAAATAGTCCTTGCACACACACACTTGATTTGACATATATATATAGTATACACACACCGGTATAGCATACTTATGCACATTATGCTTGAAATAGATGGGTACAACATGCGCACCGGTAATTAGACTAACTTACACAACTTTACCTGACATTGCTTAAGTGCTATATGCATAGGATTCCTTAATATGTACTATATGCATAATTTAGCCAATCGACTATTCTCACCTAAATATCATAAAAATACAGGCATGTTATTCATGAGGAGTATAGAATCTCAACATAAACTACTAATTACACCTACCATGCTTGAACTCTTTATGTATATGCAATGTACGAAGTACAATGTACACCTTAACTAAACCATGCAAATGAACAACGTTTACAACTAATCATACACATGCATACACAAGTACACCAAGGTGTTATGCATGTAGAATTAGGTATACAATTGTCACACGCATAAGATAACATACACACGTACATACACATATGTACTTCATACACTTCCCATACAAAATTCCATGAAATAGGTAGTATAGGATATTCTTCAATATTTAGATACCACATGCATAGTATCATTCAAGCATCCTAAGTCAGAGATTCTTGGTATTCATAATACACATCTAATTAGCTAATTGTTCACTTCTACATTAATTTTCATATACACCTATGTATATATATATAGATATTCGCACATGCTCATGCTCAAGAGAAAGATAAAACTTATAGCAGGCACAATGAACTACGCATGCTAAGCACACAACAACCGAACACCCAACACACCATCCATATATATACATATATATAAAGAGAATAAAAATTCGGGGTCTCACAATGTTAGAGACTTGGCCGAGGGTTTTGAAATACTACGACAGTATGGGATGAAGCTGAACCAAGAAAAATGCATCTTTGGCGTCCGAGCAGGGAAGTTCTTAGGATACCTCGTCTCTCGATGGGGCATTGACGTCAACCCCGACAAGGTTCAAGCTATCATCGACATGACGGCCCTGAGAACGGTAAGAGAGGTACAAAGACTTAACAGCAGAGTAACTGCTTTGAGCAGATTTATGTCCAGGTCGGTAGAGCGATGCAGACCATTTTTCGAGGTACTGAGGAAGGGTCGCTTTGACTGGACCAAGGACTGCCAGAGGGCTTTTGACGAACTGAAGGAGCATTTGGCTAACGTGCTCACGTTAAGCAAGCCGAAGGTCGGGGAAGAGCTGCTGTTGTACCTATCAACGACGACCTATTCTATCAGCTCGGTGCTTGTCCGAGAAGAAGACCGAGCCCACCTCCCGGTATACTACATGAGCAAGGCACTGCGAGGAGCCGAGTAGCGATACTCCAACCTTGAGAAGGTTGGGTACACTCTGATCATGGCCGCGCGACGACTGCGTCCATACTTCCAAACGCATAAGATCGTCGTCCTTACCGACACGCCGATTCGACAAGTTTTCGAGTGACCCGAGTCCTCTGGGAGGTTAGCCAAGTGGGCCGTCGAGCTTGGACAATTCGACATCGAGTTCAGGCTCCGGGTCGCTATCAAAGCCCAGGCCCTCGTGGACTTCATTTCCGAGGGGACCACCCGAACAGCGGTGGAAGAGGAAGCCGACGAAAGATGGGAAATTTTCGTCGACGAAGCCTCGAACTCCCAGGGCAGTGGAGCTGGGATAGTCATGTGCTCACTGACAGCCTCGACTTGAGGTATGCGGTTCGTTTTGGTTTTGATGCCTCTAACAACGTGGCAGAATATGAAGCGGTAATATCGGGACTGAAGACGGCGAGATCCCTCGGGGCAAAAAAGGTCCGCGTCCACAGTGATTCCCAACTGGTCGTCAGCCAGGTGTCGCAAGCGTTCGAGGCAAAAGAGGCCAAGCTTGCATCTTACAAGGCCTAAGTGCAAAGGCTCATGGCAGACTTCGACTCTGCCAAGGTCGTCAAGATACCGAGGTCTGAGAATGAGCAAGCCGATGCGCTTTTAAAGTTCGCGTCGTCCTTGTTTGGACCGCCTCCAACCATGTTAGTAGAAGAGCTTCGGGAGCCATCCATAACGAACAAAGAACTTATGAACATCAACACCAAAACGACATAGATGACCCCGCTGATAAATTTTCTCAGAGATAAGGTGCTCCCGGAGGACAAAAACGAGGCCGAGAAGACGAGGCGACGATCGATGAAGTTCTTCATCGTCGGCGACGACTTGTATCAGAAGGGATTTAGCTATCCTAATCTCCTATGCGTGGACCCTGTTTAGGCCGAGGAAATCATCAATGAAGTACATGAAGGTACATGTGGGTCTCACGCAGGCCCTCGGTATTTAGTATGAAGAGTAACCCGACAGGGATACTGGTGGCCGACAATGTTTAAAGATGCCGAGAAATACGTAAAAAGTTACCACCAATACCAGTTGTTCAGCAAAATTGATCGGCAACCTCCATCAGAACTCACAAGCATAACTTCCTCGTGGCCCTTCGCGCAGTGGGGAATGGACATCCTCGGACCATTCCCACCTACAACAGGTCAGAGTAAGTTCATCATCGTCGGAGTGGATTATTTCACCAAGTGGGTCGAAGCCGAGCCTTTAGCAAAGATCACCGATGCCAACGCTTGGGGCTTCATGTGGAAAAATATCATCTGCAGGTTCGGCCTGCCCCGGACAATCATCACCGACAACTGACGGCAATTCGACAACGTCAGGTTCCGTCGGAACTGCGACGCGCTCGGAATCGAGCATAGATTCTCCTCAGTAGCCCACCCCCAGTCAAACAGAATGGCTGAGGTTACCAATCGGACGATTTTGGACGAACTGAAGAAAAGATTATTAAGCCATAAGGGAGCTTGGGTCGACCAGCTCCTCCATGTACTTTGGGCGTACAGGATGACACCAAGGGAAGCGACTCGGGAGTCGCCTTTCGCACTCGCTTTCGGGGTAGAGGTAGTGTCTCCCATAGAACTGCTCGTCCCATCAAAGAGAATCCTCGGGTTCGACGAGGAGAGCAATAACCTTTCATTACGTGCCGAGCTTGATCTAATAGAAGAAAGGCGGGGGAATACATCGGCGAGGATGGAAGCCTATCAAAGAAGGGTCAAGAAAAGCTTTGACAGGAAGGTCAAGCCGCGACGCTTCGGGATAGGGAGCCTCGTCCTCAGAAAACTCGCCATCTCGGACCCAAAATCGGCTAGTGGAAAGTTATCGGCCAATTGGGAAGGGCCTTATCGGGTTATTGAAGCCCTCGGCCAGGTTGCTTACCGACTGACAGACCTCGATGGGACGGTCATTCCGAGAACATGGAATGCTGAGCACCTTCGACGTTATTTCCCTTAGCGTGAATACGAGGTCGCTTCAGCACTCTAAGTATGAGGTCGCTTCGGCTCTCTCTAAAGTACGAGGTCGCTTCGGCACGCTCTAAGTACGAGGTCGCTTCGACACTCTCTAAGTACGAGGTCGCTTCGGCACTCTCTAAGTACGAGGTCGCTTCGACACTCTCTAAATACGAGGTCGCTTCGGCACTGTCTAAAGTACGAGGTCTCTTCGGCACTCTCTAAATACGAGGCTGCGTCAGTAGTCTCAATACGAGGTCGCCTCGGCACTCTCAATACAAGGTCGCTTCGGCACTCTTGCGAGGTTGCCCCGACGCTAAAGAGGTCATCGGCAGAAACATTACGCAAAAAGGAGCGATTTCATTAAAACAAAAATACAAACTACACTTCTGAAGCCGAGGGACCCTCGGCCACCACCTTGTCGGCGACCTTGTTGAGGGTACGATCGACCGTGATGTCCAAGGCCTCGTCCACAACGATGGACACTTTGTCATGGTCAGAAACGCCCTCAGCCTCAGTCGCATCGTCACCCTCGGCCGGAAGGTCTGCCCCCGAGAAGTCAAGACTAGGGTGCAGTTCCCGCATCTTGTCAAGGCAAGCACTGTAGCCCTCCTTGAAGAGACCGGCGACCTCGTCTTGAAGTTCGTCGGATTCGCGCCTGTAGCCCTCCTTGAAGAGACCGCCTTCTCCCGCTCCTCGGCGCCGTGCCGCGAGAAGTCGTCCTTCGTCTTCTCGTGAGCCTCTATCTCGGCGTATTGCACCTTCTTCACCGCCTCCAGCGCCTTCTCCATGCCACGTAAGGCTTCCTTCTCAGAAGCGAGGGACGACTGGAGGTCGCTTTCCTTTTTCTTCGCAGCCTCCGACTCCTTTAGCCGGAGAGCCTTCTCGGACGCCAGTCGATCCTCAGCCTCGGCAACGATCTTGTCACAGGCCAGCCTTTTCACCTCCGCTCGGTGAGTGAATGCCTCGAACGCTGCCAGCTGGGTCAGCAGCGATGAGTGGAACTCGTGAACAAGCCGACACGCGGGTTTGTTCAACGCGTCGGCCTTCACCTTGGCCGGAAGGGCCTGACGACCCCATTCCACTGGGTCCATATGGAATTGAGTTTGGGTTGTCGCCGAGGGCGCGGGGGGTGGAGACGACGCCGACTGATGGGGGCACTTCGAGGGCCGCTCGGTGGGTGGGGCGGGCGCTGAACCTTGCTCAGGAGCCGGAGCCGACGAGTCTGCAGGCACTTCAAGCTCGGCTTCACGATGACGCTTCTCAGGGCAGGAAGCCACCTTCTTCTCACGTGAGAAGACCCGATTCTTGGCCCTCTCGGCGAGCGAGTGGCCCTTGCGCGCAGGCTTCGGAGAAGCGCTTTTGTCGGCCATAGCTGTATAAACACGAAGCATGTTAAAGTCGAGAAACAACAGGAAATTCAGGGAAACAACTATGAGGTAGGCAAAACTCCTCTTCCAATCATGGACCGAGGATGGTAATCGCTTGAGGATTTTCCGACCATTCCTCACTGCAAAGTATAGCCAGTCTCCAAACGGCTTGACAGAAAAAAGATAGAAGAAAAGGCGTAGGGTCGGAGGGACCCCCGCCGAATAGCAAAGGGTAAGGAAGCCGACGATAGTGCGCCAGGAATTCGGGGCCAGCTGCGAGGGGGCGGCTCCGAGCTCTAAAAGGAGGAAAACAAAGAAGGGGTGGAAAGGGAAGCAGAGGCCAGCCTTAAGCGCCTCGGAGTAAACAGAAAAACCCCCCTTCATCACATGATGAGCCCTGAAACCCCGGTTGGCGAACATGACGGCGTCGGCTGGGAGAACGAACCTGCGATGCTTTCGCATCCAGGCGAAGGTGTCAGAAGTGACCTCGCAGCGCGCCTTGGCTACATTGTCGGCCGCGCGGCGAGCACCGAAGGTATGGGCCGAGGGTACCCTTGGGATATATCTCCCGAGAAAAACTCTGAGGATGAAAGACTCCTCCACAGCACCCCACACTAGGGTATCGAGAATCTCGGTCTTGGTTCCGAGATCCTCGAACTCGTGGTTAGAAGCATCATCGGAAGCATTGGGATTCTCACTAACAGACTTGCTATGGAAAGGAGCAGCCAACGAGTGACCCCCAGAAGAGGAAGAAGCAGAAGAGCGACTCATTGCTTACCTCAGAAGGAAGCAAATGAGGGAAGGCAATCCACGAAGGCTGAAAGACGTCGGGTCGTCGAAGAACGTCGGAAAGCAAGCGTGCGAGGAAGGCGGACGATTCAGCAATGACCCCCGGCTATTTATAAGGCCGCGAGGCCGCTTCCATTGGACGGTTCGGGACCCAGGGGCAGCCCAGATGCGGCCACATGTCGGGAGCCCAATAGCCGGGCGCCGTTCACCCGGATCCCCAACGCGCTTCGAATGCAGGCACTGCTATCATGAGCGCGGGAGCCAAGACGGTTATGTGACAGCCGTCGCCCCCGGGACTGACATAATGGTAAGAGATCGTGATCTCCTTGATGGTAGGGGCAGAACGGCTCTGACATATGCACGGAAACCGGAAAGATGGCACGCGCCTGCTCAGCTCCCATTAGCGGTTTGCTAGGACGCATCGAAAACCAGACGAATGGCTTCTCATCGAGCCAAGAACTCGTCTCGATAAGAACCCGGGGGACTAGTGATACCACTCGTCGCTATCCTACCTACTTGCCGACAAAATAACCCGACCCATTCGTGAGACGCTAACCCACACGCTGGCCGACGACAATGACCGACGATCGTCGCCAACTCCCTGGCCAGCAACGAGGACCTTGTTGAGTGGAGCCGACCAGGTTGGCCGATGGCGACGAGGTTTCCAACTTTGATTGGCCGACAACTTGGGCCGCTTGAGGGTTCCGACTTGGCTGGCCGAGAACATGGGTCGGCTGAGATTTCCAACAACAAACTCGACCTCAGAAACCTACCAAGAAAATCCGTCGTATCAGGCGCGCGATCCGGGTGCATCCGGTTGGCTCCAGTCCGAACTCGCCCATCGCGCAGGATGGATCCTGAAGATCGCGACTGCTGGCGCCCAGCTGTTGCTCGACCGTTTGGGAAGTTTCCTATCACGACCAGGCTAGCAAGGGCCAGCTGTGATTGATCCCATGATGGTCGCGCTTGCCTCACACTACCCCGCTTGCTAAGTACTACGGCGCAAGAGCAGGTCACGCCCTCCCGCCATTCCTGGAAATTCAAAATGCCACGTCCGTATAAAAGATAGAGGCATCCCCTACAGGAGAGGTAGGCTATTCGTAGCACAAACTTTCTCTCTCTTTCACACAATTCCCTCAGCTGACTTGATCGTCGGAGTGTCCGGCCGCCGAGGAGTCTCGGTGGTTTTTTTGCAGGTCAGATTCGCCTTGCCGACGACGGCGCGACGCCGTTGATCCCTCGGGGCCCACTCAGCTCGGCTTCGGTCGACTACTCATTGCTTGTGCAGCAACACTTTCTGTTTGAAAATTTTAAGACCAGAATTACATTAATTAGAATAGACATGATCATGAGTGTAGATAGATTATTCTTAAAATGTGTTAAAGATAAATCTTGAAAACATACGCATGTTAAACACTAAAGCTACTCATGTGCCTACAAGTGTTTTGCAACTTAGTTTAAATGAGTTCAGAATTAATAATTGGCATAAACTTGTTCTTTAGATTGTATCTTTAAAACTAAACTGAGTGCATAATTATTTTAATCTTTATGTATGAAATCTCTCATATAGGAATATCGTAAAGACTCATTTATCCTGATACAAGACTTGAATAAAAGGTATGATATGTCAAAGAGATAGAATCCGGAAATAAATGGAAACTTTTTTTCAAGCATGATTTTGAATGGATGTTCAAGATAGGAGAGTGACCAAGAAATGTTGACTAGATTCATGTGAAAGAATGATCCTCAAGCTATTTACAATTTTTTTTTTGACTTACTCCCCCATAATATATGAATGGTATTGAAATGATCATTGAAAACAATTCAAACATGTTCATGTCAACAATTTGCACAAAGAAAGTATGAACATGATCAATTGAAATTTTTGAGATTTAAAATTTTCTTGATGATCTTTATGCAGTATAAGACTATTGATATTTGGCGGAGAATATTTCTCATGCATAATCATAGTTTCCAGACAAGCCTAACTTGTCCTTGCACATTTCACCATTTTATATACTAAATAGTCACTACATAGAAGATCAGTTATTCTCAGTTTTAGCATGAAACCAATTGCTAAGAGGCATTGTCATTTGGGGGCAGCATCAAAACACATTTTTCATTGCTCAGATAAAATTGAAAACCCATTTCAATTCCAACAGTTCAAATATGAAGTGAGAAAGAGATTTTACCTGAACAATTTTCAATTTCTTTTCAAAGATTTTACTTGTGTTCTCCAATCATTTATTGCCTTGCATAGCTAATGTCATGAATCCATTTATACTGTATGGCTGCAAGACATCTCAGCTTGTTGATCAAGCTGGTTTTGGGACCCACACTTGCTTGGGTCCGGCAATGACATCCATGTTAGGATTCAACAATGATTTTAGAATCTAAAATGATTTTATTTTTGGTATAGATGCATTTCTTTCATAAATGGAACCATGAGCAACATTAGTTCTAGATTTTTTCTTAGTCTTGTTCAGTGCATCTATGTTTTCATGAAATATTTTGTTTTTAAGATTTTTAGCATGAAGAACAGAACACTTCTTTTGTCTAGCAATCATGTTCTTATGTACATGGGCATGTGTATGAGTATGGGGCTTGGAAACATGCACAAGATGATCATTTCTATGCCAACAGTCCCTAGAGATATGACCATGTTCATGACATGTAAAGCATTGGACAAACTTGACATATTTATAAAAGTGTTGACCTTTATTCTAGCAGAATTTGACAAGGTGACCAGATCTATTGCAATTAAAACAAACGAGTTGAGTATTTACCTGGAGCTTACTATAGTATGAGTGCATTTGTTGGAATCTCTAAGATCCTCTAGAGTACCTTTGATTATCCTTGGATTGAAAAGAGGGAGGTGGTACCTTTGGTATCTCTTGGAATGATGTGGAGTTGGAGATTGCCTTGAAGCTTTCTGGGTTGCTGGAGGAGATGTGAAGACCTTGTAGAATCTTGTTTTCTTTTCAATTTTTTTTCTTCTGATTTTCAATTGAAACATGGTTCTTCCTATTTGTAGCATTTTTGTTCAATTTATCATTTTATTTTTGAACATTTTTCTGAACATGAGCCTTAACAGATTTTTCTTTGGGTGCAACAGAGTTCTTGTTCATAGAGACATTGACAAATGAGGTCTTTGTTTTGTTTTCAAAATTCTTTTTGTTCAAGGGGTTAAATCTTAAACCTTCCTTTTGAAAATTGACTTTTATTCCAAGAAGATTATCCAAGTTCTGAGTTCCTTGAACAAACTTAGACAAAATAGATTTTAAGCTGTCAACGGTTTTGTTCAATTCAGAGATCTTCTTTTCAAAATTTTGATTTTGTTTAATAAGCACTTCAAGTTCATTTGTCAATTTTTCTTTTTTAGCATTTAATGCATCAATTTCTTTTTCAGAAGTTTGAAATTGGTTTGTCATGACATCTAGACCATTTTTCATTTTGTTCTTTTCAATTTCACTTTGAATAATTTGATTTTCCAAGTCAGCAATTTTCTTCTTAGAATTATTCCATTCATCATTTAATGGTCTGTCATGATACAAGTATTCAATCTTCTTTTTCAGATGATTATTTTTCTCAACCAATTGATTGTAATTTTCTTTTATTTGATGATCATGAACCATATTGGAGATTTATTTGTTCAATTGATCATTATCAAATTTGAGATTCTCATTATGATCAATCAATTTTTCATTTTTATTTTTCAAATCAAAATTTCAGATTCTACTTAATCATGATTTTCTTTTAATTTGGAAAACTTGTTTTCATAGTTTTTGACTTCATTTTTTAAATTCTATTTCTCAGAATTTAACTTTTCAATTTCATTTTTCAAGTGTCCATTCTCAATTTTCAATTCTTCATTTTCTTCATAGAATGCTTGAACATTATCAATTCTCATTTCATTCTTCTCCAATTTTTCTTTTAGCTTATTGTTTTGAGATTTTACCTTTTTAAATTGATTGCACAAGTGCTCATAGCATTCTGTCAATTCATCATAGGATATATCATTCTCTGAATCAGAGTTAGACATTGATCTATCAAATGGGTCTGAATTGGATTTATCTGATCTTTGAGAGTTTCTTGACTTCTCTGACATATGTGATTCTTCAGATTTGTCTGAACGAGGAGAATCTTTTGAGCTGCCATGAGCCATGTAGCATTTTCCACTTTTCTTCCTTCTATTCTCTTCAAATTTCCTAAAGATTTTTGCAGTTTAGAAGATAGTAATAAGCTTGGGGATTTATTTGAAATTATAGCAGGAAATTCATGCAGATTAAAGTAATTTTCCATTATACCAAAACTCAAAAGACTATTAGATCTAAACATTGTGAATCAGTGTAACAAGAAATTAGATCTAATAATTAGAGTGGTTAACCTGCTCTGATACCAATTGTTGGGATCAAATATTCTGTGATGGCAAAGCTAGAAGGGGGGGTTGAATAGATTTGTAACGAAAACTTAAGTAATTTAAAAATTACTTCGGATTAAGAATCTACTTAACTAAAAACCCCACTGATCTGATGAGATTGATTACACAATGTGTGTGAGATGATTGATCAAACAGATGATGCGAACTAGTGTGTGATTGTTAAGAGATTAACCAAACCCCTATGCATGCATCTAACGATGATACAATATCAAACCACAGTGCACAATGGATTTTAGGTGGTTTGAAAATCACACCACGTGACTCTTACGTCCACCCCTCACACTGTGAGGCACACACTACTCAAGAATTGAGTACAACACACACACGAGCACAACAACTCAACCACACACACACACGCTAGATCAAGTCCACAATAGATCAGATCCTCTAGCCTTGATCTGATCAACACACCACACACACAAATCAGATCTATGCAAAAGCTAGCATAGACCACTAAGCACACACTTCCACAAACTCCACGTACTGATCTCCAATCAGTACACACACACACAGATATATAAAGTGAATTGAGAAAAGGTGTGAGTGAGGGAAGAAATATCCTTTCAAATATTGATTTGATCACCACGATCACAGATCCACAATGTTTCTTCCTTGATGCTGCTGCTACAACTATTCTTCTTCTTCTTCTTCTTGCACTGGAGATGTCCCTTCTTGCCGCCTCAGCCTTTCTTGGAGTTGTGTGGGATCTCTTCAAGTCCTCCATCCAGATGATCTTCAGATCTCAAGTTGTAGATGATCTGATGTTTGATGCTTGATCCTTGAGGACGAATCTGCTTCAAACTTATCTTCTTAGAAGGATCTTCTTATAGTTGAGGCTTGAAGCTTGAAGCAGAGCTCTGGAAACCTTCTTTTGGTTCTCTTAAGTTTGGGATTTGATATGGATGCTGCTTGATGTGAAAAGGAGGCTGAAAGATCTATATATAGGAGTGTCCTAGTCTCACACAACTCTTGGGATTCGTGAGATAAGAGGACGCCCTAATAGAGATCACATGTCTCTCACATGTTGTGACTTAATAAATGCATGTTGATAGATGCCCATCGGCTTTCGACAGATACTGCAGCACATATGTCTTCTAGATCCAAATTTCTGAACAATGGGCTAGGCTGTCGACAGATGCAATCTTGCTGTTGACAGCTGCTGGTTATCTTGGTTTTCCAGAAACTTTCTGATGAAGTTCTTCAATGGCTGTCGACAGATGGGTCCTGACCTGTCGACAGCTGCTGCTTTCCTGGATTTTCCAGAACCTGTTTGAAGGAAGGACATCAGTGGCTGTCGACAGGTGCAGTGGTGCTGTTGACAGGTGCTGCTTGATTTCTTTTGTCCATAACCTTTTGTATAAGGTTTCTTCATGTTGTGCACTTCCATTTCCATGTAATTTCCGACAAAAAATAAAAAAGCAATCATGTATCGACACTAAGAAGATCATGTGTCGACACACATAGACACTAACTTGACATGAGAGTGGTTATGTGTCGACACTAAGAAAGACATGTGTCGACACACATAAGCAATGACTTGACATGAGAGCAGTCATGTGTCGACACCAAGAAGGTCATGTGTCGACACACTTGACGTGAGAGCAATTATGTGTCGACACCAAGAAGGGGATGTGTCGACACACATAAGCAAGTTAGGTTGACTCATGGATTTTCAGCATGATCAAAAGGTTTTTCATTAAAACCACAAATATGTCATCATAAAACACAATTGTGTCAACATTAAGAACATCTTAACATGAATGACCATGAATGCATCATCATAAAAAACAAATCAAAGCAATGATCAAATCAGTGAGTATTGTTATTCAAATAAGCATTCAAATAACCACTACTCAACATTTACCACCGTGGCCTGTTTTATTCTTTTCACTGTACAGACACAACTGAAACACGACTTTTGTGTCCGTCATAATTTAATTGCCATCCAGAGTACTCATTTTTGCTTCTTATAAAGTACTTAGTGATATTTCAGACTTGTTAGTATGTTATTAATGTCTTTCTAGATCAGTACCCTTAAAAACTATCAATCTCATGTTAACAAACTTTCAATAATATCCACTTGATTTTCTTATTTAAAAGATATGTTCACGACTCTCACACGCTATCTTTGATTCTCTCTCACATGCACACACAAAACTTGAATTTTGCCATGAGACCTTAAAGAAACCACCTCCATAATATATTTGGTAATTAAATGTAAATATTCATGATAGTGTCACTATTATTTTAAATAGACTTGTCTTCATTTTATTCGCTCGATTTGGATACTGTTATCGCGCTCCTCTGCCTTCAAACACTCAAGACAAGACGGTTAAATGTTTCTATACATACTTTTCTTGATTTGGATGGACTCTCCATTGGGAATACACCTGATTGGACCTGGTAATATTTGTTCAAGGCTTCTGTAAGACTCCTTGGCTCTAGCGGACGTCCACTATCGATGAGCAGGTTATACCATCAATGCCTATTTACCCTTAGGGATCAGCATGATCCAATGACCTTAGAATTCTCTCTTACCTTAAGATCACGTTGGACCTCTGGATTGTGTTTGTAGCACGGCCAGTGAGCGGTTAGTGAATTCTACCAGACTGCCAGCACCAATTATGTGTGTTGTGCAACTGTTACTATCACTTGTTTTAACGTTGTTTTACGTGCATTGACCTGTAGTTCTCATCTATTCACGTTCTCTCTACACTATTGTCTATTCTTCAATTACTCTCATCTATTCTTGGTACTCTATTTTGCCATCTATTGATTGTTCAAGATAACAAAACATAACCAATGCTAGGCAATATTATAAAGGGCTCGATCTGGTCCTAGGAGGTGTGCTCGATAGTGCCATTTTCCCACGAGAGTTTAATGATCAAGAGTTTAGCATTACATCCAAGTGCCATACTATCTAGATTAATCGAAGACAATAAAATAAAATGCTATACTCTCTCTCGGCTATCTACTGACAACCAAAGTGTCTACTGACAACCAAAGTACTATACTATTTCGATTGATGAAAATCAATCAAAGTGCTATTTGCCCTAGTGGGTATTTACTCTCTATATGGCCAACTTCTCTCTCTTTGCTACATGTTACATACTGCTTGCTTGACATTGACGTTTTACTTGATATCAATTTGCTATTACTATTTCGACTTTATTTGACTCTCCGTCGTTAGTTAATATGCTCTTTAATGTATTAATCATTTAAAATGTACTTGGCTTATGAGATTTAAGTCCTACTGAGCGTTATCGCTCACCCTGTGCTATTTATTATTGTGTCTCACATAAGTCGGATGATGACATTACACATACCAATGTGAAAGGACCAGAGTGATGAGTGACTTGGCATCATATCGTCTGAGTTTTCCTAGTATAATAGAGTCTAATTAGATATTTACTTATATTTTCTTTCTAATATAATGATGTCATTGAGCCTAATGTAATAGCTTTGAATTATTGGTTGTAATAGTTTTGTGAATTATCAATAAATTGAAGAGTTTATTCCCAATTTTTATTTGTTAGATGCTCTAAATCACTCGATTGTTTGCGCAATATACACTACTATGTACTTTGCTCACATCTCTTCGATTTATTCCGCTGCTAAATTGGTGGGGCGTGACAACAACTTTCATCAGCATCGCCAAAAGGTACTGCTACCACTTCATGATCCTTCAAACGGATTTGAAAATCTTGTTATTTCGCTCTCTATAGGGTTTGATTTTCGAATCACATTATATTTTCGGATGCGTGCTATGTAATTTCATCTCTGCAGAGATCAGATGGTCTTCCTTGCTTTAAATTTTTTTCCTTTTGCTGTGTTAATGTAGATTAGGTTGGAAGGGAAGGTTGCCCTGATCAATACTGACGACGGTAGAGGCATCGAGGAGGCCATGACCAGGCTCTTCACCCACCATGACGCCAAAGTTGTCACCGACATCCAGGAAGAGTTGGATCGCGTTGTCCGCGATGATCTGTGGGCCGGTGAGGCAACCACTGCCTTCATCCACTACGACGTCTCTGTGAAGGACAACGTTTGGGGGGTCGTGGACACCGCCACGGTGGAGCATGGCCACGTCAACATCATGTTAAACAACTCTAGCATCCTCGCTCGACCCCGCCAATTCCTCCATCATTGACTATGGCACAATGGACTTCAACCTTTGAACCTGGACACACACACCGCACACTCCTGCCCCTCAGAATCCTTTCACTGACTAAAAATGTAAGTGTCAAATAATATAATAATTTAGATTTAAATTAATTATCAAACGACTCTTAAAATTATATATATATATTAAATATTTATCAAATTATAGATATAGATAATAGATGAAAAATTAGATTTCAGATTTTATAAATAAGTATTTTCAAATACCACTTACGCATATATCTTCCACATTTCTATTATGTAGCCCGATATCTCGTTATCGAGCATATCTCATGATAAGTAAATATTACTTCAATCATTTACTGGAAGCTCTAGAATTAAAACAATGTTCTTTTATTAGGATTAAGTATACGGTTTTTGAAGATTGTACGAGAGAATATTTCATATTATATGGATACATAAATTACAATCGTTTTCGTTGTTTGTGGTGACTAAACAAGTAGTATAACAGTCTTTTTTTTAAGTCCTAAATATCTAAAATTATATTAAAAGAATAGTGGATGTTGGACTGATTTTTAAATCCTTATGTAGATTACACAAATAATAATAATTCTATGGCCCCTTCAACAATAAAGTGATCGTCATTTGTATATACCCGAAAAACCTTCAGTGCATCCATCATTTAATTATCCACTCTTAATGTGATTTCTAAAACGTTCACAATCTTCCTGTTAGAACCCCCCTCTAGGAACTGTTTTGTACTTTAATTATCTAACTTCGTCCCAATCTAACTTCGTCCCAACAAGAGCTTGCCCTAATTCACCTTGTCGAGATTTTTTGCTACCACGCTGGCTTTACACCAGATTAATGTACATATCAAATAAACATACATTAAAATGGTGAAGAACTTCATGACTCCCCTGACCTAGCCTCCCCCCTTTTTATGTACTGTCAGTTCATGTACCTCTTTTTTTTTTTTTTATGGCAATGGAATGCATAGAGCTCCATTCATTCAACAAACGCAAGTATATAGAGTATTACATAGGGAGGAAACCAAAGCACCGCAAGGGCTGCTGAAAGGATAAGGACAAAGCACACCCCAAAATCAGAAAATAGAATCCATAACACAACGTAAAAAGTTAGCAAAGAGAAATTCTATACTAACAACTATAAGGTCTGCAACTAGGAAATCGACATAAGAAAAGAGCGCTTCTCCAAATCATGAACCAAGATCAAATAGATCTAGTAGATGTCTGAGTAAAATTGAGATAGAGTCTGCTCTTGAACGGAAAGACTACCAAACATTTGGACATTAAATCAAGAGAGGTGGTTTAGAAAATCATATGTCAAAAAGATGTGCAGATGATCCACTAAATACGAGTTAAACATGCAAACCCCCAACCCAAATACGGTAAGATTTAATGGCCACCAATTACATCTCGAGGAACTTGAAGATCCACAAACAAGCTAGAGAATGATCTTAGTTGGAGATGAGAACTTCCATAATCGATAACAATAGTATGAACCTAGGCAAACAAAATACACAAATAACAAGGACACAAATAATATACGAAGGAAGAGGTCGACTAAGCCAATTATCGAAATGATCTCAAAAGATGAATGGGGTGGAGGGGGAGGTTGAGGCAGAGGGGCCTAAGAGGAAGGCATTGAAGGTGGCAGCAAGGACGCATGCCTGCAGAAAAGGGTTAGGGGGAAACCTAGATAATAGCAAGATAGTTGGAGAAAAAGGGGTTTACACAAAGCCTAAAGGTCTATGGAGGGGAAGGGGGAAACTGGTAGGAGGGTGGCGGGGGTTGGCTGCGACTTTGGTTGGGGGTGATGAGTGGCAGAGACGGTGGGACAAAAGGAGGAGCTTTAAGACACCCCCCATCCAGGCTTCGTCACCCGGGGGTGGTAATATATCCGTCGGAGGGCCGATGAAGAGAAAACCCCACCTCGATTGCCGGCTACCAAGCTCTGCTAACATTTCCTCTAGGAGAAGCCCGGTCCACCTCTAGCAGGCACATTCAGAAAACGAGCTGTCCATTTATATACCTTAATTGCAATATTGGCATTTCAAATCACATTGTGTTAATGCTATGGAGCAACTTTATCCACATCTTTTATTAAAAGGTGGGGGCATGATGCAACCTTCCTTTATCAACAATCACATGTTGATTGCAAAATGTTTGAACAGTACCAAGCGGACATTGATCGGAGGGAGGAGAGGACGGGGTGGATGCATCCATCCACATGCCATTCCGTAGCAAAGTTTGGGCGGTTAATTACCCTAACAAATTTGTTTAATTCCATGCAGTGCGCAACATTAAATAATGCAAATCTTAGGATAATCAAATTATTTAAATTTGAATTATCAACCTTGTTGGCTCGAAGATGATATGGCAACAAGTTTTCTAGAGGGGGGTGAATAGAAAAGCTACCGAAATACTAAAACTAAAACACAAAAATCACAACTTGAAAATTTTGGATAATAAATGTAGTTGTGTGCGGAGATAGAGTAGTAGTGTGGAAAGTAAATTTAAACAATCACACAAGAACATAAAGATTTTATCCTGATTCGGTACTTCTCAAGTGGAAGACCTACGTCCAGTCCCCAAACAAATCTTGAGATTTCACTAACCAGGGTACAATCCCCTCAAGGATATACAAACCCCCCAGCTCTCTGCTGGTCCTCTTCCTTTTAGAGTAGGAAGGAAACTCACTTCTGTTACAGGTCAAGAAGCCACCCTCCTTGAACAAACCCAGTGCGGTTTTGTTAGACTTAAATCTCCAGCTAGGTTCTGCTGACACCAACCCCAGTTAGGTTCTTCCCTTAACCCAAGGGAAATACTGTGTACAGTCCCACAGTTAGATATAAACCACCAGCACCCCGCTGGCCTTCTCTTCACACAGGAAGAGGAACACTGCATACAGTCCTACAGCTAGACTAAGTCTTTCTTAGAAAAAAGAAAGAACAAACTGGGAGCTATACAAGATGAATACTAAGGAACTCAAACAGCTCACAGACCCTCCCCAAGATTTACATTGATGCACAGAGAGAGTGAAGAGAGAAAAGAAGCTTGAATGCTTGAAGACTTCAGATGGCTGCGTGCACACTTCTTCTTGGGCTCGAGCTTTTTCTCTCTTGCTTTGAGTGTGTATGGCGTTGATGCTTCTCACTAGATGTACACTCTTTCATAAATTTTCAGGAAGGCTCATGTCTTGTTCTTTAGCCTTGCTTCATCCTTTTATGGAGCAGCTTGAACAGATCCATTGAAGAGATCCGTTGGAACTCTTCTAGCCGTTGCTCATTTTCTTCTTCATCTACTCTTCTTCTTCCTCTGTCTAACAGACATTTGGTGTAGAGGGAAGTCTAGATATCCGTAGACACAGAAGGTAGAGTCAGACTAAAAAGGTCTTCTGACAACAGGCCCATACCTTGTCTTACTTCCATGTTTTCTGCTGACATCCAGACATGTTAGGTACGACCCTTTTTGTCTAGCAGGAAAGAAGGAGTCCTTATTTTCTGCTGACAATATCTCACCTACTTTGAAGGATAGACAACAAAAAGATCTCCAGTCAGACAGAGAAATAATAATATAACATGTGAAGTACATATGAATTTTCAGTCGCCGCCACAAGCAATTTGAAACATTTGAAATATAGGGGCAATCAAAGTTGAAGTATAGAAACTTCGACTGTAAAGAAGTTGGAGTATGTATCACACTTCAACTTTCCAGAAGTTAGAGTTGGTCAACTTCAACTCTTCAAGAGTTGGAGTTGCCACTTCGACTTTACAAGAGTCGGAGTTGAACAACTTAAACTTTTTAGAAGTCAGAGTTGAACCACTTCAACTTTCCAAGAGTCGGAGTTGCCACTTCGACTTTCCAAGAGTCGGAGTTCCCACTTCGACTTTACAAGAGTCGGAGTTAGTATGTATATATATATATATATACTAGTTGTGGACTTAGAAAATTTTTGAGCAAACAGAAGAACATATGTGCTATCAAAATATAGTTTTTATAAAATACATTCTTCTGTGATACTATTATAGTGCATTTGAAGATTATATATGTAGATAGTTATGCACACATTAATTAAGCAATTATATTAACCAAAATATGAGATATGACAAAGTTAAACTTTAGTGTGATAATGCAAGAATATATTGTATTCATGGAAGAAACATGATATGAAATATATTGATGATATTATTAAGTTAGTTTTGTTATCACCAAAATAAAGGATAAAATATAAGAGTGGTTCAACAAACCTCAGCTCTGCGTCCTTCAAGGCCCCAATATGTTGTAATCAGAAAAGAAAAAGGATGAGCAAAAAAAAAGAGATAAAAACATATACTCGCAAGATCCTATGTAGTCTACTCAACAACCCTAGATTCTATGTATATATATCTTGATCATGAACTCATCATATATACTCTACTATATCATGTATCATCTATATGTATATATCGTCTGTTTATTTTGACTTCTAGTCATATGTGAAGAGAGAGAAAAATGAAAGACTGACACTTGTTTTAATTTCAATAACTAAAATAATAGTAAATACTCTCGGCATCTTCCCGGTTCCCTTGTACACCTCTAAAATATTGTATTTAATATTTAAGTTTTTTTAAAATATTATCCTTTCAGAGTTATTTGTAGAATTTGTCCTTCTTAGTTTCATATTATTTCTAATAACTTCGTTATATATGTTACTAGATGACTACACGTGCGATGCATGAAAAGTTTTTAGATTTAGATACTTCTAATATATTAATATATTGAAAAGTTTATGTACATATTTTTTAGAAATGATACTAATAAATAAAAGAAGAATAATATATCTAAGAACATCGTAAGATTCATAAGAAATATATATATATGATAAAGTAAATATTATCCAAAAGTGTAAATCATAAATAATCATAAGAAAGAAGAGAAGAGGAAAATTGAAAAAGGCAACTTAACCTAGCAATAGTGATGCAAATTTGGTTAGATCAGTCTGGAAACCAACCCAACCTAAATTCAACTATTGAGATTTGACTGAACTTGGACTGTGTTAAATCTGAAATAGTGCAGAGGGGATGCTCTTTTTTTCCCCTTTCAGTAAGTTAATGGCACACAAGATTGTATAATAAGCAAAAGGGAAATATAAGGGTATAGGAGAAGCTCCCGAAGAACCCAGGAATGAGGTTCACATTTCACACCAATAGAAAACCACATATGAAAAGTAGTAGCCCATTCTCAGACCCTCACAATTTCAAAGGAAATAACACTATCCGGTATGTTTGATTGCTTTCTAAAGACTCTCTAGTTCCTCTTTAACCAAAGGAATTGCCACTACATGGGGTTTTTACTAATGCTATATTCAGACACTTGTAATCTAAAGGAGGTAGAATTCTTATGTAGAAGAACAACATCTTATTGTAAGAACTAACAATCAGCCTGTCAATGTGCCAAAAGTTTTTATCCATCAACAAATTTCCACTCTTATAAGTTATTATGTTATAAAATAATTGAAAAAAAGTTAGTGCACTTGAGTTTTGCACTTTCTACTTGTATTTCTCTTTTTTCATTGACCAATGGAAAAAGGACACAATACACCCATCCAATGAGAAGTAAGAAATACAAGTAAAAAATATAAATTTCAAGTGCACTAAATTTTTCTCAAAATAATTTAATTCAAAGATATTGAAAGCAGACCTACAGTGAATAGCCTGAGAAGGCTCCAAGAAACTGGTCAGCCATGATCTCCATAGCTGCAAGGAATGCCACAACTTGTGAAGAAAGCATGTGGACGAATAACATTGTTAGAGATATATGTAGCTAAAAAAGATTTAAAAAAAGCAGGTGATTGAAGCTTCTGATAGAATAAGATGGAGTGCACGAAAATCAAATAAGACTTCTTCTCCCATTTGTGGCAAGATTACTGCATAAACATTAGAGTCTTCAACTATCTTATACTTCTCTCTGTCCCCACCAGTAGTACCCACTACAAAAAATAGACAAATTTTACATTAAAGCTCCACATTTGCTACAGAATAACAAAATGAGAAACCGCGTCAGTGCAACTGTAGATACAGTCTTTTTTACTTCTGTTTTCCAGAATCTCTATCACCACACGGAGAGGAGAAGGAAGCTGGGACAATGGTGGCAATGGGGGGGGTGAGTGAAGCAGCTGGTGTTGAAAGACCTTTGAGCTGGTGTAGTAACTCTAGAATTTAAAACCTTTATATATAAATTTAAAATTGAATAAAATAGGATTAAATTAAAACCCATTAAGCCAAATTAGGAAATGGGTTACACTACTGGTCCATACATGAGTTAATGAGCATAAAAGGAAAGAGCCCAAGTTGGATGGGAGATATTTAGGCTTAATTTTGTGACTAATTAATTAATAAATTCTAAAAGGGCAAGATAGTGACTAAAATAACTTATAATTATCTCTAAAAAGAGTCCTAGACCTACACAAACCCTTTGCCCATGGATCTAGAGTCCACCCTAAGCCTAATGGGAGGATAAGGGCTAGGGAAATGAGAGATAAATATTAGAAATTCGGTGAGTTTGGGGAAATGAAGAGTTTTAAGGAGAATAGGAGACTATTAACATACAAATACACCTCCATTTCATCTCTAGCTGACCCTATTGAACCCTGGGAGCTTGGAGCACGAGGTGAAGGAGCATTTGGACAAGGAGAGCAAGGAGAAAAGGCTAGGAACAAAGGGGATTTCGTCATCTTCAACATCTCCAAACCCTAGGATCCAAAGCGTTAAAGGTAGAAAATCTTTCAAGCAAAACCTAATTAACTTCGACCATAGGTAGACCATGATCCTCTCTTGCAAAGCCCCATGTTTTCCCCAATTTTTACTGTGCCATTTAGGAGTATTTCATGCTCTAATTCCTGTCATGAACATGTACTCGAACCAACCTGTTTACCTTTAATCCATGCATACACTTGATCTCATGCCTTGCAATTTTTATCATACATGCTCCATGATGTTAGGGTCCGAATGATCATATTTTCCCCATTTTTTATCATGTAACATCTTCGAATTAAATCAGATTCCATCACTGTGTATGATTTTAGGTCACTGAGATGTAACCTATTCATAGCATGTCTATACCATGTCTATTCTCTAATTAAGTGATATTGTAGATACCTCTACATGTCTAGTTTAATTTAAAACTAGTTTCGTGATTTTTGGATATGTATACGAATTTATATGCATTTTTGAATGGCCTTGTTTCAAGTCCATGGAGGACTGGCTCGAAATCCCAAGTGAACCAGTTCACCTTTGGGGTTCGGCTGGACCCTCTGAGAATGCGACGGCCTGACTCGTCGCGATTCTCATGAGGGTCACGATAGACGGGCGCGTCGCGACACAAACACGACGGCTTGACTCGTCGCGTTCTTCAGGCTCGTATCGATTTTCCAGAATGCGACAGACCCCGACGTCGCGTTCATGGATCGATTGCCCTAATTGCGACCGTTCATTATGTTGTGTTTAGAGTATCTGTCAATTGGCCTGTTACCGTTATAATGAATGCGACCAACCATTTTGTCGCGATTTGAATCGCGACAGGTACCCCCGTCGCATTTTCAATGTGTCAGACAGAACCCTAATTCTTCATGCAATCTATGTTAATCATGCTATTTAATCTCTGTTTGACCCTTAAATTGTACTGTTGTGAGCAGTAATGCCATGTTGTTAATATTGGGTAATATTATCATGATTTTCCATTAAATAAAATCCATGTGCACATCTATCTCTTACTATCATGATTATCTTACACTTGCACACACTATACATAAATGTTTGCCATGAAACCTTACCAAATTTACTCAATAATATATCTGGTAATTAAGTGTATTTATTCATATAATTTCCCTATTATTTTAATGAACTTGTCTTCGTTTTATTCCCATGTTTTGTATACCGCTATCGCGTCCCTCTGCCTTCGAGCACTCAAGGCATGACGGACAAATTGGTTCTTTGTACACTTTTATCTTGGCTTGGACGACCTCTCCGTTGGGAATACTCCTGACCGGACCATGAACTCCTTGTCAAGGCCTCCGTAAGTCTCCTTGGCTTTGGCGGACGTCCATTGCCGACGAACGGGTTGTACCATTAATACCTATTTTACCCTTAGGGATCAGCATGATCCAACGACCTTAGTTTGTTCTCTCTTACCTTGAGATCACGCCGAACCTCTGGCCTGTGTTCCTAGCATGGCTATTGGGCGGTTGTGACTTCTACCAGACTACTGACACACGACCATGTGTTGTGTAACTGTTATTATCGCTTGTTTAACGTTGTTTTACGAATATGACCCTGTTCTCATCTACTATTTCTACACTCTCATCTGTTCACATTCTCTCTATACTCTCATCTACTCGTCAATTACTCTCATCTATTATTGGTACTCTATTTGGCCATCCAATTGATTGTCTAAGATAATAAACATAACTAATGTCAGGCAATAGGGCCCGATCTGGTCCTGGGAGGTGCGCCCAAAAAGTGCCATTTGCCCGTGGGAGTTCAATGATCAGGATGTCGGCATTACATCCAAGTGCCATACTATCAAGATTTAATTTAAGATATGTTCTCTCGGTTGACAAGAAGCTCGACCAAAAGTGCTATCTCTACTAGTGCACCTTTGTGCAAACGTTACATGCTATTTCGTTATATGGCCAATCCGTTATCATGCTTGTTATGCTATACTCTCATGAAAAGTTCTATTGTTTCTTGTTATCATGCGACATTACTCTCTTGACTATACTTAGTCGTTCTCTCTAGTTAGCCTGCTTGTCAAGACATTAATCACTTAAAGCATGCCTATTCATACGAGATATTAAGTCCTACTGAGCATTATCGCTCACCCTGCACTATTTATTTCATGTGTTTCAGGTGAGTCCGATGGAGACTACCACACGAACGAGGAAGGGAATGAGCAGGACTAGTAGTGACCCCACTTTCCGACAACCAATGTTTTTATTAGTTATTTAGTTGTTAGTTAGTCAATTTGTAATAGTTTGGATTTGAATAAAGTACTTTGGGCCCTAGTTATGTCTCAGATTTAGTGATGTAATAGTTGATTTGAGGAATTATTAATGAAGTTGGATTTTATTTGGCGTTATTCCAATTTGTGCAATGTTTGATGTTATTTCTCGCTCTATACTATTTATTTAACTGTATTACCGCTCTGATATTCTGCGTCGGGGCGTTACAGCTGGTGACTCGCTTCTTCGACCCATCATTGTGGAGGGGAGAGCGACGAACTCCCCATGCACCATCCTTTGCTTTCCAAGAGGGTACCCTCGCCATTCCTCGAGCAGATTGCCCTCGTTGTCTTCAACAGGCTGTTGGCGGCAACCACAATATTGCCGTTGTCCAAGGTGGACTATGGAGGGCGGGGTGGCCGCGAAGGAGGACATGTCCATGTTGGCTTTTCACTGGTCGAGCATTGTCGTCGAGCCAACCCCATTGCAGAAGCTCCGCATGCCCTTCTTCATCTTCGCAGTGAAGGAGTTCTTGAGGAGGAAGGCGAAGAGGTGGAGGGAAGGAGAGTTCGTCGACGGCGACGTAGAGTAGGTGCGCATGTAGTGGAGGGAAGGGGAGTTCGTCGATGGCAATGACAATGCAGTGGAGGCCGTGTGTAAGACCCTAGATTTTGTATTTTTATAATTGCTATTTGTATTTTTAATTTTCTGGCCAGATTTTTGCCTTTGAGAAGTTAACGGCATAATCGATTGTCGTCAACTTGATATTGACAACACCACATTGACGTTAAGCTTTCCGTGTGTGTTTGGGTTTCGAGCTCTGATCCAACTCTGATCTCTTCGGGAATAGGCATGGAAAGTCTGAATTGGGTTGAATTTGCCTTTCCTACCATGAAAACGACCCAAACCCCCATAAATATTGGTCGTTTCTGTGGAGAGAGAACTTTTTATTGAACTAGGGTTTTGGGTGTTCGGAGAGAGAAAAAGGGGGAGTCTTTGAAGTGAGAGATATGGTGAACCAGAGGCTGCATCTATGTTCTGTGGCCAGAGGAAGGCTCTTCAGATTGTGGAGAGGCTCCTGCATTATGGGGAGATCACCTTCTAAGGCGTGGAGGTTGAATCAAGCCGGAGAATATCGCCTCTTTGGCTTGGCCGAGGAGGGCTTCATCGCTTGAATTCGATCCTTAGAGTGTTTTTCAGAGGCAAGTAACTCAGGGGTTTCATCCATGTACCTATCATTTAGGGTTTTATGATTTTTACGAATTTTTGTATCGTGTTCTAGACCCCCAAATTCTCCTTTTTCTTGTTTTCGATCTGCACTTTCTACATGTAGGAGGTTGATGCCAACCCCCTTGCCGTCAAGTTCCTGGTTCGATGGCACTCGACATTGCCGTCAACCATGTTGACGACAAAGCCCTTGCTGTTAAGTTCTTTAGTTTTCAGAAAGATTGTTCTAAGTGCATGTGATGTGAATTTTGAGATTTTTGAGTGTAAAGTGGATTTTGGGGTTTTTATCATGATCTGTTGTAACGCCCCTCTTGGAACCCAGTATAGTTATTCCAACTCACATTGGATCCAACAGAGATATTACAGTTGAAAATATCCAACAATAGACGGTATAGATTGAGACATACATAAATGACAATTTAATTCCAACAAATTTGCAATGGAACATGGAACCAAAATTTTCAATCAACATCATATTCAAATACTGTCTAAAACATAAGGGAAATATAGTAATAGTCCAACTTATTACAATCCATAGGTCCAAATGCATAAAATTCAAAGTACATCGTGTCCTCACATACATAATCTCTTAAACACTCAAGTAAAGCACTAAGTCTCCACGTCCTCACGCTCCGAGTCAGTGTGCAGTAACTCTTGGGTATCCTCTGTCTCTCCTGAAATGTTAATCAAGTGTGAGTCTATAAGACCCAGCAAGTCACATGAAAGATAGTTCAAGATATAATATATATTAGGTTTAAAACATGATAACATATTTCTCACATCCTTGATATCATATAGCTCTTCCTATAAACATGTTCTAAGTCACTTGGCAATCATTCTTTACATAACGTGATTATTTATCATGAAAATAACTCAATTCATGTAACATACAGGTTGCATCTCATATTACAACAATTGATTAAAACATGTTCATGTAGCATGATATATAAAAGCAAATTCTTTAAACATATGTTCAATGTCATGTAAACAATTCCAAGTAACCTTTAATCTATTTCATGTAGCATGTATTCAATTTAACATGCAGCATGTAGTTCATATTACAAGTGACATGTAGTTCATATGGTGTGTAACATGTAGACCATGTAGTCATGTAATCATGTAGTTGCCAAGACATAGCACACACTATGAATAGAGATCATGTAGCATGTAGTCATTCACTTATCACCTAGGCAAAGCAGTGATGAAGTCTAGGTTATTGTGCAATACCAGGAAAAGTCCTTCCCACCTTAATCAGTAGAACATGTCTACCTCCAGGATTTCAATCCATTGCCCACGGATTCATGTAGGTCATTTCATGTAGGTGAACCATTACCATAGGGGCATTCCATGGTGTAGTTCTTTGTAGTTATCTCTATCATAGCAATGTCTCATTGGTCAATTCATTTCAAAATGCATTAACATATATATATATATATATATATATATATATATATACATAATCATGAAATTTACATTTTTATATAAGTCTATCATGCTCTTTCACACATTCATGCATAATTTACCAAGATGACATTACAATATCACCTAACATGTTTTCTTAGTTCTGAAATTAAAACTCTACTGTATAACAGCAACCTAACATGGTACTACTTTTATCAAATCCAATATGTACATACATTCTCATGTCTATTGATTTCTTTATACATTTTATCATTCAGAAAATCACAACAATATACACAGTGCTCTAAAAATCCCAAAATTTTGACAGTAATTCTAATTCTAATCATACCATGTACGTGCAAAATTTCAAAATTTTCTGAATTCTATAAACATTTTTTCATGATTAACCTTTATCAATTTAGACTACTCACATGGTGCAACAGAGATAAAATCATGCAATTTCTATACTAGCACTGTGCAGTAGATCTGTAGTTTCATCTAACAGTAGTACAGTCATTATCTACGACATTATAACATGGATCATGCTTGCATTTATTCCATTTTTCTCTTACTAACTCAAATAGAATTCAACATAAAATAACTAAACATAGCCCATACACCATTGCAATGACATGTCCACAGTATAACAACACTGAATTGCACAGAATATAACTTGACCAAAAACTTCATACTTTTGATGAATCACAATTGAGGAAATATGATCAGATTTCAGAAAAACATAGCATTGATAAACTTAGCGGCCAAATATGTGGCGTTTACACAGAGTCAACGTCCACATACTGTGTCGTTAATATCAATTGACGGCGGCACATAGCACCGTTAACATATAGTAGGCGTCTAAAAAGTTGTCGTTTATAGGAAATCAATGGCAGTCGATGCTGTCGTTTGCATAAACTAAACGGCAATCGATATGGATGTTGAGTTCATTCGTCCAGAAAACACAGAACTTGCACATAAAATAACGGAACTTACGCCCCTTCCCACATGTTATTTTGATGGTTTAAAAATCTGTAATAATAGTAAAACTAAAGATTAAACTATCCTAAACCGATCCCCATGTTACTTGCCTCTAACCTCTGCTAGAGTGACGAATAGGGATTCGAAGACGCCCGCCTTGGCAACAAGGCAGTCCTCCTCTCTGACTTCAATCGTCCAAAACTAGCTTCCAACACAGCTCCCCCACTTGGAGAAGCTTCTGACCTCGATGCTTGATGATCCTCCTTGGTCCAGCACGCTTCAGATCGCCCGAACGAAGCTCTGGAACCCTCTCTCTCGGTCTTCTTTTCTCTCTTCCCAACCAGTGCGAAAATCTCCGCCAAAGGCCAAAACTGGGTCTTATAAAGATCCCTACGCATTGCCCAAACTTAATCCTAGCCCTTGAATTAGAAACACTCCAGATCTCCCAAATAAATGCATGGAAACGACCGATTTATTCTCCCCCGAAACGGTAACAACAAAAATAGGCAAGTCAGGTTAACGTCAACCAACGATGCCGTCGACCATGAGGTAGACGTCCATCAATCAGGTTGTCAATTTTCTTGCCCGAAAAACCAAATATTCTAGAAAATAATAAACGACACAATACTTTGTCATTAACATACAGTAAACGACAATCGATCATGCTGCTAACAGTAGTCAACATCAGAAGATCTTGATGCCAAGCTCAACACAGAACATCATACAACTAAATGCAGAAACACATACGCAATTGCATTATACAGTTCAATAAGATTTCTAGGGCACTACACCCTCTCCCCCTTAAAATAATCTTCGTCCTCGAAGATTGAGTTAGAATACTCACGAAACAAGGACGGATATTGCTTCTTCATCCTTTCTTCAAGCTCCCAAGTTGCTTCTTCGCGTGAAAAATTCCTCCATAAAACATTCACGAAAGAAATGGACTTCGACCTCAACTCTTGCACCTTTCGATCTAGAATCTCTATAGGCTGCTCCGCATAGGACAAATTTGGCTGAAACTGCACTGGCTTATAACAAATCACATGAGCCGGATCTCGAACATACCTTCTCAACATGGATACATGGAAAACTGGGTGCACTCCTGCCAAGGATGGTGGCAAAGCTAACTGATATGCCACATTCCCCATCTTCTTCAATATCTCAAAGGGACCAATGAATCTCGGATTTAGCTTGCCACTCTTCCCAAATCTCACTACACCCTTGGTTGGCGACACCTTGAGAAATACATGGTCTCCTACCTCAAAAGCCAAGTCTTTCCTCCTCGTATCCGCATAATTCTTCTGACGATCTTGAGCTGCCTTCAATCTCTGCACAATCATCTGGATCTTCGCTGATGTTTCCTGCACCACTTCCGGTCCAACCATATGCCGATCTCCTGCTTCTTCCTAACATAACGGGGATCTACAAGGTCTCCCATACAAAGCTTCAAATGGCACCATACCTATACTTGAATGGAAACTATTGTTGTATGCAAATTCCACAAGAGCTAGGTGGCGTTCCCAATCTCATCTCCAGTCCAAAACACAAGCCCTAAGAATGTCCTCCAATGTCTGAATAGTCCTCTCGGACTGTCCATCCCTTTGTGGATGAAATGACGAACTCAATTTCAACTGGCTGCCGAAATCTTGCTGCAAACTCTGCCAAAATCTAGATGTAAACCTCGGATCACGATCTGAGATAATCGACTTCGGAATCCCATGCAGCTTCACAATGCCAACAATGTACAATCTAGCCAAGCTTTCTAAGGACTGCTTCTTCTTCATAGCCAGAAAATGAGCACTCTTTGAGAATCTATCAACAATCACCCATATAGAATCATTCCCTCTGGCCGATCTAGGCAATCCAGTCACAAAATCCATAGTCACCTGTTCCCATTTCCACTGAGGAATATTCAGCTTCTGCATCAAACCCGAAGGTCGCTGACGTTCTGCCTTCACTTGTTGACATATCAAGCATTTCGCCACTACATCAGCAACATCCCGCTTCATACCAGACCACCAAAAACATCACTTCAAATCCCAATACATCTTCCCACTGCCTGGGTGAATAGAGAACTGCGATCTATGTGCTTCTTCTAGAATCTCCTTCCGCAGATCCGCATCATTAGGGACACATACCCGATGATTCAAGCGAATTACACCATCTTCATCTCTAACTATGCCAGCCTTTCCAACCAACTCCTGCAATAGTGGGTCATCTTTTTGTAAAGCAAGAACCCTGTCATACACAGAAGATCTAAGGGTTAACTGAGCTAAGAACATGCTGTACAACTGTGGCTCTAGAACAGCCAATGATCCTGAAGCATCCTCCAACATCTTCCAGTCTTGCCTCATCATTTCCTTTTCCTACTCAATGCATCCGCCACCACATTGGCTTTCCCTAGGTGGTAAGAAAGCTCAAAGTCATAATCCTTCAGAAACTCAATCCACCTCTGCTGCCTCAGATTCAACTCCCTCTGAGAGAACAGATATTTGAGACTTTTGTGGTCTGAGAAAAGCTCAAATCTTACTCCATACAAATAGTACCTCCAGATCTTTAAAGCAAAGACCACTGCCGCCAGTTCCAAATCATGAGTTAGGTAATTGCGCTCATGCTCCTTAAGTTGCCTAGAAGAATATGCCACAACTCTCCCTCCCTGCATAAGAACACAGCCAAGCCCAATCTTTAAAGCATCCGTATAGATAGAGAAAGAATCCACACCATTGGGCAACACAAGCACTGGCGCTGAGGTCAACCGAGTCTTCAGCTCCTGGAAACTCCTTTCACAAGCTTCAGTCCATTCGAACTTAACTCCCTTCCTAGTCAGCCTTGTCAAAGTAGCCGCAATAGAAGAGAAACCCTCAATAAACCTTCTATAATAGCCAGCCAAGCCCAGGAAACTCCTGATGTCAGTAGATGATCTCGGTGTCTCCCAATCAAGGACAGCTTCCACCTTTGCCGGATCCACAGAAATGCCATCTCCAAAAATAACATGCCCTAAGAAATGGACCTCCTTCATCCAGAAGTTGCACTTACTGAATTTACCATACAGCTTGTACTCCCTCAAGACTTCAAGTACAATTCTAAAATGCTCTCTATGAGTCTCCTCATCAGGCGAGTAGATCAGCACATCATCAATAAAAACTACAATAAAAGAATCAAGATACTGCCTGAAAACCTTGTTCATTAAGTCCATGAAAACTGCTGGAGCATTTTTCAAACCAAATGGCAAGACCAGGAACTCATAATGGCCATATCTCGTCCTAAAAGCCGTTTTAGAAGAATCCTCCGGCTTGATTCGGAGTTGATGATAGCCAGAACGAAGATCGATCTTAGAAAACACCGAAGCTCCACGTAACTGGTCAAACAAGTCATCAATACTAGGTAAAGGATACTTGTTCTTAATAGTCACCTGATTGAGCTTGCGGTAGTCAATGTACAGCCTCATCGACCCATCCTTTTTCTTCACAAAGAGTACAGGTGCTCCCCAATGTGATACACTCGGCTGAATAAAACCCTTATCAAGTAATTCTTGTAGTTGCTTCCGCAATTCCGCCAATTCCGCTGGGGCCATACGATAAGGAGCAATAGAAATAGGTGATGTGCCAGGTACCAACTCAATGCCAAACTCGATCTCCCTTGCAGGAGGCGAACCAGACAAATCCTCAGAAAAAACATCACTGAACTCTCGGACAATATCAATATCCTCCACGGTCAAAACCTTCTTCGAATCCTCGGATATAACCACGCTAGTAAGAAAACCACTACAACCCTTGATCACCCTCCGGGTTGCCTTCAGGGCCGAAATCACAAACTTACCCGACATGCTCTTGGGTAAAGGATGAACAAACTCCTCCTCACCAGGAATCTGGAAAATAATAATCTGCCTCTTGCATTCCATAAGGGCATAATGCTTCTCGAGCCAGTCTAAGCCCAAAATAGCATCGTAGTCCATCTTCAACAGATAAAAGCTACCGGGCAAAACTCGCTCTTCAATATTCACATGAAGAGAAGAAAAACACTGCCCAGTCAACATAGTCCCAGCTGGAGTATGAACAGACAAGGGTTCCTCCAACACTTCCAGAACCAAACTACTCTCCTTCATCAAAACCTTCGCAAACTTCTCGGAAATAAAGCTATGCGTAGCACCAGTATCAAACAAAAATCGAGCATGCATTCCCATAATCAAAACCATACCTTCTGTGACGTGCTCTGCCAACTCTACCTCGTCTCTCGCCAACACAAACACTTGAGCCTGAGCCCTCAGTCTCCCTACTGCCCTCGGTGCCGGTCTAGCTGTTGCTGGTGCTGCTGCCGCTGCAGTCTGCTGTGCCATCTTCGAACAATCTCGGATCTTGTGGTTCTTGTCACCACACCTCAAGCATCTACCAGAAGTAACCCAACAGACCTCTTCTCCATGACGCTTCCCACACTGAGTACACAAGGGCTTTTCTGCAACTGTGCCTCCACCCGGTGTCGGTGCATCCACTCTCGCTGGTACCACTACCCTAGGCTGAAATGCTGGAGCCTTCTTCTTCTTATCCTACCGATGAAATGCTGATCCAGGCCTCTTCAAAGAAGCCCTCTTCTCCTCCAGATATACCTCCATCTCGACTTCCTGCATACATGCCGCTGACAAAGCCTCCTCCATAGATCGATGCCCGAATGCCACCAGTCTAGTCCTCAAGGACAGCTTCAACCCTATGATGAACTTCTTCACTTTCCTCCACTCATCGGCCACAATGTGAGGCACATACTTTGATAGCTCCACAAATCTAGCCTCATACTCAAGCACACTCATTGACCCTTGGGTCAATGTCAAGAACTCCTGCTCCATGCGATCCTGCACATGCTCTAGAATATACTTCACCCTGAATAGACGGACGAACTCAACCCATGCAACCTCCATAGCTCCATCATCAAACTGTGTGCGTAGTATAGACGACCACCACACATCGGCACGCTCCTGCAAAAGAAGATAGATACGTCTAAAGTTGTACAATAAACAATATACATAACCCTTCTAAAAACTATTCTCTACCTGCAGCATATATGTGGCTATGGTCACTCTCTCCTGTTCCGCGCATCGAATAGCATGAAAGATCTTCTCCGTCTCCCAAAGCCAAGTCTCCGCCATGATGGGATCACTCTCCCCCTTAAAGAAAGGTGGGGTCATCCTCCTGAATCGCTCCATCATCGACACACCTCCAATGCCTGCCTCGTGAGCAGGTGCCTGCGCATACATCCAAGTCAAGTTCTTAGATGCATTCTTCCAATCAACACATTGGTAACACTTCTTAACTACTAACCTGAGCCTGCTCTTGTGCTTGCAAAGCAGCTGCTATCTATGCCTGAGTCTGCATCGCATGCACAAGTCCTTGCATCAACGCTCCATAATCCACAGGTGGTGGTGGGGGTGGCAAAGGTACACTTGTCTGGTCTGGCACCTACTGAGCTGGAGCCTACGAACCTCCCGCCGACTCATCGCCTCGAGTCGGGCCTACTCCTCTACGTCCACAGGTAGCCATAGTCTGCAAAACAAGCATTTATTATAATAACCTATTATTCTACATAAATCTTGGACTAATTCCTTATGCAGACTTAAGGATATAAACACAATGTTGATATTCCATTTATGTACATGCTCAACCTGGTACGCTCTAATACCAATCTCTATATTGCCCATCTTGGAACCCAGTACAGTTATTCCAACTCACATTGGATCCAACATAGGTATTACATTGGAAAATATCCAACAATAGACGGTACAGATTGAGACATACATAAATGACAATTTAATTCCCACAAATTTGCAACGGAACATGGAACCAAATTTTTCAATCAACATCATATTCAAATACTAAGTCTAAAACATAAGGGAAAGATAGTAATAGTCCAACTTATTACAATCCATAAGTCCAAATGCATAAAATTCAAAGTACATCATATCCTCACATACATAATCTCTCAAACACTCAAGTAAAGCACTAAGTCTCCATGTCCTCATGCTCCGAGTCAGTGTGCACTAACTTCTGGGTATCCTCTCTCTCTCCTAAAATGTTAATCAAGTGTGAGTCTACAAGACCCAACAAGTCACATGAAAGACAGTTCAAGATATAATATATATTAGGTTTAAAACATGATAACATATTTCTCACATCCTTGATATCATATAGCTCTTCCTATAAACATGTTCTAAGTCACTTGGCAATCATTCTTTACATAACGTGGTTATTTGTCATGAAAATAACGCAATTCATGTAACATACAACTTGCATCTCATATTACAACAATTGATTAAAACATGTTCATGTAGCATGGTATATAAAAGCAAATTCTTTAAACATATGTTCATCGTCATGTAAACAATTCCAAGTAACCTTTAATCTATTTCATGTAGCATGTATTCAATTTAACATGTAGCATGTGGTTCATATAACAGGTGACATTTAGTTCATGTGGCGTGTAACATGTAGATCATGTAGTCATGTATCATGTAGTCATGTAATCATGTAGTTGCCAAGACATAGCCCACACTATGAATAGAGATCATGTAGCATGTAGTCATTCACTTATCACCTAGGCAAAGCAGTGATGAAGTCTAGGTTATTGCACAATACCGAGGAAAGTCCTTCCCACCTTAACCAGTAGAACATGTCTACCTCCAGGATTTCAATCCGTTGCCCACAGATTCATGTAGGTCATTTCATGTAGGTGAACCATTACCATAGGGGCATTCCATGGTGTAGTTCTTTGTAGTTATCTCTATCATAGCAATGTCTCATTGGCCAATTCATTTCAAAATGCATTAACATATATATAATCATGAAATTTACAATTTTCATATAAGTCTATCATGCTCTTTCATACATTCATGCATAATTTACCAAGATGACATTACAATATCACCTAACATGTTTTCTCAGTTCTGAAATTAAAACTCTACTGTATAACAACAACCTAACATGGTACTACTTTTATCAAATCCAATATGTACATACATTCTCATGTCTATTGATTTCTATATATATTTTATCATTCAGAAAATCACAACAGTATACACAGTGTTCTAAAAGTCCCAAAATTTTGACAGTAATTCTAATTCTAATCATACCACGTACATGCAAAATTTCATAATTTTATGAGTTCTGTATATGTTTTTTCATGATTAACATTTATCAATTTAGACTACTCACATGGTACAACAGAGATAAAATCATGCAATTTCTATACTAGCACTGTGCTAGATCTATAGTTTCATCTAACAGCAGTATAGTCACTATCTACGACATTATAACATGGATCATGCTTGCATTTATTCGATTTTTCTTTTACTAACTCAAATAGAATTCAACAGAAAATAAGTAAACATAGCCCATACACCATTGCAATGACATGTCCACAGTATAATAGCACTGAATTGCACAAAATATAACCTGACCGAAAACTTCATAGATGCATGAATCACAGTTGTGGAAATTTGATCAGATTTCAGAAAAACATAGCACTGATAAACATAGCTGCCAAATATGTGTCGTTTACACAGAGTCGACGTCCACATACTGTGTCGTTAATATCAATTGACGGCGGCACATAGCGTCGTTAACGTATAGTAGGCGTCCAAAGAGTTGTCGTTTACAAGAAATCAACGGTGGTCGATGCTGTCGTTTACATAAACTAAACGGCAATCGATATGGACGTTAAGTTCATTCGTCCAGAAAACACAGAACTTGCACATAAAATAATGGAACTTACACCCCTTCCCACATGTTATTTCGATGGTTAAGAAATCTATAAAAATAGTAAAACTAAAGATTAAACTATCCTAAACCGATCCCCCATGTTACTTGCCTCTAACCGTCCTGCTAGAGTGACGAATAGGGATTCGAAGACGCCCACCTTTGCAACAAGACAGTCCTCCTCTCCGACTTCAATTGTCCAAAACTAGCTTCTAGCACAGCTCCCCTACTTGGAGAAGCTTCTGACCTCGATGCTTGATGATCCTCCTTGGTCCAGCACGCTTCAGATCACCCGATCGAAGCTCTGGAACCCTCTCTCTCGGTCTTCTTTTCTCTCTTCCCAACCAGTGAGAAATCTCCCCCAAAGGCCAAAACCGGGTCTTATAAAGATCCCTACGCATTGCCCAAACCTAATCCTAGCCCTTGGATCAGAAACGCTCCAGATCTCCCAAATAAATGCATGGAAACGACCAATTTATTCTCCTCCAGAACGGTAACAACAAAAACAAGCAAGTCAGGGCACTACATCTGTACATACTGTGGAGTAGTTGATGGAATTTGGGTATTTTTTTTATTATTTCTGTGAATTATTAGAATATCTGTTAAGGCTAAATTTGCATGTTATGTCAGATTTAATTAGGGAAAAATAGGTATGATATAGATTTCTTTCTCAATATTTTTTTATGTGAATTTAGGGTACATGTGATCATGTTTCTAGACTAATAGATTCTGCAATTTTGTGTTAAAACTTATTTTTAGTGAGCCATCATGTTAATTGCCTGAAAACTATTTTTAAATGTTAAAAATATCTATACTATTCTGAAAATTCTAAAAAAATCATCATCTGATATGTTCCATCTACGTAACTTGTGGTTAAAATTTGAGCATGTTATGACATCCGTGATTACTGTTTCTAGTTATAGGCCTTAATGACTATGTTAAACATGATTAGCGAAAAGTGGTGATTTTTGATGATTAGTACCATGATTAGGTTATGTTAAGCATGCATTAGTACTGTTAGACAGTAATGATGATATCTTTAACCTGAGATATGTGATTATGTTATAAGTATGTGAATAAGCCATTAAATGCATGAGAATTATGTGCTAAATAAGTGATCAATGTGATAAACTGATTAATGTGCCGAATTGACACTGCTACCATAGAAGGCTGTGGAGTCATACTGTAGAAAAGTCCCTATGGGAAGACTCAATGTGTATGTGATATCTTGTAGGCATCAGGATGAAATCCTAGAGGTGGACAAGTACCACTGGTTAGGGTGGAGAGTGTTTCTTCCGGTTCTGCACAGTTTAGCAAGATCCGTCACTGTGTTGCCTAGATGATGGGTATGTGATATGTGTGTGATATTGTCCTTCTTTATGGTGGTTCGGATTATGTGTCACGGCAAAATATGTGAAACAAGTGTGAAAATAAGTGTGAATGTGTAATATGATTATGTGAATATGATGTGTTAATGTGATCTAATGTGAAATAGAGTGAAACCATGTGAATATGTTCTATTTATGTTAAAATATCAAGCAAAGAGTATGTAATGGTGGTATATGAATGTGTTTAATGAGAAAGATATCATGTTAGTATCATGAGTAGGTATGTGCTTAATTTGATTATAAAATACATGAGAATATGTCATTTTTATGAGTTGTGCTAACCATCATATGCCATGTGAAATCCATTTGTAGTTAGTATGTTAAAGCATGTTTATTTAATACTTGCTAGTAGCCATGTAAATCATGTGATATTTTACTTAATGTGTTGTACTTGTATAGAGTGTTTGTGATAAGTATAAAGATGTGATCAATGTGTTGCTTGCTAAGTGTATTGTGTAGACTCATTCTTGCTTAAATATACAGGTGAAGCAGATATTCCAGAGATTGTGGAGGAGATAGCGAGGAGTGACTCCAAGCGTGAGGAGTAGCTGCGACATAGAGAGCTATTCATATAGCTTGTACTTTTCTTTTCTTAGTACGTGAGGCTTGATTATATTATGGACTTATAGAATTGGTTATTTGTGGACTTGTCATTATTACTTTATTACTATATAGGTTGTGGCATGTTCGTGATGATGGAATAAGAATTATTTTTATTTTTGCTGTACTTTCCTTCTATATTTGTGTACATCTCTACCTACTGTGTTGTGTTAGGTACATGTCCCACTGTGACGGCATGCTTTATATCCATGTGGATTAGTATAATCGTACCGGTATAAAGAGGGTCGTTATAGAGATTGGTATCAGAGCAACATATTGAGATTGTATATGAATAAGCCATCATCCATGCAATATTCCAAAGCCTTTATAGAACCAATCCATGCATATAGAAAATATCTAATAATTAATTAAAAATAGATAAGAAAATGGATAGGTTTAAGAACTTAGAACCTAATTGAATTATTTGTTTTACAAGCAATGGCGAGCCGAGGTAGACGTGGTGCTCAGACTTGGGAGGACGAGCAGAGACAAGGAGAGAGGGGTGACATGTAGGCCCCAGAGCACCAGGGTTCCCCTATGCCACCACCACCACCTCCTGTGGACTATGGCATGTTCATGCAAGGTCTAGTTTAGGCGATGCAGATGCAGACGCAGACTCAGGCGGCGCTATAGGCACAATTAGAGGCACAGGTTAGCGTTGTCAAGGAGGAGTAGTGTGTTTTACTGTTGTGTATTTGCTTATGTGTTGCATATTGTTTCAGGCTCAGGTTTCAGCTCCAGTCCCTCAGGAGCTTGGACATGGTGATCTGTCCATCATAGAGTGCTTAAAGAGGATGGCTCCTCCTTCTTTTAGGGGGGAGATTCAGCCCCTTTTGGCAGAGAGTTGGTTGAAAGATGTGGAGAAGATTTTCTGTGCCATTAGGTGTGTAGAAGAGGATAGAGTAAGCTTGACGACCTACATGCTATAGGTACTTAGAGTATATATACACCTACATATGGGCTGTTTTGGTTTAGTTGGTGCTTAATGATTGTATCTTTCAAGAGAGAGCCGATGTTTGGTGGGCCTCTATGCTACGTACCATATTTGAGGATGGGGTGATAGAGGTGACGTGGGCCGAGTTCAACAGACTCTTTAAGGCCAAGTTCATCCTAGAGCACATTCAGGACAAGATGGAACATGAGTTACTTGCTCTTACTCAGGGTTCCATGATTGTTCTTGAGTACGAGGCGAGGTTTGCTGAGCTTTCCAAGTACGCTCCCCACATCGTTGCAGATGAGCGTAGGAAGGCCAAGAAGTTCATGATGGGGCTTAGACCATCACTCAGTACTAGACTGGTGGCTTTTGATCACCGGACCATGGACGAGGCTCTCAGCGCGGCATGCAGACAGGAGAGCGAGATGGAGCAGTACATCGAGGAGACGAAGGCGATCCAGAAGAGGTCGACTGCACCGTTCTAGAGGTAGGACAAGAAGAGGACATATATGTACCATCAGCAGTAGCCGCAACGTGTGGCGATTTTGAGCCAGTCAGTGGTTGTACCCCAGGCAACTAGTTTCAGGCCCAATGACAACAAGGAGTGTCCCCAGTGTGGAAGGACACACGACAGTTTAGAGTGCTGGAAGCTAGTAGGGAAGTGCCTAAAATGTGGCAGTACAGAGCATTAGATCAGAGACTGTCTGAGACTTTAGCAGTTCTTGTCGAGAGGAGCTCTAGCCCCAACAACAGCAGTGGCAGCGGCACCAGTGACCAGGAAGCCAGGAATGTCACGTCCTAATAAAAGGCTATTTATTGGGAAATGACAGAAAATAGGCATAAAGGACAATATTAATGTCTATTCTTTATATCACAGTAAGCAGAAGTATTTATTACATAAAGCTCCTCAATACAAACTAAGCGAGGAGTAGAGAAGAGTAAACTATTACTCATTACATTATCTAATTATACTACTAAAATAGTAAATGGTTGGATAGCTCGTCATCGGGGTCCACTCAGCACACATGCCCTTCTTAAACTTCTCCCCCATCTTGGTTACCTGAAAAGGGAAGGATAGGTGAGATAACTAGCCCAGTAGAATTCAAACCCTTAAAGCAAAGGAATAGGAATACATGATACTCAAGTAAGGAACATGACTGATATCAAAGAAGGACAGTTAAACAACTTAACATGTCAGTGGATGTGAAATAGTAGTATGAAATCATAGGCAAGCTCAGAAATTCTCATTGAGGCTCAAATTCTAACTCATATAAGTATTCACACAGAACAAGTAACATGATGACCATAATCAGGAAGTAATGATGCAATGCCAAACATCCCGTCCCCCTTTATCATTCCCGTACGACCCGTAATGAATTCGGGTGCTCCTCCCAGGACTGGACCAGCCCTATTTGCACAGGCATATCAGTCAAGTGGGGTCCAAGGACCCAATAATTGTCTTCACAGGTTTTTCATAACCAATAGGTGTACTCAAGCATTTAAACTCTCAGGAAATCAAGGTCTTATGATCTTAGTCACTGAACACAGGAAAGTAGAGTCAACTAGGTACCATTTGTACTTAGTAGTTCCAAGAGTATTTCAAAGAAGGGTGGAAGCATAATGTGGATGACTATTACATTGATATAACAGTAAATAATCAAGAGGAAAAGTATAGCAATTTGCTAGGTTAATGACACAGAGTTTCAACAAGAGTTTATACATGACATGGTACTGAAAGACTGGCCAGGGTAGTATCTATCTACAACCAGGAATTAGCTGTCGATAGGTATGGGTTCCCAGAACTAGTTTTCTAAATTGGGGACAGTACTGTCGACAGGTAATGTCTAGCTGTCGACAGGCAAGCCCATCTGTCGACAGACAGAAGTCATCTGTCGACAGCTACTGGTGCTTCCAGTAGATTTGAGTTCTGGAAGCGTGGATTCTGTCAACAGGTGATTTCTACCTGTCGACAACTACCAGGTTCACTTCCAGAAATGGCTTAACAAGCATTGTAGGGATCAAAACAATGACATCTATGGATCTAATCAAGGATAATATCAAGTAGAAAGCCTTATTTCTAGCTTCTAAGATTAACTTACAAACTGAACAAGGTGTGTCATAGGAAACATAACCTATACATGAGTGGTTAGGAACCTATTACAACATGATACTAAGAGAAAAACTCTGAAACAATGATTAAGTGGCAAGATTCCTACAAGGTAGACACTTAATTTTAGAAGTATTTAAGGAGTTAAATCTGAGGCTTGGTGGTATAGACACCCAAATAGGAAGCATGAACTTTGTACTAATGCGCCAAGATGAACGCGGCATTGTTGACTGTGCACTTTCGTTGTCCAGAGTTCCGTGCACGAATCAATATACTCACCTTCTCTAAACTGTCTCACAGATTTAAAATAGTAAAAATGAACTATTAGAGTGGTGAGAACAGGTCATATCCACAGAGAGGCTGAATAGAATTTGACTTAAGAAACTACTTTTTGGGACACTCTATCGACAGTGCATTAAAAGTAAATATGTAAACAGCACCGACCAAATCCCTCACAATCTTGACAAATCAAACTTAATGAAAGAACAAGTTGAATTGAAATTAAAAGAGGATTGATATCAATGTACCCTCTCAATTGAGGGATCAAACAGATAGACAGAAATCTAAACTGAAAATTCTCAAATGACTAGATGAACAAATCAAACTAGACAAAGAACACTTTGCGACACATAGATGCAACCTCCAGTTTTGGAACGATCTGGAACTCAAAAGAAAGGAAAGATGGCAAAACAGAAATATTTAAAAGAAAACTTTCAAATCAATGTACCCCTAGAGCACAGGGGATGAACAATCAACAATTGTAATTCTCCACAAACACTGGACTGTATCCTCATAACTCAAGGATCAGACACAAAAAATAAGAAACAAAAATTTATAGTTGCTAAATTAGATTTCCACTGCTATTACTGAAGAACATGGATCAAAATGAGACAGGGAAGAAATTAAAGAACTCAATCAAAGATTTGCACAGAGAATAATGTGAACTAAAATTTCAGATCACTGTACTCTGCAACACACTGGATCGAACTCTCTTGAACACAGAAGAAGTGAAGAACAAATGCAGTTGAACTAATTTCCCAATCCTCTGCAGCCGAATCTCTTACAGCAAGAAAAGCAGAAAACAGACAAACAATTGTAATCGTCCTCTGGATGCCTTCACAGAACACAAAAGAAATGGAATTAACACAGTAGAAATGGAAATAGATTGCCCCTGGATCGTTCTCCTTTATTCTCACAAAACAAGAAATGCATATAACAACTCCACTGATGCTGATTCTCCAAACCAGAAGAAATGGAGGAAATAACACTGAAGAAATGGAAGAAACAATTTTGAACTCTTGAATCCCTCACGGCAGCACAGAAGAGATGGAATTAGCACAGAAGAAAGGAAGAACAAATGTAAGTAGCAAAACTTGATCTCCTCTCACATAGCAGCCAACAGAAAACTGGAAGAAAAGAAGAAGACATAAGAAAAATTACAGTAGTCCTCCGAGCAACAAGAGAAGGAAATACGGAAGAAATGGAAATAAAATCCCCTAGATCGAACTCTAAACACAGAATAAATGAGAACATAAATTCTCCTCCCAGAAACTGCCAACATCAAGAATAAAACCTAAACAAATCCCCAAATGCTGTAGCTGAAATCACAAATGCCCAAACCCCTTACAGAAGAACAGAGGAAATCCCTCAAATGCTCAACCCAGAAAAAACCAAAATGCTAAACTAAAAACCCAAAAAAAAAATCGAACTCGCCAACCATGCTCTACAGCTTACAAAAAAAGAAAATTAAAACCCTAACCCCCCAATCTGAGGACCTTGGGGTCCTTTTATAGGCGTCCGAGCCTCCACTCAGCTCAGATCCACAACACACCGCACAGCCCAAATCGCCAAATCGCTGTGCACGGCAGATCGCCACGCCTGCGCTCAAGAACTCCAGCTGGATGCGTTGCACTGCCTGCTTCCTGCACGCCCCTTCCTCTGCATCGCACCGCCTCAGCAGATCTGCACAGCTCGTCTCCAGCTGCGCACGCCCATCTGGCCGCTCTACACTGGATCTACACATCTCAACACGCATCTGCCCTTCTTCCCGCCCTAATCCTGCAGCGCCTTCACACTCGCCAGCACCGCCAGTGCGCCAGCACACCTGACCGCCTCCTGGTCCTGTTCCCGTCTCCACACTAGCACGCACCCAGCCCCAGCTGCCAACTCCTTCGCAAGCAGCAGATCTGCGCAGCTGCTAGCCCTGCCTGACATCGCTCCAGACCCAGCATATGCACACCCAGCAGCTCCAGCGCACAGCAGGATACTCTGCACAGTAAGCCCCAAATCCTCTTCCAGCTGCTTCCAGCTGCTTCTGTTGGCATAGTGGGGAAAAAGAAATAGTTTAATTAGAGTGCGTGGGTAAAGTTGTGGTGGGGTGTTTAAAATGTTTTATTTAATGGGATTGGGTGGGGTATATGGCATGATTTATTTAACTAAAAAAATGATTTATTTACAACTAATATTTACAAGAATTATTAAAAGATGTTTACGAAAATATAAAAATAATAATAAGACCAAAAATTATTTATGTACAATGTACTTGCAAAAAAATGAGAACACGTTTATTAGTCAAACTATTCAAGAAGTATTGACTTTATTAAATGAAAATTTAACTATGTGTTCTACCAAAAAATTAACTAAATGTTCAAAAATTTATACATGAATAGAATGAAAATTAAAATCAAAATGTACGTTATTATAGACAACTAACGTCTAAATTTAACTATATGTTGAAATTTAACAAAAATTTTTACAATTATCACTCCCCCCTACTTGAACATTGCTAGTCCCTTAGCAATAAAAATTACTCCAAATGTAGGACTAGAAGATGTAGTGTTTCATGCTAAGCAGTCATCATGTAAACGATTAATGTAGAGACATGTCTTTCCTAGTTATAAGGACCCATGGCAAGAAATTAGTGCACAATTGATAGCTCACTTAAGAGTTCACATCAGCCCTTCTGGAGCTTCTCTGCCTCAGCTAGTAATTGAGATTAGATTAATTCGAGGGAGAAGAGAAGAATTGTGGAATAAGATCCTTGCTTAGTCAGATTGGGTTGTTTCTCTCAGTTCCATTCTGCCCAACTTCCTTGAGGATTATTTCTCTGAGTTGAGTACTTTGCCTCTTTATTTGCACTTTGTGCACTCAGAATTTTTCTTTCTTTTTCATCCATAATGCTGCACAACCCATCACTTTTCAAGAGTAGCGAGTCCAACTTTACTCAGATCCGGGGCATTTTTCATGGATATTTTTTTCTTTTGCTTTTTCTTTTCTTTTCTTTCCTTTTCTTTTCTTTTCCTCTTAAAGGAAGGATGGACAGTCAGGTTCCTTGATCACATGCCTTCACTTTCTTCGCAATTCACTTAAGGGGAAGGGAGAAAACCAATCACCTCTCTCCTACTAGCCTTAACAAATTTGCTACATTCGGGTTCAGCTAGTCTAAGTGGCTGTGTAGTGTGTGTATAAAAATCTCTTGCCATAAATCTTTACATAAGGTAGACAAGAAATACATGTAATTCTTTACGAGAGGCTACCTAACATGAATGTTTGCAAAGGAATGTGACAACTACAAAATTTTAATGGTTAAAGATCAGACACATAGTCTGGGTTGCGCAATGCCACGCATTTTATTCAAAGATGAAATATTGTGATTTTTTTTTATTTGCACATGCTCAATATAAAGAAAGAAAACGAAACATTAGTTAGGATGGAGACTATGAATGCATGCTTATTCTACCTCTCCCCCTACTTATTTACGAAAAGAAAGTAAGACAAAGAATTACTGATAAAGGGAATCTGTACACTTGGGTTGCCTCCGAAGAGCGCTAAGTTTATCGTCTTCAGCCGGACGCAATTAGGCTCCATTTGGCTCAGCTAGCTTGGTAGAATCAATTTTCAAGGAAGATGGGCTTTCAAAGAAATGCTTTAAACTTTTCCCATTAACAGTGAATGATTGTCCAGTTTTAGGATCAAGAATAATGACAGCACCATTGTCACAATCTTTGACAACAGTGTAAGGACCATCCCATCGGGACTTCAATTTTTCTGGAAACAGACGAAGCCTAGAATTAAATAGCCAGACCTTATCATGCACTTGAAAAAATTTCTGTGAATGTGTTTATCATGGAAAGTTTTGGCTTGGCTTTACAATATTGCTAGCAATTATGATGGGTCGAGTCTCATCTCTCCTAAAAAGATGTTCTTTGAACTAGCAGTGAGTGGTTTTAGCTCAACCTTAGGAGGACACTCTAATGGAAATGATGGATCATTATCCTGAAACATAGAACTAAATTATCCTTCCTCTCCCTCAAACCCTAGAGCACAGGGTTGGTCTATTGTTTCTTCCTCATAAGATTCTTCCAAGGAGTCTACCACTAGACAACTCTCTCCTTGATCATGGTGCCTAGATGCCCTAAAAATATTGATACTAAGCCGCCTATTCCCAAATGATATGTCCATCATCCCGGTAGCACAATTAATGTTAGCTCTTGCTGTGGCCAAAAAGGGTCTACCAAGGATGATGGTGGACTGAGTTAAATCTTGAGGAGTGTTCATGTCTAGAATGATGAAATCGGCAGGGAAATAACAATCATTGATTTTCACAATAACATCCTCAACTAAGCCTTTAGGAGTGGTGACAGAACGATCGACTAATTGAAGGACAACAGAAGTGGGTTTCAATTCTCCTAATTTGAATTTATCAAAAATAGTAGAAGGTAGGAGATTGACACTAGCTCCCAAATATAAAAGGCTGCTTTCAAAAGTGACTCCACCGATGGTGCAAGGAATTAGTGGAGTGCCTGGATCGTTTAGCTTTTTAGGGAGTTGGTTCAAGATAATGGCACTCACAGTTTCTGGAAGAGTGATTGTTTCAATTTTCTTTCTCATTTCACGTTTTGGAGTGCATATTTCCTTTAAGAATTTGGCATAAGTAGGCACATGCTTAATGACATCAAGGAGAGGAATGTTGATGTGAACTTGCTTAAAGAGTTCCAAGAGTTCTTCATTACCAGTTGGTTTGTTTTCGGATTTAGGCTTTAAAGCTTCAGGAAAAGTGACTCTTGGTATGTAACAACTTGGGTCTTCATTCATTTTGATTTTGTCTAGAGGTTCTTCAGTTATTCTCTCCTTTCCTTGGATTTTTCAACATTTTCTTCAATCTCTTCTTCAATTTCAGTTTCAATTTCATTTTCCTTATCCTCATACAATGTTGACATGTGTGGGTGATGATTTATTCTGATTTTTCCACTTCTTAAGGTTGACACAGTTTTACCATTCTCTACTTGGGGGCCCCTAGCTTGGGCAGGAGGATGATCCTGTTGTATAGGTTGATTATGAATTTGTGGTGCTGGAATGTTCTAGATAAAAGCTTGTTGTGGGTTTTGTGGTGGAGGGGCATTTTGGCGAGCAGGTGGTGGTCTGTACCCCTGGGTCTGATGGTATTGCTGATTCTGATAAAATCCGGGAGGGTTGTTCCTTGGGTTTGCTATAGCTTGACTTGGCAACTGACCTGACTCCCTCCTATGACATACATCAGTAATTTGGGACTCTATTCTTGTCAAATTTTGTTGAAAATTTTGATTTTGATTTTGATATTGATTTTGTTGTTCTTGCATAGTTTGGCACAGAGTCACCATCATGTTTTGAAGTTGATTCATTTTATCTTCCCAATTAGGCTGAGGAGGTGGTGGTTGATTGTATGAAGGTTGCTGGAAATTGGCATGAGCAAATTGATTGGAATTTTGATTTCCTTGAACTTGTGGAGGTTTAGAATAAGAAGATTGGCCAAATCCTAGATTCTGATTGGGATAGGATTGACCATACATGGGTTGCTTAAAGGAAGGTGGAGACACTTGTTCAGATTGATTTTTCCAAGAAAAGTTCGGGTGATTTCTCCAACCAGGGTTGTATGTGTTAGAGTATGGATCATAGGAGGGTTTGTAGAAACCTTGGGCAGCTTGGACTTGTCCTTGAATAAAAGGGGGCAATTGGGCAGTAGTGGGACAAGCACTGGTAGGGTGAGCTGAGCTAGCACACATAGAACAAGTTTTAGGTGGTTGAGAAAATTTGGGTGTGGCTTGCCCAGTCAAAGACAGTAATTGATCAAATTTTTGTTCCAACTTCTGCTCCAATCTTGGTCAAGTCTAGCTAATAGGTCTTCTACCCTAGAATCTGATTCTCCTCTCTCTCTTAATTCATACAACCCTGCCTTCTTTACAGGTCCTAGTGCTCTCTCATAAGAGTGGAGTGAGACATGATTGATAGAATTCTCACTCAATGTTTCAAACTGATTATATGCCCCATCCTCGCTCTTAGTCATAAATGTCCTCCACACGAGGCATCAACCATCTGCCTATTTGATTTTGTCAGACCTTCATAAAAAGCTTGGACAATTTGCCACCTCGACAGACCATGGTGGGGACATTTTTAAGCAACTCTTTTAATCTCTCCCACGATTCATGCATTAACTCTCCCGGGTGTTGGGAGAATCCAGTTATTGCTCTTCTCATGGTGTTGGTGCGGCCAATGGGGTAAAACTTCTCCAAAAACTCCTGCTACATTTCTGGCCATGTTCTAATGGTTCTCCCTATGGTTCCTAACCAATGTTTGGCCTTATCTTTTAGAGAGAATAGGGTCAATCTTAAGGCATTTTCTGTGAAATTTTGGATCCTGACAGTGGAACAAATCTCTAGGAACTCATCTATATGCCTATAAGGATATTCATTGGGATTGCCATAAAAGGATGGCAACATTTGAATGGTTCCTGGCTTGATTTTGAAGTGATTTGCAAGAATTTCCGGCCTGATGCAAGTAGCAGGTTGATAATTAGAAGGAATAAAGTACTCCTTCATCTGTCTAGGTGCGACCTCCTCTACATTCCTAGCAACTTGGTTCTGGTCTTGGTTGGCCATCCTATGAAAGAATCTTTCAATCTTGTCTATAGGTTGAGCCAAATCTAAGTTCTGGGAATGTCTACCAAGCATGCACAGTTGAAAAGCCTTCTATTTATGTTTTTTGAACTTTTTAAAAATTTTATTGATTTTTTGAATTTTTATGAACAACCACAAACAAGCAAACACTTTAAAAACAAATTAACCTAAACACTAAGTGTTCCTTGGACCTATGTTATTTTTCTCAAAATCAGATTTATACTTGCTTAAATCCAATCCTAACTCTTCTTGTACTGGCCAGGTAAGAGGTGGAGTAGAGGGAGGCCCCCCCTTGCTTTCGGAAGGACCCAATTAAATAACCTCTAACTCACTTAAGTATAAGCTTTTTAACCTGTAATCCTAGACACCAAACTTAAAGAGAAGTTTTGGAATTAAGAAAGGATAAATCTAATTATGAACCCTAGGGCCACGTCTACTAGTTTTTATTGAAAGTTTAGGCAAATGCAAGAATGTGGAAAATTTTTGAGATTTTTGGGCAAAGGAAAGGGTGATGAAATCCCTCACCTTATCTCTATTATTTCTAAAGGGTGATGCCCTTAAGCAGCCCCTTTTACAAATATGAAATGCAACAAAGCAAGTCCAAACGATGGTTTTCTAATGCTAAGTCTAATGCATGTAACAAGCGATGGAAGTATTACCTTTCCTCCGCACTCTTCAATGCAGAAAAAGAAATGGAATTAAAATGACAATTAAAATGATGAATGTCCTAAAATAAGTGATTTTACTCTTAAGAAGATGAAAATTTTAATGTGCAAAACAAACGGCTTAGATGAAAGAGCGATTTGGAAATTTTTTTAGATTTTAGATTGTTTTAAGTTTTATTTGGTTTTTGAACTAAATGAAATGAAACTTAACTAAGAAAATATAAAGTGATACTATAAACTAACTCCAAACGATTCAAACCACCAAAAGGCCAATTATTACATGCCAACTAGAAAGAAATCTCTGTACATGCACAGAGAATACATGAAAGCCTCACTACAAGATCCACTCACAATCTCCTATCTAAATTTCTGAATGAAAGGAAAATGCAAAAACAAATCAGCAAGCTCCTCTCCAATGGGCTCAAATGTCAAGCCCAACCTCCATGTTCCTCCTTTGTGCAAATCTGAAATGAAAAGCCCAATAACAAGTCAATAGAAACCCAATGCAAATGAAATCAAATCAAAAGCAGATTTAAATCAAACTCTAACGCCTCCCTGGCAACGGCGCCAAGATGAACGCGACATTGTTGACTGTGCACTTTTGTTGTCCAGAGTTCCGTGCACGAATCAATATACTCATTTTCTCTAAACTGTCTCACAGATTTTAAAATAGTAAAAATGAACTAATAGAGTGGTGAGAACATGTCATATCCACAGAGAGGCTGAATAGAATTTGACTTAAGAAACTGCTTTTTAGGACACTCTATCGGCAGTGCATTAAAAGTAAATATGTAAATAGCACTGACCAAATCCCTCACAATCTTGACATACCAAACTTAATGAAAGAACAAGTTGAATTGAAATTAAAAGAGGATTGATATCAATGTACCCTCTCAATTGAGGGATCAAATAGATAGACAAAAATATGAACTAAAAATTCTCAAATGACTAGATGAACAAATCAAACTAGACAAAGAACACTTTGCGAAACATAGATGCAACCTCCAGTTTTGGAACGATCTGGAACTCAAAAGAAAGAAAAGATGGCAGAACAGAAATCTTTAAAAGAAAACTTTCAAATCAATGTACCCCTAGAGCATAGGGGATGAACAATCAACAATTGTAATTCTCCACAAACACTGGACTGTATCCTCATAACTCAAGGATCGGACATAAAAAATAAAAAACAGAAATTTATAGTTGCTAAATCAGATTTCCACTGCTATTACTGAAGAACATGGATCAAAATGAGACAGGGAAGAAATTAAAGAACTCAATTAAAGATTTGCACAGAGAATAATGTGAACTAAAATTTCAGATCACTGTACCCTGCAACACACTGGATCGAACTCTCTTGAACACAGAAGAAGTGAAGAACAAATGCAGTTGAACTAATTTCCCAATCCTCTGCAGCCGAATCTCTTACAGCAAGAAAAGTAGAAAACATACAAACAATTGTAATCATCCTCTGGATGCCTTCACAGAACACAAAAGAAATGGAATTAGCACAGTAGAAATGGAAATAGATTGCCCCTGGATCGTTCTCCTTTATTCTCACAAAACAAGAAATGCATAGAACAACTCCAGTGATGCTGATTCTCCAAACCAGAAGAAATGGAAGAAATAACACCAAATAAATGGAAGAAACAATTCTAAACTCTCGAATCCCTCACAGTAGCACAGAAGAGATGGAATTAGCACAGAAGAAAGGAAGAACAAATGTAAGCAGCAAAACTCGATCTCCTCTCACACAACAGCCAACAGAAAACTGGAAGAAAAGAAGAAGCCATAAGAAAATTTACAGTAGTCCTCCGAGCAACAAGAGAATGAAATACAGAAGAAATGGAAATAAAATCCCCTAGATCGAACTCTAAACACAGAATAAATGAGAACATAAATTCTCCTCCCAGAAACTGCCAACAACAAGAAGAAAACCTAAACAAATCCCCAAACACTGTAGCTGAAATTGCAAATGCCCAAACCCCTTACAGAAGAACAGAGGAAATCTCAAATGCTCAACCCAGAAAAACCCAAAATGCTAAACTAAAAACCAAAAAAAAAATCGAACTCGCCAACCCTGCTCTACAGCTTACAAAAAAAGAAAATTAAAACTCGAACCCCCCAATATGAGGACCTTGGGGTCCTTTTATAGGCGCCTGGGCCTCCACTCAGCTTAGATCTGCAGCACACCGCACAACCCAAATTGCCAATTTGCTGCGCACGGCAGATCGCCACGTATGCGCTCAAGAACTCCAGCTGGATGCGTCGCACCGCCTGCTTCCTGCACGCCCCTTCCTCTACATCGCACTACCTCAGCAGATCTGCACGGCCCGTCTCCAGCTGTGCATGCCCATCTGGCCGCTCTGCATCGGATCTGCACATCTCAGCACGCATCTGCCCTTCTTCCCGCCCAAATCCTGCAGCGCCTAAACACCCGCCAGCACGCCAGCACATCTGGCCTCCTCCTGGTTTTGTTCCCGTCTCCACACCAGCACGCACCCAGCCCCAGTTGCCAGCTCCTTCGCAAGCAGTAGATCCGCACAGCTGCTAGCCCTGGCTGCCATCGCTCCACACCCAGCAGATGCACACCCAGCAGCTCCAGCGCACAGCAGGATGCTCCGCACAGCAAGCCCCAAATCATCTTCCAGCTGCTTCCAGCAGCTTCTGTTGGCCTGGTGGGGAAAAAGAAATAGTTTAATTAGAGTGCGTGGGTAAAGTTGTGGTAGGGTGTTTAAAATATTTTATTTAATGGGATTGGGTGGGGTATATGGCATGATTTATTTAACTAATAAAATGTTTTATTTACAACTAATATTTACAAGAATTATTAAAAGATGTTTACGAAAATATAAAAGTAATAATAAGACCAAAAATTATTTATGTACAATGTACTTGCAAAAAAATGAGAACACATTTATTAGTCAAACTATTCAAGAAGTATTGACTTTATTAAATGAAAATTTAACTATGTGTTCTACCAAAAAATTTAACTAAAATGTTCAAAAATTTATACATGAATAGAATGAAAATTAAAATCAAAATGTACATTATTTATAGACAACTAACGTCTAAATTTAACTATATGTATGAAATTTAACAAAAATATTTATAATTATCACTTGTGACTCCAAATAAGGCTTTATAGCTAAAGATGGAAGTAGAAGGAATAGTCTCCTACATGGATTAGAATAAACTCTCCTACTACCCAACTTAACAAATCCACAACTACAGGTGGAGGAACAGGAGGATCTAGACAATGAACAAAAGCCCCTGTAGTAAGTGGGGATGACAAGAGGAAGAAAGGAAATGAATCCTACCTAGGAAAGAACAAGTTCTTCTTTTCAATGTTAAGATCAACTGTAGCCGGAAGGAAAGTTGCAGCTCTTCTCGGTAGTAGTAGAAGGAAGCAGCTTCAACAGCAAGAGCTACAGCCCCTTCGATCAGAAGTAGTGGCTATTCTTGGTACACCCCACTTGGTACACCACACAACAGCCACCACCAGCGCCAAGATGTATGCACAACAGCAGCAGTAGCAGAAGAACACAAGGAGAAGAGCTGAGGAAAATGCAAGAGCAGGGAGAAAGTCCAGCAGAAGTTTGCATTGGAAAGGTTGGTTTGCTGTCTACGGGAAGGTTTTTATAGCCCAAGCCTTTTCGCATGTACAAAGGCACGTAGGCGCACAGGTGTAGGGGTAAAAACCCCATTTAACCGCCCATAGCCACTTGGTCCATGCACTTTCTAAAAGTTACACCTGGTAACTAATGTGTAAGGGGTTTAACTTAGCATGACATAGGCTTGCATTGCCCATGATACTTCATCATACAAAAATCACAGAAATGGTTTCCGTAAATGGGTCATAATTTAGCTGGTCCAATAATCCCTATGTAACTATATCCAATTAGTGTCCATTTGTGTTGAAATTTCAGTCATAGGCTAATGTAATGGTTTTACAAATTATGGTGATTTTAGTTTAATTTTTAGAATTTATTTTCACTGGGTGAAAATCACCCGAAAAATAGTTGCGTCGGCTTAATCTTGAAATCCGAATGCCAACAAATCGGATATTTATATTTCTGATATCTCCATATTTTTCTGGAAATTATGGTGTTTTCAGATTTTAGTTTTGTTACAGTTTTTTGGTGTCGCCTTGTCAGAGCGCACATGTCTGAGTACGACACTGGGGTAACGTTTATTAATGCTAATTAATCCCAAGTATCAATTATTTTAATCTAATGATCGTAGTTAAGTCTAACAACCTTATTATTCATGTTTCTCAACAAATAAAAATTTCGGGGTGTTACGACTCTCCCTCACTAAAAGAAATTTGGTCCTCCAAATTTAATTACATGTGTATGATTAATGACCTATAAATAATTCTGGATACTTGTTCTTGATGTCATCTTCCAGCTCCCATGTTGCCTCATCTTGTCCTCGTTTATTCCATTGAATTCTTAATAAAGGAACTTCCTTGTTCCGAAGTTGCTTAATTTTTAGATCGAGGATCTCCACTGGTCTCTCTTCATAGGCCAAATTTTCTTGTTCTTCTAGATCTTGATATTTAATAATGTGTTCTGGATCATATACATACTTTCTCAACATTGACACATGAAAGATATCATGTACATGAGATCACTATGGTGGAAGCGCTAGTTGATACGTCATTTCTCAAACTCTCTTCAGTATTTCAAATGGTCCGATATATCTTGGACTCAATTTTCCTTTAATACCGAATCTTTTTATTCATCTCCGGGGTGATACTTTAAGAAATACATGTTCCCCTTGCTGAAATTCCAGTTCCCTTATACATCGATCGTCATAACTTTTCTGTCGGTCTTGGGCTTCTTTCATTCGATCTTGTACCAACTTGATAATTTCTGTCGTTTCTTGGATCATTTTAGGTCCAAGAATGTGTGTTTCTTTTAGTTCTACCCAACACAATGGTGATCTACATTGCTGATCGTATAAAGCTTTGAATGGTGCCATTTGAATGGTAGACTAGTAACTATTGTTATACGCAAATTCCATGATTGCTAAGTGAGTGTTCCAGTCATTTCCGAACTCTAATACACAAGCACGACACATATCCTCAACAATCTGATTCACCCATTCAGTCTGCCCATCGGTTTGAGGATGAAATGCGGCACTAAACTTTAACTTAGTTCCCAATGCATCCTGTAACTCTCTCCAAAAATGCGAAGTAAATCTTGCATCTCTATCAGAAACTATGTTCCTTGGAATTCCATGTAACCGCACAATTTCTTTCATGTATAGTGCTGCTAAAATATTAATAGACCATCTTGTCTTAATTGCTAAGAAATGAGCCGATTTAGTAAGTCTGTCAATGATTACCCATATGGCATCAAATCCACTTCGTGTTTTGGGAAATCCCACAATAAAATCCATACCGACACTATCCCATTTCCATTCTAGTATCTCAAGCGATTTTAGTTTTCCTACCAGTTTCTGGTGTTCTGCCTTAATTTTTTGACATGTCAAACATTTAGCGACGAAGTTAACGATGTCTTTCTTCATATTGCACCACCAAAAGTGCTTCTTCAAATCCTGATACATCTTGACAGCTCCTGGATGAATAGTGTAATATGACCGGTGAGCTTCTTCTAAAATTTGTTTCTTAATTTCAGGGTTGTCCGGCACACACAACCTGTTCCAGAACCGAAGATTTCCATGAACATCTTCATTAAAATCAGGTATGAAAGCCAATTTTTCTCTAATTTCTGTCAATGTAGGATCATTGTCTTGTTGCTCTCCTATTTACTTCAGAAAATCTGACTGCACTGTCAAGTTACCAATTACAACCTTTTCCTCTTGTGATTCGGCCTTCAAACTCAATGTGGAAAATTCCTCCAACAATTTCCATTCCTTCACTTGTAATTGAAATACCTTGGCTATAGGATTCCTGCTAAGTGCATTAGCCACGGTATTACCTTTTCCTGGATGGTATTCACTCTTAAAGTCATAATCTTTAATATACTCCATCCACCTTCTTTGTCTCATATTTAATTCTTTTTGTGAAAATAAATATTTAAGACTCTTATGATCGAAGTACACTATAAATTGGTTATCGTATAGGTAGTATCTCCAAAGTTTGAGAGCAAAAACTACTACGGCCAATTCCAAATCATGTACTGGGTAGTTCTTCTCATGAGTCTTCAGTTGTCTAGATGCATAACCAATGACTCTTCCCTCCTGCATCAATACACAACCAAGTCTAATATTTGAAGCATCGGTATAAACTTCAAATGTTTTACCTTCTACCGGCAAGGCTAAAATTGGCACAGTTGATAAACATTCTTTCAATAACTGAAATGCTTGTTCACAATTGTCACTCCATTCAAATGCGGTTCCTTTTCTAGTCAATTGTGTGAGAGGCGAAGCAATTCTAGAAAAATCTTTAACAAACCGTCGGTAGTAACTAGGCATACCCGGAAAACTTCTAATCTCCGTGAGATTCTTAGGTTGCTCCCATTTCTGTATGGTTTCAATTTTGGAAGAGTCTACTGATAGACTTCCTTGGAAATAATATGTCCTAAGAACATCACTTGCTTTAACCAAAACTCACATTTACTAAACTTTGCATATAATTTGTGATATCGTAATAGTTGCAAAGTAATCCGTAAATGTGCTTCATGCTCTTCTATGCTTTTGGAATAAATCAATATATCGTCTATGAATACAACCATAAACTGATCCAAATAAGATCTGAACACATCATTCATCAAGCGCATGAATGCAGCTGGTGCATTTGTCAATCCGAACGGCATTACTACAAATTCATAGTGCCCATATCTTGTCCGAAAAGTCGTTTTATGAATATCCTGTTCCTAAATTCTGAGTTGATGATACCCAGACCTTAAGTCAATCTTGGAAAAACACTGAGCTCCAGACAATTGATCAAATAGATCATCGATTCTTGGGAGTGGGTATATAGTCAATTGATTCAATTGTCGATAATCAATGCATAACTGCATAGATCCATCTTTCTTCTTAACAAACAATACCGGAGCACCCCAAGGTAAGGTATTGGGTCTAATGAATCCCTTCTCTATCAATTCTAACAATTGCTTTTTAGTTCTTTCAATTCTTCTATTGACATTATGTAAGGTGTTCTTGACACTGGTGTAGCTCCTGGTACCAATTCAATTGAAAAGTTCACTTCTCTACTAGGTGGCAAACCAGGTAACTCTTCGGGAAAAACATCAAGAAATTCCCTTACCATTGGAATATTTTCCAATCCAATAATGTTTTGATTAATCAAAGTTACAGAAGCCAAATACCCCTGACACCCTTTCTGTACCAATTTATAAGCTTTGACTGCTGAACTTATAGGTATTTCCCTTGTACGGGGTTTATCAAAAGTCATGGAATAGATTTCCTTTCCTAGGAAAGTCACTTGTCTTAGTTGGCAATCTAAGTTTGCATGATATTTAGATAGCCAATCAACCCCACGGATTACATCATAATCCCACATTTCTAAACATATCAAATCATCGGGTAAATCATGTCCTTTGACTATGATTTGGCTAGCAGGGTAATATTCCTTAAGTTTCTTACCTTCACTCAAAGGAGTTGCAACTTCAAGCTGTATGGGTAAGGTAACTGATTTTACTTCCAATGACGTAGCAAATTCATAACTAATAAAAGAGTGCGTAACTCCAGAATCAAACAACACATACGCAGGTTTTCAGTGTACTAACAATGTACCTTCTATCAGTCCGCCTTCCTGCGGAGAGTATGGTTCCACATCCTGAATGGCTTGTAGTCTTCCTTTCTTCACTTGGGGGTTCTTATTTGTTGGTGCATTCTTGGGCATTGGGCAATCCAAAATTCGGTGTTGAGTACTCCCACAGCGGAGACAGGCACCTAACCGACGCCAACAGTTCTCAGCCTTATGCTCACTAATATGAAAATACTTACAACATCTTTACCTCCAACTGGAGCTTTTCCTGCCTTCTTAGAAGTTTGCTAAATCTTCGAGGCATCCCCCGACTCATATTTTCTTTTTCAATTCAAAGATCCTTCTCCAGACTTACCTCTAATCTTATCCACAGTGTCATTCGCAGCTTCTAGTGCCAAGGCTCTCTTAACCATTTCCGAATAAGTCGTGATCAGATGAGGAGTTAACTACATAATAAAATTGGGATGCAGTCCATTCATAAATCTCTTGGCTTTGAGATGCGGAGCATACTTAGACAGTCGGGCAAACTGAGCCTCATACTCTGACACTGACATCCTTAGTTGTTTTAAACCCGAAAATTCATTTGCTTTCTTCTCTTGAACTACCTCGGAGAAATATTGATCATTAAACAGTTCCACAAACTCTTCCTAACTAACTTGATTTGAATCCTCCAGGGTAGCCTCCACTGTTTCCCACCAAGCACGGGCACCCGATCGAACTGGAATGTAGTAAGACGAACCTTTTCTTCTTTTGTACATTTGATCATTTTGAAAATTTGCTCAATATCTTTTAACCAGTTCTCAGCTTCGTCTGGATCTGTACTTCCTGCGAATCTCAGAGGATCCAAACTTCAGAAGTCCTTAAATAAACCTGTTTCGTTATGGCTATTATTCTTAGCTACAGTTCTTATCACCCGGGTCAAATCATGCATCGAACTTTCCATTTTCCTCCAGTTAGCGTCACCTCCATCCATAATTAAATTGAGAAAGTATCTGAAACATCCAATGATACATACATTAATTCCATATTCAAGCCATACCCACATTCATCATGCACACACTTTAGATTTCACAAAACATACTATTTCCATTAACCAGTTAAAAGATATACATCATATGACATCACCACTTGTCCATGAGCCAAAATATGTACAAGCTTCTCCCTACTATGCCGAATTATTTACAATAACATCTACACTGCCTAACCTCTCATTACTTACACATACACAGGTGAGTTATATATACAACCATTACTTAATAAAAAAGAGAGGTTACAAAAGGTAAGTTGCCTAATTTCAACTCTAACTTTGGGTCAAGTTTACAACGGATTCCACTGACGGTGGTTGCTGTTGTCCTCCAACCCCGTGGTACAATTCTCTTGCCGCATCGGTTAATGCTTCCCAATAGCCTTCAACTTGATGGAGCAACATATCTTGCCCCAGCTTTAGATTATCCAAATAGTTCATGACTTGGGTCATGGTGTCTAGGGAAGCACGGGGGTTGCCTATAAGGAATGCGCCCGCAGTCAAATTGAGCACCTCCTCTTTGATTTGTACATGGGCTTCCCTTTGCGCTTGGGCATACAACTCTATGTCCTGGCGTAGCATTTCCATGGCTGCTACCAACCTCTCTTGGGCATTCATATCCATGCTGGAATAAATAATAAGTTAAGTGTCTATAAAGTTACAAAATCAGAATTACCATTATAACTAATCCTAAGTTTCTACCCCAACTCACTGGTTGTCCCTAGGTTTATCGGCCTAAGGCTCTGTGTAAGGCCCTCAAATTTTGTCCTTGTATTTTGTTGTGTGTGTAGAATCGTGCTTGTGTGTAAATATCATGTATGCATATGTAGATATCTACGTACATATTAGCTAGGTGTACTTATGTATGCATGTGTATGTTTAGATGTAATTGTGTTGTGTTTGTTTGCATAGCGAATATATGGTTTTCTACATGGTTTAAGCTCTGGCCGAAGAGCAAATTGGCGTCAACATGGATGGAAGTCCATGTTGAGTCAATGTCCATGTTGATGGATGCCAGCTTTGAGGTAAACAGCCATGGATGTGGACGTCTACTTCTCTGATTTTTTGTGCGCAGCAGACCCCAAAATTCCGGGTTGGGCTTGCTCACCGATTGGGGAGATGTCCCTAACGGCTCTCACCTTTCCCATCAGTCCTGCATGAGACATTAGGCCTTACCTTATAAAAATTCATCCTTTGCGACTTGGGAAAGCTCTCTTGGCTCTTTGCAAAGAGAGAAAACCCTAGCTATGAGAGAACAAGCGAAGACTGAACTTTGGAGGCTTTGATCCGGCGATCAAAGGCTTCTTCCAGTGATCCACTGCGTCAAGGAGGAAGTCTGGACATAGAGGAAGGCTTCCCCGACCCCGGCCAGCAGTGGAGATCAACCTAGAACCCGGAGCAAGAGCAATTTTGGAGGCTTCTTGGCACTGCCCAAGGAGAGCTTCCTCAGCCATTTAGATCCCCTTGGAGATTTTTCTAAGGCAAGTAACCCATCCCCGTGATGCATGTATATGTCCAGTAGGTCTTAGGTATTTTATGGGATTTTACTCGTGTCCTGGATCCCCCACATTCACCCTTTCTTTGGAGCTCGGTCTGTGTTTTTGCACAGACAGGAACTTAACGGCAAGATCCCTTGCCGTTAATCTCTTCAGTTGGCGGCAGACGATGCTGCCGTTAACCCCTTTGAACGGCCAGCCTTCGCCGTTTAGTTCTTCAGGACAGAACAGTGAGCTGTTCTTCCTTATATATGATTAAATTCCGAAGTTTTTTGCATGAGGAATATTGTAACGTTATATGCTATGTATTATGAATGGTGGAATGCGTTGTGAGATTCTCTTCAGTTGCGGCAGACGATGCTGCCGTAACCCCTTTGAACGCCACCTTCGCCGTTTAGTTCTTCAGGACAGAACAGTGAGCTGTCTTCCTTATATATGATTAAATTTCCAAGTTTTTTGGCATGAGGATATATTGTAAACGTTATATGCTATGTATTATGAATGGTGGAATGCGTTGTGAGATTTTGTGAATTTCTGTAAATAGTATGAATGGTTACATTTATGAAAATGCATGTTAGATGAGACCTTGGTTGTGTTAGTCTCCTGTTCACATGATTTGTGAGGAATTTGAATGCCATAATTTTTCTAGACCATGTGTATGAATGTCAGTCCATGCTCGGCAAAATTGGGAATTTTCCCATGAACATGTGATTTATTACAATTTCGGTAATGAAATTAGAAAGCATGTGTAGGATCATGTAAAAATCACAGTAAATAGTATGATGCGAGATAAATTCAAGAAAAATTTCTGTGATAATGTGCATGTTAGATACAGGTCGAGAACTGTCAAATCTGACATTTATGTGGTGCTTTCATGATAACTGAATTATTAATGGCATGTGAGTGAGTGTTTCATTTTCTGTAAATTCTATGGTAGGTATTCTAATTGGAATGACATAAACCATGTATCATGTGTTGTGAATTAGTAGAAATATCATGACAGGTTGTCTCTATATCATTGTTTCAACCATGCTATATGTTTGATTTAATGAAATTGAATGTAGGACTTACTTGTGATGTATGCATGTATGATGTGTATGGGTTTACTTGCTAAGTCTTTAGACTCACTCTTGCTTCAGCGTACAGGTTTAGCAAGTGACCCTACTTCCTTGGAGGAGACCGTTGAGAGCGACTCCGAGCGAGGAGAGTAGAGTGTTGTGGAGTCACCAACATTGTACTTTCACTTTCATAGTATGTAAATGGAACTCATGTATTTGGAACTTATGTAATTGTGGACAAACAATGAAATTTGAATTTTGTATTTCATTATGAGGACTTAGTTCCTTAAATTGCTATATGGATCATGTATGTTTAATGTAGATGATGAAATGAAAAGACAGTGGTTCTTTTACTTCCGCTACTATGTATTCATATTTGTGTACATCTCAATCATGTGTGTTAGTGCTTGGGTAAATGTCCCACTGTGACGAGACTCACTATACCGACGTGGATTGGTATAATCGTACCGGTATAAGGAGGGTCGTCGCAGAGATTGGTATCAGAGCAAACCGGTTGAGATTGCACATAAATATACATAAGTCATCATCTCCATTACATGCTATGTCTTTATAGAGTTGTCCACGTATGTAGAGTTGATTAATAATGAATGAAAGATAGATAAGAAAGTGATTAAGGACTAAATAACGTAGTCTCTAATAGTGGCTAAATTACTGCAGCATATGGCTTCACGCGGTAGACGTGGTGGTATTCCTGCTCGTGAGGGTGAGCCGAGGCGTGAGGAGCAGACTGAGCAGCAGGCCCCGGCACCCCAGGGTCCTGTGCTTCCCCCTCCGCCACCTGTGGATTATGGAGTGTTCATGCAGGGTCTAGTGCAGGCCATGCAGACGCAGGCCCACACCTAGGCTGCACTCCAAGCTCAGATGGAGGCTCAGGTTGGAATAATAAAATAAAGAGTAGTCTGTCTTATTTAATTGCATGATGTTGTGTTGAATATGCATTGCTTGTTGTTTGTTGTAGCAGGCCCAGGTTCCAGTTCCCAGGCTCAGGACCATGGTGGACCCTCCACCATGGAAAGATTCAAGAGGATGTTGCCACCCTCTTTTAAGGGGGAGCGACCCATTACTAGCGAGAGCTGGATGAGGGAGATCGAGAAGATCTTCCGGGCTATTAGGTGTGCGGACGAGGACAAGGTTACTTTAGCCACCTATATGCTATAGGTATGTGTTAGTTTTATATGCTTGCTTATCCTGTTAAATTAGAGCTGTTAGTGGGTGCTTATGAAGGTTGTGTTGCAGGAGAGAGCTGATGTGTGGTGGGCTTCCTTACTGCGTACCCGATTCGAGGAGGGTGCTATTGACGTTGCTTGGGATGAGTTCGTAAGGCTCTTTCGGGCCAAGTTCGTCCCCGAGCATATCCAGGACAGGATGGAGCAGGAGTTCCTTTCCTTGACTCAGGGCTCCAAGACTGTACTTGAGTACGAGGCCAGGTTTGCTGAGTTATCTAAGTATGCACCTCACATAGTGCGCAGGAAGGCAAAGAAGTTTGTGATGGGCCTTAAGCCATCACTGAGGACGAGGCTAGTGGCGTTCGATCATCGTACTTTGGACGAGGCCCTTAGCACTGCTTGTAGGCAGGAGGGTGAAATGGAACAGTACCTCGAGGAGAAGAAAGCTTTGCAGAAGAGACCTGCGGCCCCTTTTCAGCGGCAGGATAAGAAGAAGGCAGCGTACCAGACCCCGCAACATCCAGTGGCAGCCAGCAGTACTCAGGTACCTTCTCAACGTTCCCCTGGTGTGAAGAAGGAGTGTCCCCATTGCGGGAAGACTCACGGTGGTACGGAGTGTTGGATGGTAGCGGGAAAATGCTTGAAGTGCGGGATCAGCGACCACAAGATCAAGGATTGTCCGAGACTTCAGCAGGGAGTCCAGCTTAGAGCGCCAACCCCAGCAGCGGTAGCAGCAGCAGCGCCAGCTACAGGAAGATCAGGAAGGCCTCGAGCCCCAGCTCGAGTGTTTTCCCTAGTACGAGAAGATGCCGAGCAGGCGGAGCATGTCACCGAAGGTACGGTTTTACTTCTAGGTGTGCACGCTCGAGTTTTGTTTGATACGGGTGCCACTCACTCGTTCATTTCCGAGCGGTTCGCTAGGCAATTAGCTCTAGAGTCAGGCGTAGAGTCTGAGGATTTAGAAGTCCCGTTGTCTGTACACACACCCGCGGGTACGGTATCGACTGGGAAGTGTATTCCGTCGTTACCTGTGTGTATTGAGGATAGGGTTTAGATGAGTGTTTCTTCTTGCTAAAGATGAAGGACTATGATGCTATTCTTGGTCTGGATTGGCTAGAGGAGCACTATGCGTTAGTAGATTACGTCGGAAGAGGATTGTTTTCGCATTCCTGGTGAGGACGAGTTCTCTCATCCCTTGCCAAGAAACTTGGCGAGAAAGTTGGTCATCTCTGCCATGAAGGCGATGCGCATGGTAAACAAGGGTTGTGACGCTTTTCTTGCCAGCGTAGTGTTAGTACCCGAGGCTGGTGAGTCACTACTCTTGCAGAGATCGAGGTAGTGCAGGATTTCAGACGACGTCTTTCCTGATGATTTGTCTGGATTGCACCGGATAGAGAGATAGAGTTCACCATAGAGTTGCTTCTGGCACCTCTCCTATCTCGAAGGCTCCATATCGGATGGCACCTGCAGAGTTAGCCGAGTTAAGGAAGCACTTGCAAGAATTGCTAGATAAGGGATTTATTCGCCCTAGTGTATCCCCTTGGGGTGCACCTGTCTTGTTCGTAAAGAAGAAGGATGGATCACTTAGGTTATGCATCGATTATAGGAAGCTAAACAAGTGACAGTGAAGAACAAGTATCCCTTACCTCGTATTGATGATTGTTTGACCAGCTGCAAAATGCATCAGTCTTTTCTAAGATCGATTTGCGATCTGGTTATCATCAGTTGAGGATTAGGAGTGAGGATGTGTCCAAGACGGCGTTTAGAACCCGTTATGGACATTATGAGTTTTTGGTCCTTCCTTTCGGATTGACCAACGCCCCTGCAGCATTCATGGATCTCATGAACAGGGTTTTTAGGCCGTACTTAGATAGCTTTGTTGTGGTATTTATGATGATGTGTTGGTCTACTCTCCGGATGAGGCCACACACCGTCAGCATTTGAGGGTAGTGTTAGAGGTTCTCCGTGAGCACAAGTTGTATGCAAAATTCAGCAAGTGCGATTTTTGGTTGCGCGAGGTTCATTTTCTTGGGCATGTTATCTCCGGTGCTGGTGTAGCAGTTGACCAGCAAAGGTCCAGGCAGTTATGGATTGGGAGACCCCCAAGACCCTTCGGAGATTCGTAGTTTTCTTGGTTTGGCTGGTTACTATCGGCGATTCATTGAGGGATTTTCATCCATCGCCGCCCCATTGACTCAGCTTACCAGAAAGGGCGTGAAGTTGTGTGGTCCGAGACATGTGAGAGTAGCTTTCAATTATTGAAGGCTAAACTTACTTCCGCTCCGGTATTGGTATTACCTAGTGGTGCTAAGGTTTTGCCATTTATACGGATGCATCTCGGATTGGCTTAGGCTGTGTGCTAATGCAGCAAGGAAGGGTAGTGGCGTATGCTTCTCGCCAATTGAAGGAGCATGAGCGTAACTATCCGACTCATGATTTGGAGCTTGCGGTAGTGGTTCATGCACTAAAGATCTGGAGGCACTATCTTTATGGTGTCAGATTTGAGGTGTTCACTGACCATAAGAGCTTGAAGTACCTCTTCTCCTAGAAGGAACTAAACCTACGGCAGAGGAGATGGATTGAGTTCCTCAAGGACTACGACTTCGATCTTCAATATCATCCAGGAAAGGCGAATGTCGTAGCGGATGCTCTTAGAAGAAGGAGGTCTTCGCTCCAGCAGGATTGGAAGATGTTGGAGGATGCGGCGTGTGCGATGGCTGAGTTAGAGCCCTTATGTCAGGCTTTTGTGGCTCAGCTGTCCCTTAGGTCTTCGGTGTTGGATGAAGTGATCGAGCAACAGAAAGCTAACCCTAGACTCCAAGAGTTAGTGGGCAAGGCAGGCATTGCTCGTGATGAGGATGGTGTGATTAGATTCCACCACCGAGTGTGTGTTCCTGACATGGTAGATGTCCGTGAGCATGTTTTAGCAGAAGCTCATAGGTCGAGATTCTCTATTCATCCGGGTAACACTAAGATGTACCAGGATTTGAAGAGGTCCTTTTGGTGGTCTGGCATGAAGAGGGATGTAGCAGATTATGTATCTAGGTGTTTAGTGTGCCAGCAAGTAAAATCCGAGCGGCAGCGACCATCTAGTCTTATGCAGAAGATGGAAATCCCAGTATGGAAGTGGGAAGCTGTCACTATGGATTTTGTTTCGGATCTGCCTCGACCTAGACGGGGTAATGACTCGATTTGGGTAGTCGTAGATAGATTCTCGAATACTGCACATTTCTTGCCTATGAAGAAGAAGCAGTCAGTAGAGAGCTTGGCTAGATTGTATGTCAGTAGCATTATTAGATTGCATGTTGTGCCGAAGTCGATCATTTCGGATCGAGATCCGAGATTTACTTCGAGGTTGTGGAAGGGTCTTCAGGATGCTTTAGGTTCGGAGCTGAAGCTCAGTTCGGCGTTTCATCCCAAGACAGATGGACAGTCTGAGAGGACTATCCAGACGCTCGAGGATATGTTGAGGGCGTGTGTGCTAGATTGGAAGGATGATTGGGAGTGCCATTTACCTCTAGTAGGTTCGGATATAACAACAGTTTTCATGCGAGCATTGGTATGGCTCCATTTGAGGCGTTGTATGGAAGGCCTTGCAGATCTCCTTTATGTGGGAGGAGACCGGCGATAGGCAGTTGATCGGTCCGGAGTTAGTTCAGGAGACTTCGGATAAGATTCAGCTTATCAGGAAGAGGCTCGTTGCGGCACAGGATAGGCAGAAGAGCTACGCCGACAACAAGAGGAAGGATTTGGAGTTCGAGGTGGGTGAGCATGTCTTTTTGAAGATTTCACCTACTCGAGGTGTCGTCAGGTTTGGCAGGCATAGCAAATTAAGTCCCAGATTCATTGGCCCGTATGAGATTTTTAGGCGTTTAGGTAGCGTGGCTTATGAGATAGCTTTGCCTCCGGCTTTAGCTAGTGTTCATCCCGTTTTCCACATATCTATGCTCAGGAAGTATGTTCGAGATCCGTCTCATGTTATTAGTCACGAGCCAGTGGAGATCCAGCAAGATCTGTCGTATGTGGAGCAACCAGTAGCTATTCTGGACCGGAAAGTTCAGCATCTCTGGAACAAGAGGATTACGTCGGTAAAAGTTTTATGGCAGAACTTCTCGTGAGAGGAGGCTACTTGGGAGCTTGAGGATGCGATGAGGAAGAAGTATCCTCATTTGTTCGAGTAGTGTTGTCTAAACTTCGAGGACGAAGTTTCCTTAAGGGGGAGAGGGTGTAAGGCCCTCAAATTTTGTCCTTGTATTTTGTTGTGTGTGTAGAATCGTGCTTGTGTGTAAATATCATGTATGCATATGTAGATATCTACGTACATATTAGCTAGGTGTACTTATGTATGCATGTGTATGTTTAGATGTAATTGTTGTTTGTTTGCATGGTGTAGTAGTGTATACACTATACTATATATATTGCATGCATATATATATATATAGCGAATATATGGTTTTCTACATGGTTTAAGCTCTGGCCGAAGAGCAAATTGGCGTCAAATGGATGGAGTCCATGTTGAGTCAACATACATGTCGATGGATGCCAGCTTTGAGGTAAACGGCCATGGATGTGGACGTCTACTTCTCTGATTTTTGTGCGCAGTAGACCCCGAATTCGGGTTAGGCTTGCTCACCGATTGGGGAGATGTCCCCAACGGCTCTCACCTCTCCATCAGTCCTGCGTGAGACATTAGGCCTTACCTTATAAACTTCATCCTTTGCAACTTGGGAAAGCTCTCTTGGCTCTTTTCAAAGAGAGAAAACCCTAGCTGTGAGAGAACAGAGAAGACTGAACTTTGGAGGCTTTGATCCGGCGATCAGAGACTTCTTCCGGTGATCCACTGTGTCAAGGAGGAAGTCTGGACATAGAGGAAGGCTTCCCCGACCCCGCCTACAGTGGAGATCAACCTAGAACCCGGAGCAAGAGCATTTTGGAGGCTTCTTGGCACTGCCCAAGGAGAGCTTCCTCAGCCATTTAGTTCCCCTTGGAGATTTTTCTAAGGCAAGTAACCATCCCGTGATGCATGTATATGTCCAGTAGGTCTTAGGTATTTTATGGGATTTTACTCGTGTCCTGGATCCACCACATTCACCCTTTCTTTGGAGCTCGGTCTGTGTTTTTGCACAGACAGGAACTTAACGGCAAGATCCCTTGTCGTTAATCTCTTTAGTTGGCGGCAGACGATGCTGCCGTTAACCCCTTTGAAAGGCCAGCCTTTGCCGTTTAGTTCTTCAGGACAGAACAGTGAGCTGTTCTTCCTTATATATGATTAAATTCTAAAGTTTTTCGCATGAGGATATATTGTAAACGTTATATGCTATGTATTATGAATGGTGGAATGCGTTGTGAGATTTTGTGAATTTCTGTAAATAGTATGAATGGTTACATTTATGAAAAATGCATGTTAGATGAGACCTTGGTTGTGTTAGTCTAGTGTTCACATGATTTGTGAGGAATTTGAATGCCATAATTTTTCTAGACCATGTGTATGAATGTCAGTCCATGCTCTGCAAAATTGGAAATTTTTCCATGATCATGTGATTTATTACAATTTCGGTAATGAAATTAGAAAGCATGTGTAGGGTCATGTAAAAATCACAGTAAATAGTATGATATGAGATAAATTCGGGAAAAATTTCTGTGATAATGTGCATGTTAGATACAGGTCTGAGAACTGTCAAATCCAACATTTATGTGGTGCTTCCATGCTAACTGAATTATTAATGTCATGTGAGTGAGTGTTTCATTTTCTGTAAATTCTGTGTAATTCAAAAAATTGTGAAAATTGGTATGAGTGGTCTGAACCCTGCAAATAGTGTGTGGTTAAATTTTGATGAGATTTGGGTAACAGTGGGTTATATTGTGAAATTTCTATGTGAAAATGAGTTATTAATGCATGCTATCATGATTATGGTATGATTATGTGTTTTCAACCTGATTAGTGTAAATTACTGAGTGTTTAAACTCTGTCAAATAGTAGTACCATGATTTAGTAAAACTGAACCATGTGCTTATTAGCGAAAACGTAAGTGATGTGTAAATTGGGTGAAATGTGTGTGTGTTAAAAATCGGAATGTGTAAAATGTGCCGTGTGTGACACTACTTCCATAGAGGGCTGTGGAACCGTACCGTGGAAAAGTCCCCACGGGAAGGTTCAATGTGTTAAAATCCTATGGGCATTAGGATGAAATCCTGGAGGTGGACAAGTACCACTGGTTAGGGTGGAGAGTTCTTCTCCCGGTCTGCGCAACCTTAATGTGTTTTTAACAATGTTTTACGTGTGCAAAAATATGTAGAATCCATGTTGGGAGTATTTTCCTTTATGTGTGTGAAAATCCCATGCTAAATTGCTATCATGTTGTAGCTTAAATGTGAATGTAGCTCTCATGTGGATAGATAAGTAGAAAGCATGTTGTAGGTATTCTAATTTGGAATGACATAAACCATGTATCATGTGTTGTGAATTATGTAGAAATATCATGAAGGTTGTCTCTTATCATTGTTTCAACCATGCTATATGTTGATTTAATGAAATTGAATGTAGGACTTACTTGTGATGTATGCATGTATGATGTGTATGGAGTTTACTTGCTGAGTCTTTAGACTCACTCTTGCTTCGGCGTACAGGTTTAGCAGGTGACCCTACTTCCTTGGAGGAGACCGTTGAGAGCGACTCCGAGCAAGGAGAGTAGAGTGTTGTGGAGTCACCATCATTGTACTTTCACTTTCATAGTATGTAAATGGAACTCATGTATTTGGAACTTATGTAATTGTGGACAAACAATGAAATTTGAATTTTGTATTTCATTATGAGGACTTAGTTCCTTAAATTGCTATATGGATCATGTATGTTTAATGTGGATGATGAAATGAAAAGACAGTGGTTCTTTTACTTCCGCTACTATGTATTCATATTTGTGTACATCTCAATCATGTGTGTTAGTGCTAGGGTAAATGTCTCACTGTGACGAGACTCACTATACCGATGTGGATTGGTATAATCGTACCGGTATAAGAAGGGTCGTCGCACTCTGATACCAAATTATCTGTCACATTCTAATAAAAGGCTATTTATTGGGAAATGACAGAAAACAGGCACAAAGGACAATATTAATGTCTATTCTTTATATCACAGTAAGTGGAAGTCTTTATTACATAAATAGAGAAGAGTAAACTATTACTCATTACATTCTATAATTATACTACTAAAACATTAAATGGTTGGATAGCTCGTCATCGAGGTCCACTCAGCACACATGCCCTTCTTAAACTTCTCCCCCATCTTGGTTACCTGAAAAGGGAAGGATAGGTGAGCTAACTAGCCCAGTAGAATTCAAACCCTTAAAGCAAAGGAACAGGAACACATGATACTCAGGTAAGGAACATGACTGATATCAAAGAAGGACAGTTAAACAACTTAACATGTCAGTGGATGTGAAACAGTAGTATGAAATCATAGGCATGCTCAGAAATTCTCATTGAGGTTCAAATTCTAACTCATATAAGTATTCACACAGAACAGGTAATATGATGACCATAATCAGGAAGTAATGATGCAATGCCAAACATCCCGTCGCCCTTTATCATTCCCATACGGCCCGTAATGAATTCAGGTGCTCCTCCTAGGACTGGACCAGCCCTATTTGCACAGGCATATCAATCAAGTGGGGTCCAAGGACCTAATAATTGTCATCACAGGTTTTTCATAACCAACAGATGTACTCAAGCATTTAAACTCTCAGGAAATCAAGGTCTTATGATCTTAGTCACTGAACACAGGAAAGTAGAGTCAACTAGGTACCATTTGTACTTAGTAGTTTCAAGAGTATTTCAAAGAAGGGTGGAAGCAATAATGTGAATGACTATTACATTGATATAACAGTAGATAATCAAGAGGAAAAGTATAGCAATTTGCTAGGTTAATGACACAGAGTTTCATTCAACAAGAGTTACATGACAGGGTACTGAAAGACTGGCCAGGGTAGTATCTGTCAACAACCAGGAATTAGCTGTCGATAGGTATAGGTTCCCAGAACCAGTTTTCTAAATTGGGGATAGTACCTGTCGACATGTAATGTTTGGCTGTTGACAGGCAAGCCCATCTGTCGACAGACAGAAGTCATCTGTCGACAGCTATTGGTGCTTCCAGCAGATTTGAGTTCTAGAAGCGTGGAGTCTGTCAACAGGTTATTTCTACCTGTCGACAGCTACCAGGTTCACATCCAGAAATGGCTTAACAAGCATTGTAGGGATCAAAACAATGAAATATATGGATCTAATGAAGGATAATATCAAGTAGAAAGCCATATTTCTAGCTTCTAAGATTAACTTACAAACTGAACAAGGTGTGTCATAGGAAACATAACCTATACATGAGTGGTTAGGAACCTATTACAACATGATACTAAAAGAAAACCTCTATAACAATGATTAAGTGGCAAGATTCCTACAAGGTAGACACTTAATTTTAGAAGTATTTAAGGAGTTAAATCCGAGGCTTGGTGATACAGACACCCAAATAGGAAGCAAGAACTCTGTACTAAGATGCTTGTGACTCCAAACAAGGCTTTATAGATAAAGATGGAAGTAGAAGGAATAGTCTCCTACATGGATTAGAATAAACTCTCCTACTACCCAACTTAACAAATCCACAACTACAGGCGATGGAACAAGAGGATCTAAACAATGGACAAAAAGCCCCTGTAGTAAGTGGGGATGACAAGAGGAAGAAAGGAAATGAATCCTACCTAGGAAAGAACAAGTTCTTCTTCTTTTCAATGTTAAAATCAACTATAGCTGGAAGGAAAGTTGCAGCTCTTCTCGGTAGTAGTAGAAGGAAGCAGCTTCAACATCAAGAGCTACAGCCCCTTCGATCAGAAGCATTGGCTATTCTTGGTACACCCCACTGGTACACCACACAGCAGCCACCACCAGCGCCAAGATGTATGCACAGCAGCAACAGTAGCAGAAGAACACAAGGAGAAGAGCTGAGGAAAATGCAAGAGTAGGGAGAAAATGCAGTAGAAGTTTGCGTTGGAAAGGTTGGTTTGATGTCTACGGGAAGGTTTTTATAGCCCAAGCCTTTTCGCATGCACAAAGGCACGTAGGCGCACAGGTGTTGGGGTAAAAACCCATTTAACCGCCCACAGCCACCTGGTCCATGCACATTCTAAAAGTTACACCTGGTAACTAATGTGTAAGGGGTTTAACTTTGCATGACATAGGCTTGCGTTGCCCATGATACATCATCATACAAAAATCCCAGAAATGGTTTCTGTAAATGGGTCATAATTTAGTTGGTCCAATAATCCCTACGTAACTATATCCAATTAGTGTCCACCTGTGTTGAAATTTCAGTCATAGGCTAATGTAATGGTTTTACAAATTATGGTAATTTTTAGTTTAATTTTTATAATTTATTTTCCACTGGGTGAAAATCGCCTGGAAAATAGTTGCGTCGACTTAATCTCGAAATCCGAATGCCAACAAATCCAGATTTTACATTTCTGATATCTCATATTTTTCTGGAAATTATTATGGTGTTTTCGAATTTCGGTTTCGTTATAGTTTTTCGGTGTCGCCCTGTCGGAGCGCACATGTCTGAGCAGCAACAGTAGCAGAAGAACACAAGGAGAAGAGCTGAGGAAAATGCAAGAGTAGGGAGAAATTGCAGTAGAAGTTTGCGTTGGAAAGGTTGGTTTGATGTCTACGAAGGTTTTTATAGCCCAAGCCTTTTCGCATGCACAAAGGCACGTAGGCCACAGGTGTTGGGGTAAAAACCCATTTAACCGCCCACAAAGCCACCTGGTCCATGCACATTCTAAAAGTTACACACCTGGTAACTAATGTGTAAGGGGTTTAACTTAGCATGACATAGGCTTGCGTTGCCCATGATACATCATCATACAAAAATCCCAGAAATGTTTCTGTAAATGGTCATAATTTAGTTGGTCCAATAATCCATACGTAACTATATCCAATTAGTGTCCACCTGTGTTGAAATTTCAGTCATAGGCTAATGTAATGGTTTTACAAATTATGGTAATTTTTAGTTTAATTTTTATAATTTTTTTCCACTGGGTAAAATCGCCTGGAAATAGTTGCGTCGACTTAATCTCGAAATCCGAATGCCAACAAATCCAGATTTTTACTTCTGATATCTCCATATTTTTCTGGAATTATGGTGTTTTCGAATTTCGGTTTCGTTATAGTTTTTCGGTGTCGCCCTGTCGGAGCGCACATGTCTGAGTACGACTCTGGGGTAACATTTATTAATGCTAATTAATCCCAGGTATCAATTATTTTAATCTAATGATCATAGTTAAGTCTAAAAACCTTATTATTCATGTTTCTCAACAAATTAAAATTTCGGGGTGTTACAGGGAAGGCCTTGGGCCCCAACCCGAGTGTACGCGTTTGCTCGTGAGGGTGCAGAGCAGACAGAGAACATCACAGAAGGTACTATCTTAGTTATGGGTGTGTTGGCTCGAGTATTTTTTGATACAGGTGCTACACATTCGTTTGTTTCTGAGTGGTTTGCTAGGCAGTTAGCAGAGGAGTCAGGTGTAGAGGCAGAAGACCTTAAGGTGCCCTTGTCTGTACATACTCTAGCAGGTATCGTGGCAATAAGGAAATGCTTCCCGTCTCTACCTGTGCGCATTGAAGATCGGGGTTTGTTTGGGTGCTTCTACTTGCTCAAGATGAAAGACTATGATGTTATACTTGGTTTAGATTGGCTTGAGGAGCACTATGCCTTGGTTGATTGCAGAAGGAAGAGGATTACTTTCCGCATCCCTGGAGAGGATGAGTTCTCACATCCTTTGCCTAGGAATCTAGCAGGAAAGTTCATGATCTCTGCTATGAAAGCCATGAGAATGGTGAACAAGGGTTGTGATGCTTTTCTTGCTAGTGTGGTCTTAGTTCCTAAGGCTGATCAATTACCCACCCTTGGGGAGATCAAGATTGTGCAGGATTTTTCAGACGTGTTTCCTGAAGATTTGACTTGATTGTCACCAGCAAGGGAGATAGAGTTCACTATTGAATTGCTTCCAGGAACCTCACTATCTCTAAGGCTCCCTACTGGATGGCACCTGTAGAGTTAGTTGATCTAAGGAAGCAATTGTAGGAGTTATTCGATAAGGGGTTTATTCACCCTAGTGTTTCACTATGGGGCGCACCTTTATTGTTCGTGAAAAAAAAAGATGACTCCCTCAGGTTGTGCATCAACTACAGGAAACTCAACCAGGTGATGGTAAAGAACAAGTACCTCTTACTGTGCATTGATGATTTGTTCGATCAATTCCAGAATGTATCTGTGTTCTCCAAGTCGATCTGCGATCAGGTTACCATTAGTTAAGGATCAAGGAGGACACTTCCAAGACAGCATTCAAGAACCTTTATGGACACTATGAGTTTCTTGTGCTTCCTTTTGGTCTAACTAATGCCCCTGTAGCATTCATGGATCTCATGAATAGGGTGTTCAGGCCATACTTGAACAATTTCGTCGTGGTGTTCATAGATGATGTGTTAGTCTACTCCCTTGATGAAGTTACACACCGAGAGCACCTGAGTATAGTTCTAGAGGTTCTTTGTGAGCACAAGCTGTATGCTAAGTTCAGCAAGTGCGACTTCTGGATGCACGAGGTTCACTTCCTTGGGCATGTCATCTCAGGTGCTGAAGTTACTGTTGATCCAGCGAAGGTTCAGGCTGTGTTAGAGTGGGAGACTCCAAGGACACCTTCTGAGATCATGAGCTTTCTTTGTCTAGCTGGTTACTACAGGCGATTTATAGAAGGCTTTGCCTCCATAGAGGCACCTTTGACCAAGCTAACCAAGAAAGGGGTTAAGTATGTGTGGTCCGAGGAGTGTGTGAGCAGTTTTCAGAGGCTGAAGATGAAGCTGACGCCTACACCCGTATTGATATTGCCAAGTGGTGTAGATGGTTCTGCTATCTACTTAGATGCTTCTCTGATAGGCCTTGGTTGTGTTCTGATGTAGCATGGTAATGTAGTTGCCTACGCCTCTCGCCAACTAAAAGAGTATGAGCGCAAATATCCGACCCATGACTTAGAGTTAGTGGTTGTGGTTCATGCACTGAAGATCTGGAGACACTACCTCTATGGTGCCAAGTTCAAGGTGTTCATGGATCACAAGAGTTTGAAGTACCTATTCTCCCAGAAAAAATTGAACTTGCAGTAGAGGAGATGGATCGAGTTCTTGAAGGACTACGACTTCGAGCTTCAGTACCATCCAAGGAAGGCGAATGTCGTAGCAGATGCCCTTAGTATGAAGAGATTTGTGCTTCAGTAGGATTGGAAGATGTTGGAGGATGCGACATGTGCCATGACTGAGTTAGAGCCTCAGTTATGCCAGGCTTTCATGGCATAGTTGTCCATCAGGTCTACTATTTTAGACAGTGTTATGGAGCAACAAAGTGTAGATCCTAGAATTCAGGAGTTGGTGGGCAAGGTAGGCATTGCTCGTGATGAGGATGACATCATCAGATTTCACCATAGAGTGTGTGTACCAAACATTGCTGAAGTTAAGAAGCAAGTACTTACAGAAGCTCACAGGTCGAGGTTGTCCATTCATCCGAGCAACACCAAGATGTACCAAGACTTGAAGCGATCCTTTTGGTGGTCAAGCATGAAGAAGGACGTGGAAAAGTTCGTGTCACGATGTCTGGTGTGCCAGCAAGTTAAGGCTGAATGTTAGAAACCATCCGGCCTTATGCAGAAGATGGAGATACCGGTGTGGAAGTAGGAAGCGATCACCATGGATTTTGTAACAGGTTTGCCCAGATCAGCTAGGGGTAATGACTCGATATGGGTGTTTGTGGATCGATTCTCTAAGATTGCTTACTTCTTACCCATGAAGAAGAAACAGTCTGTAGGGAGTTTGGCGAGGCTGTATGTGGACAACATTGTGAGGTTGCATGGTGTAACGACCCGACCTCCCTGGACCCCCCTCCAGGGACCCCGAACATCATGCCGCAACCCACAGATCTGAAGACCCGGAAGGGTTAGAATTTAGTCCAGTGAGATAAGCAATGAATCAAATAACTATAACAAGAAAGTTCGTACATTAATAAGGAAATTATGTACAACATGTCCCAAATAAAAGTACAGGTACAGGAAGAAGGTGCAGTCCTTAAGGGGCATACCCCGAGGACTTGCAAAAAGGCCACTCTCAACTCACTCCTGGTACAAGAGCACTCACGCTCACAACTCACACTGCTGGCAATGCTCGGAGTACAAGCCGTCACCACAACCGTCCAGCAACGAACTCCTGCGACAGCGAGTCCCTACCTGAAGAGAGTGGGGGGTGAGCCTCACGAACAAGGCTCAGTAGGGATAACCAGTCCCTTACCAGCCAGAGCAGCAGGAACTCCAACAAAAGTGGAAGCAAACTACTCTAGAAAGCAATAAAGCAAGAAACACCTACTGCAGAGTACTACAAAGTAGCAGAACAGAGTAATGCCATGACCCACAACTAGGGTCGGGCCAAACATGACTCCCACAGAACCAGCGGAGTCAAACACAATGAGGAAGCAACACCTCGGCACGCACCCACCGAGACAGAGAAGCTCACGGAACACCGGATTAACCACGTGAGACCAGAGTCTCACGACAAAAGCAACCAACATCCCCGACCTCCACGAGGTCGGGAAGGAACAACTAGGTGTCACCACGAGAGACACCAAGCAACCATGTGAGAAACAACGTCTCACCACAGGTATGGCCAACTCAAACCTCCACAAGGTCGAGGGCCCACAAGCAGAACCACTCTAGACCTAGGACACTACATGAGGTCAAGGAACTACACCCTACAGTGCCACCATGGATGGCACCAAGGAACGGTTTACAAAACCAGCGGCGGGTATTTGCACCAGACACCCCGAGAGAACACGCTGAAACCGCTAGCACGGCCCACGAGGCCAAACCAACCAAGCCCACAGAAACTAGACATGGCTAGGCTACAACCACCATGCAAGCTAGAGCAACGAGACTCACTTAGAAACAACGTGAGAAAACTCCGTCATAGCAAGAGCAACCAAGCCAGCACCACAGGCAGTTAAAAGGAGGACACATTGTCCACTCCTCTAACTCGCCAGCCGCTGACTCCTGCCTACAACCTCCCTAGGTAGAGTGAGGCTAGTGAGCCACAGCAAAGAACAACTAACAAACCACCGTAGCCCGACCGAGCTGTGGCCCCATGCCTATCCTCCCTACGCAGCTCCGGAACCAATGCAGAGCGAGGCAGTGAGAAGGACTAGCTGGTCCGCACCGGTAAAAATGCCTCAACCACCTCGGAGACAGACACAGCTAAGGGATCTCCACAAGCGACTCTACGCCACTGCCTACCACCGTTTTCCCCTTAGCTCTGAAGTCTGCCACACTAGGCTGTCAACTCGAGCACGCTCGTAGCTCAGAGAACTCCCTCAACAGGCTCCCGAGGATGGGGGTCCTAGGAAACGGAGACAACCTCTGAACGGGACAAGTCCTCAAGTGCAAAGCACCAGACGAAAGAGAATAGGTAGGGCAACAACCAACAGAAACTGACACAGCTGGCTTGTAACCAAGACAAGCCCAGAAGGCACAAGCACGCATGGCACACCTCCCGGAAACCCCCAAGAGGACCATCGGCCAACGTCGGCACACACGGCACGGCCCGAAAACTCGGAACACCATCAGACAGCACAGAAACCATCGCTCTTCTAATAATCTATTGGCAGCCAGGCAATCGATTATTAGACAGATGCGAGCCTTCTAGTGCCACCACTAGGACACGGCCACGAAGGTGTCACCTTCGGTCATTGAAGGCAGGGAGGCAACCTGCCGCGTTCCCTACCAGAAGGTCCTAAGGGCAACCCTGCCCTGGGGCACATGCCGACATGCCAACGAGACCATGGAAACACTCGAGGCAAGCCTGGTGCTGTCATGCCCTCCTAGCTCGTCGCGATACCATCACGACAGGAAGGGCAACCGCGACAAGCGCCCTGTTATGACAGGGAAACACGTCGTGACAAGAACCCTATCGCGACAGGAAATCGGGTCGCGACATGACTATTATTGCGACGGCTAACTGCGCCGTGATAAGGTTGTGCCTGACTAAAGTGACGCCTCCTCTGATGTCTCTATGTGCACGGCGGTCGCGACATCAGACAGAAGGCCGACTGTAACATCCCGAGAACCCGACCGTCGGCCCTTGCCGAGGACCTAATTTTCGCAGTCGCCGCCCACGGATCTGAGGACCCGGAAGGGATATGATATACATCTAACAGGATATGCAACAGAAGTAAATGTCAACTGCTAAACTAAAAACGTACCAGCGGAGATAGAAAAGAAAGCGAGACCGCTGCACACTCGCTCAAAGTACAGTCCCAACGCACGCACACTAGTACAAGTAAAAGGCAAGGGAAGGACAAGTCCATTAGGGGCATACCCCGAGGGTGACGTACACTAAGGAGGGGAACCACTGCTAGCTACTGGGACCTCGCCTACCGCTCCGTTTCCTCCTCTCGGAAAAGGAGGGATGAGCTTCACAACAGAAGCTCAGTAGGGACTACCAATCTCCTACTGGCTCTAAACAGGCAGAAGAATATAAATATAAAGTGATGACAATAGTTTATATCTCTACCTACAAACAGAAGTGCGGAAGTGAAACTACAATTAGCACGCATGGAAAGTACACATGGTCGGAAGCTCCGTATGACTGCTCGTCGTGACCACCATACGACTAGCAAACACAGACGGAGGGGACTCTGCCTGGACAAGGAACACTAGCTACGGGAAGCACTACCACTAGTCAAGGTCAGGTGCATCCACCGACGTCTTATCCTCGACCTGGGTCCTGACCCTCACGTCTCGTCAGAGCGAGGTAGGACACAAAGTAACACACTAAAACTGCCATAGTTTGGACGGACTATGGTCCCATGCCTGGCCTCTCTAAGTGGTTCCGGGGCCGCAAAGAGCGAGGCAGTGAGAAAAGGACTGGCTAGCCTACACCGGGTAGAACTCCAGCCATCCTCGGTGTCCCAGGCCTAGCCAAGAGAGCTCTGCAAACGACTCAACGCCGTCGTCCAAACCACCATTTTCCCCCTGAGCTCCAGAGTCCGCCTGCTACGCTGCCAACTCGAGCACACTTGTCGCCCCGATAGCTCCCTCGAATGTGCCCAATGATGGGGGTCCCAGGCAATGGTAACAACCTCTCACATAATACAAGCCCTCAAGTGCCGAGCACCGGGCGAAAGACTAGTGTAGACCGTACTAGGGAACTAGCACAGGTGCCACCCAGCGGAATCTGCTTCCGACGCAACTGCTGAACTCTGCGGTCGACAACGCTGACTGGGTACTCTGGTACTGACAAGTCTAGCTCCAACTCAAGCTGCGAGTATCCAACACGTGCGAAGATCGCAACATACCTCCTGAGCTGCGAAACGTGAAACACACGTGTACACCTCTAGCTTTTCCGAAAGACTCAACCTGTAAGCCACCTCGCCGACCCTCTCGGTGATAGGGAAAGGCCCGACGTACTGGGACTGAGCTTTCCCTTTCTGCCAACCTCATGACGCCCTTGGTCGGCGAAACCCGCAAGAAAACAAGATCACCAACACTGAACTGTAATGGTCTCCTGCGAACGTCTGCTAGCTCTTCGCCTGCTCTGTTCTGCCCGAACCTCTGCCTGATCAGACTGACCATGTCTGCACCTGCTGCACTAACTCTGGTCCAAAAGTGCCTCTCACCAACCTCGAACCAATGAGGGAGTCCTGCACAGGCGACCATACAATGCTCGTATGGTGCCATTCTGATGCTCGAGTGATACTGTTGTTATATGCGAACTCTACCATCGGAAGGTGCGACTCCCAAGTGCCGCTCTAGTCTAAACAGCATGCTCTTAGCATGTCCTCCAGTGTCTGAATGGTCCGCTCTGACTGTCCATGTATCTGAGGATGGTACTCTGTGCTGAACTTTAACTCTGTGCCCAGTTCTCTCTGAAGACTATGCCAAAACCCTGACGTGAACCTCGGATCTCTGTCGGAGATGACCGAAATGGGGATCCCGTGCAACGAAACAACTCTGTCCACGTATAACCTGGCTAACCTGTCCACTGACCACGACATCCTTATCGGAAGAAAATGTGCTGCCTTAGTCAAATGATCCACAATCACCCAGATACCATCGTGCCTCTGCGGGGTGCGGGGCAAACCAACCACAAAGTCCATGGTGATGTCGTCCCACTTCCACTCGAGAATGGGTAACGGCTGCAGCTTACCACCTGGACGCTGATGCTCGGCCTTCACCTGCTGACAGGTAAGGCACTAAGCAACAAACTCTGCCACTCCCCTCTTCATCTCTGGCCACCAGAAGAACCTCCTCAAGCAATGGTACATCTTGGTGGAGCCAGGATGAACAGCATACCTCGATCTATGAGCCTCTGACAAAACTACCTGGCGCACCTCCTCAGGAACGTACAAGCAGCCTCTAAATTTGACCTCGCTGTTCTCGCCGAGCTCAACATCTGGCATCTGTAAAACATCCGCCAACTAAGGGTCTGCTTGCTGTGCCTGCAACACCTGCCTGAACACTGACGGCCGAATTGACAAACTGCTCGCCACTGCATGGTCTCTGTGCCTCGACGGTACAAACACTCTCTGGGACAGCTCCTCGAACAACCTCCACTCTCTGACCATCAGTGAACTCAAGCGCACGCACCTGCTCAAAGCATCAGCTACGACATTAGCCCTTCCTAGGTGATAGGAAAGGGTTAGGTCGTAGTCCTTCAAATACTCCATCCATCGGTGCTGCCTCAAGTTCAGATCCCTCTGGGTGAAGATATACTGCAGACTCTGGTGGTCGGTGAAGATCTGAAAAGCCTCGCCATACAGGTAGTGCCTCCACAACTTGAGAGCGAACACCACTGCTGCCAGCTCCAAGTCGTGGGTGGGGTAGTTCTCCTCATGCTTCTTGAGCTGCCGAGAAGCATAGGCAACGACCCCACCATGCTGCATCAGCACGGCACCCAAACCTGACCTCGACGCATTGGTTTAGACCACGAAACCACTGCTGCCCGACAGCAAGACCAATACTGACGCTGAAGTCAACCTCGTCTTCAGCTCTCGGAAACTCTGCTCACAGTCCTCTGAACTCTCCACCACTCATGGGCTGCTCCCTTAAGCTGGTACACCGCCAGTCGAACCTGGTCCTCCTTAGTGCACTCCATGGTCTTGAAGATGTGCTCTAACTCATGGGTCCAGCTCTCTGCCTTATCTAGATTATACTCAACGTGGAACATCGGTGGCCCGAGACGCAAGAATCTCTCTAGGAGAGCGGTCTTGTCCTCCGTAACCGACGTTCTCCTCTGGCCGGCTTGGGTACTCCCAATACCCGACGGCTGCTGACAAACTGGCTGCTCCACCTCTGGCTCTGCCCGCTGCTCTGGTACCACTGGGGGAGGTACCGAAAACTGTCCACCTGCTACTGCCTGCCCGGGCTTCCACGCTCTCTGGTACATGGCCCTGAAGAACTGCTCGGCCAAGGGGAACCAATCTGTGTACTCCTGCGGCTACGACTGGTACTCCTGTTGCTACTGTCCGCCTGCTGCCGCTGCTTCCTGTGCACCCTGAGGCTCCGCCACTGACTTTGCTGCAGACACCTCCTCGTGGACCTGCCCCTGCGTGAGCATCTCAGACTCATCCTGCTGCTCAATCAGCTCTCTGGCCTGCCTACGCCTCCGCGGAGCAATGTCCTGCATGGCAACACATCCAACAAGAGTTAACAAAATCACTCGAGTGGCTAGTAGTGTACTTGTACTACCGTTGGGACTTCCTGTTGCAGTTTAAATCCATTACAAGTCCTATCAAACTCTCGCTCTGATACCAACTGTAACGACCCGAGAACCTGACCCTCGGCCCCCGCCGAGGACCTGATTTTCGCGGTCGCCACCCACAGATCCAAGGACCCGGAAGGGCTAGGATATACATCTAATAGGATATGTAACAGAAGTAAACGTCAACTGCTAAACTAAAAGCGTACCAGTGGAGACAGAAAAGAAAGCGAGACCGCTGCGCACCTGCTCAAAGTATAGTCCCAACGCACACACGCTAGTACAAGTAAAAGGCAAGGGAAGGACAAGTCCCTTAGGGGCATACCCCGAGGGTGACGTACACTAAGAAGGGGAACCACTGCTAGCTACGGGGACCTCGCCTACCGCCCCGTCTCCTCCGCCCGGCGCACGCCCTACCGCTGCTGAGAAGTTTCACTTGGGAAAAGGAGGGATGAGCTTCACAACAAAAGCTCAGTAGAGACTACCAATCTCCTACTGGCTCTAAACATGTAGAAGAATATAAATATAAAGTGAATGACAATAGTTTATATCTTCTACCTACAAACGGAAGTGCGGAAGCAAAACTACAACTAGCACGGCATGGAAAGTACACACGGTCGGAAGCTCCGTATGAATGCTCGTTGTGACCACCACATGGCTAGCAAACACAGACGGAGGGGACTCCGCTTGGATGAGGAACACTAGCTACGGGAAGCACTACCACTAGTCAAGGTCAGGTACGTCCACCGACGTCTTATCCTCGACCTGGGTCCTGATCCTCACGTCTCGTCAGAGCGAGGTAGGACACAAAGTAACACACTGAAACCGCCATAGTCTTGCCGAACTACGGTCCCACACCTGGCCTCTCTAATCGGTTCCGGGGCCGCAAAGAGCGAGGCAGTGAGAAAAGGACTGGCTAGTCTGCACCGAGTAGAACTCCAGCCGTCCTTGGTGTCCCAGGCCTAGCCAAGAGAGCTCTGCAAACGACTCAACGCCACCGTCCAAACCACCGTTTTTCCCCTGAGCTCCAGAGTCCACCTACTGGGCTGCCAACTCGAGCACACTTGTCACCCCGATAGCTCCCTCGAAGGCGCCCGAGGATGGGGGTCCCAAGCAACGGTAACAACCTCTCACATGGGACAAGCCCTCAAGTGCCGAGCACCAGGTAAAAGACTAGTGTAGACCATACTAGAGAACTAGCACAGGTGCCACGGGTACAGTAAAAGAAGCAGAAACAGTGAAGACCGGGAACCTATCTCACGGCTAGGGTCGCGACGTATCGGGCCATTGCGACCTCGTCGCCACGCCCTCCCCTGTCGCGATCCTGTCGTGGCGGTCCTATCCGTCGCGACCAGGTTACGACACCCAAGAGTGTCGCGATCTTGTCGCGACCGGCCAGGCCGTCGCGACCAGATCGCGACCTCCAAGAGCGTCGCGATCTCGTCGTGACCGGCCAGGTCGTTGCGACCAGATCGCGACCTCCACGATCATCGTGTTCTTAGCAGTGGAGAGTTCCGGAGCATTTCCTCCGGGAACCACCCCAAAAATAGGAAGCAAACCAACCCAAGGGGGAGGGGATCATGCTCGACATGCAAGAAAGCTAGTAAAGCATCCAAACCACCCTTAAACCCCACAACATGGATCTACACTTGGAGAGGTACCTCACTCAACCTCGAGCATGGAGTTCTCACACTCCCAAGCCCCAAACCACTAAAAAACCACGATCTAGAGGGGGAGGGAGCATGCTTAGGGTGAAAGGATCAAGAGTCCCTACCTCCACGCAAAGAACGAACCCGTTGGGGCCTTCTCGTAGGAAAGGACGCCTCCTCCTCGCTCCAAATGACACGAACACATCCCCTGCACGAGCGGGACGACACCACCTCAGTATGAATGCCTCAAACACCAAGAACCACCAAGAATCTGCAAGGGAAACTCGAGAGGGAAAGGAGAGGGGAGAAAGATGAAGGATCGAAATAAATGTGTGGAAAAGATCTAGAAGGGGGGGGATGAATAGATCTTAGCCACTTTTGCGGAAGCTTAAATAATTTTTAAAAACTATTTAGAATCAGAGGCAATGTTATCAGTGAAAAGCTACTGATCAGATTAGATTGGAGTGAGTTGAAAAACTTAGATGTGAATCAAGTTGATTAAGTGAATTAAAACCGAATCCTATGCAAGCATCTAGCGGATGAATCAGTCAAACCACAGAAAACACATGCACAAGGATTTTTTAGGTGGTTCGGAAATCACCCATGTGATTCCTACATCCACCCCTCACAACCCGTGAGGATTCACTAACACAACTGGGTAACACACCCACTGGAGCCTGACAACTCCAACACTGAAGAGCTTACAACTCACACCACTTCTAGAGCAAGACTACTCTAGAACAACTGAGCAAGACTGCTCAACCCACACTTGAGTTTGACAACTCAACACTGAGCACAACGGCTCACAACAACCTGAGCACAAGGCTCACACATAGACTTGCTAGACACCAACTTAAGACATAGATCCTCTAGCAACAGATCTAGTCGAAGTTTGAGAACTCTAAAGAGAATTATGCAGAAGTACTTGCATAATCTCAAGAGATATCTCAGAAGAACAGAAGAAATGTAAAATTGAATTGAAAAGTCTTCGTTCTTCAGTGTACTCCCTTGTAGAGACTTGAATTGGGAAGAAGAATGTGAAGCTTGAAGTCCAAGTCGATGCTCTGCAATCTGAGAAGTTGGATCTTCCTCGAGTTCTTCACCAAAGGAGTCTTCTACAGGATCTGCTTCCTTGGAATGCTTCGAAGGAATCTACAGGAATCAAATTCCAATTCCCACACCTTGAATTGGTGGGAATTAGTCTTCTGGAAGCAATTGGAGAGCAGAGGAGGAGACACGAGCTCTTCTGGCCGCCAGGAGCTTCTTGGAGGCTCTGAGAGAGTTGGTTTTTCTCACACTTGAAAACAGGCCGAAAAGAACCTTTTATACCCTTAGGATTCCAAAGATACCCTTTTGGGGTACAAGGGCACGCTTTCCTAGGAAGATTCTGATCGCCCTAGAAGGACACGTGGCAGCCATCAACTTTTAAGATGAAAAGTTTCCGTAGTGTGTCGACCTGCCCTGGTGGTTGTGTCGACACACTGTCCCAAAGATGGAAAAACCTGTTCTGGGAGGAAGGTCCCGTGTCGACCTGCTCTTGAGTGTGTCGACCTGCTGTCCCAATTCCTCAAACTGGCTGTTCTGGGAACTGGGTCTAGTGTCGACCTGCTCTGGGAGTGTGTCGACCTGCTGTCCCAATTCCTCAAACTGGCTGTTCTGGGAACTGGGTCTAGTGTCGACCTGCTCTGGGAGTGTGTCGACCTGGGTACCCTTGATCTCTGGAAAACTGCCACTCGTGTCGACACACTCTTGACATGTGTCGACACACTCTTGACATTTTTGCACAATTTCTCTTTGAGTCTGTGTTGATGTGTCGACACCATTGATGGGTGTGTCGACACATCTTTTGCATAAAAAGTTTGTACCTGAAAAATAAACACATATATCATTAGTTAAATGATTTATCATTACCATAAATGATAAATGTGGTTTGAAAAATGCTTTTTGAGCATGACTTTCAGGTATGATGCTTTTGACATGTTCCAATTAAATTGCTTTAAGAACACTTCTTGTCATCATCAAAATAGGAGGGAAATGATATGAATTAGACATTCAACCCAACAATCTCCCCCTTTTTGATGATGGCAACATTAAATCCATATTTGAATGTGGTTTTGATGAAGTGTGATTTTTTAAGCAATTTTTATTGATTAAGTTTTTGTTTTTCTTTTTGTTCATACTTGTCAATGTCCTTTTGATATTGTTCAGTAACAATTGATGATATTTTTGTGAGATACAATGTTACTTGAAATTAGAAGTTTTGTGCACACAAGTCAACAATTGAACAAGTATTCACACACAAAGACAAAAATTTGTATTGAAGCCAAACAACCATTTCATTTCATTCAAAAGATCATTACATTTCATTCATTCTTCTCCCCCTTTGACATTATCAAAAAAAATGTACATTAGGTAGAAGATGGAGGAGGAGGAGGAATTGGAGCTAGAAGCATCTCAATATCTGACAATCGTTTATCCATTGACTTCATGCTTGACTTTATCTGTTCATGGATAGTTGTCAGCCGAGTGTGAAGATAATGCTCCATTTTATCAGTATGCTCTATCAAGGTGCTCTGAGTTCTTTTCAGTTCATCTGAAACATGTTGAGAACTTGATGAGCCAGCTGACCAACCAGGTCTTTGCATTATCTTGAATTCCATGGTCAATGCTTTAAGCTGCTTGTCTATGTGCTCATTGAAATTCCTCATACTTTCCAAATCATCCACAAAATGAGCAAATGACAGTCTGGTGCTGGAAATCTCATGCAATGTTTGGTTGGTGTTGAAGACATCTGCTTGGGAATTGGCCAAAATTCCCTGAAGAACTTTCTCCAACTTGTCCTGATGTTCTTTTAGCTCAATATAGGAATCTCCCAGAGTTCCTATAAGTCTGTTAAATCGCTGAGCTGCATAATCGGAAGCTGCCTTCTGCTCAATAAATTTGGCAGAAACTGTGTTTTCCAGTCTTTGAATCCGTAGCTCAAAAGATGTGGACATGGATTGAAGTGAGGAGTTGAAGGATTCAAATTTGTCATTTAGGAAAGATATCAATTCTGGTGGAACAGGAGGCCCACCAGAAGATGTGGATGGTTGGAATGAGGGTTGTGGAGAAAAATGAGGAAGCTGAGGTGAGAGAGGATCATGAAAAGGACTGACATTTTCATTAGGAGCTTGATCCTCATGCATAGGAGGCTGATCCTCTTGACTTAGGGGCTGGTCCCCTTCAGCTGGAGGCTGTTCCTCCTGTGCTTGGGGCTGATCCCCTTGAGCCTGAGGCTGGTCCTCCTGAGGTTGGGGCTGTTCCCCTTGGTCTTGAGGCTGTTCCTCTTGAACTGGAGGAGCTTCAACCACAGCTGGTCCTCTTCTAATTTGATTTCCCTCCAATCTAAATCCCATAAACTTCTGGATATTCTTGAAGGTGTAGATGTTTGACTTGGGAATGGATTGGGATTTTTCATTTTCCAATGGCACACCAAAGTGCTTGAACACTGAGGTCAGATGTGCTCCATAAGGTAGAGATCTCTTGAGGTCTGCTCTTGTAGTTTCAGAAATGATTTGATAAAGAATCACATGAAGGTTGACCTTGATATCTTTGACCATGCAATAGAGTATGAATCTCTGGATATCTGTCAATCTATCCCTCCCACCACCTTGAGGGGTAACTATGGTTGTCAAGATGTGGTGAATTACCCTTAATACAGGTGGAAATGAGTTGGCATTAAACCTTGTCACATAGGTTTGTTTGGGATCTGATGGATCTGCAGGATGGCCTGTCAAGATTGAGTAGGCTTCATGTAAGTCAAATTCAAATTCATGGTAGTCAGCCCCTTCATCTGGCACTTTGAAAATGGAGGCTGCTACGTCAGTTGGCATGTCTATCTCTATCCCCTTGACTTTGGATTTAAAACCTTCTTCTGTGCAGGTGAGGTTTTTGTAGAACTCTCTAACTAACCTTGGATAGCAGACTTGAAATTCAGATATAAAGGATATCCAAGATTGAAAGGAAAAGTAGGTTTGAATTTCGGGGAGAGAGTCTGCTAATTGGGTGTCTGTAAGGTCTAGAATTCTTGGCTTCAAAATCAGCTTGGCAGCACTCACGGATTCTGAGGGTATATCCTCTTGAGACTCAGTAGAGGAAGAAGAAGATGATTCCTCAGCATGGTCAGAGGAATCGCCCGAAATGTCTGATCTAGGGTTTGAAACTTGTCTACCTCTGCCAGTAGTGGAGGTCCTACCTCTCTTTGAAGCTCTGAGAGGTGCAGAAGAGGATCCTGGAAGCTCTGCAGGATCATTTCTTCGCTTGGTTCTTCTTTCAATCTGTTCAACCGGAACCTGTGCCGGAACCTGCCTTGAAGAAGCCTGAGACCTTGCGCCACGGCGGGGACCCAACTTGCGGACCATGGTGCAAGGAAGGAGTGGAATTTCAGAGAGGAGATGGAAGATTGGAGAGGTGATTGAAGGGGATGAAAGTTAGAGAGAAATGGGAAAATTTCTTGCCGGAAAGGTGAGAGTTTGGCCGTCGGGTCGACCTGATGCCCAAAAAGGGATGCAGTGGTACACTGCCCCGCAGGAACAACAAGGGTTTAAGGTGAACCCGAAAGATTTGAAAAGGTTCTGGCAAGAAGGCAGTGTCGACACATGAGGAAGGGTGTGTCGACCTGACTGGGATTGTGTGTCGACACGAGAGAGAATTGTGTCGACACAGCCTTTGAGAGAAATGTGAATTTTTGAGAGGAAATTTTTGAGATATTTGGGGACATCTTTATAATGATAAATAATGAGAGGAATTATCATTTCAAGGATTTTTAAGAGGCCTAAAAATTCATTTGCTGTATTTTGCAAAAATTCATTACAGTTCAAGTATTTCACACAATTTCCAACAGGATATTAGCATTCCAAGACTTGAATCAACAAAATGATAAATTGAGGGATATAATGTATCTAACAATCAACCAAAATCTGCCATGTTTCTCAATTTTCAAGAATTAAAGATATCATCTAGACTAAACACAGTTGTGTTGAAAGTAAAACACAAACTTAAAGAACAACTTGATGAAGGAGGAAGATGATTCTTTCTAAACAAATCTCCAATAATTTTCATATTTTTGTTCTTTTAACAAACTATCAAATGATGTAAATCTCTTTCACTCAAGTACTAGTGCTTTTTACACACCATAGTCCCTGGATACTCAAGATTTAGTCATTGTCAAGTCTCAAAGGGGTAAATGATGACCTTTTGACATGAAAATATACGTTTTTAGACGCCAATATTTCCAGTTACTCAGTCATCATCAAAAAGCATAGCACATAATTGCTTAAATTTTGAGGTTATTTTCAATTTGGATCCCCTTTGAACAGAGTTAACAATAATGCCTCATGACATGCATAGCACTTCATTCATTGTGAAGGTGTGCAGTTTCTCAGCACAATGCCATTGCTCTGTTGGATTTTACAAGATTTTGGAGAGTTTGTGAGATAGAATTCAAATACATCCAGTCATCAGTTGCAAACAAGGAAATGTTTTAAGTTCAATACACAAATTGTATTTAGTTTAGGAAGAGATCTGAATTTCTGTGGATTGAGAGACATAGTGGAAAGTTGATTAGTAAAAATATAATGTATCACTCAAGGTTCATTTTGAGACTCTAGACTTTAGAATGAGGACATCATGCAAGGAATTGATGAAATGCAAGAAGGGTTTTGAAATTTGCAAAAAGATGACTTGTGAATTTTCTAGCTCCCCCTGAGATGATGATTTCAATCATTTTTCATCAAAATAAAGATATGCATTTTTTGAAATCAGAAAGAATGTTTCTTTTTGGATAACAAAGATTTCTTCTCAACAATTGTATATTCATTTCTTGGTACTTGGCGGAGACACATACTCTCGCATAGTGAAAGTGTCCAGACAAGCATAACCTGTCCTTCTCCAAGTCACCATTTGATATACCAAGAGATTTCAATACAATAAGAGTTGAAGAATTCATTATCAAAAAGAAATGAAGGTTAAAACTGTGCAAGTTTTGAAATCAGAAAAGACATTCTCTTTGAACAATAAAAGCTCCCCCTCAACTATTGCATATTGACTTCTTAGTACTTGGCGGAGATATGTTCTCACGCATAGTGAAAGTGTCTAGACAAGCATAACCTGTCCTTCTCCAAATCACTATTTGATATACCAAGAAGTTTCAACACAATCAGAAGTGAAGAATTTATTGTAAAAAGGGAAAGAAAGAGAGAGATATGAGCAATGTAGCTTGAGGAAGCAAGGAGTTATGAAATACAAAGAACTCCCCCTTAGACAATGCATAGCACTCAACCCAAACTTTAAGAGAGATCAGAAGGATGGACATTTACAAAGACCAAGTTCTCTCCTTAAAGATGAGAATCTGTTTTCAGGAAGGGGTTTTGTGAATATGTCTGCAATTTGTTTTTCAGTTTCAATAAAATGGAGTTCAAAAGATTTCTTTGCAACCTCATCTCTCAAGAAATGATGCCTGATTTCAATGTGTTTTGTTCTAGAATGCTGAATGGGGTTTTTAGAAAGATTGATTGCACTTGTGTTGTCACATAGGATGGGTACACACCCTAAATCTTGGTTATAATCAAGAAGTTGATGTTTCACCCAGAGAATCTGAGTTCCACATCTACCTGCTGCAACATATTCAGCTTCTGCTGTTGACAGAGCCACTGAATGTTGCTTCTTAGAAGCCCAAGAAATAAGGCACCCACCTAGAAATACACACAAGCCACTTGTGCTTTTTCTATCTAACTTACACCCAGCATAATCAGCATCACAATAGGCAAACAATTCTAACTTGCAACCAGCAGGATACCAAATTCCTAAGTCACATGTTCCAACAAGATATTTAAAAATTCTTTTCACAGCAAGCATATGACTTTCTTTAGGATTTGATTGGAATCTAGCACATAAGCACACACAAAACTGAATGTCAGGTCTAGAAGTAGTAAGGTAGAGCAGAGAGCCAATCATACCTCTGTAGGTCTTTGGATCTACTGACTTACCAGATGGGTCTTCTTCTAGCTTAGCATTTATTGCAATGGGTGTGCTTGAATGTTTAAGGTTCTGATAGTCAAACCTTTTCAGTAGCTCCTTGACATATTTGGTTTGACTGATGAAGATTCCTTCATTCGTTTGGTTAACCTGCAATCCCAAAAAGAATGTTAAATCTCCCATTAAGCTCATTTCAAATTCATTCTGCATTTGATTTGAAAATTCAGTGCAAAGGCCTTTATTGGTGGAGCCAAAAATTATGTCATCAACATAAATTTGGACCACAATTATTTGATTTTTTACTGTTTTTGTGAACAATGTTTGATCAACATTACCTCTAGAATATCCTTTTTCAAGTAAAAAGGAACTCAAACGATCATACCAAGCTCTTGGAGCTTGTTTAAGACCATAGAGTGCCTTATTAAGCTTGAAAACATGGTTAGGATATTTTTCATTATCAAATCCAGGAGGTTGTTCAACAAACACATTTTCCTTTATATATCCATTTAGAAATGCACTTTTAACATCCATTTGAAAGACTTTGAATTTCATGGAGGATGCAAAAGCAAGGAAAATTCTCACAGCTTCTAGTCTAGCTACAGGGGCATAAGATTCTTCAAAGTCAATTCCAAATTCTTGGTTATACCCCTTTGCAACTAGCCTAGCTTTGTTTCTTATTACTTGACCAGCTTCATTCAATTTATTTCTGAAAACCCATCTAGTGCCAATCACTGTTTGGTCACTAGGTCTAGGCACTAATTCCCACACTTGATTTCTTTCAAATTGATGAAGTTCATCATGCATAGCATTAATCCAATCAGAACTGGATAAGGCTTCATCAATTGACTTGGGTTCAATTTGGGAAATTAGAGCTAGTGAGTCTTCTTCAATGTTTTGCAAAAAGGATGATCTGGTCCTAACTCTATCATTTAGATTGCCAACTACACTGTCTAATGGGTGATCTCTTAGAAATCGAGGTTCAGAAATTACCTGTTGAGAGGTACCCACTTCTGAATCAGTATTACCTGAACCATTTGGAGATTGTGAGTTGTTGTTCAGGTTTTCTTCAATGTTATTACTCTCCTCAACGGTTGGTGAAGAATCCACAATGAGGTCATCCTCTTCATTGTCTTGTTTTTCCCTGCAAGATTTAGAATCATTAGTGGAAAAGGAATTTTCATTAAAAATAACATGTGGAGATTCTTCAACAGATTTGGTTTTCAATATGTACACTTTGAAGGCCCTTGACACTTCAGAATAGCCAAGGAAGATAGCTTCCTGACTCTTAGCATCAAACTTGTCAAGGTTTTCTTTGTTATTATTGTGTACATAGCATTTGCACCCAAAGACTTTAAAATAGGAAACAGTTGGCTTTTTGTTTTTCAATAATTCATAGGGGGTTTTCTTGATTTTTGGTCTGACCAATGCTCTATTGAGTATGTGGTTTGCTGTGTTCACAGCTTCAGCCCAGAAGGATTTGGGCAAGTTACTCTCAAGAAGCATGGTTCTAGCCATTTCCACAAGAGTTCTGTTCTTTCTTTCCACAACTCCATTTTGTTCTGGAGTTCTTGGTGAAGAAAACTTGTGGAATATCTGAAATTCAGCACAAAAATCAGAAAAGGATGTGTTTTCAAATTCACCCCCATGATCAGTTAAGATGTTTTTGATTTTATATGGATAAGTGGTTAAGACAGTGGTACAAAAGTTCCTGAATTCAAGGCATGCATCACTTTTGTGAGATAGAAAATAACCCAGGTAAATCTAGTAAAGTCATCAATGATTACAAATCCATATCTTTTGCCACTCAAGCTTAGAACTCTTGTTGGCCCAAAGAGGTCCATGTGAAGAAGTTCTAGTGGCTTAGATGTGAGTACATCATTGAAGACTTTAAAGGATTTTCTAGTTTGTTTTCCTTTAGCACAGATCCCACAAATTTGACCTTCAACACTAGAAAAGGATTCAGGAAGACCTTTAACCAAATTCAATCTTAACAACTTATTCATTGTTCTGAAACTTGCATGGCCAAGTCTTTTGTGCCAAGTCCATGCAATTTCATCTTTATTTGCAACAAAACAAAGATTTTCAGAAAAGTTTTTATTAAGGTTGATCATGTAGACATTGTTTTCTCTTTTTCCAAAGAATTTGATTTTATCAGTTGATGAATCTATTATCTTGCAAAAATCAGATTCAAACACAACTTTGTGACCTTTGTCACATAGTTGGCTGATACTGAGCAAATTATAATCAAGTCCATCAACTAACAAGACATTATCTACAGAGTTTGAAGAAGTTTGACCAACCTTACCAGATCCAATGATCTTTCCTTTATTTTTACCTCCAAAGGTGACTGACCCTCCCTCCTTTTCAAGCAGGAATGAGAATTTGGCTCTATCTCCAGTCATATGTCGTGAACACCCACTGTCAAGAAACCATACATTTGTGTTGGGTGCACGACTTCCCTGCAACAAGATCAGTGGAGAGAAGATTTTGGTACCCAAACAGAGTTGGGACCATCAGAATGATTTAACATAGACAGCAAATCCTTTCTCACCCAAATTTGATTTGTTTTAGATTTTTGTTTTGTTACTTTGGTGTTTTCAGCATTTTTCTGTTTGTTCTTTCTTTTAGGAATGAAAGCACCAAGATCTTTGTTTTTGGTAGGAGGGGAGTTTTTCATTTGAAAATTTGAGTTCATAGAAGGAGGTGGAATCCATGGATTGTGTTGGTACATCCAGAAATTTGGATAAGGGTATTGAGGATAATACCAACAGGGATTTTCATACCATTGGTTCCAAGGATTAATCCAATTTTCTTGAGGAGCTGTCTTGGAGGTCCAAGGTTTTTCATGGATCATTTCTTTTCCCTTTTTCTTATTTCTCAGATTTTTATTTGAATTTTTAGTTGAGTTGATTATGGTTTTTGGTGTTGAACAGGTCGACCTGTCAGGGGACTGTGTCGACCTGACAGTCTTCTTTTGTTTTTGAATTTTTGATTTGTTTTGAGTTTTGTTTGGGTTTTTGTTTGGGGTTTTGTTTGCTGTTTGTTGGATTTCAGTGTTTTCCAGATTGGGACCTTTAACAAAGTTGATTAATGGTGCTTTTCCCTTTTTCTCACCAGATTTATCTTTTGTTGATTTCTTTTTGTTGAATCCCAATCCATGAGATGTGGTTGTCTTGTTGGATCCTAGCAATGCCTCTAGGTTATCTTGGCCTTTTGTGAAGGTTTGGATAACCTCCTCCTTTTCCTTTAGCTGGTTTTAAGAATTTCAATTTCTTCAATTTTCTGTTGTTTTTCTTGTTTTTCAATTTCCAGCTTTTCATTTAAATTTCTGAAGTCTTGGGAGGCCTTCTGAGAGGCAAGCTTTAAATCATCAATTTGGTTCAGTAAATTTTCTTTTTCTTCAAGCAATTCTGTTACTTCAGATTCCAGTTCACAGGTTCTATTGTTTGAAGATTGGTTATGGTAAAGATTTTCAATTTTCTTTTTGATGTGTTTGTTTTCTTTTCTCATTTCAGAGTATCTTTCTACCAATTCAGCATACACATCCTGCCAATCTTCAACACTATAATCTTCAAAGGAAGTATTTACCTTTCCATCTGTGCTGTTGGCCATGAAGCAAACTTCCTCACTCTCTGAGCTTGAGGACTTCTTCTCTTCTTCTTCCTCACTTGTGTCTTCATCAGACCAAGTGGCTACCATGGCCTTGGGCTTCTTGTATTTCTGGAATCTTTTGTGCTTTTCCTTTTTGTTCTCAGGACACTCTCCCTTCATGTGTCCTGGCTTGTTGCACCTGTAACAGATAACATTCTCATCAGGTTTATGATTCTTATTGAAATTGGAAGAGGAAATATTCTTCTTACCTGGGGGAAATTTCTTTTTCCCAGTCATTTTCCCTTTCCTATATTTCAAGAATTTCCTGAATTGTCTGGTCATGAGGGCAATCTCATCCTCATTTGACTCAGATTCTTCAGAACTTGTTTTATCCTGATTTTTATCTTTGTTGCTTGAAGAGGCTTTGAGTGCCATAGGCTTGGTCTTAATGATAAGATCTTCATTTCTTCTTAAGTTTATTTCATACGTCATTAAAGATCCAATCAATTCATCCAAAGACATTTTGGATAAATCTTTTGAATCTTCAATAACAGTGGCCTTGGTATGCCAAATTGAAGAAAGTGAACGCAAAATTTTTCTTACCAAATCTGCATCAGTATACTCCTTACCCAAAGCCTTGAGTCCATTGACAATCACCATAAATCTGGCAAACATTTCAGAAATAGATTCATTAGATTTCATCATGAAAAGTTCATATTCTGAAACTAATATATTTGCCTTGGTCTCCTTGACCTGAGATGTTCCCTCATAGAGTAGTTCGAGTTTATCCCACATCTCTTTGGCAGATTTACACATAGAGATTCTCGAATACTCCTTGGGATGGACAGCACATTGAATCATGTTCATGGCACTGTAATTCAATGTAGCTCTCCTAATTTGTTCCCTCGTCCAGGTTTCTTCCTCACCCTGGTTTTCATAGGGACCAGCCTCAACTACTTTCCAGATCTCATAGTTCTGGGCCCTTAAGAATACTTGCATTCTGTTCTTCCAATAAGAATAGTCCAAACCATTAAAGAATGGTGGCCTATTTATGGAATGGCCCTCAGCTATGAAACCCTTTGAGTCCATGACACTTAAGTAAATGCAAAGAGAAGTAGTTGAGCAAGCAAGCAAACAAACAACCAGACAAACAGACAAACAAACACTCAATACTCAGAAACAAAAGCTGCTCAGTTCAAATCAGATCGATGTAAACCCTCTCTGATACCAATTGAAGGATCGAAATAAATGTGTGGAAAAGATCTAGAAGGGGGGGGATGAATAGATCTTAGCCACTTTTGCGGAAGCTTAAATAATTTTTAAAACTATTTAGAATCAGAGGCAATGTTATCAGTGAAAAGCTACTGATCTGATTAGATTGGAGTGAGTTGAAAAACTTAGATGTGAATCAAGTTGATTAAGTGAATTAAAACCGAATCCTATGCAAGCATCTAGCGGATGAATCAGTCAAACCACAGAAAACACATGCACAAGGATTTTTAGGTGGTTCGGAAATCACCCATGTGATTCCTACATCCACCCCTCACAACCCGTGAGGATTCACTAACACAACTGGGTAACACACCCACTGGAGCCTGACAACTCCAACACTAAAGAGCTTACAACTCACACCACTTCTAGAGCAAGACTACTCTAGAACAACTGAGCAAGACTGCTCAACCCACACTTGAGTTTGACAACTCAACACTGAGCACAACGGCTCACAACAACCTGAGCACAAGGCTCACACATAGACTTGCTAGACACCAACTTAAGACAGATCCTCTAGCAACAGATCTAGTCGAAGTTTGAGAACTCTAAAGAGAATTATGCAGAAGTACTTGCATAATCTCAAGAGATATCTCAGAAGAACAGAAGAAATGTAAAATTGAATTGAAAGTCTTCGTTCTTCAGTGTACTCCCTTGTAGAGACTTGAATTGGGAAGAAGAATGTGAAGCTTGAAGTCCAAGTCGATGCTCTGCAATCTGAGAAGTTGGATCTTCCTCGAGTTCTTCACCAAGGAGTCTTCTACAGGATCTGCTTCCTTGGAATGCTTCGAAGGAATCTACAGAATCAAATTCCAATTCCCACACCTTGAATTGGTGGGAATTAGTCTTCTGGAAGCAATTGGAGAGCAGAGGAGGAGACACGAGCTCTTCTGGCCGCCAGGAGCTTCTTGGAGGCTCTGAGAGAGTTGGTTTTTTCTCACACTTGAAAACAGGCCGAAAAGAACCTTTTATACCCTTAGGATTCCAAAGATACCCTTTTGGGGTACAAGGGCACGCTTTCCTAGGAAGATTCTGATCGCCCTAGAAGGACACGTGGCAGCCATCAACTTTTAAGATGAAAAAGTTTCCGTAGTGTGTCGACCTGCCCTGATGGTTGTGTCGACACACTGTCCCAAAGATGGAAAAACCTGTTCTGGGAGGAAGGTCCCGTGTCGACCTGCTCTTGAGTGTGTCGACCTGCTGTCCCAATTCCTCAAACTGGCTGTTCTGGGAACTGGGTCTAGTGTCGACCTGCCCTGGGAGTGTGTCGACCTGCTGTCCCAATTCCTCAAACTGGCTGTTCTGGGAACTGGGTCTAGTGTCGACCTGCTCTGGGAGTGTGTCGACCTGGGTACCCTTGATCTCTGGAAAACTGCCACTCGTGTCGACACACTCTTGACATGTGTCGACACACTCTTGACATTTTTGCACAATTTCTCTTTGAGTCTGTGTTGATGTGTCGACACCATTGATGGGTGTGTCGACACATCTTTTGCATAAAAAGTTTGTACCTGAAAAATAAACACATATATCATTAGTTAAATGATTTATCATTACCATAAATGATAAATGTGGTTTGAAAAATGCTTTTTGAGCATGACTTTCAGGTATGATGCTTTTGACATGTTCCAATTAAATTGCTTTAAGAACACTTCTTGTCATCATCAAAATAGGAGGGAAATGATATGAATTAGACATTCAACCCAACCTGAGAGGGCGAGAGGGGGAACCTGGGTTCTAACCCGGCGGCCCCCAGAACTCGACAAACGACATGTCACGATTAGACTCTTGTCGCGACGCCCCTAGGTGTCGCGACCTTATCGTGACGGTCGCCTCTGTCACGACCCCAAAAAGTGGGTCAAACCTCGAAAATCAGAAAAGCGATCGCAATGGATGACCACGTCGCGTTCATGCGCGTGCGTCTGACACCCGACAGAGCCGTTCTGACAAAAAGGACACCGGTCACATCTGTCAGAAAAGTTGTCGCGATGCCATCGGATGTCACGACCAGAATGCGACGACCACACCGTCGTGACAAGAACGTGACAGCCCTGGTCATCATGACCTGAACCTATCGCGACGGCCTCCCTGTCGCGACCACATCACGACCAGGGAGCATGTTGTGACCCTGAGGACAAGGCCAAAGGGCCCAAGGGGGGCCGGGTCTTACACTGACCGTCGGGATGCTGCATCTTGGGGTCGCCCACACAAACCACATTTACACACCACTGGGAGGGGAGCATGGGGAAAGCAGTAAAAGCATGCACTCCACTAAGAGGACTCTTAATCCACCTGGATTGGAAAGGGTACAAGAATCCCTACTGATTTGAAGAACCGAACTCCAAAGGGGTGTTCTCGATGGCAAGAACACCTCCTCCTCGCTCCACGATGCCGCTCCAAGCTCTGCACGAGCCGCGCCGGCGCCACCACGCTCCACACCCGGAGAAAGAGAGAACCACCTTTCCCCCTTGGAGAAGAGAAGGGGAGGGAAAAGGAAAGAAAGGGGAAAGGGGCGCCGGCCAAGGCTTTAAGCTTTCGGCCCCTAAGACGCGATGGGGTGGGGCGTCATGTCAACAACCTTAATGCGATGGCCGCCCACACCACGACTAGAATGCGTCCCTCCGGGACGCCGCGACAACCAGACAAGGTCACCCTGACACACCTGTCCCTCTGACAGGCGTCAGAAGACCAAAAAGCGGAACGATGTCGTGGCCAGTTGACCGGGCGCAATAAGAACGCGACGAAACCACTGGTCGCGACACAGATGACTGTTGCGTCGGGCACCTCCGAAGTGACACTAACGTGTCACCCAGAGCAGACGCGTTAGTGGCCAGTCATCCAAACACATAAACGGAGGAACCGGAAAGCCCCAGATGTTACAATACATCCAACAAAAAAATAATTTCGTCCTCGAAATTAAGGGCAAAACCGGTCGGAGAAAAACAGCAAGTGCAAAGGGACCACTATGTCACACCGCGACTTCTCGGTGGTCGCCACTACGACCCTGCCACAAAGGGAGTGCCTAACCAGACACCCGACAGCTCATAGAGCGCCCACCAACAGGCGCAGAGCACACAATCAGATGTCGACAATTCCACAGGTGCGGCGCACACCGAACCGACCAGAAAACACTGAAACCGCCAGTCGGAAACCACATGACTAAGCCCTCAACAGACCACGCTGTTGAGACCAACCGGTCAGTAACTCACTCTGTCACCAGCGACTAGACAGATGTCCTAGCTACTGACGACAACCCATAGAAAATGCCAAGAGGTCAACCGCAAGACTCCGCTGAAGGGCTCCACACAACTAGCAATAACTAGCACCTACGACAAGGCCAAATGAGAGTTTCTTAAGGGTGACCCAAAAGCAAGTGGAAAACACGCACGTGGAGAAACCACGGCGAGCAAGGCAGTGTCTGCCGGCACCACTAGATCTCACCCAGATCATCCTCGTGGTCCGACCAGGACACACAACGCACGCAGAGCCAAAAAACTAGGAGTTACATGGTCCCCAACGTGGCACACCGCGACGGAAACATAGAAGACATCAGAGGTGAAGCCAAAACTTGGCACCTCACCACGGCAGGTAGGACAATTTCCATCAGCACCACTCGATCCCGCCTAGATCGTCCTCGTGGTCCGACAAGGACACACAACGATTGTGGAGCCACAAAAAAACTAGACCAAAAGCTCCACAAGCACAATGCGTAGAGGCAAAACCAGGGAAGACGTCTGAGTTTGGCAGAGCCAAGCAACCCAAGACGTTGGCAAACTGCACGAGAAACGAAACAATCACAGAGGTCGAGAACAACACATCGACCTCAAAGGGACCCAAACCGAAGCTAGGTACCCCAACCGAACTCACTCGCTCCTAAGCAAGAGAGAAAAACCCGGCCACAGGCCACGGCCAGTACCTGGCGTACCACCGATAGGGCTACCTAGACAAGGCAAAGCAGCCACCCCACAACGACAACGGTACAGCCACAAGACACAGGCCAGCATAAAGTGTCCCAGAGGTGGAAAGCTCAACGCTTCGAACACCGAGCAAACTCAGGAAACGACGCACAAAGCTTACAATCAGGAACACGACACGACACACGGTGCCAACACCAGCACTAGGAGCCACCCAAGGTACCACATAGTGCACCAAGGCTCCAAACGGCACAAAACAAATCACTCAAGCACGAGCACATGGCGCCACCACAAACACCAAAACCAGGAAAGATGCAACACAGTTGCACCAGAGGCCAAAACAACATTGGCTAACAGGGAGGACTCTCCACAAGAGACCTGCCAAAAGCCACACGCTAGAAACCGCAAGCCTAAGAAGGGCACGATAGGCCATACCGGCCCCAACCTTAAGGCACAAGATACGAAGCAACGAAAGAAACACGCTCAAGGTGCAGTACATGACCGCACCAATGACTTGGAACAACTCGAGGCCAAACGGAAGGGACTCTCCACTAGAGACCCACAAGAGAAACACGCAGAAACCCAACAGCTTCAAGAGCGCAACAACCATATTGGCTCTTAGAAGCCCACAACACAAGGCACTGCTCCCACCACACAGGCGGAGAGGGCCACACACCAAACAATGACAAGTGCCTCCAAACACAGCTGAGGCACAAGCAAAACACGCACCGAAACAATGCCTGCACAAGCAAGCCAAACGGAAGAAAATCGATGCTGTCTCACATGGAACATAGGGCACGCTGCCCTACATCGCCCAGTCTGGCTACAGGAAACCGACACAGCAAGAGACGGGACAATAGGTCACCACAACCTATCGCACCACAAGGAAACAACGCGCACGAGGTGAGCAACCAACTCCACCTCAAGACAGCACAAGGGAAGGGACTGTGGATACCACTTTTTGTTCCCTGCTTTTCCGAGGTTCCTTCGGAACTTCGGAGAAAGAGAGAAAGAAGAGACAGGCCCACAAAGAGGGGATATATTGGGGAGGAGGATATGAATAATAAAAAAAAGGAGAAAGTAAAAAGATCGTGATCGCCAGGCACGCGAGGGTGCCGAATGGAGGGATGCACGGCGAGGGGTACAGGTGGAATGAGTGATCGTGAAGAATACTTGTTGGAGCATGGGGAGATTGCGCGAGGGATGTGGGTTCCTCTTCCTCTACGAGCACGGCCGGCCGTGGTAGAGGGCGTTTTCCTCGTTTGATTACCCTGACAAAAAGAAGAAGACAAAGAAAGGAAAAGGGGATTAGCCAAATAATGTGTAGTACTGAATCCAAAAGAATGAAATGAAATGAATAAAGAACATGGGGGACGACTTACAATGTGTTGGATTTTAAACCCCTAAAAAATAGGTATGTGTGTGTATGCATGCATGTGTGTGTGTCAAAAGGGAGCCACATGGGGCTCGGAGGAGGTAAATAAAGAGAGAAAGGGAAAGGGGAGGGGGTGCTTCCCCAAATGTCGGACGGCGCGGCGGCGTTGCCAGTTGGATGGACGGAGGAGGACGGGGAAGAAGCTTCCACCTCGTCCCACTCTGGTCCGCGTGGAGGAAGAGGTTGTCTCTAAACTCCGAGGAGGAAGGCGTGGATCGGCGTAAAGTAGAAGGTCCCCCCTAGCTCGGAGGTCGAGGTGGGAATCCGGCAGGGCTTCGCCGCTTTTTAGTGGACCCCCCTACAAATGACCCTCAGGGGTCTATTTATAGGCATCAGACGCTTGAATCGCGTCGGCTACAGCGGACGCGACTATAAGCGTGAATCACGTCTACCCCGGCCGCCGCGATAAGAAACACGTCCGCAATGGCTGCCGCGATTAGGAAGTGCCACATTTGCCGCTTGATTTGACATAAAACATGATGATTCTGGTATAGCGGCCACCTTCAGAATCGCGTCGGGGATGACCGCCGCGTTCTTGAAACCCGTCAGCCTACCCTGCCGCGACTTCATTTTGGGCACGTGGGCCATAAATGCGACGACTTCCGGGGGTGTAGGGGTACGGTACAAGACATAATCGCGTCAGCCTAGTCGGACGCGATTCAGAGATTTTTCGTGATTCCAAGGTACGGGCGCTCGAGTGCGATGACTTTTGGGGCCTAGGGCCTAATCGCATCGGCTAGGTCCGCCGTGTCCCTGATTTGAAACACGTCCGGACAGAAGGACGTGTTAAGGTATTTATGAATTTTATTTATAAAAAACCTGCCCAAAGCCGACATTGGAATCGCGGCGCTCACAGCAGACACATTTATAAAATGGCATTGGGCAGTCTTCATAAATAAAATAAACAAATTCCTTGTCGCGTCGCGGAAGGCCACCGCGATAAGGTCTGTTTGGCCTTGTCGCGCCCAAGGTGCCCGACGTGACTTGGAGTCGCGTCCGCCTTGCCGGACGCATTTCAGCTATCTTCATTAACGCGTCCAGTAGGCCCGTCGCGACACCCTGATCGTGCCCCGAAGACCCGTCGTGACTTGAAATGAATGCTTATAGGTCCCCGGTGAACCTTGGAAAATGGAGGGGAAGCACCGGGGAAGAACGGGTGAGATCCGAAAATATTGGAAAACTACTCTTGCAAGGCAATATGAGGGCCATTTGTGGCATTATGGCGCAACATGAAATTTGCCTGCGGTGGAGTCGAATTTACGTGTCTACAAGGACCTTCGCCACAAAGGTCGCCACGGTGCACGACACGGCACCAAATGCCATGTGAAAGCACCACCACCCCGAGCAACCCACGGAAAGCAGAGGAAGAAGGCACACAACCGGTCTCTTCATCACACAAAGGAGAAAACATCACACTATGCTGGCTCTCACCCAAGAGTCATAGCCAGCCAAACACCCACTACACTCACCAGACCACCATCTGGGAGAGCAAGCAGGGAGCGAGAAGCGAAGCAAACCACCCGACCATAGGGACACACGAAGTCCCACCAGTGCAGCTGAGAAACTAAAAAATGAACAAGAAGATGACATGGCCAGCACAACGTCCAAACACATGGTCAAAGGCACCACACCTTGACCGACAATGCCCAAGCAGACTGAACGCGGACAGTCCAACCGGCAACAGCGACAGCTCATCTCCACAGAGAGAGAGAGCAACGACAGCCAAAACAACACCAGACAGCTTTGTGGAGAACCTCCACCAAAAGCGCCAAGAGACGTTCTGAGAAAAAAATATCACCAGAACGCAGCTCAACCAAATAGCACACTTCAAACCATAGGGGCAACACAACGGTAGCCCAAAACGAACACAAACCACTCCGCAGGAAGCAGAATTGCAAAAACAATGCAAGCCAGTCCTGGGAGAACTTACACCAGAACGCAGCCCAAGTAAACGGCCAAAACACATGGCCAACCGAGAGAAAAACATAGCAGCCAGCAGAAGCAACACAAATTGGTTCTGGGAGAACCTCCACCAGAACCACCAAGACACCGTTCTGAGAAACCCACCAGAACGCACCGGCCAACACAACAACAACATATCTCAACCTTGAGGTAGCACAACAACCGGCAGAGACAAGCCCAGAACAGTCCTGAGAGCAAGCCTCACCAGGACAACAACCAACCGATCTGGGAAAACATCACCAGAACATAGGGCAACCAAGCGATGCACCTCAACCTTGAGGGTAGCACAACGGAAAACAACTAGACAACAGAGACCTCAAACCAAAGAGGTAACATAGCGGAAGACTTCAACGAGCACAAAAGCAATCCCAGAGACAGAGAAACCCTCACTGGGACAACAACAAAATAGTTCTAGGAACCATCACCAGAACACAAGCAGCCAAGCGATGCACCTCAACCAGAGGGCAGCGTAACACATAACCCGAGAAAACAGAGAGAACTCCGGGAGCACCTCACCAGAGTTCACAACTAGCCAGCACAAGGCGACAACAACCACAGACAGGTGTCACAACGCTCAACTAGCGGTGCAACACGGCACACAAGTATCTACTTAGCTCGAGCAAAGACGCCGACTGAGCAGAGCACACCGCCCAACGGCGCACAGGCACACAAGGCCAAACACACATCCAACAAGGACACACCCTAACAACAAGGGACTGCCAACAAGGCAAGGACACCTTCGACCGGTTCCGCAGACCACAACCCTGCACCGGTGAAGGCCACACCACACGTAGGCTCTCTCAGCCTTTGCGACACAACCACCCGGACGTGCAGGCCGAGGATGAATCCAACCGCAGCACGAGCGAAAACAGTAACCACGGTCAGAGCACGTGCACCCAACAACAGCAGCAACACTCTCCTGCAGCTCACACCCCGACCCTGCTGGAAAGCTAGCCACCTGCAACAAAGAACCAAATGCTTACACCCAACAACAACTCTACACGGACGGGCCACCAGCGTACTAGTACCTTTCTTTGGGATAGCCATAGTTATTAACTCATTACAAATCTCGTTGGACCCCTGAGCTCTGATACCACTATAACGACCAGACCTCCGGACCCCCCCGCCAGGGACCCTGAAGATCGTGCCTCCACCCACGGATCCGAAGACCCAGAAGGGTTAGAATTTAGTCCAGTGAGATAGGCAATGAATTCAAATAACTATAACAAGAAAGTTCATACATTAATAAGAAAATTATGTACAACATGTCCCAAATAAAAGTATAGGTACAGGAAAAAGGTGCAGTCCTTAAGAGGCATACCCCGAGGACTTGCAAAAAGGCCACTCTTAACTCACTCTTGGTACAAGTGCACTCACACTTACAACTCACACTGCTGACAACGCTTGGCGGACAAGCCGCCACAACAACCGTCCGACAACGAACTCCTGCGACAGCCAGTCCCTACTTGAAGAGAGTAGAGGGGTGAGCCTTGCGAACAAGGCTCAGTAGGGATAACGAATCCCTTACCAGCTAGAGCAGTAGGAACTCCAACAAAAGAGGAAGCAAACTACTCTAGAATGTAGTAAAGCGAGAAACACCTACTGCAGAGTACTACAAAGCAGTGGAACAGAGTAATGCCATGACCCACAACTAGGGTCGGGCCAAACACGACTCCCGCAGAACCAGCGGAGTCAAACACAATGCGGAAGAAACATCACGACACACACCCGCCGAGACAGAGAAGCTCACGGAACACCGGAGCAACCACGTGAGACCAGAGTCTCACGACACAAGCAACCAACATCCCCGACCTCCACAAGGTCGGGAAGGAACAACTAGGTGTCACTACGAGAGACACCGAGCAACCATGTGAGAAACAACGTCTCACCACAAGCAAGACCACCTTAGACCTCCACAAGGTCGAGGGCCCACAAGCAGAACCACTCTAGACCTCAGACACTACACGAGGTCATTGAACTACACCCTACAGTGCCACCACGGACGGCACCAAGGAACGGTTTACAAAACCAGCGATCGGGTGTCTGGACCAGACACCCCGAGAGAACACGCTGAAACCGCTAGCACGGCCCACGAGGCCAAACCAACAAAGTTCACAGAAACTAGACACGGCTAGGTTACAACTACTATGCAGGCTAGAGCAACGAGACTCACTTAGAAACAACGTGAGAAAACTCCCTCACAGTAAGAGCAACCAAGCCACCGCCATAGGCAGTTAAGAGGAGGATACACTGTCCACTCCTCCAACTCGCCAGCCGCTGACTCCTGCCTACAACCTCCCTAGGTAGAGTGAGGCTAGTAAGCCACAACAAAGAACAACTAACAAACCACTGCAGCCCGGCCGAGCTGCAGCCCCATGCCTACCCTCCCTACGCGGCTCTGGAACCAACGTAGAGCGAGGCAGTGAGAAGGACTAGCTGGTCCGCACTGGTAAAAATGCCTCAACCACCGTGGAGACATAGACACAGCTAAGGGAGCTCCACAAGTGTCTCTACGCCACTGCCCACCACCGTTTTCCCCTCAGCTCTGAAGTCTGCCACACTAGGCTGTCAACTCGAGCACGCTCGTAGCCTGGAGAACTCCCTCAACAGGCTCCCGAGGATGGGGGTCCTAGGAAACGGAGACAATCTCTAAATGGGACAAGCCCTCAAGTGCAAAGCACCGGGTGAAAGAGAACAGGTGGGACAACAACCAACAGAAATCGGCACAGCTGGCTTGTAACCAAGACAAGTCCAGCAGGCACAAGCACGCACGGCACACCTCTCAGAAACCCCCAGGAGGACCGTCGGCCAACGCCGGCACACACGGCTTGGCCCGAAAGCTCGGAACACCACCAGACAGCACAAAAACCATCGCTCTTCTAATAATCGATTTGCAGCCAGACAATCGATTATTAGACAGACGCGAGCCTCCTAACGCCACCGCTAGGACACGGCCACGAAGGTGTCACCTTCGGTCACTGAAAGTAGGGAGGCAACCTACTGCGTTCCCTACCAGCATGTCCTAAGGGAAACCCTGCTCTGGGGCACACGCCGACACGCTAACGAGACCACGGAAACACCCGAGGCAAGCCTGGTGTTGTTGCGCCCTCCTAGCCCATCGCGATACCATCGCGAAAGGAAGGGCAACCGCGACAAGCGCCATATTGTGACACGGAAGCGCATCGTGACAAGAACCCTGTCGCGACAGGAAATCGGGTCGTGACATGACTCTTATCGCGACGGCTAACCGTGCCGCGATAAGGTCGCGCCCGACCAAAGCGACGCCTCCTCTGATGTCACGACGCGCACGGCGGTCGCGACATCAGACGGAAGGCCGACCGCCGGGATGCTACATCCCGGGGTTGCCCACACAAACCACATTCACACACCACTGGGAGGGGAGCATGGGGAAAGCAGTAAAAGCATGCACTCCACTAAGAGGACTCCCAATCCACCCTGATTGGAAAGGGTACAAGAATCCCTACCGGTTTAAAGAACCGAACCCCAAAGGGGTCTTCTCGATGGCAAGAACACCTCCTCCTCGCTCCTTGACGCCGCTCCAAGCTCCGCACGAGCCGCCGCTGGCGCCACCATGCTCCACGCCCGGAGGAAGAGAGAACCACCTTCCCCCCTCAGAGAAGAAAAGGAAGGGAAAAGGAAAGAAAGGGGAAAGGGGCACTGGCCAAGGCTTAAAGCCTTTGGCCCCCAAGACGCGACGGGGTGGGGCGTCGCGTCAACAACCTTAATGCGACGATCGCCCACACCACGACTAGAACGCGTCCCTCCGGGATGCCGTGACAACCAGACAGTCGCCATGACACACCTGTCCCTTTGACATGCGTCAAATGACAAAAAAACGGAACGATGTCGCGACCCGTTGATCGGGCGTGACAAGAACGCGACGGAACCACTGGTCGCAACACAGATGACTGTCACGTCGGGCACCTCCGATGCGACAGTAACGCAATGCCCACAGCAGACGCATTAGTGGCCAGTCATCCAAACACATAAACAGAGGAACCGGAAAGCCCCAGATGTTACACACGGTGTGCCGAAGTCTATCATCTCAGATAGAGACCCCCAATTTATGTTGAGTTTGTGGCAAGGTCTTCAGGAGGCGTTGTGTTCTCAGCTAAAGCTCAGTTCAGCCTTCCATCCTCAGATAGATGGTCAATCCAAGAGGACGATCCAGACATTCGAGGATATGTTGAGAGCACGTGTGCTTGACTAGAAGGGCGACTGGGAACGTCACTTACCTCTTGTAGAGTTTGCCTATAACAACAACTTCCACTCTAGTATAGGCATGGATCCGTTTGAGGCATTGTATGGTCAACCCTGTAGATCTCCCTTGTGCTGGGAGGAGGTTGGAGATAGGCAGTTAGGAAGACCCGAGTTGGTTCAGGAAACATCAGACAAGATGCAACTCATCAAGCAGAGATTGACTACAGCGTAGGATAGGCAGAAGAGCTACGCCGAAAACAGAAGGAAGGATTTAAAGTTCGAGGTTGGTGAGCATGTGTTCCTCAAGGTGTTGTTAGGTTTGGCAGGCATGGCAAGTTGAGTCAGAGATTTATTGTCCCGTTTAAGATTCTTAGGTGAATGGGTAGTGTGGCATAAGAGCTAGTGTTACCCCCAGCATTGGCAAGTGTGCACCCTATGTTCCACGTATCTATGCTTAAGAAATACGTGAGAGATCCATCGCATGTTATCAACCATGATCCAGTGGAACTTCGACCAGATTTGTCATATGTGGAACAACTAGTAGCTTTCTTGGATCGTACAGTTCAACATCTCAAGAACAAGGCTATAACTTCCGTAAAGGTGCTATGGAGGAACTTTTCACGAGAAGAAGCTACGTGGGAGCTTGAGGATGCCATGAAGAAGTAGTATCCGCACCTATTCGGTTAGTACCCTTGCTCTAACTTCGAGGATGAAGTTTCTTTATGGGGGAGGGGGTTGTTGACCCTCTTGATATGGCAACAAGACTAACTAGAGGGGGGGTGAATAGGAAATCTGAAAACTGAAACAAAAATTCTCCACTTGAAAATGTTTGGTTAGTATAAATAAGCGTGTGCAATGGAGGTAAAGAGCGCGGAAGCAAGCACACAAGGAACACAAATTTATCCTGGTTCGGCCCTTCCAAATGGAAGTCCTATGTCCAGTCCCCAAGCAAACTCTTGAGATTTCACTAAACACAAGGGTACAGTCCCCCTTAAGGACATACAACACCTAGCCCCTGCTAGTCTTCTTCTCCTTCTCGGGCAAGAAGGCAGCCCACTTCTTTTACAGGCTTAGAAGCAAACCTACTGGAACAAACTCCAGTGCGGTTACACCACCACACAAGCTGGTCTTCTTCTCTTTCCGGGTAAGAAGGAAACCCACTATTTCACCTCAGCCAGGGAGCTTAGAAGCAACTCACTGGTACACACCAGCAGGTCTTCCCTTCAAATAAGGGGAACACTAGTATAGACCCCAACTGGTCACCACCAGGCACAAGCTGGTCTTTCCTTCTCAACAAGTGGAACACTTGCACAACAAGCCTTCTCTTCCAACTGAAGAGGAAAACTTTTGAACACAAAAGCAAGGACGTGAAGCCCCTAGATCAAGCTCAAGATACACAATGGGATGCTTGATTTGAGACTAAGCCTAAGAAAGAAAGAGTTTACAGGACATGACTCTTCTTAGGCTAAACCCCCAGCTCTCTCTCTCTCAAATACACAAAGACACATAGAGAGATAATGAGGAAGAAGGAAGACAGCTTCAATGCTTCAGCTTGAATGGGCTCGAGCTCTCTTCCTTTCTTACTTGAGTGTATATGGAGTTGGATGCTTACTAGATGTACACTCCTTGAATGATCTTCAGGTTCACACTTATGTTCTTCTTTTTTCTCTTGCTTCTCCGTGGAGCAGTTTGAACAGATCCGTTGACAGATAGCCGTTGGAGTTTCCTGGCTCTCTTCTTCTTCTACTTTCCTTCTGTTGAGTCTAACATATTCTTTCTTGTGCCTACTGGTTCCTTTGAACAAAGGATTCTTCCAGCTGGTGCATATTTCCAGGGGCACAGATAGTTGACTATGATCAGAAAGGGGCCTGTAGACTTTAAATGCAAAACATATGTTATACAGAAATAGATATGCCCATTCTATCACCATATAAAGCATAAGAATACTTGTTATAAAAATGGCAAACTGTAAAACACTTTCTGCAAGGGAGCTGTGTCCCGTGACTAACCAAGCCACAAACATATATTTTAGAACACTTGAGAAGATGTGTTTCCAAGAAAGATATGTTCCTTTCTGTTTACATGTATAGCATCAGAAGACTAATCATGAAAAAGGCAGTCAGTCAAAGAGTCATACTGCATGAGAACTATATCCAGCAATAGATTTTACGTATGGAAGATATTTTTGAATGCATATGAGATATATTTAATAGACAGCGGGAGATTTGAATTTCACACAATCAAACACTAAGAATATTTAAAACATGTCTGAGAATACTTTAATCATTTCATCAAAGATGTTTCAGAAAGTTCTTTGATAAGAGAGAATGCAACATCATCAATATAATTTTATCAATGAATAATAGTTGATAAAGATAATAGATATTTTATTTGAAATATCATTTTATATGATAAAGCCAATCGATGTTTATACAGACAATCGATGTTTAAGTGAAGCAAACAATGTATGAAATGGTCAGCAATCGATTGGTCAAGAAACAACATAAGCGGTCGAAGTGAAGTTTCGGATATGACTGTAATCACGGGATTATGCTCCCCTTTGAAAATTAATGAATATGAAGGAATAGGAAATGTACCGTGACCGCCACCAAGTAGTCGCCCAAGATGTATGATTGAAAGGATGGCTGACTACGTTGGAAAAGGAAAAGAAGGAAGAAGGTGTACCTGAGAATGCGACAAGAGGGTTGTCGCTATGCTTGTACTTGAATGCGACTGGCGGAACGGCGCCTTCTTGGTCGCGACAGCCTGGTCGTCACCTTCTTCTTCAGTGGACAGTGATTGGGGTTCTGATCGTCCTGCTCCTCAGCCGGCCGAGGGGCAGGAACCTCATGCCTTCCTTGTCTTTTGGTTCCTGCCAAGATCACAAAAACACAGAAACACCCACTAGAACTTCGTGCATAGAAGATCTATTCGATGAAAAACAACTAAACATGCACTAAATAGGAGGGAACTCACGTGGGTGGGGTATTTAACCCCTTTGGGTGCTTAAGATGGATGTGTGGTGTGTGTTCTAAAGTTAATCTACGAAAATAAATGAACTATGCATGCATGAATGAAGGGAAATAGTGAAGGAAAAAGGAGAGAAAAGGTGTAGCTGGTGAAAAATGCCCTGGGGGGCTCTTCTCGGTCGTCTGGAGAGAAAACTCTCTTCTTCATAGTTGCAGCCCTTAGGGAGAGGAAGAAGCAGACTCCAGACTTGCCTGAAAAGGTGGAGAATTGAGGGTTTTATGGGAGATTATTCCCGAACTGGCTCTGAGAGGAATAATGGGCAAGAGTCCGAGTTTGGTTATGTATGGCTGCACCTGGGCGATTGGATCTCAGAAATGATGATGTTAGGAAGGTCTCCCCAAAATTTTGAAGGATTTGGATGCAATTTGGATGTTCAAAAGGGGAAATATCCATGCATGGCATGTGTCCAAGTTTGGCTCGGAAAGGATCTCCTGCATGAGGTCCTAAATGCGACGGGCTACTAGTCGCTATCAAGAACGCGACGCCTCGATATGTCGCCTTCCTTACATGGAAGGTGACTTTAAGTCATTCTAGAGATTTTCAGGGATTTAAAATGCTCATTTATGAACGCGACATATCGAAGTGTCGTTTTCTTGAACGCGACAGGAATCGTGTCGCCTTTAGGAACTTTCAGTATATGACCATGCAAAGTGTCCAATCTCCATGCACAGCTTCAGAATGACATGCGATTTGAAACATCGGACTCTTTGACTCTGAGAGCTATGGGAAGAGGATTGATTTTGACCAGGAAGAATCCACCAGGGTGATGAACTAATGAAAAGGATGTCATGATCGGAGAAAGCCAGCTTGACGATGATGAGCCAACGTGGGGCATCAATGATACGACAAGGGATTTTGCTCGACTTATGGGTCAGAAATGGGTGTCTACAGATTGCCCCTCCTTGATGCCCGCTTTGCAAGGGAGTGGAGCGATAGCAGAGCGAAGATGGCATGAAATGGCGATGTAGCGGAGTGAAGTGAAATGAGCTGAAAGGCGGGCATCAAGGTAAAGAGACACCCATTCTGAACGAATAAGCAGCGAGAATTATCCGGCTAACTTCGAACATGGCTAGGGACAGAACGCGAGGATGGTTCCAATTTGGGACGAATAAAGATCAAACGAAAAGAAATGATCAACCTCCTGATTCAAGAGGTACCCTGGCTATCTTTAGCGTGCAGGTTTCGTTCATTAGGGGATTGGGTGCTGCCCGGCGGGTCGATTCGACTCTGGCCTTCGAGCGATTCACGACTAATGAGCGGATCGGGGGAAAGGGATGTCTATTATAATGAATGGAGATGAGAGGAATCCTGAATGGGAACCATACTCACAAACTGGACCGAGCAGCTAGCTCGAGGAAAACTTTCAAATTCGGAATGGAATGAAATTCTTATCTTGGGAAATGAGGATCTGAGTTAAAACATCATTGGGAAGCTGGCTTTAACAAATCATGAAGCATGAAGCTCAAAGTCCTACATGATGCATGCTGGGCTAAAGAAATGAAATTGTAAAAACGAATGCGAAGAAAGGGAGAAAATAACGAATATGATTAAGGGTCAAGACGCTTCGCAACCCCGGCATGCGACAGAATCCATCGTCCCCGAGTCATATCACCTAACGGCCTATCCAGCGATTAGCAGTGTGCACCTAGATCATCCTTGTTTTTGGTGAAGGGGAACTCAGATCCCGGAACACACTGAGAACCAGCCGGTCCTTGAGATGATATAATAGCGTAGATAACATATAGTAATGCAGAGGAATTAGGGTTAGAAATACTTACCTGTCTTACCTGAAGGACTGTCTCTTTTGATTTTCTGATTTTTATGGATTTTCCTGCATTTTCTGATTTTTATGGATTTTCAAATAATAAAAGTAAAAGGATACAAATACAAAGTAAAATGCACCAAATAACGAACAGACATTGAAGCATGTGTGCAAACATCGTGAGAAGCAATCACCAATAAATAGGCGTGACAGTGTACCCTGATCGGAACGCGACAGGGGCTAGGTCGCTACCCTTGACATAAGAAGGCGACACTACCTGTGTCGCCACCCTGAAGGCGACATGTCGATGCGTCGCGACCACAAAATTTTGTGGCCAGAGCTCAAACAGCAACCCGAAATTGGCCTTTTGGACTCCCACTTGGACTCTTAGTGTTCTCTAATCAATGTCCCACTCCTATTAGTTCTTCTCTACCCTTTCCAACCATGAATAGGAGTCTTATGGCTCTATAAATAAGGGGGAGGAGAGGCCAAATTCGCAGCTCACCCTTCTCTCTTCTTCTCTTCAAGCTTTTCAAGCTCTCATGGTCATGAAGAGAACTCCAAGTGCTTCCATGGGTGAGGAGACGCCCTACGAAGGTCCGAAGCGAGCCCGGGCGACCTATGATGCTCTCGTGAGGTTGACAGACGTCCCCAACCACCTGAGCAGGAGCAAAGAAGTGAGAGAGGTAAGTTGTTTTGATGTTTTCAATTTTCCATGAATTTTGCTGCGAATTTCTTCATTAATTTCGTTCCTCCTCTTATTCCCTTCTCTTTTCGCCTTTTCTTCTCTTCTAGCTCTTCCCCGGCTCTCGCCTCTATTCCAAGCTAACATGGATCACCCCCATGATAAAGGCCTTACCCATGTTTGTAATCTGGTTCTTGAGAGAGTGGGGTTTGGGTGGGGTTTTGATAGCGGCTCATAACTACCACAAAATCTCTTTCGATTGGCATAGTATCACGGCCTTAATAGAACTTTGGCACCCCCAAACCATACCTTCATTTTCCCCAAATTTGAGGCGACCATCCTTCTAGAGGAGGTCGAGGCCTTCTTGGCTCTCCCTAAGACCAAGCGAGGGGATGAGCAAAATATTTGCTACACTGTCGAGTCCATCAACCCAAAGCTGATTCTAGGTGAGTTTATGACGGATCCCGGGGATGTGCACACCATGATTAGTCCCCAATTTATTCACCTCATGCCATTGTCCAAGTGGGTCATCTCCCAATGTAAGAACAAGAGTGCGGACCACCGGGAGATAGCCAAGGTCGTGGCCGTTTGCTTGTGTGGGGTGGTCCTCTTCCCGTCCGGGGATCACCTCATAGACTAAGTGAGTTTGAGTGCTATAAGCGGGGTATGGCGGGGACTCTCACTCTCTCATGCCGTTTTGGCTTACCTTTATGCGGGTCTCACCTCGGCCTCTACGGGCGGTTTTCTTTACGGCTCTATGATCCTTTTGGAGTGTTGGTTGGGAGTGAGGATAAAGTTTAAACCAATAGACAACCCCACTATCGATAGCCAGATTTTCGGGTGCCATCCACTGTGCTTCATTGGCGGGGCGGCCAAATTCCCCGATAAAGTTATGTACAGGACAGCATATAAGAAGACGAGGAGTGCATGGCGCCTTTACCTCAGCACCCTCCCGGTGGAGCACTTTGCGTTGGGCATAGCGGCGCTGCGTGGAGCGGAGATTCGGCTCCCCCTTGGACGTGGATTGGACCTTCAACTTGTGGGGAACATGACGACGGTACTTTACAACCCACAGAGGTGCTACCTACAGATCGGGAAGCCAAGGACTAAGGTGCTTCCGCCATCTCAATTGCCTCCGATGAAGAAGCGACGTTTGGGAGATCCAAAGGATGAGCAAGCCGTGCGGAGCGCGTTGGCCTTATGGCGGGTGTGTGCTACCCATGCACTACCCCCGACGCTGAATGAGGAACGGGAGACGTACCAAGCATACCTCCTAGAGCATGAGAATATTCGACCGCTTGGGGAACCATGAGCTTGAGGGAGAGTTGATTGTAGATTTGAAAACTTTGATGGGACATGATGTAGTGAGAGTGGGAGACTTGAGGTTTTGTGCTTTTTATGGCTTTTATTTGATGTAAGCATTGGAATTACTGCAATGGAAATCGATTTATGGAAGGGTTCTGTGCACTGACTGTGAAGGCGACATAGGGTGTGTCGCTACCTTGAACGCGACTGGTCAACAGGCGTGACCTGTGACGTGAAAGCGACACATGATGCGTCGCGATCTGATCAGAAGGCGACAGGGCCATTGTCGCGTTGACAGGGCCGAGCGCGGTTTGAATTTGGGGCCCGGTGCCCCTTCCCCTCTTCTTTCCTTCTTCTTCCTCTTTCCTTCTTCGGAGATTTCCTTTTCCTTCTCTTCCTTTTCCGGCCATCCTTCCTCCGGTCAAGCTCTTCACCGGCGACCACCGGTGACCTCTATTCCGGCAGCGGCCCTTCTTCCTCTCTTTCTTCTTTCTCTTTCCCTAGCCTAACTACCCCGGCGGTCGGCAATGGAGGGCGGAGGCGATGGAGGAGACAATGGTGATGACGGCCGATGTTGCACCAAGAAGATGATTCGACGCCGTCAAGTAGGCGAGGGCCGATCCGGTGCGGTGCACGAGGACCCTCCGGTCGTGCCGATGGAGGAAGACACTGCGGCGGCGGTGCCGGGCGAGGACGAACCCGTCGGACCCAAGAAGGTAGGTCCCCGAGCCTTGAACCTTGCATGTGACTGGCAAGGGTGCAATGCACTCGAATGTAGGGCATTTCTCGAAGAGAAACGGCCGAGAAACAGGTGTTGCCCGTCTCTCGGTCTCCCTGGTAACGCGACAGCATGGCTGTCGTTTTATCAGTGGAAACACGACAGGTCTCGCATCGCCTTCTACAAGGCGACGGGTTGACTTGTCGCAACCCGGATTCCGAAAGCGACAGGCCTCCTGTCGCCTTTAAGAAGGCGACTGGATCCCTGTCGCGATGACAGGACTGAGACTTTTTGTACTTTTGGCCGATTTCTGATGCTTTTTGTGTTTGCTTTGCAGAGTGAGTTGCGGTCCAGACTAGGATGGGCAGTTGTCCGGGCAATCTACCGTGGACTGCCGGATTTCTAGAGGGATCGATTGGAGGAGATGGGGTTCGGCCCCTTTCTCAGACTGGACGAGCTGGCGTCAAACGTGGCGCTCATTCAGGCCTTGAAGGAGAGGTGGGACCCCTAGTGCCATGCTTTCCTCTTTCCGTGGGGTCATGTGATCCCTACGTTAGAGGACATGGCACGGATCACCGGCCTACGCGTGGACGGCCAGGCGGTGACGGGGGTGACCTACACTAGCTACCAGGAGCTGGCGGAGAGGTTGCTGGGGTTGGATGTGACGCGCGAGAGATCGTCGCTGATTCTGAGGACGAGGCTGCAGGCGAGTCTCGGGGTGGTGAGCGCGCGCCACCAGACAGGAGAGAGCCAGGCAGACTACATGGCCAGGATGACGGAGGACGCCAGAGCGGCGTTGGCGGAGGAGGAGGGAGCGGCAGCGGACCGCGACCTGAGGCGCTTCCTGATCCTCGTGATCGGGAAGTTGATTTTGGGGACCAGAGGGGACCCGGTCAGCTGCAGGTGCCTGCCTTGCTGGAGGACTTGTCCAGCGTGGGAAGCTACGCATGGGGTGCGGCCCTCCTGGCCCACCTTCTCGATAGCCTGGGCACCTCCAGCAGGGAGACGAGGGTAGCCGGATTCTTCCCACTCCTACAGATACATTCCTTTACCCTTACCCTCTACTACTTTTCCTGCTTATTTTTATTAGATGTGGTACTGACTGCGTTGCTTTGCAGGTGTGGGTGTACTACCACCTACCCGGCACTGTGCCTCTTTTACAGCGCTGGTGGTTCCTCCGAGACGAGCAGTCACTGCGCCTACAGGTGACGCTAATTCACGATGCGCAGGACACAGTTCCCTTTGGTCACGTAAGTACTTCCAGCCTTAGCCCCTTTTTTTCCTTTCCTTTGATTATTTGACAGTTGATTGACGGATCTTTCTGCTTGTGGTGTGCAGGTTTAGTGGACTCCCTATGTCGGGGAGGATGACGCCGCCCAGCCGTGGGTGGAGCGGGGCAGTCCCTACTTCGGTAGGGACATTTGGCTCCATTCATTCAACACGGTGGTACTGCTCCACCACCGGCTGGTCGCGCGGACCCTAGGACTCCACCAGACAGTGGTAGAGTTCCCGACTCGGCAGAGGCCGTGGGAGAGGCCTGGCCGGAGCTTCCGTGGGATCCAGCAGGTTACTGATTGGACAGTCCGAGTTCGTGAGCAGCTCGAGGACTGGGAGCAGCGGGGCAGGGAGGTGGCTTCAGAGGCCACGAGCGATGAGGATTATTTCCGTGCCTATGCACGGAGATACGGGGCCCAGGTTTACAAGGGGTCTCGACGGCCGGTGAGTTTTATAGCTTTCAGTCTCTTTTAAGTTCTCAATTGATTGATTGCTTGATTGACTTGACTTGTGTTTGCAGTTTGATCCTGAGGGGCGTATTGCCTCGTTCGAGGGCGTCCTCCACTCCACCATTCAGCAGCAGGATGACCTCTAGGCGGTTGTGACCCAACTGGTGAGTACTTTACACCCTACCCCTATTTTGTTTTAGCTTTAGTTTTGATTGACTGACTCTTCTTGTTTTCCTTTGCAGCGGGAGGTGTTGGACAGGGCTCAGCAGATGGTGGGAGGCACCTCTTCCTCTCGAGAGGACCCCGGCCGCTCGGTGTTGGAGGGCCAGTTGGCAGCGACAGTGGCCCGAGCAGAGGATGCTCTCGCTCAGGTGCAGGCGCGGGTAAGTTATCAACTAGATGCCCCTTGACTCCTTGTTTCCTTTGGTGTTTTGACCAGATATTTAATTTTTGCAGGAGACGGAGCTGAGGAACGCCCTGGCGCGGACGGCCACGCTAGAGGCGGAGATGGCGGAGTTGCGCCTACGCCTGCAAGCAGCGGAGGTGACGCGGTGGCGTCAGGAGGCTGAGGAGACGACGAGGTGGCGTACCGAGGCGGGCGACCTTCGCACCCAGCTAGGAGAGGAGAGGCACCGCTGCGAGCTGTTGCGGTCCGAGATGAAGGGCCTTGAGAGGGCTCTAGCTTTGGTCGGACGCAGCCACTCGTCGGTTAGTAGGAGTGGCATCCCGAGCGGTTCTGTCGGGCACTATCTGACTAGTTCCTCTGGACAGCGGAGGAACGAGGAGGAGGCACGACAGTGCGAGAGAGCGTCGGAGGGGAGTGAGACAGGACCGAGGGTGATGGCCCCTCCGTCTCCCCGCCCGCCTGAGGGTACAGGGAAGAGCGGTTGAGGGCTTGTACTTTTGCCCCTTTTGTTATGATGATGATGTACAGGAATGGAATAGAATGGATCCCTTTCCTTTATTTTTATGAATTGCGACTGAGTGAGAGTGAGAGCGACGGGTGAGATGCGAGTGCCGCCTTCTTTCTTTTGCGCCCTGCACACTTAGACAACCACGAAACAAGTTAGATCTGTTCTCAGGCTTAGCCCCTTGCTTTAAATGCGACGAGTGACCAACCTTGATAACTAGTCAAGGGGCTAAGCCTTATTAAATAGGTGAAAAGCCATAAATAAATGATATGCAAACGGCTTGGAATTTTGAAAACATTGTTTTGGGATTTTGAAATATTTGAGGTTTTTGAGGGTTTTTTTGTTGAAATATTTGATCTTTTGGAGTTTTGGAATATTTGATTTTTTTTTGTTTTGGAGTTTTGAAATATTTGATATTTTTGGATTTTGGAAATATTTGATTTTTTGGATTTTGGAAATATTTGATTTTTTGGAGTTTTGGAAATATTTGATTTTTTGGATTTTGGAAATATTTGATTTTTTGGATTTTGAAATATTTGATTTTTTTGGAGTTTTGGGGATTTTTTTTTTTAGATTTTGGGGAGCGCCTAAAGCCGACGTTAGCCCTTCCTAAAATAAGACGCGCGAGACAGAAGGTACTCGCCTCTTTGGGCCACAACACTTAGACCGGTTCGAACCGCTGGTTTGGAGTCTTGATCACCTCTGGTTCTCGTCACGGACCTCTCTAGGCTAGGACGTGCGTTGAGGGGTGACAATGCCTCGGGAAACTACCCTTAGTTGATGTTGTGACTAGTTAAGCCATACCTAAGAGGTGATTCAGTTTTAAAGGGAGAAATGGAAGATTATTTAAGGAAAGTCTTGTGTAGGCTTAAGGATGTTGGGCTCGACTAATTCCTACAGCATACCCTTTAGAGATTAGGTCTGTTGTGGAGGGACTTTAATGGTCTTTTGCTATGGACTTGCATTATTTGGGGCATGCGTACGACCGGGCTCATGAGCGTTCCGCGGGGACTTTGCCACTCTTTGCCATGCCCCTATCGTGTCATGGATTTCCTTTTTTCTTTTTTTCTTTTGTTCCTTTGCTTCTTTGCCCTTTGTTGTTTTGACCATCCCTGTTTGAGACTTGCTCTCGTCAGGATATGCTTTAGGTTGACGAGCTTGCCCTTACAACCTTTTTGCCCCTACACTTCGACCGATTAGAAGAGAATGACCGACGCATCGCTAGAGTAGGACCCATATAGTTGCGACATCCGCCAAGCGTATCTACCCGGGCTTGCCGTGTGTGTGTGTTAATCCTAACTTAGAGCGGTCTTTGACGATTAGGGAGGGATTTTAGACTCTCGACACGGGGTTGTTCCCCCAATCTAAGCGTTGTGGCCTCACACCTATAGACCTAGGGATAGAATCTTTTGAGGTACAACCCATTCCACGGATGTAACAATTCAACGTCCTCAGCATTAGTTAAGCGATAAGTATTTCCGGGGTACACTTCCCTCACAACGTACGGACCCTCCCAATTAGGTTGCAGTTTGGACCTAGGACCTCCAGGTTTGATAAAAATGCATTTCAAAACCATATCACCCTCTTGGAATTTTCGCTCAATTACCTTCTTTTCGAATGACCTTGAGATTCGCCTCTGATAAGAGAGCACATGGTTGGCTGCCATAAGCCGCCTTTCATCTAAGAGTTCCAATTGGACTAACAACGCCTCTCGACGTTCGTCAAGATTAAGTTCCTTGTCTAATTGGACTCTTAGTGAAGGGATTAGGATCTCGTATGGAACTACCGCCTCCATTCCATAAGTGAGGGCGTATGGGGTTTGTCCCGTAGGAGTACGGACAGAGGTACGGTAGGCCCATAGAGCCTCTATTAGCTTTTCTAGCCAGTCGGTGAATTTATGCGACTCACAGGTCTTCTTCAAGATTTTAAGAAGGGTTTTGTTAGTTGCTTCAGCTTGGCCATTGCCTTGTGGGTAATACGGAGATGAATGATGCAGAGTGATGTTATATTTCTTACAGAGGTCCTGGAGTTTTGCGAGATAAACTGTGGCCCGTTGTCTGTGATGATGCTGCTTGGCACTCTGAACCACGAGACGATATTCTTCATGATAAAGCGGCACACTGTGGATGCTTTGATTTCTGTGAATGCTTCGGCTTCTGCCCACTTGGTGTAATACTCAGTCGCTGTTAGGATAAATGACTTTTGTTTGGTTTGAGCATTAGGGTCACCAAGAGGGCCAACGATATCGAAAGCCCACATGGAGAATGGCCAAGGTGTGGAGAGTGGATGTAGTGAGGAGGAAGGGGCATGAATTTTATCAGCATGGAGTTGACACTTGACGCACCTACGGATGTAGATGGTACAGTCTTCCTCTAGGGTTGGCCAGTAGTAGCCCTGCCTAATGATTTTCTTTGCGAGCATTTGACTATTGACGTGCCCTCCGCATTCGCTAGCATGGGCCCCTTCCACCACTTTCCAAGCTTCGTCATCAGTGAGGCATCTTAGAAGGACTCCATTAAGAGCTCGCCTGTACAGAACTTCTCCAACGAATGTGTACCTTAAGGCTGCCCTTCTGATGGCCCTGCGATCTTTTGTACTTGCCCCTTCAGGATAGGTTCCATCCTTGCATATCGCTCAATCTCAAAATACCATGGCAGTTCTTCTTCATCCAAAATTTCCTCGAGCTCAGTTAGCATGACTTGCTGCGCTCCTCTCTTCCTAGCCCTCTCTTCTAAGGTTGCCCTAAGGTTGTTGAACCAAGGGTCCTGGGTAGATGGAACATCAAGCCGTTGGACGACAATTGTCTCAGTCCGGCGACTCAGAGGGAAGGATAGAGATGAAGCTAGTGACGCCAGAGCGTCGGCCAGGATATTCTGGGAATGAGGAGTATGGACATAAATGAGCTTGCGGAACTGCCTAGCCAATAGCGTGACCAGGTCTTTATATGGCTTGAGCTTCGGGTCACGAGTGCGGTAAGTTGAGAGCACCTTCCGCAGAACGAGCTGAGAGTCACCTATGATTCTGAGGTGCGATGCCCCCAGCAGGTAAGCATGCTTTAGACCAGCGAGGAGAGCCTCGTACTCAGACATGTTATTGGTGGCGGGGAAGGTGAGTTGATAGGCAAAGGGGATGGTAATACCATCCGGGGTAAGCAGCACGGCTCCAATGCCCCGTCCCTGGGAGTTGAGTGCGCCATCAAAATGGAGGGACCAGAAGGGGTCTTTGATGATAACCGAGAGCTCCTCATCAGGGAATTCTTCTCGGAGGGAGTCACTGTGAGGGAGTGGGAGATGGGCCAGATGCTCAGCGATGGCATAACCCTTGACGGCCTTTTGGACCACAAAGGAGATGTCGAACTGCGAGAGGAAGCTTTGCCAGCACGCCAGCCGATCGGAGAGGACGGGCTTTTCTAGAAGGTATCTGAGTGGATCCATTCTCGAGATCAGCTTGACCTCGTGGACTAGGAAATAGTGCTTGAGCTTTTGGACTACCCACACGAGTGCATCACAAGTTTTATCCGCGGTGGTGTACTTGGATTCTGTGGTGTTGAAGAGCCTAGAGAGATAGTATGCTGCACTTTCTTTCCCAGATTCATCGTGTTGTGCAAGGACAACACCTAGGGAGTCCTCAATGACTGAGAGATATAGGATTAGCGGTCTCCTAGGTATAGGAGGCTGCAAAACTGGGGGATTCATGAGATAACTCTTCAGCTCGTCGAAGGCTGCTTGGCATTTATCATTCCATTCAAATTTTGCCCCTCCTTTCATGAGATCATAGAACGGGCGGCATCTTTGTGAATGCTGGGATATAAATCTTCTGATGAACTGCAAACGCCCTATTAACCCTCTCACCTGTGAGATGTTCTTTGGAGGCGGCATTTCTGCTATACCCTTGGCCTTATTCGGGTCAATCTCAATGCCCCGCTTGCTGACTATGAACCCTAGCAGCTTTCCTAATGATACCCCGAACACGCATTTCTTTGGATTCATTCTCAACTGATACTCTCTTGACCTTTGCAACACCTTGGCAAGGATTTCGGGGTGTTCTCTCCTGGTTCTTGACTTCACTAAGATGTCATCCACATATACTTCTACATAGACATGTATCATATCGTGGAAAATGGCCATCATCGCCCTCTGATAGGTAGCGCCGGCATTCTTTAGCCCAAATGGCATGACTACATAGCAGTATGTTTCCCAGGGCGTGGTGAATGATGTTTTCTCTTGATCCTCAGGAGCTAGACGGATTTGGTTATAACCTGAATACCCATCCATGAATGAGAGGGTCTCGTACCCAGCAGTGTTATCAATCAACACATCAATATGAGGAAGCGGAAAGTCGTCCTTGGGACATGCCCTATTCAAATCCCTGAAGTCGATGCAGATTCTGACTTTACCATCCTTCTTCATGATAGGGACAATATTTGCCACCCAGTTCGGATAAAGCACTACCCTGATGAATCTAGCCTTATGGAGTTTGTCCACTTCGTCCTTCATTTTCAGGGCCATGAGTGGGTGGAATCTTCTGAGCTTTTGCTTGATGGCCTTTGCCCCTTCTTTCAGTACCAGCCGGTGCTCCACTAGCGAGGGGTCCAGACCGGGCATGTCCTTATATGACCAAGCGAATGTATCCTTGTACTCCCTTAAGATTTGCACCAGTTCCTCTTCTTCATCGGAGGGGAGATTTGCTGAGATTATCACAATCCTGGGATCTTCTTCTATTCCGAGGTTGACTTCCTTAGTAGGTTCATCCACTGCCGTTGTGGGCTCATCAAATCTTCTTACTCCACTGGCATATTTTTCGGCAGCGTCATCTACTTCGCTATCCTCTTCATCGATCGGGTCCTCATCATTCATGACCTCGTAGACGCCAAATCCATCATCTATGAACACCCCATCCTGCCCAAACTCTTCTTCTAACACCAGCGCTTCTTTCGTGAACTCCTCTATCAGTAGCAACGCTTGACATCGCCGAGCTAGCTCTTGAAGATATCTCCGAGGAATAGTCTTACCCCGCTGCTTCCTAGGGTGCTGCTTGGATTTGGTGGACGCTGGGTTGACCTGATTCTCCACCCTAGGCCTACCTACACTAAGACTAGACTCACCTACCCTAGACTCTTCTAGACTAGACGACTCTACAGGACTGGTGGAGGACATGGTATCCTCGAAGAGGATGGCCCCTAGCGAAGGAGCAGGAGGGGAAGCCCCAGTCGAGGGGTGCCCCTGATCAGGAGGGTGAAGGAGGTATGCTGGCTCCTCGACCTCAACGTGCATTTGAAAGTCGGCGTTTTTTTTTGGAGATCAGTAGAGAGCATGCAACAGGAGAGAGCGACCTCGTGGTCACCCGGGTTGGTTTGCAGGGCAGAGAGGACTGCTGGTGGGAGGTCAGGAGTGAGGAGGCTATATGCCGCCGTTAGGAGCTGGGGAGTCAGCTGGATGAGCAGGGGAGGAGAGGACGGGACAAGGCTGGGAAGGAGAGAGTCCAAGAGGGACGGGTGGATGGCTAAGCAGGTGCCCCTCCAGAGTTCATCTACTGTCTTTCCCTCTTCATAGGGAAGGTTTGGCTCTCCTATGTCTGTGGTGTCACTCATGAGCTGTCTCTTAGATGTGATGGCAGTGGGTGGATCTAACAGCTCTGCCATAGCTGGCGGCCACGTCCTTTCTTCTTCCCAGAACAGACGACTGAAGGCAATGGTGATGTCTTCTATGTCAAACCATCGGTACCATTCAGCCTCTGGGTCCCCTGTCTTTCTCCTCTTGGTTGGATGGAGTGCTTCTAATGCTCTATAGGTTAGCAGAGGGGCCATGTGCCGAGAGAAGTTTCGGCCATGTACCTCGTGCTGCGACAGCTCCGCCTCAACTACCACGGTGTTATATCCAGGTTGGGTAGGCCCCCTAATGAAATGACACCAGAGTGTCCATGTGAGTGGTTCGCGGTCGGCCTTGAGAGTGGATGTGCTGGATGACCATGGTTTGGACTTTTCTCTGTAACCCAGACCCCATCGGCTTTTCATGACAACGTCCGGGATGGGCTTGATTATGCCTTGCAGTTCTGCCCCTAGACCCTTGCCTTCTTCATACCCCAGTTTCATCATGATCTGCCACCCTTTAGTGCTTAGTGGCTCCTTTCTTTTGACCGCATTGACTCGTGCTAGATTGGTCTCTCTTTTGGACTGGAACGAGTAGCTCCAGGGGTAGTTGATGTCCAGCACCGAGACCACTGGTTTGTTGGCGGGCCACACGGCTGGGAGGTGGGTGTCATAGATGGCGTCTACTGAGTGGGTAGTGGCTATGCTCTTGGCCTTGATGATCCGTCCTCGGAAAGGGAATTTAAGGCACTGGTGTGCAGTGGACGGCACAGCTCTGAGTGCTTCCAACCACGGACGCCCTAGAATAGCTTTGAACATGGGATCGATATCGAGGACATAGAAATCCACCGTGATGGCGAGCGGTCCCAGTTCGGCTTGCACCGTTACCATGCCATGGCAAGATCTTCTAGAGTTGTCGTAAGCGGCTATGGTGGTTGGTGTCGGCCTTAGCATTCCTTCTGATAGGTCGCAGGCTCTCAGGGTACTCAGCGGGCAGACATTTATTGATGCCTCCGTGTCGGCCAGTGCTGCTCCTACTGCCACATGGTTGATGACCAAAGTTATGCAGAGTGGGAGCCTCCTGGCTTCCGGGGGTGCTAGCTCACTTTCCGCAAAGGTAATTGCCGGCCCGCGAGTCACCATGGCTAGTGCACTCAGCAGTTTGTCAACTAGCATGTCCTCATTTACCACTACCTTCTGCAAGAAGTCCGTCAAGGCCTCCTGGTGCTCCTTGGATTTCTTTATCAACTCCAATATGGAGATCTTGGCTGGCACGTGATCCAGGTGCTTGAGGATGTCATAGTGGGTTCCTGGTAATTGCTCAATCACCCCCTCGTCTTGTGTCTGCTGCTGAGCTTGCTGTTGCTGAGGCGGTTGCAGGACCTGGGGGTTGTTTTGGATAGTGGAGGTGGTGGAGATAGGTGGGTACGGACGGAGAAAGACCCGCCCGCTCCGCAGGGTGGTTGGATGGGTGGCTGGTTGCCTAGCGGAGGATTGCGTAGCAGCGGAAGGTTGGTCCGGCCCAGGTGGTGGTAGGATAATGGGGGAGGGAGTAGATATGATGGGCGGTAGAGGTATGGAGACAGGCGGAGCGAAGGGTAAGATAATTGGTGGACTAGCGACTGATGCGGATGTTGAACCGACGGGCAGTATGACGACGTTGGCCATGGAAACTAAAGGAGGGATTGACTGAGGAGCCGTGTTGGCTGGTTGTATTGTTTGGGACTGAAGGGGATACTGGTGGTTAATGGCCATCATCTACTGAACATCTAGTTCATCATCATACGTCCAGTTTGCTTGAGGAGGAGGGTGGTGGACGATGGGATTCACCTGGGCTGGTTGTTGTGGTGGGTTGGGCGCTGGTGTATGGTTTGGTAAGAGGTTGTGGACGATACCAAGGTCCTGCAACGGCTGTTGTGGTTGCTGCTGTTGTTGTTGCTGAGGGGGTGGTTGGCGCTGCTGCCTCAGCTGTTGTTGTTGCCTCTGTCTCTCTTTGATGTCTCCAATTACTTGCCGGAGGGCTGTCCAATCTATTCTGTTCTGCTCATGCAAGTCATACACCAGATCCTTGAATGTGAAGCATTGGTCGATGGTATGACCAGGCTGTCGATGGAAGACACAGTACCGGGTTTGGTCCACACTTGGATTCAAAGGCCTCTCGAGAGGGAGTCTAATGGCTTCCGTGGAGAGCAAGGCCAAGAATATGTCGGAGAGTGTCTCCGGAAGTGGTGGGTAGTGAGTTCTTCTGGGACCCAAGGGACGCCTTTGTTGAGAGCCATCGGGAGGTGGCACCTGATTGTATTGGCGTTGTTGTTGCCCTTGTGGAGGATTGGTGAGGTTCTGACCCTGGGCAGTGTAAGGCTGGCGATTTTGGCTCTGGCCGGCAGGGTTGAACGCGCTCACTTGCTCGTTCACTTGGACCCCCTCAGTGATTGGCCCTTGAGGCTTTCTTTGGAACCAGGACTTCTGGGGTTCGAACATAGAGTGGATGGGAGAATCTTTGAGCTGGGTTTGGATAAACCGGGCCCGGCTTTAGAGTTGATGCATGGTGGTGATGTCATTCATCGCCAGGATATTTTTGTAGGCAGGGGTTGCGTTGGCAATGATGATTTTCACCTTCTCTCCCTCCGGAAGGTACCCCGGAACCGTGTGGCCATTTGCCTCCACCTATCGGCGTATGCGGCAAAATCCTCATCTGACTTCATTTTCTCGGCCATGAGATCCGTAAGAGAGTATTCGGGCCCAACCTTGTCTTGGAATTGTTCGAGGAACTTGGCCTTCACAATAGCGAAGTCCTCTTTGTCCTCAGGTAGCAGGGAGTAGAACCAGTCCAGAGCATGCCCGTCCAGCGACCGGCGGAAGAGATAGGCCATGAGGTGGTGATCATGCTAGTAGGGGGCAGACTCATAGATGAAGTCTTTAATATGGATATAGGGATTGCCTGAGCCGTTGTATTTGCGGTACTTCGGCAGCTCGGATGGAGAGGGGACCCACAGGCCATTGAAATTGGGCATGTGCATGTCGTGGTGTTGCCTAGGGTCGACTTGCTTTCGGAGCTCTTGGAGCTCCTTCTTGATGGACGCCCACTCGGACATCATATCCGGAGCGGCGGATGGCTGAGCATACATGGAAGAGGCATGGCAGGTTGGCCTGGCGCGTGGCTCAGGATGATGAGGTGAATAGCAGGGGTGATATGGTGGAGACCGGGGTCTCGACTCACGGGGATGGTAGTGCTCAGACTCGAATGGCATGAATCGGTTGGTCCGCGGCCGGATAGGAGTGTTGTCGGCTTGTCCCATGACGTTATGGGGGCTAGAGGTAGCTGCTGCGGGGCGTGACGCGCCCGCTCTGGGTGAGGGTGATGAAGCGGCCCTTCCTTTGAGGGCTGTCATGAGGGTCTGGATCTGGGACTGATCAAGTTGGGGTACTAAGCGCAAAAGCTGGGCAGTTTGATCGTCCGACTGAGGGGGATGGTTTGTCTGAGATGGGCCACCGTCGTCGTGAAGGTGGTTCTCAGAGGCATGGACTGCAGTGACCCAAGGGCAGGCCGACTCCCCAAAGAGATCGTGAGGAAGGGACTCCTCGTAGTCTTGGGAGGGGTAGAAGGCAGGGTCCTGATTCTCAACATAGATCGGGTTCAGATATGACTCCATATTTGGCAGGTGGGTATGCCAAAATAAGGAAAGCCTGTCCAGACTTGAAAGACTACCCTAACTTAGACGGACACCTAGTTTCCTAAATAGACAATCCTATGCGAACAAAAGGAAAGAGAAAACGTCTCACCCAAGACAAGTAGTTGGCAATGATGATGGTTTCTTTTAATCGGTTCAAGTTTGCCTTTTAATGACTTGATTTTTAGCAAGTTCTCTCCAAATAAGGAAAGGTTTCCTAATGGGAGAAAGCTTCCAACTTCAGGCGTGACTAGGATTTCTCTACCTTGACAACATGAATGAGACTAAAACCTAGGTGGCGACGGGTACAACCAGCCCAGCAGCCATGTGGGAATCCACGATCAGTGGGGACTTACGGAGGCCCTCAAGCGAGTGCTCTAGTCGGACACAAGGAGTATGTGGCCGAGAGAGCGGGCATCGCTGAGGAGGACAACCTATACTACAAATATGGAAACGTGTATGCAGATCCTATGTGCACCGGAGTGCATGCAACATTCTAGCCTAGAACTAACAAAATAGAAATTAGGGCTAACTACTCTCAAAATCAGAAGGCGACGGGTTACCTGTCACGACCAAGATCGCGACAAGGTGCCAGTCGCGTTCCTCTTCGCAGTGGACAGAGAACAGACCAGACCTAATTATGCACAGAAATCAAACAATCCTATAGCAAACAAGACTGACAGACTCTCAAGAACATGGAATAGGCATGGTATGACATGAAGTATAGATGGAGTATGTGAAATGAACCCAAAATTTCAAAAAAAGATGAGAAGCAAGAGTACTGACCTGGTCACGACGACCTCCCTGTCGCCTCCTTTATCGCGACAATATCCTCGTCGCGTTCTCAACAGGCATAGGAATTCACAGAAATCTTAAACAACTGTAGGGGCAAAGGACGTACATGGTCGCGACGCTCCCCCTGTGGCTTCCTTTATCGCGACGCTTCGCTCGTCACCTTCCCTAACAACACCACAGAACGCAGGAAAAGGACGAGAAATGCACTGTGTACTAACCTGATCGCGACACGTTGTGCGTCGCTACTTTGATCGCGACACCTTGATTGTCGCCTACTCACCCATAGCAGCAGAACTCCAAGAGACTCAAAGAAAGTGAACAAAAGGAAAAATATAAACACACCACACACACGAAGGAATAAGAATGGCAGGGAAAGACAAGAGCAAGCATGCTGGGCACTAGATGTCCCACCGTGATCGCCAAAAGGTGTAATCACGGGATTGTGCTCCCCTTTGAAAATTAATGAATATGAAGGATTAGGAAATGTACCGTGATCGCCACCAAGTAGTCTCCCAAGATGTATGATTGAAAGAACGGCTGACTACGTTGGAAAAGGAAAAGAAGGAAGAAGGCGTAACTGAGAACGCGACAAGAGGGTTGTCGCTATGCTTGTACTTGAACGCTACCGGTGGAACGGCGCCTTCTTGGTCGCAACAGCCTGTTCGTCGCCTTCTTCTTCAGTGGACAGAGATTGGGGTTCTGATCTTCCTGCTCCTCAGCCGGACGAGGGGCAAGAGCCTCACGCCTTCCTTGTCTTCTGGTACCTGCCAAGATCACAAAAACACAGAAATACCCATTAGAACTTCGTGCATAGAAGATCTATTCGATGAAAAACAACTAAACATGCACTAAACAGGGGGGGGAACTCACGTGGGTGGGGTATTTAACCCCTTTGGGTGCTTAAGATGGGTGTGTGGTGTGTGTTCTAATGTTAATCTACGAAAATCAATGAACCATGCATGCATGAATGAAGGGAAATAGTGAAGGAAAAAGGATAGAAAAGGTGTAGCCAGTGAAAAACGCCCTGGGGGGCTCTTCTCGATCGTATGGAGAGAAAACTCTCTTCTTCGTAGTTGCAGCCCTCAGGGAGAGGAAGAAGCAGAGTCCGGCCTTGCCCGAAAAGGTGGAGAATTGAGGGTTTTATGGGAGATTATTCCCGAACTAGCTCTGAGAGGAATAACGGGGAAGAGTCCGAGTTTGGTTATGTATGGATGTGCCTGGGTGATTGGATCTCGGAAAGGATGATGTTAGGAAGGTCTCCCAAAAATTTTGAAGGATTTGGATGTGATTTGTGATGATCAGTCTGTCCCCATGTAATTTTAATTACCTATTTATTTTTATTATTTTTGGTGATTAACAAAATTCCTTCAATAATTTCTAACATATATTTCATAAGTCTTAAGTACAGGAAATGTACCAAGGTCACACAAACCAATGTTGGTAAGCATTACCTCTCTGAAGCTTTTATCTTGTCAAGATCATATTTCTCTAAGTCCACATCGACTTCTGTTGAAAGTCACAACGACTTCCTTTAGTGCTACAATGATTTGAATTCATAACGGTTTCTTAAGTGTCTGAACGACTTCTTTACTGTGACATCGTTTGATTACAAACAAATCATTCTCACAATGATTCTATAAGTCATCGCAATGATTTCTTCAGAACTCGTAACGACTTGCCCGTCGCAACGATTTCTTAAGTCATCATAACGATTTCTTTAGAATTCGCAACGACTTGCTCACCGTAACGATTTCTTAAGTCATCATAACGATTTCTTTAGAATTCTCAACGACTTGCTCGCCATAACGATTTGTTAAGTGTTCATAACGATTTCTTCATTGAACACAACGATTTGCTTTCTGCAATGATTTGTTAAGTGTTCATAACGATTTCTTCATTGAACACAACGATTTGCTTTCTACAACGATTTGTTAAGTGTTCATAACGATTTCTTCATTGAACACAACGATTTGCTTTCTGCAACGATTTGTTAAGTGTTCATAACGATTTCTTCATTGAACACAAGGATTTGCTTTCTACAACGATTTGTTAAGTGATTCATAACGATTTCTTCATTAAACATAACGATTTGCCTCTTATAACGACTCAGTTAAAGTGACTTGATCATAACAATTTCATAAGTCATATAGTCATCGATTTTATGTCTTACATCAACTTAATAGTTATTTTGTCTCTGAAAGCATAGAAAAGTCAAAGTCAAGCATATCTTCTGACATCTGTTCATTTATGAGGACTGAACGTATCTCTGCATGCATGCAGACGTTATCGTGCATACTATGTGTGTATCTTTTAGATACAGCTATTTGGCATTTCTATTTTCATGACTATTTCTTCTAATGTTGACTGACATTAGAGACAGCTTAGCTGTCTACTGTTTGAGATTGATAAATGTGCAGATCTCTGGTATCGTTCCACTTTACAACGTAGAAAAAAATAGAAGCCAATGATATCTCAGAAGATCTCATCTCTTTTCATGCACAAGTGACCAAAAGACTCTTGACTAGAAGCTTCCAAGTTTCCTTCAGTCTAATGTTTACTTGGACAAGAGACAACGGATACTCCAACGACAATATTTCAAATTGGAGATTTAAATACAAGACAGAAGAGAAGAATAAAAAGTTACCGTGTGGAGAACAAGCATCTCGCATACAAGCATTCAAATTCTTCTGCAAGAAGTCTAGAGCCAAGAATCTCATTCCTCATCATCTTTAGCTCTTCGCTCTCTGTGCTGTAATAGAATTTCTAAGAGAGCCTGTGTAGTTCTGAGAGTGTGCCTTGTTTAGATCTTTTGCTCTCAGTGTTTGTTGCTTCAGATCTTGGCTTGTAAAAGCTTGATCTAGGGGCTTGAATTCATTCTATTCTCTTTGTGGTGTTTCCCTTCGTGTGTGAAGGAAGACCTGGTGGGATCCAGGGTGCTGTTTCCCTTCGGTTGTGAAGGAAGACCTGGTGGGGTATCCAGGGTGTGGTTGTTCCCTTCTGGTGTGAAGGAAGACCAGCTGAGCTGGGTGTTGTAGTGTCCATAGGGGGACTGTACCCTAGTTAGTAAAATCCTGAGTTGTTGCTCAGGGACTAGACGTAGGACTCCTAAGGAAAGGAGGTCCGAACCAGGATAATTCCTTGCATTGTGTGATTGATTCTTTGTGGGTTTGTTGTTCATACTAACCGTTACTAACCAACATCGAAGATTGTTTTTGTGTATATTTTACGTACAGGTGTCACCTAGATAGATTTTTTAAAGACCTATTCACCCCCCCTCTGGGCTTGTCAACTGGGCAACAAGTGGTATCAGAGTAAGTCTCTTCGACAAAGAAAGGATCCAACGATCTGAAGAGTAAAGATCCATGGCAGCCCAAGGTCACAACGAAGGTCAGTCTGTCAACCGACCACCATTGTTCGATGGAGAGGATTACACATACTGGAAAACAAGAATGGAGTACTTTCTGCAAGGCCACGATTATCAGATATGGTCCATAGTAGAAGAAGGCGATCTTCTGGTCACAAATGAGAAAGCTCAGTGGACAGACGACGATAGGAAGAAGATCTCGCAGAACTGTAAAGCAAAGAGTATTTTGTGCTGTGCCCTTAGTAAAAAGGAGTTCAACAGAGTTTCAGCCTGCAAATCCACAATGGAAATGTGGGAAAAGCTCAGAATCACCTATGAAGGCACAGACAAGGTGAAGGAAACAAGAATAGACATTCTTGTAGCACAGTACGAGAGATTTCAAATGCAATCAGGTGAGTCCATTACCCAAATGTTCAGTAGATTTACAGATATTATAAATGGGTTAGCTGGACTAGGAAAGACCTATGAAATGGGAGATATGGTCAGAAAGATTCTTAAATCTTTACCATCCTCGTGGACCCCAAAGGTAACAGCCATTGAGGAAGCTAATGATCTAAAGGGAATGTCTTTAGAAAAGCTCATTGGGTCCCTTATGGCTCATGAGATAAACATGGAAAGATTAGGAGAATCCTCCAGCAGAAAGAAGCAGTCAAATGCGCTCAAGGCCGATGAGAATTCATCAGAAGAATCACTCGACAACAGTGAAAGCTGTAAGGACAGTGATGAAGATGAAGAAGCTATGCTATCAAGGAAATTGAACACATTCTAGCCAAAAAGAAGAAGTTCCAATCTGGAAGAAGACATTTCAAGAGAAATAAAGACTTCAAGAAACCAGATGGGAAGGATCAGAAGAAGGGAGAGCCCATTTGCTATGAGTGTAAAAAGCCAGGACATATCAAAGCTGAATGTCCAAAACTCAAGAAGCCTGAATTCAAGAAGAGAGAAAACTTCAAGAAATTTAGGAAATACAAAAAGAAAGAAATGGCAGCTACATGGGAGAACAGTAGCGACTCAGACAGTGAGTCGAGTTCATGCAGTGATGAAGAAGAAGCCAATTTGGCTTTCATGGCAAATACTGAAGATAAAGTAACCTCTGACTCTTCCTTTGATTCATGCAATGATTCTGATTCAGACAATTTAGAGGAAGCATTCAATGAACTATATGATAAATATAGAGAAGTAACTAAATTGTTAAAAGCAAATAAGAAAAATATTGTCTGTCTAGAAAACACTAACTCAGATCTAAAAATAGAAAATGAAGAACTAGAAAAACAAATAACTGAACTTAGAAGAAGAAATGAATTATTATGCAAAGATCTAAAAGATAAGAATAAACAAATTAATAAACTTGAAAAACAAGCAAGCTCAGACGAATTAAAAACTGAAATTAAGACTCTAACAGAAGAAAATATACAGTTATCTAGCATATTATAAAAATTCACAAATGGCAAAAATTCCTTAATATTAAAAGGTGCTAGAAGATCAAGTAAGAACAAACATGGATTAGGATATACACCTCGGATAATGAAGAAACTATAGTCTATCCTAAAATATACCCGACTCCAAAATTTGTACCAGAACAAGACATAGCATATAAATCAAATTTCAAATATATTGAAAAAGTAACTAAAACATCTTGTTGTAGTCATTGCAATAAGTTAGGTCACATAAAAACCACGTGTCCAACAAGACATAAGAAATGGGTAATAAAAGGAAAAGTTGATGATACTAACCCGTCAGGACCCAAAAGAATTTGGGTACCTAAAACTTGATGGTTTTATTTCAGGTTAACACTCGAAGATCCAAATGGTATTTGGACAGTGGGTGCTCAAGGCACATGTCTGGAAACCAGAAACTATTCACTCATCTTCAAGCTGAAGAAGAAACCGTCACATATGGTGATAATGGAAAGGGAACAGTGATAGGCAGTGGCTCTGTGAACAATAAAGAAAAAACAGTTATTGAAGATGTGTTGCTTGTCAAAGGGTTGAAGCATAATCTCATTAGCATCAGCCAGCTGTGTGACAGAGGCCATCAGATCCAGTTTCAAGAATCAAAATGCAGCATATTGAAGGATGGAGCAGTTATCTTTGAAGCAAACAGAGAAAAGAACTTATATGTGCTCTATCTTGAGGAACTCAAAGATCAAAATGTCTGTCTGGCGGCAAATAAGGATAAGTCTACTGAATTATGGCACAAAAGACTAGGACATTGCAGCATAGATGGCATGAGAAAATTGCTAAAGAAAAATCTTGTGGAAGGTCTGCCAAAGGTCAGTGCAAAAATGGAAGGTGTCTGTAGATCTTGTGCTAAGGGAAAGCACACCAAGAGCTCCTTCAAGTCAAAAATGGTGGTAACCACCTCAAAACCCTTAGAGCTTCTTCATATGGATCTATTTGGGCCAATGAGGACTACCAGTCTTGGAGGATAGAACTTTGGTTTTGTCATAGTCGATGATTACTCAAGATTCACATGGGTATCATTCCTAGAGCATAAAGATGACACATTTGAAAACTTGTTAGTTTCAGCAAAAAAGTCCAGAAGGATCAGAAGTTCAGCATTGTTTCTATCCGATCAGATCATGGTGGTGAATTTCAGAATGAAAAATTTGCTAAGTTCTGTGATGATCAGGGAATTGAGCATAATTTCTCAGCACCAAGGACACCACAACAAAATGGAATTGCTGAGAGAAAGAATAGAGCTCTATTGGATATGGCAAGAACAATGCTATCGGAATATGATCTGCCAAGGTATTTTTGGGCTGAAGCAGTCAACACAGCAAGCTACATTATCAACAGAGTAATGATCAGGCCAATCATAAAGAAGACTGCATATGAACTGTTCAAAGGAAAGAAACCAAAGATCAGCCACTTCAGGACATTTGGATGTCCTTGCTTCATCCACAACAATGGAAAAAAGGATATTGGTAAGTTGGATGCCAAATCAGATAAAGGCATCTTCATGGGGTACACCACTAAACCCAAAGGCTATAGAGTATTTAATAAATGCACTTTATTAATTGAACAGTCTGTACATATTATTTTTAATGAAACTAACCCTTCCTTGAGAAAGGAAGAAGATAGTGATAATGATGATGCAGATGAACTGTCCAAGAAACTAAAGAATACATCAATTGAGAGCAAGGATGATCCACCTCTGGAAGACATGCAACAAAAGGAAATTACACATGAAAATCTTTGAAAGGAGTGGAGATACAAGAAAGATCACCCACCTGAGAATATTATTGGTGATCCATCTATTGGGGTAAGAACAAGAGGTAACATGATACCATGTGATTATTTAACATTTGTTTCTCAAATAGAGCCGAGGACAGTCAATGAAGCTCTTGGTGATGAATCTTGGATCTTGGCCATGCAAGATGAACTAAATCAGTTCAAGAGAAACCAAGTATGGTCACTTGTTCCTAGACCATCAGACCATCCAGTTATTGACACCAAATGAGTGTTTAGAAACAAATTGGATGAGGCTGGTGTGAAGAAACAAGGCCAGACTAGTAGCTCAAGGCTATTCCCAAGAGGAAGGCATAGATTTCGATGAAACCTATGCACCTGTAGCTAGACTTGAAGCTATTAGAATATTACTTGCATATGCATCAGCATTAGACTTAAAACTATTTCAAATGGATGTCAAATCTGCATTCTTAAATGGTTTTATAAAAGAGGAAGTTTATGTGGAACAACCCCCAGGTTTTGATGACACATAATTTCCTAATCATGTTTTCAAACTTCATAAAGCTTTATATGGATTAAAGCAAGCACGTAGGGCCTGGTATGAAAGGCTTAGTTCTTTTCTTCTAAACCATGGTTTCAGTAGAGGTCAAGTAGATAGCACTCTATTTGTAAAATCAAAAGTTAAAAGCATAGTACTTGTACAGATTTATGTAGATATATTATCTTTGGATCTACTGATGAATCCCTTTGCAAGTATTTTGAAAAGTTGATGCAGAGAGAATTTGAGATGAGCATGATGGGAGAGCTCAATTATTTCCTTGGACTACAAATCAAGCAAGGAAAAGAAGGAACTCACATCTGCCAAGCAAAGTACACAAAAGAACTCTTGAAGAAATTTGGATTCGATAATGCCAAGCCACTGTCAACACCAATGAGTATATCAACAAGGATGGACAGTGACAAAGATGGTAAGAAAGTAGATCAAAAGGTCTACAGAGGTATGATAGGTTCACTGCTTTATTTAACAGCTAGTAGACCCGATATTCTATTTAGTGTATGCATGTGTGCTAGGTATCAAGCAGATCCTAGAGAATCACATTTAATCTCTGTGAAAAGAATATTTAGATATTTAGCTAGAACTCATGATTTAGGTCTGTGGTATCCAAAATCTTGTGAAATTAATTTAGTAGGATACTCTGATGCTGATTATGCTGGATGTAAAGTAGATAGAAAAAGCACCAGTGGTTGTTGTCAATTTCTTGCAGGGTGTTTGATATCCTGGTCATCAAAGAAACAAAATTCAGTGGCACTGTCTACAGCTGAAGTTGAGTACGTGGCTGCTGGAAGTTGCTGTACACAACTCCTATGGATAAAGCAACAACTTGAAGATTTTGGATTAAATATCAAATCGATTCCACTATTGTGTGACAACACCAGTGCTATCAATCTCACCAAAAATCCAGTCCAACATTCAAGGACCAAGCATATTGAGGTTAGATATCATTTCATTCGTGATCATATTGCAAATGGTAATATTGGAATATCCTTTATTGATACAAATGGTCAGTTAGCAGACATTTTCACAAAAGCCTTACCTGAAGAGAGATTCACATCTCTTAGAAGGGAATTGGGTATGTGTAATTTGTGAAAAGATTTTTGTTTAAAATTGGCATATAAATTTTCAGAATTAAGTAAATTTTTCCCTTCATGGATTTAAGAAAAAGAAATTCAAATTATCTTTCCTGGCCGCTCTCTTATTAAAGTCGGTTTGAATAGTCAAACTCTTTTGTCGTTTTTTGTCGCCTTTTGGCGCCTCACTTTCCACAAAGCATTTATTTAATTACAAAAATGATGTGGGAACGATTCATCTCCCATCTTCTACCTTTTTCCCTCTTTCGTCTGGTTGCCTGAGCCGATGCCCTAACGATTCGGACATCGACTCTCTGCAAGTTTGAAGCTCTTCTCTCCTTCCTGCGACAAATTTCTTGAGGGCTTTCACTCCTTCTTCCACCTCAATCCTCCAGAAAACCTGAATCCATGGCCGCATCCGTCATTTCCGCAGTCTGGGTGGTTACAGCAGTGTCGAGTTTCTCACCCCTGAGCAGCAGGGAAGGTTCACCTTTGTGAAGACCAAGCTGTGTGGAAATAAAGCAGTAGATGTTGCTGATCTTGAGAAGAACGGGATGCACAGTGTTGTGGCAGCCATGAGTAGGATGAAGTGGTCAGTTATTTCAACCTTCTCTGAGGTAAGCTATCCAGACCTCGTGAAGGCATTCTATGTTTGCTTGAAATCAGAGACAGATGGGTCTGTGATGTCTTCAGTCAAAGGAATCCCCATAAAGATTGATCATGATCTTCTGAAGATGTTGTTTGATGTGAGCACAACCGGTCACAGTGGAGTCCACACTGTGGATACAAAGGTCAAGGGTCTCGGAATTATTGGACCTGAGTATCGTCTGAGAGATGGGAAACTAGATATAAATCAAATGAATGCTTTCAACCGTCTCCTTCACTTTATAGTCTGTCAGATAATCTCTCCCAGAAGCGCAACATTTTCAACATGTACAAAGGCAGATTCAGACATGATATTCTGGGTCATACAGAACAAGGAGATAAACATGGCCGCAGTAATGTTAGAAAGGATGAAATTTGCTAGAGATCAGATTTGGGATACCAAGAGCAAGCACAATGTTTCTCTGCCCTATGCTCACCTGCTTACCAAGATTTTCAAGCTTTTTGGTGTTGATTTGTCAGGAGCAGTTGTTGAAAAGATGGGTCAAGCTATTAGGTCCAGAAATCTAAGGAAAAGTGGTTTCTCAATTGTAAATTGCGTTTGGTCTAAGACCTCCATGGCTGAGGGAGAGGCCATTATGGAAGAAGTTCAGGAAGTTCAGGAAGAAGTGCAAGCAACAATAGCAGAACCAGCAGCTGTGGCCCCAGCTGTGCCAGAGCAAGAAGAATTAGCACCTGCAGCAACCCCTATCTTGGAATCAGCAGCTGCAGCTGTAGACTCTGAATTTGTAGAAGAAATTCCAGAAGCATCAGCAAGATTAGCTGTGGAGAGTTCAAATGAAAGGATTGAGGACATCTCTCCTGAGGAGATTATCCCCATTGTGTCTACAGCAGTAGACCATCTACCCACCTCTATTGTAGCCTCTATACTTAGAGGGGTAGTGGACTCTATTCTCTCCACCCTAGTCACTTCAGAGACTGGTGGTTGTTCAGTAGAGGAAGTTGTGGCATCAGGCCACATTGCAGAATCAGTAGCAGCTGCACCAGTTTAGGAGGAGCAATCAGTTGCTCCAGCAGATGTCTTGATGGAAGATGCTCCTATTCAGGGGGAGCAGCCTTGTGAAAGACAAGAGGTCACAGAAGAAGCAGCACACACTGATATGCCTATGAGCAGTGTGCCTGCTGCAAGAGTCTTTGCCAGTTTACAGGGTGATGGCACTCAGGGGGAGGAACATGACAATCCCCCAGGTAATGATGCTAGAGATGGGGAGACAGCTAGCTCCTCAGAATCAGATGATGATAAGCAGCCTCCAGCTTCAGAGGCAAGGCAGAAAGGAAAAGAAGTGGTTTCCGGAGTTCCACTCTTAGCAGATACTCCTTTTGAGAGGCAGGTGAAACAGAAAATAGTCATCAATTTGAAGCCTGTTATTGAGAGATTGGATGCTCAAGGTATAATCTTATGCTCTCTTCAATCAGATGTTAATTCCATTTTCATGAGCCAAGCTTCATCTTCCAAGGAGATTTCAAGTATCAGAAATGCCATGAAATGGTTCAACAAAGAGATGGGCAGCATGATGACAATGCTCTCTGAGATTCTGAAGGTGGTTGGAGCTCAAGTTCCTCCTCCTCCTCCACCTCCTGCAGCTCAAGTTCCAGAATCAGGGCCATCAGGGCCATCAGTTCCAGTGTCTGGGCCATCATGGCCAGCAGCAGCAGCAGCAGACGCAGAGGTCAATGAGCAAGGGCCATCTGGGCCAACTGAGCAGGTTGAAGGGCCTCCAGGGCCAGCTGAGAAGGTGTCAGGGCCATCAGGGCCATTGGAGTCTGAACCTGTGCAGAGTTTGGCTGAAGAAGAAGTTTTGGTTCCTGAGCCCCCAGCTCCCACTTCTTCCCAAACACCAGTTCCTCCATCCCCACTTTCATCCTCCACAGCACCTCCTGCTCCACAGACATTCAAGAAACCTCAACCTAGACCCATCTCCTCACCAACACCCTTTCTCTCTCAATCCACCTCCTCTCCTGCCTCCTCTACTCATATTCTTCCACCTCCACCTATCTTTGAGGTCCCTCTAGCATCCTCTGCTGAAGCCTCATCTTCCTCTAGTCCCTCCCTTGGACCAGATTGACATGCATTCTACTTCTAACTCCTTCCTTCATCCTTCTCCTCTACCCTCTTTCATCACTATAATCCCTGAGAGAGCTCAACTTGACTCTCCCTTTATTGAAAAAGTGAAGGATGAGTTTGAGGAAGCCATTCTCAGGACAGTCCTGGAAGTAGGGGATCACATCCATAAGGCAGACTCTTCTAGTTCTGCCCCTAAAAAGAGAAAAATTTCTTCCTCTTTAGCTATTGTTTCAGAACCCAGATATCCTCCTCTGTGGTTCTCTCTCACAGTGGACAATAGAAGTAAACCACTGTATAGAGAGTACCTTCAGAAGGTTGTTTTTGCTACCATTGTAAACCTTCCATTTCTTAACCTTTCTGACCACCTCAATGTTGTTTTACCCTTCACTCCTCTCACCAAAATAGAGAAATCCAAAATCGTCTCTGTTGCTCACTCTAAAACAGAAGAGCAGTGGGGCAAAGGGCATAAAGAGCTGTTCAAGAAATATCTTCTTGCCAAGTCTGCCAGATTCCCTCAAAGGGACCATTCCCTGACCCTCTCAAAATGGTTCCGGATCCACCACAAGGATTGTTGGGGGTCCTTCATCCAAAAGGATATCAAGATGGTCAGATACTTTCTTCTGTTCAACAACTATCGATATGTCCATCAACTTCCTGAAGTTCAGCTGAATCAGTTCAAGCAGGCCATCAAAGTTCTAAATCCGGGCATTGCCCACACTGAAGCTGTTCAGGTAGACTTTGCTACCCTCCAAGTGCCTGATGAGATCCTTCTACCTCAGATCCATTTCCTTGTAATGGAATCCTCTGTTGGGTCTATTATCTTTGAGCGTTTTGCCAGAGTGATGGGAAGAATCAAGGTACAGAAAGGCTTCCTAGTTGCATTTCACAAATTTCTCTTCAAAGAATATCACCAGGGCCATGTCAGTGCTAAGTTCTAGCCCCTATCCTGTCAGAATGTGAGAGGTTGACACCCTCAGAATAGACTAGATACTATCCCTTATCTGCTCAACAATTATCTGATTTGAATGAAGCTCAAGCCAAAGAAGGAAAACCTGCTGTTTCTCCTGTCACATTCTTGGACATGAACTCCATTAACCTTGTGAGTGATCCCCTCAAAGTTTGGGAGGAAAGATACAAGGTGTATGTAGCTCTACGCCAAGCTCTAAAAGAGAAACAAAATTTCTATCCTGTGTCCATGGATCAGTTCCTTACCTGTGCCAGCTTTGGGACTGTTCACTTCCTCAAGCTGACCATGGATAAGAATTCTTATGTTGATCTCCTCTACAAGCAACTCAAGCTTCATCTCCAAAGGATGGCTCCCTCCATGGGACCAGCCTACTCTTTATCCTTTGGCGTCTTTAAATTGTATTTTGAAGAGCAGGAAGAACAGGCATGGGAAACCATTTCTCACTTTGCCTCTCTTTTGTCACCTGCTTACTATTTATCTGTACCTCCACAGTCTTAATGAAATATCTTTATTTGTGTGCTCCTATATCTTTTCTCTTCATTCTTTGTCTCAGATTATCTTTTTGCTTAATGACAAAAAGGGGGAGAAAATACTTAGCATGTCTGAAATACATTCTGCAAATGTTTAGATATTTTTATCCATGCTTATTGTTAAAATTTTGTCATTATCAAAAAGGGGGAGATTGATGATCAGTCTGTCCCCATGTAATTTTAATTACCTATTTATTTTTATTATTTTTGGTGATTAAAAAAATTCCTTCAATAATTTCTAACATATATTTCATAAGTCTTAAGTATAGGAAATATACCAAGGTCACACAAACCAATGTTGGTGAGCATTACCTCTCTGAAGCTTTTATCTTGTCAAGATCATATTTCTCTAAGTCCACATCGACTTCTGTTGAAAGTCACAACGACTTCCTTTAGTGCTATAACGATTTGAATTCATAACGGTTTCTTAAGTGTCTGAACGACTTCTTTACTATGACATCGTTTGATTACAAAAAAATCGTTCTCATAATGATTCTATAAGTCATCACAACGATTCTATAAGTCATCGCAACAATTTCTTCAGAACTCGTAACGATTTGCCGTCGCAACGATTTCTTAAGTCATCATAATGATTTCTTAGAATTCGCAACGACTTGCTCGCCGTAACGATTCTTAAGTTCATCATAACGATTTATTTTGTCTTTGAAAGCATTGAAAAGTCAAAGTCAAGCATATCTTCTGACATCTGTTCATTTATGAGGACTGAACGTATCTCTGCATGCATGCAGACGTTATCGTCCATTATCGTGCTTACTCTGTGTGTATCTTTTAGATACAGCTATTTGGCATTTCTATTTCATGACTATTTCTTCTAACGTTGATGACATTAGAGACAGCTTAGCTGTCTACTGTTTGAGATTGATAAATGTACAGATCTCTAGTTATCGTTCCACTTTACAACATAGACAAAAATAGAAGCCAAAGATATCTCAGAAGATCTCATCTCTTTGTGTGCACAAGTTACCAAAAGACTGTTGACTAGAAGCTTCCAAGTTTCCTTCAGTCTAACATTTACTTGGACAAGAGACAACAGATACTCCAACGACAATATTTCAAATTGGAGATTTAAATACAAGACAGAAGAGAAGAATAAAAAGTTACCATGTGGAGAACAAGCATCTCGCATACAAGCATTCAAATTCTCTTGCAAGAAGTCTAGAGCCAAGAATCTCATTCCTCGTCATCTTTAGCTCTTCGCTCTCTGTGCTGTAATAGAATTTCTAAGAGAGCCCGTGTAGTTCTGAGAGTGTGCCTTGTTTAGATCTTTTGCTCTCAGTGCTTGTTGCTTCAGATCTTGGCTTGTAAAAGCTTGATCTAGGGGCTTGAATTCATTCTATTCTCTTTGTGGTGTTTCCCTTCGTGTGTGAAGGAAGAGCTGGTGGGATCCAGGGTGCTGTTTCCCTTCGGTTGTGAAGGAAGACCTGGTGGGGTATCCAGGGTGTGGTTGTTCCCTTCTGGTGTGAAGGAAGACCAGCTGAGCTGGGTGTTGTAGTGTCCATAGGGGGACTGCACCCTAGTTAGTGAAATCTTGAGTTGTTGCTCAGGGACTGGACGTAGGACTCCTAAGAAAGGAGGTCCGAACCAGGATAATTCCTTGTGTTGTGTGATTGATTCTTTGTGGGTTTGTTGTTCATACTAACCGTTAAACCAACATCGAAGATTGTTTTTGTGTATATTTTTACGTACAGGTGTCACCTAGATAGATTTTTTAAAGACCCATTCACCCTCCCTCTGGGCTTGTCAACTGGGCAACAATTTGGACGTTCAAAAGGGGAAATATCCATGCATGGCATGTGTCCAAGTTTGGCTCGGAAAGGATCTCCTGCATGAGGTCCTAAACTTGACGGGCTACTGTTCGCTATCTTGAATGCGACGCCTCGATACGTCACCTTCCTTACATGGAAGGTGACTTTAAGTCATTTTGGCGATTTTCAGGGATTTAAAATGCTCATTTATGAATGCGACATATTGAAGTGTCGTTTTGTTGAACGCGACAGGAATCGTGTCACCTTCAAGAACTTTCAGTATATGACCATGCAAAGTGTCCAATCTCCATGCACAACCTTCAGAATGACGTGCAATTTGAAACATCGGACTCTTGACTCTGAGAGCTATGGGAAGAGGATTGATTTTGACCAGGAAGAATCCACCAGGGTGATGAACTAATGAAAAGGATGTCATGATCGGAGAAAGCCAGCTTGACGATGATGAGCCAACATGGGGCATCAATGATACGACAAGGGATTTTGCTCGACTTATGGGTCAGAAATGGGTGTCTACAATGACGAAGTGAAGCTTCGTATAAAACAGATTATAACACTGTCGATCTAAGTGAAGCTTTGGATATGACGAAGTGTAACTTCGGATGAATGAAAAACAATGTTGTCTGTCGAAGTTGAAACCCGCAGTTGGTCAAAGTGAGCTTCGTATATCGCTTCGGATATGATGAAGTTAGCTTCGTCTATGACGAAGTAGGACTTCGACTGATCACGACCAAAACATGCATGACGAAGTGCCAACTTCGGATATGATGAAGTGGACTTCGGATATGACGAAGCTAGCTTCGTATATGACGAAGTGTAGCTTCGACTGAAAATGATGAAAACATTCATGACGAAGTGAAGCTTCGGATAAACATGTTATTTCTTATGCATAAATAATCTAGAAAAATAGTAATAAATATATTCATGTTATTTATGATAATCATGATATTTTTTTATCACCAAAATAAAAAGGATAAAATGTAGGAGTGGTTCAATAGGGGTGTAAGACCCTAGATTTTGTGCTTTTATAATTGCTATTTGTATTTTTTATTTTCTGGTAAGATTTTTGTGTTTGAGAAGTTAACAACATAATTGATTGTCGTCAACTTGATATTGACGACAACCACATTGATGTTAAGCTCTCCGTGCATGTTTGGGTTTCTAGCTTCGATCCAACTCCGATCTCTTGAGGGATAGGCATGGAAAGTCCGAATTGGGTTGGGTTTCCCTTTCCTACCATGAAAACGACCAAACCCCCATAAATATTGGTCGTTTCCTTGGAGAGAGAACTTTTTACTCAACTAGGGTTTTGGGTGTTCGGAGAGAGAAAAAGGGGGAGTCTTTGAGGTGAGAGATCAGGTGAACCAGAGGCCGCGTTTATGTTCTCTCACTAGAGGAAGGCTCTTCAGAACGTGGAGAGGCTCCTACATCGTGGGGAGATCACCTTCTAAGGCGTGGAGGTCGAATCAAGCCAAAAAAGATCGCCTCTTTGGCTTGGCCGAGGACTTCATTGCCTGAATTTGATCTTTAGGGAGTTTTTCAAAGGCAAGTAACTTAGGGGTTTCATCCCTGACCTATCACTTAGAGTTTTATGATTTTTATAGAATTTTGTATCGTGTCGTGGACCCCCAAATTCTCCTTTTTCTTATTTTCGATCTGCACTTTCTGCAGGCAGAAGATTGACGGCAACCCCTTGCCGTCAAGTTCCTGGTTTGACGGCACTCGACATTAGTTGATGGCAAAGCTCTTGTCATTAAGTTCTTCAATTTTCAGAAAGATTGTTCTAATTGCATGTGATGTGAATTTTAGGATTTTTGGGTGTAAAGTGGATTTTAGGGTTTTTATCATGATCTGTACGTATTGTGGAGTAGTTGATGGAATTTGGGTATTTTTTTGATGATTTCTGTGAATTAATAGAATTTTTGTTAAGGTTAAATCTGCATGTTATGTCAGATTTAATTCGGAAAAAATAGGTATGATATAGATTTATGTCTCAATATTTTTTTGTAAGTTTAGGGTACCCTATGAACATGTTTCCAAACTACTAGATTCTACAATTTCATGTTAAACTTATTTTTAGTGAGCCATCATGTTAATTCCCTGAAAACTATTTTTAAATGTTAAAAATAGGTAATGTTCCAAAAATTTTGAAAAATTCGTCATCTGATATGTTCCATCTACGTAACCTGTGGTTAAAATTTCAGCATGTTATGACATTTGTGATTACTATTTCTAGTTATAGGCCTTAATGACCTTGTTAAGCATGATTAACTAAAAGTGGTAATTTTTTTATGATTATTGCTATGATTAGGTTCTGTTAAGCATACATTAGTACTGTTAGATAGTAATAATGATATCTGTAACCTGAGATATGTGATTATGTTATAAGCATTTGAATAAGCCATTAAATGCATGAGAATTATGTGCTAAATAAGTGATCAATGCGATAAAGTGATTAATGTGCAGAATTGACACTGCTACCATAGAAGGCTGTGGAGCCATACTATAGAAAAGTTCCTATGGGAAGACTCAATGCGTATGTAATATCCTGTAGGCATCAGGATGAAATCTTAGAGGTGGACAAATACCACTGGTTAGGGTGGAGAGTGTTTCTTCTGGTTCTACGCAGTTTACCAAGATTTGTCACTGTGTTGCCTAGGTGACGGGTATGTGATATGTGTGTGATATTGTCCTTCTTTATGGTTGTTTGGATTATGTGTCACGGCAAAATATGTGAAACAAGTGTGAAAAAAGTGTGAATGTGTAATAGGATTATGTGAATATGATGAATATGTTAATGTGATCTAATGTGAAATAATGAGAGTGAAACCATGTGAATATGTTCTTTATGAGTTGTGCTTTATGTTAAAAAAGCAAGCAAATAGTAGGTAAAATGGTGGTATATGAATGTGTTTAATGAGAAAGATGTCATGTTAGTATCATGAGTAGAGAGCTATTCTTATGTGCTTAATTTGTATTATGGACTTATACTTGGTTATGGACTTGTCATTATTACTTTATTGCTATATAGGTTGTGGCATGTGAGTGATGATGGAATAAGAATTACTTTTATCGCTGACTTTCCTTCTATATTTGTGTACATCTCTACCTACTGTGTTGTGTGGGTACATGTCCCACTGACGACACGCTTTATATGAATGTGGATTAGTATAATCGTACTGATATAAAGAGGGTCGTTACACCGTGCCATGGTTTTCCAACCCTGCTGGTCGTAAGGTCGCATCCTGCTTCTGTAACCCTTTCAGACGTTAGTTCCAATAGTATTACTAACGTAGGTCCTAATGCAATGGAGAGAAGAGGATGGAGTATAGAGGATGATACATATTGGAGAGAAGCCATACATACTTACACTTATTGCATGCAAACATGATCTAAAAGCTTACCTGCTACTTTGCAACTTTGCTCTACGATGCACTATTGATGTTGTAGTGGGGGCGGAAACAATGACACTGATGAGAAGGATCTTGCCAATGACAGCAAGGTGATGAACTCGAAAAAAATTGTTGGTGAAGGTCTCAAAAAAATTAATGGCATATAGGAGAACATATTGATGAAGAAGAAGGTAGCTTACCTGCTGCTTTGCTCGTCTGTGACACTGGTGAAGGAGGTGAAAAATTGAGAAATTTGGAGAAAACTTCTGGTGAAGAAGGTAGCTTACCTGCTGCTTCAGAGAAATATCTCTCAACATAAGTTTTTTAAGATCTAGCTGCCATATTTGGCAGCATTTTTTGGCGTTTCATTGGGCAAACGAAGACATGTTGGCCCACAAAAATAAGAAATAAACATGCCGATTCTTGCTTGCAATTTTAAAAGTTGTTAAAAAAGATTTGTGGTGCCATATTTGGATAGCACAGTATGTATTTTAAGAAGTTTTAAAGTTGATAGTTAATGGAAACCGGCTAAAAAAACTTCTGCCTAACATGTTTTGGCGTATGAATTGTAGAGTTTTGGCGTACATATAGATACGATTTCGAGGAAGATGTAAAACTGATAGAATGGACACTCGCTAAAGAAACTTCTGCTTGCCATATTTTGAAGTATAAGTTATAGAGATTTGGCGTATGTACATAGCTACAATTTTTTATGTTTAGGAAGAATTCTTCACGGTAGGTGGGAGTTGAAGTGCATTAAAATTGTGAGGAGAGATTTTTATGTTTGAGTTTGACGGCCTCAAGACTTAAAAATATTATATTAGTATAGATAATACATGCAGAAGTTTTCCTACAATGTATCATCGGATAATATCAGAAATAAACCGTGACAGGAATGTTATTTACGTAATTATCCTTATTAATATATGATAATACCATATGATAACATAAGAAAAATATTAAAAATGTAGACAGGATACGTAAGATTCTGAGTATCAAATATATATTATATAATTACCGAGGAAATCACAATTTGAGTCTCAACAATACGCTTCTCAAGTCAACCTAGACGTGTGGGTGGGAGTGCATGCATGCACGCCCACGTTGCCGGCCCATTTTGATTGAACCGGGTCGGCCGGCGCAGCCCACCGGACTTGACCCGGAAGATTTGCGGAGAATAGTTAACCGCCTCGGACTTGCTCTCCGCGTTCTCCATTTTATTATTGTTGTTGTTATTATTGTTATATTATTATTAATTTATTACCTATTAATTATTTATTAGGGTTCTGCTCGTGTTATGAAGGGAAGAGGACTAGACGATCGAGAGTCTAACCTGCATCATCACACAATCCATTCCCCAACTTGTCATGTAATGGCGTGGAAGTTTTTTTTAAAAAAAAGAAGAAGACGGAAGGGGGAAAAGTGTGGGAACCGGAGTTGGATGTTGCTTAACGCTAGCCCAAGTGCTGGGCTTGGGAATGTTTGTGTTTAGATGGGCAAGCAAGACATCTACTAGAAGCAATGCTAATCTACTCTTCCTTGATGGATGTTTCGGCGAGTTGCGAATCTCTGCATAAACTTATAACCCAAGTTGGTGTACCTAGTTAGAGCCTCATTTTTTTACATTACTTATTATAATAACTAGGTAGTTGTTGGGTCTATGCCAAGTGTGAGAAATTTAGATTCAATAGATGCTCAACTCACAATAATTAGTCCCTTTTCTCAAGGCAACCAAACCCCAAGTATATCATGATAGATCCCAATTCCAATTGAAGACTTAAATAGCAATATTTAGGGATACACATGTTACTTTGATAATATGTGTTAAATACATTTGTGTTTCCGTGATATTGATGAACATTAGCTAGACATATCTTATATATATCTCTATAGACATATCATTACCAGCTGCATGTAATAAATATCTTGGATGCATTAGTTTTGGGTCTGCCTTTTATTTACTAGATATATATTGAACTTTATAAGTGAATCTAGCTAGGCTAATTAAAAAGGAAAATTCTTAATCTCTGGTATATATAAAAGTGTCACATTGAAAAAACTCGGAACATCATATTTAATTGTAACACAGGATAAGAGATTTATTGTTAGATCATAAAGATATCCAAATCTAAGTTTTTTTAGGGACCCACCTTGAGAGTGCCATTTGTGGGATTTTGGGTGCTCTGTCCTTTTTCTCCTCCGCCTCCTAGGCTAGTAGGGATGCCTTCTAACTTTTCCAACCCGTAGGCCCCGGGCCTCTCCGGCAAAGAATGCCCTCGCATCGCTTTTTCTTAGAAGATAATAGGAAATTATTAACTCTGTCCCATAAACCGAAGTGCAAAACTTAATATACTACTATATAATGTGCCGTCAGTAAGAGCCTTTCCATATATGCTTACATTTATATGGGAAGGTTATTTTAATTAATTAACATCCCTATATAATATTTATACAATTCTACACATGCATGGGAGGGGTTATTCTTGTAGTGTACTTAACCAAACTTTCTTCCAAGCGTAGTCTACTCTATAATTCCCCAACGGAGGAGGGCTGCATCTATCTATGATCCATCTATCCCTGTCGGCCCTGCCAGCAGCAAACGGAGCTGTAAAACAAACACATGGCTGGCTTCCGATGGCGAATGCGATCAAGTAAAGAAAGAAAAGAAAGAACGAGCGCATGAGTGGACCGCACCCTTGACGTTAACCCGAGTCGGTGCCTTCCAACAATCACATGACTTGGTGACGGTTCTCTCTTCCTTTCCGGCCGTACCGCTCTACTTCTTGAAGGCTTCCGACAGCTAACTTGTTTCCGTCACCGGATCATTTGATCCATTCCACAACAGACCAGGCCAACACAGTCCTCTCTCTCTCTCTCTCTCTCCCCACCTACCTCTCTTCACTCGGCAAAAGTGGGGTCCACGCGTATTAACAGCGAAGCTCCCGGCGGCAACGTGAGGGTCTTCGCTTTCCCACGTTTACCCTCTTCTAGCCTCCGCACTCGGCCACGCGCTCGCCAGCCCCAGAGAGCGAACAACTGCCCGCAACCTTCCCCTCTCTCCCCCTCGCATGTCGCATCCATCTCCCGAGTCCTTATTAGTCCCCGCTCATCGCCCCTCCTCCGCTTCGCCTCTGCAACTGCGCCGGCGTACGTCAACCACGAGCGCCCGGCACGCGACCACGGCTACGACCTCTCCCTGTTCTCTTCCACATCTCGGCTGCACCCAGCCTTCTCTCTGACGATCTCAATGGGAAACTACATCTCCTGCACCCTGTCCGGGCCTTACGGGAGGCAGACGAGGACGACCAAGGTCATCTTCCCCGGCGGGGAAATCCGGCAGTTCGACGGGCCGGTCAACGCGGCCGAGCTTATGCTGGAAGCCCCCAACCACTTCCTCGTCAACGCCCGGTCCATGCAGGTGGGGAGGAGGTTCTCGCCGCTGAGCGCCGAGGAGGAGCTGGAGGCGGGGGACGTCTACGTCTTGCTCCCCATGAAGCGTGTCAACTCGGCGGCCACCGCGGGAGACATGGGCGCCCTCTGGATGGCGGCCAGCTCGGCGGCCAGACGGGCCTCCGGCGGGCGCGCGCGCATCCTTCCCGAGTCCATGCAGCTGGCGCCGCCGCCGGAGCAGAGCGGCAGCCCGGTGGGGGCGGCGGCCGGCTGCCAGGCGAGCGAAGCGCCACGGTTCTCCCTGGAGGACGTGGAGGGCGTGGCGACGGGGGAGTTCATGCACAGGCTTAGCACCTGCAGGTCGAGGAAGCCCATGTTGGAGACCATAGCCGAGGAGCCCGTCTTCTCGAGATAAAAGATGTTGTCCATCCCATTAATTTGATCCCTAGCTGCTTTCTTCCATTCTTCCCATTATGTGGGGACCCCTTTCTACCTTCTTAATATATTTTGATTGATTAGGGGGGCTGGAAGGGTGTGGAGTTCCAATCTGTTCATGGATTTCAATCTCCCCATGTGCATGACCACCAAGAAGTTGATGTCAAATCATGTGATATCTTCTTACATATATGTATGATTAATCATCATGTATGAGAAATACTTTGCGATGGACCGTATCCGGCTACTCATCCACAGACACAAATGGGAGGACCATACTATTAATATGATAGTAGGATATACCTACATATGTGTGCTGATCATTGCAGTTGAATATTTTTCTCGAGCACAAAATATTTCTCTTACCGTATATATGTACATGGAATCCAATGATCGACTGTTGGTTCAAAGATAAGTGTATTGTGTGTGAGAGGAGTCCGGTTGAGTCGATCGGTTAGAACTCTTGCTTAAAAGCAAGAGATCCCGAGTTCGATTCCTAGGGGGACTTACTTGATTTACATGCAATCCTCGAGTGTGTAGATCTAGAGTTTTTCCGGTCAAGTGGGGTAAAGACAATATATACGGATACATGGAAAGTAGGAGCTGCCAACTCTTGATCTTGGAGTTCACGAACACCAATCTCTAAGCCCACAAAACTACACGGGACGGGATTTCCTCGTTACAAAAAAAAGTGTATATTTGTGTGACTAATCACCATATATGTCAAGTTTTAGATGGATTAGCTGTACACAGATGAAATTGGGGCAACATACCTTGTATCTTTATGGCAACTTTTTCTCCTTTTGATTTATGTTAGATAGTCTGGCTATTCCAATGATGAATTATGGGCATTTAACATGTTCCTATGGCTTCTAGTTATTTTCCAATGGTTAATTTCTGAGATCCACCCCGTGGAGATTAAGTACACATTTGGCCCAACGGCGGTTTAATTTGTGATGCCCACATTCGGAAATAGCTTCCCTGCGAGAGTAACGGAAAGGGGAGATTTGGAGTCCACAGGAGATCCCGGATCGTGATCCTAAGATAACTCTTGCAAGGCATGCAAGTTTCATGATGAGTAGTTATCTTCTTTTATCTTATTATCCTAGTTGTCGTGGACATACCAATCTCTAGCACTAGGTTGGAGAAAACCCATTACAATCCTAAAATAAATATTGGGATTCTTCCAGTACTCTAAGAGGAGGCCGGACAGTAATAGAAGCTATTCACCCACACCTCTGAAAGCTTTTTACCTTCTTCTTTCACATGTCACCTAACTTGAGTTTCAGATGACTCTTTCTTAGGAGATGCCTTGTGAGAGTCCTCTCACCACTTATCCATATATGTAAGATAGAGCTTGCACTTTGTTTTCCTAATATCATCATTATTGTGGTTAGTCACATATTGAAAATTCATGGTAGTTTCATCTCTATATATGTGGAGAATTCTCTCAATTTATTATTTAGATTTGGGGTTAAAATTGGAGCCTTTAATATGGTATCAAACTCAATTTACCTATTGGATCATCTCTTCATATGTGGGCATTTGTTCCTACCTTTGTTACACCTCAAATTAATTGGTTTGGCACAAAGAGTTCGAACTTCTAACAATTATCATCATCTTTGTCATCATCAACATGGGGAACAGACGACCAAAGATCTCATCCCCACTTTCCAATCTCCGCATTTTTACGTCCATGGGAACCCAACATGCACATGCTCACCCTCTGATGTTGGAGAGGAGGGGGTGAGAGGGGAGTTTGATTCATTTGGCAACGCGGTTAAAAAAGTAAAAATCGGCAAATGCTGATTTTGTAAAAGTTATTGATGGAGCCCCGCTTTTGGTCAGATTCTGCCGTCGCCTAAAAATTTCAAAATATGGAAAAGCGATTAGAGACCCGCTTTTGAATTGTGGAGAGAGAAATATCTCTATATCTCTCCTCCATCCAAAATCTCACCTGCACGCAAGTCAATGTCGTGCAAGTGTGTTTGGAAATACTGAAAGTCATGTCAAAGATTTTGGACCTAAAATCTCTCCCAAAAATATTCTCAAACGACGCCTTAATACTTAAAAGGCAGGAGTTTTTGGGGCTGGCTATTAGTTAAAAACTAGTCTAGTCTTTAGTTTGCTAATCCCACATCAGCTTTTAAGAAGATAATCCTGTGTTTACAAGGCCAACCTTTACCTCTTAACTACATGCAATCTATCCTGTTCAAAGTTGATGTCCCAAGTGTGGACCTCATGTATCTCTCAGATTTCACGTCTCACTGTAAACTAATCATTTAAATATTTACTACATACCATTAAGCTTTCACCAATATTCTTAAACATGCATTCGGCTAGCCCTTTTCTTTTTCTTATTGGGACATGGTCGAAAGGAATAGTTCTCTTCCACATGCAAATCGTAGAGTCTTTTACGAAATATCATAGAAATGAGATCAGCTAGCTGAAAGCACACAGGAAACGCGTTTGCGTGGTCTTTCTTTTTGCAACCCGTCTACATGCAGATGTCATTCTCTACTCTGCTTGTTATTGTTTTCAGTGGGCACATCATATATCATATGAACAGGTCCAAGCAGTTTGACGTCCTAGAAGTCAAACATTGTTAACAAATAAACAACTGGGTGTGTCGACATCTCTTGTCTAATCGACAAGAAGTTCTCGATAAATGACACTATCTCTTGGGAGTAATAAATTAACTCTTTCGGTTCGTAACTCTTCTTTGGACAACGCCCCTGTTAACACTTGAGAGGGAGTTTGAAACTTTGCTCTCCTGAAGCTTAAGATTTTCTTTTATCATACCTGTTAATTCCCATTGGCAGGATGGTGCTTGTAATCCTTCTCTGGGTGTCAAATAGACATAATTTTAATTGCTTATCTGAAGATGCCACTTTCTCTCTGTTCTCACTACGTGGCCGCTCACTCTTGTGTTTCCCTTGTCTACTGACGTGCTGACTGCGGCAGGTAATATTAGGATAATATCCATATTTTTTTCTTCAAGCTTTACCGTTTCTCTTTATTGGTTTGATGCTTTCCCTTTTAAAAAAATTACCTTTCTCTGGTCTCTGTTTCAGATCCTCTCTCTCTCTCTCTCTCTCCCCTCACTCTGCTACTACCTAAGAATGGTTTTTTTAGGTCATAATTTTTTTTCACTTTGCCATTTATTTTGAACTGATGTTTATTTCACTTTGTCTCTTCTTGCAAGTTTCAAATTCATTTCCATCGTAAAGGTGTCTAACTCGTAGCACCATCCACTTTTTAGGGGGAAAGAAAAGATTTTCTTTAAAAGAAAATTGAAGCATATGATACCTATCAGGACAGGACAAAAAAATTAGAAAGTTTTGCAGGTAGAATGCCCTTTAAGCCACATAAATGGTCTGAACAGAACAAGAAATTATGCAGCAAAAAAAAAAAAAGAGCTCACCATGAAGTCCATCTAATTATTCATCAACAGTGGGAATGGGGAACCTATCCTTGATGGTTATCCGATTGACTGCTTCATAAATCTACACACAGAAAGCCATCAAAAAATTTTTTTTGGGACCAAGAGCACAGGAGATGAGAAAGGGCTTGTACTAATTCCGAGGACACCTGATGAAAGCAGATCAGCCACAACACCCTCAGTCCCAGCTTTTTGAAAAATGTGAGTTGTATCTACGGAGGAACATAAACGGCTCCTCGCCCTGAAAATAAGTTAATTCGGTGATCTTGAGCTCTTGGCCCTGCAAACGTACCAAGATACTTGCTTGAGAAGATTGAAGACGGAGACAATAAAGCTGCAACAAAGTGTCTTTTCAACTTTTCTCACCTGCTCTCTTGATGTCGTTCTCTCCAACTAACCTGTTCGGAGGAGGCATCAGTGCTTGAAGCGAGCCCTCTGAGTCTGAGCCTCCTATACAGGATCTCATATGCAACTCAGAGAAATCCCAAGTAATCAGGACAAAGAGTTTTCAACCCATTGGGCTCCCAACTCAGCAGCATCAAATATTCCTTCCAAGGGAAATAAATAAAAATTAATGGTGAGTGGATGCCCATGCAATAACATTTGACTGCCTTGTTTCCTGCGCTTGATAGCCTTTTAGTAACAACCGCATCAGCTTGACTTCTCTGGATGTTTGAAATCCTCAACTTTCTTGCCACCTGCTCATTTGAAAAATTGTGAGTAGAGTCGACCCACACTACGACTGAATCCTGGCCAATTTTGCCCTTTTACTTTCGTTGCTTGAAGACTGTGTGAGATAGCACGGAGGGATAAAGCTGGAGTTTCTTCTACCATTTTCAATGGAACAGCATCATTTTAAGTCTCGACATCAAGGTCATCCTTATCTACACGACAATTTTCTATATAACACAATTATAACATAAACCCTTATTTCATCTTTCATTTAATTCATCAAGGGCCATCCTTTTGATAGGCGAGCCTAGTGGCATGTTGGACTGGGTAGTAACTGGAGTGGGTGTTGACATAATTTTCTTCGGCTCTGGCAGATTTTGTGGCCTTTGGTGCAGTAACTTGTAGAGGCAAAGCAGTCACTTTCAGCTTTAATAAAATCTTTCAACCCACTAACACAGCAACTGACCTGTTGGCCAGAGGACATTCTATCTAGCATAACTAAAGCGTGGCCGTTCGTCTTCTGAATCTAATAAGGGTTCTTGTCTTCTGAATCTAATAAGGATCCGAATCCAACTCTACCAACCCATCAATCCGAAGACTCAAAAGGGTAAATTATAAGGTCTAGTGGGAATTTAAGGAAGTAAGATGCAACATGTATTGATATTTAAATATTCACACAATCACATTTACATATGCACACATGATTATTTTGTCTCAGAATATGACATCAATTCAAAAATAAAGTACATCATCTTGGGAAATATCCCGAGGTGTATAAAACCGTCAAGCTGCTAGAAGTAGAAGAGTCCACACTCACTATTGCAAGTCGGTGTGGGGTTTGGAACTAGCTTACTCACCCTCACTTGAAAGGGAAGTAGGAGAATGAGCCTCACAATTTCATTGACTGAATAGGGAGACCCCCAAAAACTCAAAGCAAGTCACGCATATAGAAATTAACAGTTAAACATGCTATAATTGAATAAGTGCATCTATTAAACAATAACCCACACCAAGCAAAATTCTAGTGTCCAAGTAAATCATGAGCTACTTGGCATGATGCCACTATTTGGATCACGAAATCTGGCCTGCGGAAGCCAATTAGTAGTAAACCACACATGCATAATTCGATTGTCACTCCACGCCTGACATCCTGCTGGCCCATGAGGCAAGTGGAGACTACACAACACAATACCTGCAGTTTGTCCAAGCTGCAGTCTCACACCTGTCTATCTCAACTGGGTTTCAGAGCCCAAATAGTGGCGCAAGTGAGAAAACCACAAGACTAACTGGGGACCAAGGACTACAAAGTGTGCAATTCCCTCAACTACGTGTGCACTCAAATAGACAACAATATGCTATCCCAGGCCATCTTCCCCTTGCCCGAGAAAGGCACAACAGAGGGTGAAGGGGGGGGGGGGGGGGGGGGGGTAGCATCTAGAAATATGGCACCAACCTTTACCTAGTGCACACAACACAAGCACCAAATCTCATAAATGCATACAGTGTAAGGTACACACAATATCAAGGTACTTGACAAGTGAGGTATTAGGTAAAATCACATAGCGTCGATACAACATGACTTGATAAAAGTACATCATGGAATCATTCACATCACAATACTACATCTGTGGTGGCCATTTCTAGCCACTTATGTTCGCAAGGCCCATCATGATCCTACAAGCGGGCGTGGCCCCTTCGGCGAGGTGCCACATGTCAACGGAAAGGGCCTATAGATCCCAAGCACGGTCTCTGCGCCCGAACACCGTCAGGATCCTGGGGGTTGTCTCCAGACACCCCCAGCCTATTTAGTCTAGGTGTTGTCCACCGAACAGGCCCCGCTCGAAGCTTGTCATGGTCCCGCTGGCATAAATTACACCCAGGCACCATGCACCGAATAGCCGGACCAGCCACAGAGCAAGCTGCCTGTTCGGCACCTTCCAGCCAGAAGGGTCCCAACACCGCGTCGCTTCCTTGCGACGGTTATAATTGCTGCGCAGCATGCGTCCCACGATCAGGAGATGCATTAACCACAGGACCCCTCAATGGGCACCTCAACGCATAACTCCCCGCTAAGGGTGCCGACCGCCGTGCCCTTTCCGGTGTCATTAAGGGACGACCCGTCCCACTTCTCCAGCACCTTCGCCTACAAAAGGACCAGGTGAACCTCCATGCAGGGGTACGCAATCGAGAACACCCACACTCGTCCTTGTTGAACCACTCTTATATTTTACCCTTATATTTTGGTGATAACAAAATTTATGATTAATTAATTATTATTAAAAATATTTAATATCATTTTTTCTTAATAAATATAAATTTATGTGATTAATTAAATATTAAATATATTTAATATCATGTTTTTCTAATAATAAATTAAATATCATGTTTTTCCAATAAATATAAATTTATGACATTATTGCCGTGTGATTTGCACTAAAAAGATAAATCGATGTCCATTCAATATGCACCGATTTTAGTTTACAAAGTGTCATAACGATTCACTCTCATAAGGATTCACTCTCATAACGATTCACTCTCATAAGGATTCGATAAGTGACTCTCATAACGATTCGCTCTCACATCGATTCGCTCTCATAAGGATTCGATAAGTGACTCTCATATCGATTCGCTCTCATATCGATTCGCTCTCATAAGGATTCGCTCTCATAAGGATTCGATAAGTAACTCTCATATCGATTCGCTCTCATATCGATTCGCTCTCATAAGGATTCACTCTCATAAGGATTCGATAAGTGACTCTCATATCGATTCGCTCTCATAACGATTCGCTCTCATAAGGATTCAATAAGTGACTCTCATATCGATTCGCTCTCATAAGGATTCACTCTCATAAGGATTTGCTCTCACATGGATTTGCTCTCATAAGGATTTGATAAGTGACTCTCACATGGATTTGCTTCTCACATGGATTTCATAAGTGAAACATGGATTTGCTTGTAAAACATGGATTTCACTTAAACATTGATTTCCTTTATATTTCAAAATATTTTTTGGCATCTAGTGAAAAAGTCAAATATTCTTGATTTGCGCAATCCTCTATCTTTCTGACAGGAGATCTTTTTGCTTATCTCTCTAGATCTCTTCTTTCCTGCCAACAAAAAGGGGATTACTTACTACATCTGGGTGACAACAGGAAACATAGAGGTATAAGCCTTTTTGACAGAAACACTCTTTTAACTAAACACTTTCTTCTATGCTTGCAGACCTCGTAGACTACAAAATATCAGAAGAAAGAGAAGATGAGCAACGGCTAGAACTCCAACGGATTTATTCAAATTGCTCATATAAAAGATGAAGCAAGGCTGAAGAACAAAGAAGAGAGCTTTCCTGAAAATCTTTGGAGGAGTGTACAACCAGTGAGGAACCTCAACGTCACATACACTCAAAGAAAGAGAGAAAGAGCCTGAGCCAAGAAGAAGCATGCAAAAGCGTCTCAAGCTTTCAAGCCTTCAAGCTTTCTTTTCTCTTTTCATTCTCTCTCTGAGCTCATTGTAAATTTGGGGGAGAGTCCTTGACTGTGAGCTAGTTCTTAGTGTTCATCTTGTAATAGCTCTCGGTTTGATCTTTCTTTTCTAAGAAAGATTTTTGTCCAGCTGTAGGACTATATACAGTGTAGAACCTATCTAGGGGTTTGTGTCTAGCAGAACTACACTGGGGTTTGTACCAGGAGGTTTGCTTCTGAGCCTGTAAAAGAAGTGGGCTGCCTTCTTGCCCGAGAAAGAGAAGAAGACCAGCTGGGGTGCTGGGTGTTGTAGTGTCCTTGAGGGGGACTGTACCCTTGGTTAGTGAAATCCCAAGAGGTTGCTTGGGGATTGGACGTAGGACTTCAATGTGGGAAGGGCCGAACCAGGATAAATTCCTTGCGTCATTTATGTGATTGTTTATTTGCTTCCACACTGCTACTCTTTATCACACTAATCTAACCAAACTTTCAAGTGTTAATTTTCTGTGTTTAAGTTTCTATTTCAGATTTCAGAAAAACCTATACACCCCCCCTCTAGGTTAGCTTGCTACTGTACCAAAAGGGCCAACAGTCCTCACACGATTCACACATGAGAACCCCCTTATCTTCTAACCTCTCTAGTCTCGTACTGACTTAGGCATCAGAGGGTTCTCCCCGGTTGAAATTCGGCCCCCCCTGATTCCGTTCTGATTTTGCAGGCTTCTGTCTGCACCGGAGATCGTCTTCCCATCTTCTCCAGTGGAGGCCCGTTTGGCTCAAGCCCAAACAAGAAAACACCACCACAGTTTGGCGCCCGTCTATGGGAAATGACATCAGTCATGGCTCGCGGACGTTCCTCTCACCAGAATCCAGGCAGCCAGGTGACTAGGTCGCGACAGTCATGTGCAGACTCACGCGATCGAGGCCCCCCTGTTGATGTCGCCATCACCCCCGCCGGCAGGCCCGACAACGTTCCCGCTGCTTCTGTGCCCGCAACCGCCCACGCAATGGCAGAACTTTGAGGGCAAATGCAGCACTTGGTAGGAATCTTCCAGGGCCTCCAGGCCCAATTAGCCAGGCAACCATCCCTGGTGATCCCTCCGCCACTGGAGCAGTAGGCGGAGTCATCTCATCGACGGTCCCGCGCCCCTCCGGCGCTGCAGGAGCAACATGCAGAATTGCCCTGGCAATCATGCAGGGCACCTTCATTGCACCGGACACCGAAACTACAAGATAATTCACCTCGTCGTTCGGCGGTGGTCCTGCCTGCCCTGCGTTCCGTTGTTGGAGCCAACTCGCACAGGTCCCGACGAGAGGAGTCCGTCCACTCCGACCAGGAGTTGGCCAGACGCCTTCATCACGTCGTCGACCTCGAGTGCCGTGTGGACGTGATGGTCAAGCGAGCAGAGGGCAAGGCTCTGGTGGATGAAGACTTGGACTTCCGTACCCCGTTCACGATGGAGATCCTGGAAGCTCGGGTCTCCCCCAAGCTCCCTCTGCCCACCATTGCGCCCTACGATGGCACCACCGACCCCGCAGATCACATTCATGGCTTTGAGTCACATATGGTGTTCCACGGAGCATCAAATGCGGCCAAATGCTAGGCCTTCCCGGTCACCCTGAAGGAGACCGCGCGAGCATGGTTCGAAGCCCTCCCCGTGGGTTCCATCTCTTCCTTCCACCAGTTGAAGAAGTCCTTCCGGGACAACTTCCTAGGTGGAAGGTCTCAGCCGCGCATAGTGGCATCTCTTCTGTCTGTTCGGCAGAAGAAAGGCGAAGTGCTATGGGACTACGTCAAGAGGTTCGGGACCGAAGAGCTCCGCATTGCTCGCCTTGACGTCCCATTAGCCACCAGTGCCCTCATCCAGGGCACCCGAGATGGCTTCCTTCAAAGCACGTTGGGGGTGCAGCAGCCCTCCACTCTTGCCGAGCTGCTCTCTACTGCTCAGCACCATGCGACATGCGAGGAGAGCCTGGCCACTGGTCGAGCAGAGCAGGGAGATCAACCGGATAAGAAGAGGCCTTCCGACAATGGTTCCGACCGCGATTGGAAGAAAGGCCGTCGCAATGGGGACTCGCCGCGCCGACCTCGCCCCTTCACCGACTACACCCCGCTCACGGTGGCTCCCGAACAGATCCTGGCCGAGATCCGAGATGAACCTTATGTTCAGTGGCCACCAAGGATGCGCTCTGATCCCTGCAGGCACAACCAGGACAAGTATTGTCGCTTCCACCGTGACCACAGCCACAACACCTCTGAGTGCCGCTAGCTCAAGGATGAGATCGAGTCCTTGATCAAGCGCGGCTATCTTGGACGGTACGTGTGCTGTAATGAAGACCGCCCAAGACGCCGAGAGCGAACCCCCGAGCAGCCCATCAACAATGAGCCCAATGGGCAGAAGATCAACGTGATCGCAAGAGGTTTCGGCGCTGGCGGAGAGAGCAACTAGAGCCGACGCGACTACGCTCGGTGGGTGCACTTGGTGGATAGGCCCCCGGCACCTCGCCCAACCCTTATTCCCCTAGTCCCGTACGCGCACGATCCAAGGAGGCTATCACCTTCTCGGATGAAGGTCTTGTAGTTGTGTCCACTCCGCACACCGATGCGTTGGTCATTTCGACCACCATCAATCACTGTACCGTGCGCAGGATTTTGGTGGATAATGGAAGTGCACCGAATGTGTTAGCTTATGATTGCTTTTTGCTTATGGGTCTAAAAACTGACCAGCTCACCCCAGTAAGGTCTCCTCTGTTCGGCTTCTCGGGGGTTTCAATTCAACCCATGGGACGAGCACGCCTCCCAATTACTCTTGGGACGGCTCCGAAGAGTGTGATCAAGATGGTGGATTTCTTGGTTATTCGAAGCATGCCCAGCTACAACGCCATCCCGGCAGGGGCCTGATCGGTTGAATTAAGGCTGTTCCTTCATCCCTCCATCAGAAGATGAAGTTTCCCACTCCGTGTGGGATTGGCGAGGTGCTAGGCAGTCAACGCGAGTCTCGAAGGTGCTATGTCCTCTCCTTAAGAGAACAAATAGCCCCTCGCGGCACCAGCAACTACTCCCCACCCCGCCGATCAGCCTTCCACCAGTAGAGGCACACCTGCGGAAGATCTGCTTCCTATTCGGGTGGACGACGACCCCGAACACGTCCTCTATATTGGCGCACTGCTGTCGGAAGCCGAACAGCAGTGCTACAAGGCCTTCCTGCTAGCCAATTTAGACGTGTTCATGTGGTCAGATGAAGAACTGCCCAACATACCCCTAGAGGTGATGGTGCATCGCCTTCGCCTGGACCCGAAGGTGCCTCCGGTCCAGCAAAGAAGGCGACTCGTCAACCGTGAATGGCAGGTCGTGATCCAAGATCATGTTGTCAGAAGCCGAACCGTTGGGCTCCTCCGAGAAGCCCAGTGCCCAAGATGGATCTCCAATGTGGTCCTCATGCACAAAGTCAACGCAAATGGTGCGTATGTATGAACTACAAAGATGTCAACAAAGCCACACCCAAGGACAACTTCCCTCTGCTGCACATCAACCAGTTGGTGGACGCCATGTCTGGTCATGAGCTTCTCAGCTTTTTTGGACGCGTATTCTGGTTATCACCAGATCAGCATGCATCTTCCAGACCAGGACGCCACCACGTTCGTCACCGACCTGGGATTGTACTGCTTCACAAAGATGCCTTTTGGTCTGAATAACGCAGGCGCGACGTACCAACGATTGGTCAATAAGATGTTCGAGCAACAAATTGGGCGCAATATGGAAGTCTACGTCAACGATATGTTGGTTAATATGCTCCCGAGCGCCGACCACATCGCCGACCTCGAGGAGACGTTGCAATTTTGCGGAGGTACAATATGAAGCTCAATCCCTCTAAGTGTGCGTTCGGAGTACGCTCAGGTAAGTTCCTTGGTTTCCTTGTATCCAATAGAGGAATAGAGGCCAACCCTGAGAAAATCCGGGCCATACTAGAGATGAGCAGTCCTAAGACAGTCCGCGACGTCCAGAGGCTCATTGGACGCCTTGCCGCGCTCAATCGTTTCATGTCTCGAGCAGAAGAAAGAAGTTTTAACTTCTTCAAGTTGCTGCAAGTCCCTAAAGGTGCCTCACAGGAAGGGGGGCATGTACGTGGACCAAGGGCTGCGAAGCAGCCTTCATCAAGCTAAAGGCGTACCTGGCAGCCCCACCTGTTCTCTCAAAACCTGTGCTCGGGGAATCCCTGTTCGTGTACCTTTCGGTTATCGAACACTCCATCAGCGCAGTCTTGATCAGAGAAGAGACAGCGGCACAACATCCGTCTACTACATCAGCAGGGTCCTTCAAGAATCCGAAAGAAGGAACCCTCAAGTACCGAAGCTCGCTCTGGCACTGGTGACTGCCGCACGGAAGCTTAGGCCATACTTTCAGGTCCATCCAATTACGATCCTCACCGACCAGCCACTGAAGCTTATTCTTCAGCGCCCGGAGGCTTCCGATAGGCTCATCAAATGGACCATCGAGCTTGGGGAGTTTGACATCAGCTACTGTCCGAGGACAACTATCAAGGCACAAGCATTAGAAAACTTCGTGGCAGAATGCACCCTTCCGGCCGAGCAGGATTCCCCATTGGCTAACGAGCCCCCATGGGAGCCCTATGTCGATGGATCTTCTTGTGTCACAGGAAGTGGAGCAGGCTTGGTTCTTTCCTCCCCATAGGGTCTTGAGTTCCAGTATGCCCTAAGGTTTCACTTCGCCTCCTCCAACAACGTAGCTGAGTACGAAGCACTCCTGTCCCGAATCCGAATTGCTAGACACCTCAGAGCACTCCGACTACGGGTCTTCAGTGATTCACAATTGGTTGCCAGCCAGGTGAATAGACACTTTGAAGCAAGGGATCCCCGCCTAGCGCAATACCTTAAACAGGTCAAGAGTTAAACAGAGGGCCTCCTTTACTTCGAAGTCATACATGTCCCACGGGAGTAGAACGCACGGGCCGATGCACTCGCCAAACTGGCATCTTCAGGCGGCATCGCCTCCTCTTGTTTCGTGTTCATAGAAGAGCTCACCTCGTCGAGCACTGAAGTGGATGTAGCAGCTATTGAGGCTGGCCCCCCAGCGCCAAGCTGGATGGATCCCCTCATGGCCTACCTGCTTCGAGGAGAGCTTCCACCCGACCAAAGCGAAGCTCAAAAAATCAAACTACGCTGCCAAAGGTACACCCTCGTCGAAGGACGTCTGTACAGGAGATCCCTCTCAAGACCTCTTCTACGGTGCCTTAACCCCATGGAGGCTGCACCGGCTGTAGAGGAGGTCTATGAAGGGTTGTGCGGAAGCCACCTGGGGGGTAGAACGCTGGTGCGCAACATCATTCGAGCAAGATTTTGGTGGCCTTCCCTGCAAAAGGACTGCATGTCCTTCGTTAGGAAGTGTCCAGAGTGTCATAAGTTCGGGCAGCTCATTAAGCAGCCAGCTGAGCAACTTCACACCCTGTTCGAACCATGCCCTTTCGCCAAATGGGAGATTGATATCCTGGGTTCGTTCCCAGAGGCTCAAGGGCGAAAGAAGTTTCTGTTCGTGGCCATCGACTACTTCACTAAATGGATCGAGGCCGAACCCATTTCTGCCATCACCGATCAAGTCGCGTGGAAGTTCGTCTGGAACAACATCCTCTGCCAGTTTGGTGTTCCAAAGGTGATCACCTCAGACAATGGGAAGCAGTTCGACAGCACCTACTTCAAGCAGAAATACTCTGAGCTCGGCATCTACAACCACTTCACCTCAGTTGCACATCCCCAGGCAAACGGTCTGGTCGAGAACGCCAACCGAACATTGTTGCACGGGATATGCACAAGAGTTGAAGCTGCAAGTGGTTCATGGATCGATGAGCTCCCCAACGTGCTATGGTGTCATCGAACAACAACACGAGTGGCCACTGGGGAGACACCCTTTCACTTGGCCTACTGCTCAGAGGCTGTGGTACCATTAGAAGTAGCTCTCCCCACTATTCGGACAACTCACTTCGACGAGGCTGCCAACAACCGCGCACTGCGGGAGAACCTCGATATGCTTGGCGAACGCCAAAGCGACACCAGCATTAGACTGGTATCCTACCAATAGCGACTTGCACAATACTACAATGCCCGAGTTCGGGAGCGGCACTTCTTCGAAGGTGACATAGTTATGCATCGCTGCTCGACGTCGGATCCCTGAAGAGCAGTCGGTAAACTCGTCCTTAAATGGGAAGGGCCTTATCAGGTCACCCAGGTTCTCGGAAAAGTCTCCTATAAGCTAACTACTCCTGGTGGCGAAGCCATACCAAGAACCTGGCATGCGTCTAACTTGAAGGCTTACTATTTATAAAAGCCTCCTGGTTAGCATCCTACTTCTATCGTTCCCATTCTTTCGGTCAGCTTGAGAAGGTATCTGAGACATCCTTATTCCCAGCTGTTCAGATTGAAGGGATAGGGCGATACCTCCAAGTAAAAAGGTGTTTCACATAAACCCCTAGTCGGAACTTTCTCACAGTTCTAAGAGACCTGTGCGGTAACTCTTAACCCTTGCAATGGACGAATTTTGATTCGGGCAGAACAAGCGTAAAGGAATGGAGATAGAAAAAGCGAAGCCATCTATGAACCTAAAGGTGGATCTATTCAGATTCTTCTTACAAAAAGCTCACTGAGGTTGAGCTACAAAGAAAAAAGAGAAAAGAAGATATAGTCATGGAGCTTGCTCGGAGGGACCTGCGTGACTGCTGCCGAAGGACATCCGCCTCGACTGGAAGTGCTCGAAACGCACTCCATCTAGGTGCGGATCCTGAGTCCATCTTCGGCACTCCTTGAGTGCAGCCTCAAAGGCCTCGCAAGCGTACTCCAGCGTGGCTAGCCGCTATCCCCGGTCTTCTCTAGCACCAAGTCCCACCTTATAACAAAGTGCGCCATATTGCTCCAAGTCTTCCTTGAAGCTTGGCCCCGCCTTGTATTCGGTAACACCGCGGGCCTTAGCCTCTGACGGAACGTTGGAAAGTCCCTCCTTCTCTGCCCGAGCGATGGCTAGGTTGAGCTTGGAGGTGTGAAGCGCCTCTTGGAGGTTCTTCGCCTCCTCTTTCAGCTCAGTTTCTCGTGCCTTGTGCTGGGCCTCAAGCTCTTTGCAGAAGGCAAATTTGGCCTCCCATATATGCTTGTGGTTCTGCCCGCGCTCAGCCAGCCGCTTCAGCACCTCGAGCAACTTTGAGACGTTCTCTGTCAGCGCCTCCATGTCGACGTCCTCGGTGCGGCACCCCGCTCGGTAGACCTCCCCCGAGGGCTCGGGAGTATCCTCTGAGCTTAACCCCTAACACCACGCCAACACTTCTAACTGTGACGCGGTGGGCTATGGGGGGAGATCCTTGGGGGTCCTTCCCTGAAAGCACTCCAGGGCTGCCTCCAGATCTGACACCGAAGGCGGCATGTGACGGCCCTCATTATACCGGTACGGTTATACCAACCCACGTCGGTATAGCGAGTGCTGCCACAGTGGGACATTTACCCAAACGATACGTACAGCTGAGATACACGCGAATATACAACAGAGTAGCGGAAGTAAAAGACAACAGTCTCCATTCATTCATCATCCACATTAAACATACATGCAATTCGCAATTAACATAAAAAGGAACTAAAGTTCACATAAATTAAATTGCTGAAATGGAAATACAATTGTCCACACTTTTACATTCTTTTCATAGTACTCTAATACAATGTTCAATTACATACTATGAAATACACAATCTCAAAGAAACTCCCAATGTTAGCTAATCTCCGCGCTCGGAGTCCGTCTCTGCTGCCTCCTCCAAAGGTGCCACGTCACCATCTACACCTGTACGCCGAAGCAAGGAGTGAGTCCAAGGACTCAGCAAGCAACACTACTCATGATATACACGTACAAGTCCTAGTGGTTTCTACATGCACATTTACAATTTTGCAACACCTAGCATGCTAGCCAATTCAAGTCTCAACCTATCATGAAAGTTTTACAATTTTATACATGAATCATGCTTTCAGATTTCTAAAGAAAATGAAATTCACCTATCACATGATCTCGATTCAATTTACTCATGGAACTTTAATAAAGAGCTAAAACATGAGAGCTATCAACATGAACATTTTACATACATGAAAGGGAACACAACTAGCATGGGTTTTTCATATTTTTAAACACCTACATAGACCTTTTCACATGCTTTAGGTTGCTGATTTCATATGGTTTCATGACTGAAAACCTATGCATGAGAGCTACAATAATGCATAAAACATATCATGTTAACAACCATTCATGCTATCTTGTGCCCGTGTTCACTAATTATCCCTAACATGGATTCTAGACATCTTTGCACATTAAACAATGATAATAACATGAATTTACTGAATTCACATGGTTTCAGATTTGTCTCACATAGGTTTCAATAACATATTTCACATTTTAGTTTCACATTTTCTTTACACGAATTTCCTCTTTCACATGGTTCACTTTACACATACACATTCACATTGTCACTTACACATTTACACATGGACACATACACATTACATTTCACATTACACATTTTAGGTGCCGTGACACATAGTCCAAACCACCAAAGAAGGACATATACACATCACATTACACATAGACGCCATCTAGGCATTCCAATGGCGACTCTTGGACTGCGCAGACCGGGAGAACAAGTCTCCACCCTAACCAGTGGTACTTGTCCACCTCCAGGATTTCCCCCTAATGCCCTTAGGGTCACTTAACACACTGAACTTTCTCAGGGGGACTTTTCCCTGATACAGCTCCACTGCCCTCTACGGAAGCAGTGTCACATTGGCACAGTTACACATTTACACATTTACCGTTTTACACATGGTTTTACATTTTACACTTTTCATCACATTCACTTTCTCACTCACATGAATATCTCTGTTTTTCCTAACATGGTACTACAGAATTTCAAGAGTTTAACACACAGTAAACACACTAATCATGTTGGTTTTAGACCATAACTAATCACATTACGATAATATGCATAAATTATCACATTCACATGAAAAATACATAACTTTTTATTTACTGATCCAAACGACCTGAAATTTTAACCACATGCTGTTTTCGGGTTCAAGATTATACCCTCAATTTTTCAGATTTTTCTGAGCTACATGGAATTTACAGTAAATAAAACACCTAATTAGCATGCCATTCACAATTTAATTTAACATGGGGTTTAACACATCTTGCAATTTACCACTTACTGTTTTAAACAGAGGCTACTAATATTACATGATTTGAGAATACGAAATTTCCCTAAAGCATACATCTATGGATTTCATCACAACCATTCTTGCATGCTTTTATTTTACCAAGCCGGATTTATTAGCAAATTACACAAGCATGGATAAATTACCAAAATTTCAAACACATATACTGACCCACTAACCTTCATGATCAGACCAAAACCAAGGCATTCATACTAATCCTAATCATGAAACATGGATTTGCAAGAATCTCAATAAGTCATGCTCACAAGTTTAAGGGATACCATTTCCCACATTCACCATCACACCCCACATTCATTCACACATCACAATTAACACTATACATAGAGTATAAGGTTTACCATATATCCTCATCACGGAAACCATATCGAAATTAATGTAGAGGAAGGGCAGAACAGTTCACTGTTCTGTCCTGAGGAACTTGGCGGCGGTCTCTGGCCGCTGACTCAGGGTCAGCGGCATGGTCGATGGACGCCAAGCATGATCTGGGCGTCCAGGGACCTTGCCGTCGAATCAGGTCTGTGCAGAAACACAGACCCGAGCTCTGAAACTTGGGTGAATGGGAGGGTCTAGGACTCGAGGAAAAATGCTCAAAAATCATAAAACCGACCTAGACTCATAAGGGGACATCATGGGTAGGTCACTTGCCTTTCAAAAATTCTCCAAGGGATTAGGGCTCGGTGAAGACCTCCTTGGGCAGTCCCAAGAAAGTTGCAGAAAGGCCTCCAAGATCACCTTCCTCCGGGTTCTTGGATGAGCTCCACAGCAAGGGGACGATGGGGAAGCCTTCTCCTTTGCTCCAGCTTCCTTCTTGTCGGGGAAGATGGCCGGATCAACCTCCAAGGGGTCGGATTTTTGGGTGCCAAGGTGGGGTTTTCTCACAGTTTTCTCTCTAGGGTTTTTCCTCTCTCTTTTCTCCTCTTGCAAGGGTGAAGGGAAGAGTGGGGAGAGCCATTTCGGGTTCAGACCTAAGGAGAGTCTCTCTCCCACTCACTAGGGTGATAGGACACCCTCAGAGCCGTTGGGGACATCCCCCAATGGGTGGCCATACCTTGTTTCAGAAGCTTGCAGCTCTGCTGCGCATGCAGGTCAGAGAAATTGGCGTCCATATCGCTGGACGCCAGGATGAGTGTTGGCGTCCATGTCTGGACGCTGACACCACCTAAACGGCCTGGGGTTGACGCCAAGATGGCCTTCGGCCAGAACTCTAAATTATGCAGAAAACCATGCATACCATGCATATATACATGCAATATACATATGGTATTGTATCCATACTATCACCATGCAATACATACATTATTTATATTTAATATAAACACATGCACACGTAATTATACTAATTAATGCGTACGTAAATATGTACATACATACACAAGCACAAACATACACACATAAATACAAATAAAGCGACGGAAATTCGAGGGCCTTACACCCTCTCCCCCTTAAAGAAACTTCGTCCTCGAAGTTAGAACGACACTACTCAAACAAAAGGGGATACTTCTTCTTCATCGCATCCTCAAGCTCCCACGTAGCCTCCTCACGTGAGAAGTTCCGCCATAGAACTTTCACCGACGCAATACTCTTGTTCCGGAGATGCTGAACCTTCCGGTCAAGAATGGCTACGGGTTGCTCGACATACGAAAGATCTGGCTGGATCTCCACGGGCTCATGACTAATCACATGAGACGGATCTCGGACATACTTCCTGAGCATAGATACGTGGAATACCGGGTGAACGCTAGCCAAAGCTGGGGGTAATGCTAGCTCGTACGCCACGCTGCCCAAACGTCTGAGAATCTCATATGGGCCAATGAATCTAGGGCTTAGCTTGCTATGCCTGCCAAATCTGACAACTCCACGAGTAGGCGATATCTTCAAGAAGACATGATCGCCAACCTCGAACTCCAAATCCTTTCTCCTGTTGTCGGCATAACTCTTCTGCCTATCCTGTGCCGCAACAAGCCTTTTCCTGATAAGCTGAATCTTATCCGAAGTTTCCTGAACTAACTCCGGTCCGATCAACTGCCTATCACCAGTCTCCTCCCAACATAAAGGAGATCTGCAGGGCCTACCATACAACGCCTCGAATGGAGCCATACCAATACTAGCATGAAAGCTGTTGTTGTATGCGAACTCCACAAGAGGTAAATGACGCTCCCAATCATCCTTCCAATCCAGAACACACGCTCTCAACATATCCTCGAGCGTCTGGATAGTCCTCTCGGACTGTCCATCGGTCTGGGGATGAAACGCCGAACTGAGCTTAAGCTCCGAACCTAACGCATCCTGAAGACCCTTCCACAATCTCGAAGTAAATCTCGGATCTCGATCCGAAATGATCGACTTCGGCACACCATGCAATCTAATGATACCGCTAACATACAGTCTAGCTAAACTCTCTACTGACTGCTTCTTCTTCATAGGCAAGAAATGAGCAGTCTTCGAGAATCTATCTACAACTACCCAAATCGAGTCATTGCCCCTTCTAGATCGAGGCAAACCCGAAACGAAGTCCATAGTGACAGCTTCCCACTTCCATACGGGGATATCCATCCTCTGCATAAGGCCGGATGGTCGCTGCCGCTCGGCTTTCACTTGCTGACATACTAGACATCTAGACACATAATCCGCAACATCCTTCTTCATGCCGGACCACCAAAATGATCTCTTCAGGTCTTGATACATCTTAGTGTTACCCGGATGAATAGAGAATCGCGATCTATGAGCCTCCGCTAACACATGCTCACGGACATCTACCACATCGGGGACACAAACACGGTGCTGAAATCTAATCACACCGTCCTCATCACGAGCAATGCCCGCCTTACCCACTAACTCTAACAATCTAGGATCGGCTTTCTGCTGCTCAATCACCTCATCCAAGACTGAGGATCTAAGGGATAGCTGAGCTACAAAAGCCTGACACAACGATGGCTCTAACTCGGTCATAGAGCACGCTGCATCCTCCAACATCTTCCAATCCTGCTGGAGCGAAGACCTCTTTCTACTAAGAGCATCTGCTACGACGTTCGCCTTTCCAGGATGATACTGAAGGTCGAAGTCATAGTCCTTCAAGAACTCAATCCATCTTCTCTGCCTCAGGTTTAATTCCTTTTGGGAGAAAAGATACTTCAAGCTCTTGTGGTCGGTAAACACCTCAAATCTGACACCATAAAGATAGTGCCTCCAGATCTTTAGTGCATGAACCACAGCTGCGAGCTCCAAATCATGAGTCGGATAGTTCCTCTCATGCTCCTTCAACTGACGAGAAGCATAAGCCACTACCCTCTCTTGCTGCATGAGCACACAGCCTAAACCAATCTGAGATGCATCCGTATAAATGGCAAAGCCCTCTAGACCACTAGGCAATACCAATACCGGAGCAGAAGTAAGCTTAGCCTTCAATAGCTGAAAGCTACGCTCACATGCCTCAGACCATACGAACTTCTCACCCTTTCTGGTCAGCTTTGTCAAAGGGGCGGCGATGGATGAGAAACCCTCAATGAATCGCCGATAGTAACCAGCTAACCCAAGGAAACTACGAATCTCCGAAGGGGTCCTGGGAATCTCCCAATCCATAACTGCCTGGACTTTTGCTGGATCAACAGCTACACCAGCGCCGGAGATAACATGCCCGAGAAAATGAACCTCGCGCAACCAGAACTCGCACTTGCTGAACTTCGCATACAGCTTGTGCTCACGGAGAACCTCTAAGACTAACCTCAAATGCTGACGATGTGTGGCCTCATCCGGAGAATAGACCAACACGTCATCAATAAACACAACAACAAAGCTATCTAGATACGGACTAAACACCCGGTTCATGAGATCCATGAACGCTGCAGGGGCGTTAGTCAATCCGAAAGGAAGGACCAAAAACTCATAATGTCCATAACGGGTTCTAAATGCCGTCTTGGACACATCCTCACTCCTAATCCTCAACTGATGATAACCAGATCGCAAGTCAATCTTGGAAAAGACTGATGCCTCTCGCAACTGGTCAAACAGATCATCAATCCGAGGTAAGGGATACCTGTTCTTCACAGTCACCTGGTTCAACTTCCTATAATCAATACACAACCGAAGTGACCCGTCTTTCTTCTTGACGAATAATACAGGTGCGCCCCAAGGGGAAACACTAGGGCGAATAAATCCCTTATCGAGCAATTCTTGCAATTGCTTCCTCAACTCGGCTAATTCTGCAGGGGCCATCCGATATGGGGCCTTCGAGATAGGAGAGGTGCCTGGAAGCAACTCTATAGTGAACTCTATCTCCCTATCCGGTGGCAATCCAGACAAGTCATCGGGAAAGACATCTGGAAAGTCCTGCACCACATCGATCTCTGCAAGAGTCAGTGACGAACCAGCATCGGGTACTAGCATAACGCTGGCAAGAAATGCGTCACAACCCTTGTTCACCATGCGCATCGCCTTCATGGCAGAGATAACTAACTTTCCCGCTAAGTTCTTTGGCAAGGGATGAGAGAACTCATCCTCACCAGGAATGCGGAAAACAATCTTCTTCCTACGACAATCCACTAACGCATAGTGCTCCTCTAGCCAATCCAGACCAAGGATACAATCATAGTCCTTCATCTTTAGCAAGAAGAAACACCCATCTAGGAATCTATCCTCAATGCACACAGGTAACGACGGAATGCACTTCCTAGTCGATACCGTACCCGCAGGGGTGTGCACAGACAAAGGGACCTCTAACTCCTCAGACTCTATGCCTGACTCTAGGGCTAACTGCCTAGCGAACCGCTCGGAAATGAACGAGTGAGTAGCACCCGTATCAAACAAAACCCGAGCGTGCACACCGAAAAGTAAAACTGTACCTTCGGTGACATGCTCCGCCTGCTCGGCGTCCTCACGAGCTAACGCAAACACTCGAGCTGGGGCTCGAGGCCTTCCTGGTCGTCCTGTAGCTGGCGCGGCTGCCGCTACTGCTGGTACTGGCGCTCCACGCTGAGCTCCTGCTGAAGTCTTGGGCAATCTTTGATCTTGTGGTCGCTGCTCCCACACTTTAGGCATCTACCCGCTACTAACCAGCACTCGGAACCTCCATGGGTCTTCCCACAATGGGGACACTCTTTCTTCGCACCGGGGAACGTACAGAAGGTACCTGAGAGTTGCTGACTGCCACTGATTTCTGCGGTGTCTGGTACACCGTTTTCTTCTTATCCTGCCGCTGGAATGTCGCTGCCGGCCTCTTCTGCGAAGCCTTCTTCTCCTCCAGATATTGCTCCATTTCTCCCTCCTGTCTGCAGGCTGCGCTGAGGGCCTCGTCTAGCGTGCGGTGGTCGAACGCCACGAGTCTCGTCCTCAGTGATGGTTTGAGACCCATCACAAATTTCTTGGTCTTCCTGCGCTCATCCTCTACTATATGCGGTGCATATTTAGAAAGTTCAGAAAACCTTGCCTCGTATTCCAGGACGGTCATTGATCCTTGCGTCAGGGAAAGGAATTCTTGCTCCATCTTGTCCTGGATATGCTCTGGGACGAACTTGGCTCGGAAGAGCCTCACGAACGCATCCCACGCCACGTCTACTGCTCCGTCCTCGAAGCGTGTACGTAGTAGGGAGGACCACCATACATCAGCTCTCTCCTGCAATACACCTTCATAAGCACTAACTAACAAATTCTAACTTGACAAACAACATACAAGCATAACTAAAACATACCTGTAGCATGTAGGTGGCTAATGTCACCTTGTCCTCATCAGGACACCTGATAGCTCGGAAGATTTTCTCCGTCTCCCTCATCCAGCTTTCTGCCATTAGCGGATCACTCTCCCCCTTAAAAGAGGGTGGGGTCATCCTCTTGAATCGCTCCATGATGGAAGGTCCACCATGGTCCTGAGCTGGGGCCTGAGCCTGCTACATTAAACAATAACAATATACAATAAACACAATATCACACAATTTAAATAGCAAACTACTAGGTTGTTTCATTATTCTACCTGGGCCTCCAACTGGGCCTGGAGTGCTGCCTGGGTGTGGGCCTGCGTCTGCATGGCTTGCACCAGACCTTGCATGAATACTCCATAGTCCACTGGCGGTGGTGGGGGAAGCACAGGACCCTGTGGGGCCGGGGCCTGCTGCTCCGCCCGCTCCTCACGCCTCTGCTCGTCGTCGCGAGCTGGCACACCTCCACGTCGTCCACGGGAAGCCATGGCTGTAATAAAATTTCAGCCACTATTAGAGCTAGGTTACTAAGTTCTCTAACCATTTTCTTATCTATCTTTCATTTCTTATTAGTGTTTTCTACACATGTGGACATACTTAGCATGCAATGGGGATGATGACTTAGGTATATTCATGTGCAATCTCAACCGGTCGCTCTGATACCAATCTCTGTGACGGCCCTCATTATACCGGTACGGTTATACCAACCCACGTCGGTATAGCGAGTGCTGCCACAGTGGGACATTTACCCAAACGATACGTACAGCTGAGATACACGCGAATATACAACAGAGTAGCGGAAGTAAAAGACAACAGTCTCCATTCATTCATCATCCACATTAAACATACATGCAATTCGCAATTAACATAAAAGGAACTAAAGTTCACATAATTAAATTGCTGAAATGGAAATACAATTGTCCACACTTTTACATTCTTTTCATAGTACTCTAATACAATGTTCAATTACATACTATGAAATACACAATCTCAAAGAAACTCCCAAGCTAGCTAATCTCCGCGCTCGGAGTCCGTCTCTGCTGCCTCCTCCAAAGGTGCCACGTCACCAACTACACCTGTACGCCGAAGCAAGGAGTGAGTCCAAGGACTCAGCAAGCAACACTACTCATGATATACACGTACAAGTCCTAGTGGTTTCTACATGCACATTTACAATTTGCAACACTAGCATGCTAGCCAATTCAAGTCTCAACCTATCATGAAAGTTTTACAATTTTATACATGAATCATGCTTTCAGATTTCTAAAGAAAATGAAATTCACCTATCACATGATCTCGATTCAATTTACTCATGAAACTTTAATAAAGAGCTAAAACATGAGAGCTATCAACATGAACATTTTACATACATGAAAGGGAACACAACTAGCATGGATTTTTCATATTTTTAAACACCTACATAGACCTTTTCACATGCTTTAGGTTGCTGATTTCATATGGTTTCATGGCTGAAAACCTATGCATGAGAGCTACAATAATGCATAAAACATATCATGTTAACAACCATTCATGCTATCTTGTGCCCGTGTTCACTAATTATCCCTAACATGGATTCTAGACATCTTTGCACATTAAACATAATGATAATAACATGAATTTACTGAATTCACATGGTTTCAGATTTGTCTCACATAGGTTTCAATAACATATTTCACATTTTAGTTTCACATTTTCTTTACACGAATTTCCTCTTTCACATGGTTCACTTTACACATACACATTCACATTGTCACTTACACATTTACACATGGACACATACACATTACACATTTCACATTACACATTTTAGGTGCCGTGACACATAGTCCAAACCACCAAAGAAGGACATATACACATCACATTACACATAGACGCCATCTAGGCATTCCAATGGCGACTCTTGGACTGCGCAGACCGGGAGAACAAGTCTCCACCCTAACCAGTGGTACTTGTCCACCTCCAGGATTTCCCCCTAATGCCCTTAGGGTCACTTAACACACTGAACTTTCTCAGGGGGACTTTTCCCTGATACAGCTCCACTGCCCTCTACGGAAGCAGTGTCACATTGGCACAGTTACACATTTACACATTTACCGTTTTACACATGGTTTTACATTTTACACTTTTCATCACATTCACTTTCTCACTCACATGAATATCTCTATTTTTCCTAACATGGTACTACAGAATTTCAAGAGTTTAACACACAGTAAACACACTAATCATGTTGGTTTTAGACCATAACTAATCACATTACGATAATATGCATAAATTATCACATTCACATGAAAAATACATAACTTTTTATTTACTGATCCAAACGATCTGAAATTTTAACCACATGCTGCTTTTGGGTTCAAGATTATACCCTCAATTTTTCCGATTTTTCTGAGCTACATGGAAGTTACAGTAAATAAAACACCTAATTAGCATGCCATTCACAATTTAATTTAACATGGGGTTTAACACATCTTGCAATTTACCACTTACTGTTTTAAACAGAGGCTACTAATATATTTACATGATTTGAGAATACAAATTTCCCTAAAGCATACATCTATGGATTTCATCACAACCATTCTTGCATGCTTTTATTTTACCAAGCCGGATTTATTAGCAAATTACACAAGCATGGATAAATTACCAAAATTTCAAACACATATACTGACCCACTAACCTTCATGATCAGACCAAAACCAAGGCATTCATACTAATCCTAATCATGAAACATGGATTTGCAAGAATCTCAATAAGTCATGCTCACAAGTTTAAGGGATACCATTTTCCCACATTCACCATCACACCCCACATTCATTCACACACCACAATTAACACTATACATAGAGTATAAGGTTTACCATATATCCTCATCACGGAAACCATATCGAAATTAATGTAGAAGAAGGGCAGAACAGTTCACTGTTCTGTCCGAGGAACTTGGCGGCGGTCTCTGGCCGCTGACTCAGGGTCAGCGGCATGGTCGATGGACGCCAAGCATGATCTGGGCGTCCAGGGACCTTGCCGTCGAATCAGGTCTGTGCAGAAACACAGACCCGAGCTCTGAAACTTGGGTGAATGGGAGGGTCTAGGACTCGAGGAAAAATGCTCAAAAATCATAAAACCGACCTAGACTCATAAGGGGACATCATGGGTAGGTCACTTGCCTTTCAAAAATTCTTCCAAAGGGTTTAGGGCTCGGTGAAGACCTCCTTGGGCAGTCCCAAGAAAGTTGCAGAAAAGGCCTCCAAGATCACCTTCCTCCGGGTTCTTGGATGAGCTCCACAACAAGGGGACGATGGGGAAGCCTTCTCCTTTGCTCCAGCTTCCTTCTTGTCGGGGAAGATGGCCGGATCAACCTCCAAGGGGTCGGATTTTTGGGTGCCAAGGTGGGGTTTTCTCACAGTTTTCTCTCTAGGGTTTTTCCTCTCTCTTTTCTCCTCTTGCAAGGGTGAAGGGAAGAGTGGGGAGAGCTATTTCGGGTTCAGACCTAAAGAGAGTCTCTCTCCCACTCACTAGGGTGATAGGACACCCTCAGAGCCGTTGGGGGACATCCCCCAATGGGTGGCCATACCTTGTTTCAGAAGCTTGCAGCTCTGCTACGCATGCAGGTCAGAGAAATTGGCGTCCATATCGTTGGACGCCAGAATGAGTGTTGGCGTCCATGTCTGGACGCTGACACCACCTAAACAGCCTGGGGTTGACGCCAAGATGGCCTTCGGCCAGAACTCTATATTATGCAGAAAACCATGCATACCATGCATATATACATGCAATATACATATGGTATCGTATCCATACTATCACCATGCAATACATGCATTATCTATATTTAATATAAACACATGCACACGTAATTATACTAATTAATGCGTACGTAAATATGTACATACATACACAAGTACAAACATACACACATAAATACAAATAATGCGACGGAAATTAGAGGGCCTTACACGGCACCAAAACCTTCACCTTCAACGACTGCGACAAGGGGAGGCGATCTCCTTCAGAGCAGGCATGATCCTCCTCGGCAGCGATGGTCTGCCCGAAGGGAGGCCCCTCTCCTCTGACCGCCTCAACGGTGCCCGCACCAGCTGTTGCCTCTATGCCTCCTACTGGAGCTAGAGGCCCCTGAGGTCTTTCCTCCTCGGTCCCGGCCGCCTGCACGACCTCAAGGACTCCCACAGTGACCGTTTGCATGGGAGCCTCAGCGGCTGCTATGGGAGGGGGAGTAGGGGTTGTCATCCCCTGGGAGACTTCCGCTGCACGCACCTCCTCGTTGCGCATATCCGTGGTTGGTGCCGCCTTGTCGGCCTCTCCCGAGGTCGACCCCTGGGCGGTTGCGTCTTCACCTTCCGTCACGGTTAGCTCGGCCGCCGCGTTCGGCTCGCAACATTGCCTTGGGGCACGTATGGCCTCGCTTGCTCCCCTGTGGAGCCTTCGTCAGATTGGTCTCTCACCACGACCAAACCTAGTTCGACGCCAACCCCTTCAGCGGTCAAGGGTTGCATCTCAATGATAGTGCTCGGCCTCATCTTCTCAGCCACCTTCACCAACCTTCGCTTCTTTCACACAAGAAGCTGTGGGGTCTCTTCCTCCTCTTCCAGCCCGGCCTCCTCCTCGGCGATTGGCCGCACAACCCTCTTCGCCTTCTTCGGGCCAGTTTCCCCCTTCTTCTTGGCAGCCTGCCTATCGGCAGGTCTGCTCAGAGTGGCAGTAGGGGGAGGACCATCACTCGTGATCGCCACGTATGACGTGACGACGATCTGCTCGGTGTAAAGGGCCATGTCCTCCCCGTCCATGTCGACAGTTAGCTCCTCAGCACCTAGACAAGGAGAAGAGGTAAGGGAGACGTCTCCTAAAAAATATTATTTTCCAGAGATAGGGATTTCACTTACTCCATGCTCAGCCGAGCCCATGTTGGAGGAGTTGGGCTTCCGTATGGTACTCCTCTGCCTTATCCACGAAAATGTTGCTGAGGCGGTCTGCGAGCTTCGCCGCCTCCCGAACTAGTATGGGATAGGCATCCTTCACACATGGATCCTTGACCCAAGTAGGGAACCCCCATTCTGGCGCCCCCTCATTACGGGTGATGAAGAGCACCCGGTGCGTCCACCCTTTGTTGTTGGAGTACTTGGGGGAGAAGTCGATCCGCATTTTGTTCGGCCTATGCTTGGTGTAGAATATGTTGTAGCCGGTCATCGGTGATACTACCAGAATGAACTGGCTCTGGAAGAGGTTCGTCGTTGGCTCGATCTTCCGCACCTTGCAAGAGATGCAAAAGACGCAGATTGTGCACCAGGAGTTCAGCGTCAACTGGATAAGGGAGATCCCCCATGCATTGAGTAGGTCCCTGGCCACTGCCGACAGGGGTAACAGGAATCCCGCCTCCAGCAGGTCCTGGGACATCGCTATGCACCCAGGTCTCTGCACGGAGTACGTATCCTCCTCCTTCGCGAGGACGATATTGTATTCCTCCCCGATCCGGTACTACTTGTGGAGACCTTCGAAGAACCAGTACCTTGTCTCCTGGGGTGCCTCCAATGCCGTCCTGATCGCTCTAGTGATAGCTACGGCCTTCCCTTTCTACGACATCTCCGGAAGTTACAAGAGAAGCAAGGAAGAAGCAGGCGATTGGGAAGCGTGAGGAAGAAGGAAACGAAGAGGACATAAGAAGAAACCTTTCGAAATGCAAAAGGTGTAAGTCCCGTCACGTCTCACTTAGGTGGCGTCACCCAAAACGACCGTTCGTGACACCGAGGTCAGCATCGCATTTAATGCGAGGAGACAACCAGGCACGCATCCTCTCTCAAGGCACTCCGGACACCGAGTATGCCTGAGAGAGTGGGGGGCAAGTGTGGTGGCCATTTCTAGCCACCTAAGTTTGCAAGGCCCATCATGATCCTACAGGCGGGCGTAGCCCCTCGGTGAGGTGCCACGTGTCAACAGAAAGGGCCTATAGATCCCAAGCACGGTCTCCACGCCCGAACACCGTCAGGATCCTGAGGGTTGTCTCCAGACACCCCCCCAGCCTGTTCGGTCTAGGTGTTGTCCACCGAACAGGCCCCGCTCGAAGCATGTCATGGTCCCGCTGGCATAAATTGCGCCCGGGCACCATGCACCAAACAGTCGGACCAGCCACAGAGCAAGCTACCTGTTCGGAACCTTCCAGCCAAAAGGGTCCCAATACTGCCTCGCTTCCTTGCGACAGTTATAACTGCTGCGCAGCATGCGCCCCACGATCAAGAGGTGCATTAACCGCAGGACCCCTTAACGGGCACCTCAACGCATAACTCCCCGCTAAGGGCGCCGACCGCCGTGCCCTTTCGGGCGTCATTAAGGGACGACCCATCCCACTTCTCCAGCACCTTCGCCTACTAAAGGACCAGGTGAACCTCCATGCAGGGGTACGAAATCGAGAACACCCGCACTCATCCTCGCACGATTCACACACGAGAACCCCCTTTCCTTCTAACCTCTCCAGTCTCGTACTGACTTAGGCATCAGAGGGTTCTCCTTGGTTGAAAACTGCCCCCCCTGATTCCGTTCTGGTCTTGTAGGCTTCTGTCCGCACTGGAGATCGTCTTCCCATCTTCTCCAGTGGAGGCCTGTTTGGCTCAAGCCCAAACAGGAAAACACCACCACAACATCATATACAAAAACCTAGACTAGTGCCTGGTTTATACTTAAATGCATCGTACATAATCACCAGGTTCACCCCTACTCCTTTCAGGTGAAGGGGAGCAGGAGAGTTCCCTTCCCTCATGTAGTTCGGAGTGGCATCATAGCGGAGTTGGGCCTACACCTCCAGTAGTGTAATTTTACTTTCTGTTCACCTCGGGATATGCCCCAAGCTATTGTACTATGTACTTTGACTCTAGTTGAGAATTGGCTATGTATATTTCATGTAAATATGTGTGAGATGTGCAATCTTATATATGATTAATATGTTCTTTTATATTTCCATGAACATGTGTGTGTGGATATTCCTTACGAAGCTACAGCCTATTCGCCGAAGGCAGAGTCAGGTCAAGCTCGTTATTAGATTAACGGGTTTGGACGACGAGGTCCATCACAGTTGATATTAGAGCAAGGTTCGTGTGAATATAAAGGAACATGGAAATTTACATAGCCTGGTCTCTACTTTAGTCCACTGCTGGTAGTTGGGTCTGGTTTTATATTGATTTGTTTGTATGTTATGTGGTTGGAATGAGGGATATGCAGGATCAGAAATGGCCGACAGAAGAGATTGGGGAGGTGGTGGAGATGAGCCAAAGGGGACTACTCATCAGTTGATTGAGAGACTGTGGGAGAGTATCACAGAGATTCGGACGAGGTTGGACCAGCAAGCACTAGTTCAACCAGCAGTTGTGGCACCCCCGACTATGGTTCTAGGAAATAAATGTGGCGGGATCAGTCATCATGACTAAGACATGTAACCTACGGTTTGTGTGTCTTAGAATCCTATATACATCCACAAGCAGAGCCACGTTTAAAGACATGACAATTGATACTGTCATGTTATAAGTCAGAACCCAAAATCCCCTATTCAATTCCTAGAAATCACATACAATTTCTCAACACAAACCATAGAAATTTCTTACGAATATAGAAAGGAAGATTAGGACTATAAAATGCTTATAAACAAGGAAAACACACCTAAACATGCTTCAAATATGGGGATAATCATTCCAACATGGTTTCTAGGTAATTACATGAAAGTTAGACCATAAAAACCACAAATCAACTGAAATTTGACTCAGTCTCACCTCCTAATCCTCATCCACGTTGGAAACCTTAGGAACATGCAGAAAACCCAAAGGAAATGAAGCCACCCTACTTAGAATGGAGAAAACAACCCATTAGGGACATCTAGTGATTTGGCCACCTCCTCCTAACAATTCTTCACCATCTAGAACCTTATAAACGCCTAAAAATCGAAAGAAACATGAAGACATAGGTTTGGCAATCACCTAGGTGAACAAAACTAATAAAACTATGTAGCACAACAATGACTACAAGTCGAATCCATAAGGAGGTTGATGCCTACTTGAATCTCTTTGAGCTGAAAATCATTTTATTTGATACAAATCTACTATGAAATTTAATTTAAATCTAACTAAAAGACATTAAAGAAAAGAGATAGAAGAGGAGAGAGAAAGATTGACCAGGTGTAGAGAAAGATAGGGAGAGATAGAAGAGAATATGAGAGAGAAATAGAGAGGATGTTAATAAAAATAGTAGATAGAAAGAAGGATGTGAAGAAAAAGAAGTAGGGCTAAGGGATAAGAGCATTAAATGCTATGTATGGGATGCATGACTTTCACCTTATGATGATGTCATGTATCCCCTAAGACACTACTCTACATTAATCATAAAAACATTTATTTTACTTTTAATATTTTTATATTAAAAAAACTAAAAATCAAGACAACTCATGGAAAATAATTAGATTTGACAAAAAGAGTTTAAACTTAGAGACATAAAATAAAAATGTACCCTAAAATAGTATTCAACACAACCAATGTTACATAAAGAAAAGTGCAAGTGTAGAGCAAGAACGGAATGATTATCAGTCCATCCCTATATAATTTTATTTATGCCTATTTTAGTGATTAACAAAACCATAATAAGTATTGTCTAACAAGTTTCCTTGAAGCTAAGTCACATGAAATAAATTGGGCAAAAACAAGCAAAAATCTGTAAGTATTCTTATACTGTATCATTTAGAGTTCACAGCATGTAATTCTTCTAAGTACACATCGATTTCCTAAGTGATATAACGATTTCATTAGAATCATAACGATTTGTTAAAGTACTCATCGATTTGCTTTACGACTTCCCTTATAGTGTAACGATTTCATAAGTCACTTTAACGATTGCATCGCATATCAATTTGATAAGTGAGAAACAACGATTTCGTCTCACAACGATTTGGTTCTCAAACGATTTGTTAAGTGAGAAACAATGATTTGGTTCTCACAACGATTTGTTAAGTGAGAAACAACGATTTGGTTCTCACAATGATTTGTTAAGTGAGAAACAACGATTTGGTTCTCACAACGATTTGTTAAGTGAAAAACAACGATTTGGTTCTCACAACGATTTGTTAAGTGAGAAACAACGATTTGGTCTCACATCGATTTGATATGTTACATAACGACTTGGTCGCCGTAACGATTCGATAAGTTACATAACGACTTGGTCACCGTAACGATTTGATATGTTACATAACGACTTGGTCACCGTAAAGATTCGATAAGTTACATAACGACTTGGTCTCCGTAATGGTTTGATAAGTTACATAACGACTTGGTTGCCGTAACGATTCAATAAAGCAAACAACGATTTGGTAACTGCATCGATTTGTTTTCGGCTTCACAACGATTCGATAAGTTACATAATGATTTGATCGCTGCCACGATTCGATAAGTCATACAACGATTTGGTTGCCGTAACGATTTGCTTTCACTTAAAGAACAATTTGATCATTGTATCAATTCGATAAGTGAAACAACGATTTGCTTATGTTTGAACAACGATTTGCTCAAACAACGATTTGCTTACTCGCATACAACGATTTGTATACACAACGATTTTCATAAGTTGTACAACAATTTCTATGTCATAATGACTTCATGGATTACATCGAAATTCACACATGATATTCAAATGTATTTTCAAGTATTGTGAAAGTCAAAGTATTCCCACACTCATCTCTAGTATACTTGCATTTATTATGACTATTCACATCATTTGCATGTTGCTTTCTATCTCCATGCTCCTATAAGAAGCGCTTTTCAAATAGCATAATGGCATTTCTATTTTGATGTATATTTTTTCTAACGTTGACTGACAAGCATGGAGACAGTCTAGCTGTCTATGCTTTAGCATTCAATGTGTTCAGGTCTTTGCTAGTAACATGTCATACAACATTGGGCAAAATAGAAGCTGAAGGATATCAAGATGTATCTTTTCCATGTGTGCATGGGTTGTAAAGCATTAAATGGCTACAAGCACACCTGTCGTACTCGAAGAACCATGCAGTCTAATGAGCATCCAACCTAGAGACAACGTACACTTCAACGGATATATTTTTCAAAGAGAAGGATATATAGAAGACTGATGACTCCGTAAAAGAATAACTTTTGAGCTTTCATCTTACAACCTGCGAGCATCAGAAAGAAGAGCCCTGAGCTTCACTCCCGAGCTTGCTGTAGCTTTTGCTCTCCATTTTTTCATTGTTTTTTAGCCTTTGGAGAGCTGTGTGTTCTGAGAGATTTTCTTATTGTATATCTTTCTCTCTCAGTCACTGCCTCAGATCGAGCACTTGTTATAAGCTTGGTCTAGGGGCATTTCTCCTTCATTCACACTTGTGGTGAAGTTCCTCTTCAGGCTGTGAAGAGAAGACCTATTGTGAACAGGTGGTTTGTATTCCCTTCGGTAAGGAAGGAAGACCTGTGTATCAGGGTGTTTGTACTCCTCTTCGGGGTTAGAAGAGAAGGCCAGCTGCGGCTGGATGTGTAAGGGTCCTTAAGGGGGACAATACCCTTGGTAGTGAAAGCCCAAGTTGTTGCTTGGGGACTGGACGTAGGACTCCTTGGTATAGGAGGGCCAAACCAGGATAAAAATCTCCTGTTGCATGTGTGATCGCTTTTGTGAGTTTGTTTGTCTTCATTCATCTAACACTAACTATTCTCTTTAGTGTTTTCTGTTAAGCATTTTTGTTAACAGGTTTTAATCGAAAAGAATTTTTAGAATCCCATTCACCCCCCCCCTCTGGGCTTGCTAGCTGGGCAACAAGGGAGAGAGTGGAGCTTTGGCATAGTTCTCTTTCCATGCAGGTGAATATGGTGTGTTGGGTAGGTGCTCTATGAGTAGATGATGACAGCAGCAACACGAGAAGGAGTAGACATGCAACGACAACGACTCAAGTAGGTGCAACAACACGAGGAAGAAGAAGATGACGACGATGACGAGTAAGTGCAATGGTGTGAGGGAGAAGAAGAAGATGGAAGGTATGACTATGATGTTGGTGTGGAGGAGAAGGGAGGGAGAGAGAAGAGATGAAAGCTACGTGAAGGGAAAGAAAAACGAGAGAGGGATTGTTTGACCCCGAATTTTATTCTTTTATATGGAGTGTTGGGTATTCACTTGTTGTATGCATAGCATATGTAGCTCCTTGTGTCTACTATAAGTTTTATACTTCTCTTGAGCATATGCATGTATATATATATATTCAAGTTGCTTTAGGTTCGGAGCTGAACCTCAGTTCGGCGTTTCACCCCCAGACAGATGGACAGTCCGAGAGGACTATCCAGACGCTTGAGGATATGTTAAGAGCGTGTGTTCTGGATTGGAAGGATGATTGGAAGCGTCATCTAACTCTTGTGGAGTTCGCATACCACAACAGCTTTCATGCGAGTATTGGTATGGCTCCTTTTGAGGTATTGTATGGAAGGCCGTGTAGATCTCCTTTATGTTGGGAGGAGACTGGCGATAGGCAGTTGATCGGTCCGGAGTTAGTTCAGGAGACTTCGGATAAGATCCAGCTTATTAGGAAGAGGCTTGTTGCGGCACAGGATAGGCAGAAGAGCTATGCCGACAACAGGAGGAAGGATTTGGAGTTCGAGGTGGGTGATCATGTCTTCTTGAAGATATCACCTACTCGAGGTGTTGTCAGATTTGGCAGGCATAGTAAGTTGAGCCCTAGATTCATTGGCCCATATGAGATTCTTAGACGTTTGGGCAGTGTGGCATATGAGCTAGCTTTACCCCAGCTTTAGCTAGTGTTCATCCCATTTTTCCACGTTTCTATGCTCAGGAAGTATGTCCGAGATCCATCTCATGTGCTTAGTCATGAGCCAGTGTAGATTCAGCCAGATCTGTCGTATGTGGAGCAACCAGAATACTTGAAGGATACTATGCATGTTATGCATGTACTATCTAAGTATTGAAGAATATCCTATACTACCTATTTCATGGATATTGTGTGTGAATATATGAAGTACATATGTGTATACATGTATGCATATATATGTACGTTATCTTACGCATACGATATTTGCCTATCTAATTTTGTAAGGCCCTCGAATCGTCCTTTTATTTTGTTGTGTATGTGAGTGGAATCGTGCTTGTGTGTAAATATCATGCATGCATATGTAGAGGGTGTAAGGCCCTCGAATTTTGTTACTTTATCTATGTTGTGTGAATTCATGTATGTGAATGCATGTATGTAAATATCTACGTACGTATTAGCTAGTTATACTTATGTGCGCATGTGTATAATTAGATTATAAATATTGTATGTTGCATTTGTGGTAGTGTGTACATCATATCATATACATATTGCATGTATATATATACATCGCACGCATGGATTTTCTGCATGTTTTGAGCTCTGGACGAAGAGCAGTTGGCGTCAACATGGTGGACGTCCATGATAGTCAACGTCAACATCGTTGGACATTAATACCTAAATAAACGGCCATGTATGTGGACGTTAATATCACTGAATCTCAGTGCACTGCAGACCCCGGAATTCCGGAAGAAGCAAGCTCAGCCATTGGGGAGATGTTCCCAACGGCTCTGAGCCCTTCACATCACCTTCTGCGTGAGACAAGAGGTCTCCCTCCTATAAACAAACCCCTTTTGCAACCACAAGACCCTCTCTTGGCTCTTTGCAAGAAGAAGGAGAGAAACCCTAAGCCCTGTGAGAAATCCTGAACTTTGAGAGCTCAGATCCGGAGGGTTGGAGCTTCATCCGATGATCTACAACAACTAGAAGCTAGATTGGACATAGGAGAAGGCTTCCCCAACCTCGGACTGGAAGCTACAACACCACAGAAGACGGAGTGAAGGTGTTTGGAGGCTTCTTGGGACTGCCCAAGGAGAGCTTCACCGCCTATTTTGATCCCCTTGGAGGTTTTTAGAGAGGCAAGTAAACCTAGACCTTGATCCCCCACATGTCCCCTTGAGTTTTAGTATTTTTGCGGATTTTTCCTCGAGTCCTGGAACCCCACATTCACCCATCTATGGAGTTCGGTCTGTGTGTCTACACAGACAAGAACTTAACATCAAGCTCTCTTTCCGTTAAGATCTCCACCTGGCGGCAAACGATGTTGCCGTTAACTCATGTGAACGGCCATACCTTGCTGTCTAGTTCATCTAGACAGAACAGAAAACTGTTCTGCCTTATATGATTATTTTCCCAGAATTTGACACATAAGGATATAATGTAAATGTGATGTGTTATGTAATACAGATAATAGAATGAGTTGTGGAAGTAGGGTGAATTTTCTGTAAATAGTATAAATAGTTATATTTATAAATGCATATTAGATGAGACTTCGTTTGCGTTAAAAATATTATCTACCTGATCCACGAGGAAATCTAATGCCCTAATTTGTCTAGACCATGTGTGTACCTGTCAGTCCATGCTCTGCAAAACTTGGAATTTTTCCTTGACCATGGAAATTCTTTATGATTTTGCATCAGAAATAGAAATCATGTTTGAGGTTGTTTTAATTCCAGTAAATCGCATGATGTCCGATAAATTTAGGGAAATTTCCATGATAAAATGAATGTTATATGCAGGTTAGTGGGCTGTTAGATCTGACTTTGATGTTGTACTTGCATGATAAATTGAATTATGAGTGGCATGCTAATGAGTATTTTAATTTCTGCAAAAATTATGTAATTCAGAAAATTGTGAGAATTTGCATGAGTAATCTGAACCCTGCAATCAGTGTGTGGACAAATCTTCGTGTGATTTAGATAATCGTAGAGTATGTTGTGAAATTTCTATGCGAAAATGAGTCCTTAAAGCATGCTATCATGATTTTGATTAATAATGTGTTTATCCAACCTGATTAGTGTAACTTACTAAATGTTTAAACTCTGCTGGTAGTAGCATCTTGATTAGGTTAACTGAAGTTATGTATAATTGATCGCTAGTGTATGTAAAGTGATTAAGTGACTTATGTAAAGTGTGTGCATAATGAGAGAAAAATGCGAATAAGTAAATGCGTAATAATTGGGCCAAGAATGACACTGCTACCCTAGAGGCCTCGAGAGCCGTACATAGAAAAGTCCATATGGAAAGCTCTATGTGTAAAAAGTTTGTCCCAAGGGCATTGGGGAAAATCTGGAGGTGGACAAGTACCACTAGACAGGGTGGAGAGTGCTTCTCCCGGTCTGCGCAGTTACCAAGATTCACCACTACATTGTCTAGGTGGTGAGTATGTGATATGAGTATGTGTTATGAGATGCGATGAGTAATGAGTATGAGACATTTGTTTGTGTCCTCTATAGGTAGTTAGGACTATGTGTCATGGCACCTTAAATTATTGGAATATGAGTAAGTGCATGATGATATGGAAAAAGTGACATGTGATGAGTACAAATGACCTGATATGCGGTATGTGAAAAGTTAAGTAAGGGAAAAATTAGTATTAATAAGAATGTGCTTGCATGTGAAGACTTATTAATATGTTAATGCGATATGTTCACGAAATTTCATGTATTGGTTACCATCATTGCAATATCATGTTTAGCATCATTGCAATATCATGTATAGCATCATGTCATGTAAATTATTTCCATTCATGTGATGGTGCATGTAAATAAACATATTCGACCATGATTAGTCGTGTAATACAGACAATAAGTATGAAAAACTACCTAATGAATGAGATTGTGTGCGAATAAATCTAATTCCATGCAATTAAATTTAATTCATGTTAAAACAGCAAGTAAAGTATGGTTAGTAATGTGAAAAACATAGGAGAAAATAGTTAGATTCCATGCTAGGTGTGATGAGTAAATCGTGTAGAGTTTCATGTTTAATTGTTTCGATTTGCCAATCAACTTGACTATGTTCTAGACTTTACAATTCACGCTAAGAGCTATGAAACCATGCACATGAGGTTTATTTACATCAAAAACAGAAAGTGAAATGTGAACTTTCGTATGAAAAGTAGATGCGAAGAGTCAATAGTCATCATGTTAAGTTGTTCATTTCCTTATGTCAACTTCCATGTTCTAGTTCTAAAATTTCACCATGAAATGGATTGATGTGTGGATGAATGTTTCATGTTACATGTTGGTGTGGAGAGTATGCATAAGTGTATAACATTAGCATCCATGATTTAGAATGAATATGTGATAGAACAAAGCATGGTTAAATGATTTGGAAATGTGATTGATAGCTAAAAGTATGATCCATGTCTTTTCTGGTAATTTGAAAGATAGTGTGTATTCCCTAGTGTTTAATAGCTAAATGTGAATGTGGCATGCTTGAGATTAAGTCTTTGTTTTACTTGCTGAGTCTTTGGACTCACCCTTGCTTCGGCGTACAGGTGAGACATGTGTTACTACTTTGAAGGAAGGCATAGCGAAGGTCGATCTATTGAAGGAGTAGCTCGTGAGGAGTAGATTTTAATTGTACTTTTCTTTTCCTCACCTTTACCAATATGTTGAATGGACAATTATTTTGGACAATGTAATTCTATTATCATGAAACAATGTGGGTGTTGTCAACTTATTTTGCTATATAGACTGTGGAATATGTGATGGTGATGTACTAAAGTCGAATTGTTTATTTCAAACTCTGCTGTAGTAAATTGCTATTCACGTACTTTTCAACCTATCGACTAGTGTTGGGTACATGTCCCACTGTGACGACGCCCTTTATACCGATGGGGATTGGTATAATCGTACCGGTATGAAGAGGGTCGTTATAGGGATAGAGAGAGGAAGGAAGAAGAGAGAGAGAGGTGCTAGAGATATGCAGAAGAAGAAGCATAAGAAGAGATAGTATAGGGAGAGAAAGGAGAGGGGTAGAAGAAGAAGAAGAAGAAGGAAGGAGAGAGAGAGAGAGAGAGGTGCCAAAGCCTCTTTGTCTTATCTTCTTCATAATTTTTTAAAGGTCTTAGGCTATGAGTGGAGATGAGATAAATATGGTACACAAGTCAACAAAAAAGTGCAAGTCAACAAAAAAAAGTGTGTAGCCAACAAAAGGAGGGTGGCTATAGGGTGGTAGAAAGGTGTAGGGTGGATGTAAAGTGGCAAAAGGTGGTGCAGTCAACCTTCTTCCTATTTAAATTTGAATTTCTCTCCCTCTTTATCTTATCTTCTTCATAGTTTTTTAAAGGTCTTAGGCTATGAGTGGAGATGAGATAAAGATGGTACACAAGTCAACAAAAAAAGTGTGTCGCCAACAAAAGGGGGTGGCTATAAGGTGGTAGAAAGGTGTAGGGTGGATGTAAAGTGGCAAAAGGTGGTGCAATCAACCTTCTTCCTATTTAAATTTGAATTTCTCTCCTTTGACTTGTCAAATAAGACTAGTTGCTACTTTTGTCCATTCAATTGAATTCACACCAAGCCTTTCTTCTCCTATTGAAGGCCAACGACTAACAATTTTTTCACTTACATGAGCAACTATTTTTAAATATCACAAAAAATTAATATAAAACTCTAAACTTAATTAATTATGCAATAACCTGTTAAAACACATCTTAACTCTCACATATTACTTATTACTTCAATTATTAATGATGTTTGTATGAAAATCTAAATTTAGTGTGAGACTTAAATCAACTACAAAAAATGCATAATAAATTTCATTAAATCCTTAAAAATGATGCGTGTGGCATAAATAAACATGTGAAAATATGCAGTTATCACACCTCCCTAACTTACTCATTGCTAGTCCCTTAGTAATGTAAAAAATTAAAAACTAAGGATCAACAAGAGCTTAAAATTTTTCATACTCTCATATCTAGATATTCCTTCATAGAATCAACAAGGATCGAAACTTTGGAATCATTAAAACACGCTAGCCATGAAATTATAAAATGGTGCTCATAACTTACTTAGAATACACTGAAAGTTCATTAGCACTTGTGCTCATGAAATCTAAATCCATAGCCGAACATTTACATCTCTCATATTGTTATTCAAATTAGGTGTCTTTCAACTTTGTCTCTCAGATCAAATTGTTAAGCATGGTAGCTTTCAAACTACCTTTCCTTTTTTTTGTATAACTCATGGTGCTATACAACCCTTCACTATTTGATGCAAACTTCAACATTTGTTAGGTGCTATAGTCCCGATTACTAAAATCAAGGCATTTTCCATGGTTTTTTCCCCAACCTTATTTAATAGGTAGTTTTTTCCAAAAATATCTTCACTAGGAAATGTAGAGTACCAGACGCCACATCAAATAATAGAAGGTTTGTCCAACTTGCTTCATTAGTGTGTAAGTCTCTCTCTCTTTTCAGCACTAATGGACTTTAGGAAATCCTAAAATAGTTTTTCATAGCTAGACATTAACAATTTTCCATCATCCTTCTCCTTAGTCTTTTCTATTCCGGATTTTCTTTCAGAAGAGTAGGAATCATGAAAACTCAGTTGGGATGTTTTTTCATTTTTTTTCAAAAATAGGTTGTATATACAATCTTGAATATGGATTCCCTCCCCCAACTTAAATGACATTGTCAATGACATGAACCAAATGTAATAATAGAATAATATAAATATGATTTTTTTTCAATAAGGAAAGGTACAACGTAGGGCATATTGAAGTGATCCTCTGCAAATGTCTTTATAAATGGCTGCATTTTCACTGGGCACATTTGCTCATCTCTCCCATCTACTTGTCATTTATTCAAATCTATATGACATCAATAAGAACATAATAAGACTCCTAAAAACTTTGGGTTGTCTCCCAAAAAGTGCTAAATGTAATGCCTTTAGCTTGATACATGTACGCTCATGATGGTGCACCTAACTCAATAGGTTCAATTTGAATATTGTGTTGGTTCTCCACATAATGTTTAAGGCATTGGCCATTGAGAATGAAGGTTTAACCATTTTTTGGATCCAAAATTTTGAGAGCACCATGGTCATAGGCTTTAAGAATAAAGAATGGTCCATCCCACCTGGATTACAATTTTCCTGGGAATAGGCGCAACTTAGAGTTAAAGAGCTAGACTTTTTGATTGGGTTGGAAGGGTTTTTTTCACAATATGTTTGTCATGAAAGGACTTAGATTTGGCCTTATATATTTTGGAATGCTTGTAGGCTTTATTGCGCAATTCATCCAATTCACTTAGTTGTAGAGCTCTATGAGAACCAGTCTGGGCTAGGTCAAGGTTGGCTTGTTTGATGGCCCAATAAGTCTTATGTTCTAATTCCACAAGTAGGTGACATGCTTTACCAAACACCAACCTGTAAGGTGACATACCAATGGAAGTTTTGAAATCAGTCCAATAGGCCCATAGAGCATCATTCGATCTTTCAGACTAGTCTTTTATATCAGGTCGACCAGACTTTTGCAAAATGTTCTTAATTTCTCTATTGGAGACCTCCACTTGATCACTTGTCTAGGGGTGGTAGGGTGTGGCAATTTATGGATGATCCCATACTTGCAAAGTAAGGCTCGGAATTAGGCATGAGTGAAATGGGATCTTCCATAACTAACGATAGCTTTAGGCCACCCAAATTTAGCAAAGATGTTGAATTGGATGAACCTCATCACAACTTTGTAATCATTTGTTCATGTGGCCATTACTTCTATCCATTTGGAAACATAGTCCACTGCCACAAGGATGTATTCATTGCTAGATAATGGCTAAAAAGGCTCATGAAATCAATTCCCCAAACATAAAAAATCTCCACTACAAGAAAAAGCTGGAGAGGCATCATATTCTTTCTTGTCATGTTACCCACAGCTTGACACCTTGGATAGGTCTTGCTAAACTCATAAGCATCCTTGAATAGGGAAGGCCAATAAAATCCACTTTACAAAACCTTAGCAACAATTTTCTTTTCTGAGAAATGGCCCTCGCATGCACAATAAGAAAAAGCAGGCTTTCCGACGGACATGCTCCGTTGGAAATCCGACGAAAATCCATCAGAAAGCACACCTTCCGAAAACTTTCCGGCGAAGGACTGTTGGAAACCGTCCGTCGGAAGACTACCGTCAGAAATTATCGACGGGCAAAACTCAGTCGGCAATTCGTCGGTACTTCCGACAGAAAGTTGTCAGTAAATTTTGTCAGAAAATTCGTCGATAAAGTCCGATGGAAAGTTGTCGGTAAATTTCGTCAGAAAATTAGTCGGTACATTCTGACAGAAACTTCAGTCAGAAAATCCCTCGGAACTTTCGACGGATTCACAGACGGAACTCATCGGCAATTCCGACGGTATTGTCGACAGATAGGTTTCGTCGGAAAAAATACCATCAGAACTTCTGACAATTTTGCCGACGGATAGGTTCCGTCGGCAGTCTTGTGTGCCGATGTTGTTTCCGATGGACAATATCTGTTGAAAAATTCGTCGAAAAATCCGTCGGAAATCGCCAACTTATTTTAAAAAAAAATAATTAAATTAACAATGATAAATTTTAAAACCTGCTAAAAAATTCATACGTTCCACAATAAATAACAATTAACCTAAAATTATTAATCACAACAAATATAAATCATACACAATAATAAGAAATAAAAAATCAAGAAAGGTTTGCTGGATCGTTCGCTGTCCCCGCCTCATGATCGTCAGGTGCTGGAAGATCCTATATTAAAAAAATAATAATATGAGAAACATAAATAAAAAATAATATACAAATATTATTTTCAAAAATTTAAATTAAAAACATATGATTAGTCCCTATGTTTAATTAGAAAATATTTATGATCATTTACACTTGAATTTTATTTTAGATTAGTGGTTTGAGTGCCGAACTCAATTTGGGAATCCGAATAGAATTCCGTCAATCTCACACGTCATTCTCACCCACCCGGTCGTGTCAGATCGAACGGCACGCTGATCGGATCCCTATTTCTAATTTTGGACCCCGGGTTGCATGTTCTGATCCTTTACACATGTTTTTTTTAGATTAGTGATTTGAGCGCTGAACCCAAACCGAGAATCTGATTAGGATTCTGTCAGTTCCCACACGTCACTTTCACCCATCCGGTCGTGTCGGAGTGAATGGCACGCCGATCGGATCCCTATTTTTGATTTTGGACCCCTGGGTTGCGTGTTTTGATCCTTTACACTTAGGTTTTTTTTAGATTAGTGATTTGAGCGCCGAACCCAAACCGGGAATCTGATTAGGATTCCGTAAGTTCCCATATGTCACTTTCATCCACCCGGTCGTGTTGGAGTGAATGGCACGCCGATTGGATCCGTATTTCTGATTTTGGACCCCCCGGGTTGCGTGTTTTGATTCTTTACACTTAGGTTTTTTTTAGATTAGTGATTTGAGTGTCGAACCCAAACCGAGAATCCGATTAGGATTCTGTCAGTTCCCACACGTCACTTTCACCCACCCATTGTGTCGGAGCAAACGGCATGCCGATCGGATCCCTATTTCTGATTTTGGACCCCTAGGTTGCGTGTTTTGATCCTTTTGATTTATGTTTTTTTAAGATTAGTGGTTTGAGCACCGAACCCAAACTGAGAATCCGATTAGGATTCCTTCAGTTCCCACACGTCACTTTCACCCATCTAGTCGTGTCAGAGCAAAGGACATGTCGATCAGATCCCTATTTCTGATTTTGGACCCCCGAGTTGCGTGTTTTGATCTTTTACACAAGCTTTTTTTTAAAAATTAGTGATTTGAGCGCCGAACCAAAATAGGAAATCCAATTAGGATTCCGTTAGTTTTCACACGTCACTTTCACCCACCCGGTCGTGTCGGAGCAAACGACACGCTGATTGAATCCCTATTTTAGATTTTAGACCCCGGGTTGCTTGTTTTGATCCTTTTCATTTATGTTTTTTTTAAGATTAGTGGGTTGAGCGCCGAACCCAAACCCGGAATCCGATTAGGATTCCGTCAGTTCCCACATGTCACTTTCACCCACCCAGTCGTGTCGGAGTGAACTGCATGCCGATCGGATCCCTATTTCTGATTTTGGACCACCGGGTTGCGTGTTCTGATCCTTTACACTTAGGTTTTTTTAAAATTAGTGATTTGAGCGCCGAACCCAAACCAAGAATCTGATTAGGATTCTGTCAGTTCCCACACGTCACTTTCACCCACCCAGTCGTATCGGAGTGAACGGCATGCCGATCAGATCCCTATTTCATATTTTGGATCCCCGGGTTGCATGTTTTGATCCTTTTCATTTATTTTTTTTTTTTAAAGCTAAGTGGTTTGTGCGCCGAACCCAAACTGAGAATCCGATTAGGATTCTGTCAGTTCGCACACGTCACTTTCACCCACCCGGTCATGTCGGAATGAACAACACAACGATCGGATCCCTATTTCTAATTTTGGACCCTCGGGTTGCGTGTTCTAATCCTTTACACTTTTTTTTTTTAAATTAGTGATTTGAGAACCGAATCCAAACCGAGAATCCGATTAGGATTCTGTCAGTTCCTACACGTCACTTTCACCCACTCAGTCGTGTCGGAGTGAATGGCATGCCGATCGGATCCCTATTTCAGTTTTTGGACCTCCGGGTTGTGTGTTTTTATACTTCACATTTAGGGTATTTTTTATAGATCTTTTTTTTTATATATACATATCAAGTGGCTTTTTTATCCTTCCATAAGTTGATTGTATAAATGGACCTTCTTTTTAGGTTTCTTAATTTGGATTTCTTTTTTTTCCTTTTGAGCTCTTTGGACACCGACTCATAAATTGAGCTGGGTGGCCTCCAGTTGTATTTGAGGATAGATATCAGACATGTCTTCAATGAGTTTTAAGCTATTGGAAGATGGGAAAGTCTTATTATGTACTTCTTAAACAATAATTGGGTTAGATTAGTGGTTTGCGTGTTTTAACAGTTTAGATTAGTGGTTTCATTTCATTCAAACTATATGAAATTAATAGTAATACTTGTAATCACGGGGTTGTGCACCCCTCAAAACACACGACATGTTTTAAAATTAAAATAAATATATAGCATGGAAATATGGATGGATGTGATCGCCACCTAGCTAGTTGCCATGATTAGGAATTAAATAGGCTAACTACACTAGAAAAAGGAATGAGAACAGAGGCACTTACTGTAGTCGCGACGGGGTGACCCGTCGCGATAGAGTTGATGTCGCGACGCCCAGCCAAGGTGCTTCTCTGCCGTCGCGACCCTCGTGCCTGCCGCGTTCTCTGCAGTACGGGAGAATGATGGTTGGACCTTCTTCTTGCCCTCCGGCCAGCCAGAGGACAAGAGCTCCTCATCGACTGATGCTTATGTACTGCCAAGACAAAGAAAACAAGACAACAAACCCTGTTAGACCATATTTGATTGTAATATCTATCCAAAAATGAAGAGAAAGTGGAAGCATAGGGGGAACGAACCTGTGGTGGTTTTTAAACCCCTTGGGTGCACATAAACGTGGGAGGAAAAATTGGAAATGTGTCCTATCTAAAAAAAGAAAATAACATGCATGAAAGGAGAAGGGGAGAGGGAGAGGAAGAAAGAGCCCCAATGGGCGACTCCCTAGCGTTAGGTGATGTCCTTAGTTGATGCAGAAGCTCCAAGGGTGGCTTCCTCCACCTCCAAGCTCTATAGATGAAGAAGAATACATGACTTAGTGGAGAGGAAAGGAAAGAATGAGGTGGAATGGGAGAGCCACGAGCTAAGTTCCAGGTCTGACAAAATTTGGCAGCACTTCATGGTGAAAATGGGGCTCTCCTTCCTCTGAAGGAGAAGGGATGCTTATATAGAATAGGAGAGAGAAAATCCCGTCCTCATGTGATAATGACCCAAATAAATGGATAAATGCAAGTGAAAATCGCAAGGGAGAGTCCTAGGGAGATCCCAAGGTGACCTACAACCCCAAACCGCGCTCAGGGGGTTGGGAGATTGCTTTGGGATGAGGATAATGCCAATAAAGGATAAATAGGAGGTGGTTGCGGAGGCTAGCGCACGCGGCTGTAGTCACGACGGGTCGTAGGGGCGCGACAAGATAGTCATGACGGCCAGAATGGTCGCGACCCTAAGGACACGTACATGGATATGCAAGGACTGTCGTGACGGACATGGGGGCGCGATAGAGGCTAACGCGGCGCTACGACCCGTCGCGTTAAGGAAAATCGATTATTCTTGAATTTTTGACCAATCATAAGGGAGAATAATCAATAATGGGACATAAGGACCCTTCACGGGATAATTGGACGGGATTTGGGCTTTTAATGGGCTCAAAGCAAGGTTAATGAGTGGGCTCAAGGTGAGTGACCAACTAGGGGCTCATTAAGAGAACAAGAATAATGGTTCGACTTATAGGCCAGAATCGGGTGTCTATAGATTGCCCCTCCTTGGCTTCCACTTTGCAAGGGAGCGTAGCGAAAGTGTAGCAGAGGTGTCATGAAATGACGGTGAAGCGGAAACGACGTGAAGTGGACTGAAAAGATGAGAGCCAAGGTAAAGAGATACCCAATCTAACCAATAAGCCATTGGAATCTTCTTGAAAGCCCCCAGTTAGCTGCTCGAGCAGAATGCAAGGAAGACACAGGTCTGGACGAGAAAGAGAAAGAAAAGGACGATCAACCCCTCGATTGAGAGGTACCTTGGCCGATTAGCCTAAAAGTTTCATTTTAGAAGGACATGTGCGTGCTAGGCAGATAACTTAGACTCTGTCCTGGGAGCGGTTCGCAACTAAAATAGATCAAAAGGATCAAGGATGAAAATTGTATAGAGAATCTAGACAAGGAAATTCTTGACAAGCTGACAAGAGCAACTCGCTCGGAGGCAAACTTTCTAATTCGGAGTGGAATAAAGATTTCTTGTTCTGATCATGAAGAATGATTGGGCACTCAACAAGAGCTCACTATTTAGCCAGGGATGAGTCATGATAGCTCAAAGTCTTACATGATGCATGCTGGGCTAAAGAAAAGAAATCATTAAATCAAATGCAAAAGAAATGAGAAAATAGAAAATATATCAAGGATAATATTTCTAACTTGGACAAGAATAGGTCGAGAGTCTTCCTGCAACCGCTGTGCAAGACAGAGTCCATCATCCCCACACTTATCCAACTTAACAACCTATCCGGAGATTAACAACGTGCACCTAGATCATCACTATTTTTGATGAAGGGGAACTCAGATCCCAGAGCACATTGAGAACCAGCTGGTCCTTGAAGCGATATAATAAGTAAAATACCATATAGTAATGCAAGGAAGTAGGGATAGAAATACTTACCTGACTTACCTGTGAAACTCCATTTTTTGTGATTTTGTTGGTTTTCTGATTTTTTTTGTGATTTTCTGATGAACAATCAAAGCAACAACTATAACAATGAAGAAAATATATACACATACACAAATCAAATCAAATAACACAAACAAACTATGCACAGACACATAAGACACATAATAGAAAGGCGACACATCTAGAGGTTGCGACAATGTCATGGCATCCTAGATGGTCGCGACCTTAAGGCGTCAGATCGTGACGTCGCGACATCATTCTGCGTGATAAACACCAAAAAACCAAGCTTATCCTTATCCTAGAGCTATCCTCTCTACCATTAGTACTCTTAAACCTATCCTAGAGCGACTCTAACACCTAGGGACGGATTTGGTTGGGATTAGCAACCCTAGGACTCTATAAACAGGGCTGTAGGGGGAATTTTCGCAGCTCAACTTCTCTCTTTTCCTCTCTCTTGGTTTTCTCTCTCTCCAAGCCATGAAGAGAGCTTCTTCCTCCTCCCAAGCTGCCTCCAACCCCTATGGCGGTCCCAAAGTAGCGAGGACGGCCTATGCAGTGCTGCAATGCCTCTCCTCCGTGCCCGAGCACATCAACGCAAGGCCGGATCTACAAGTGAGTACTTTCTCTCTCTAGCCACTTGATTTTCTCTCTCTCTCTTCTTCTTCTTCTTCTTCTGCCAACCTCTCTTCTATCCCCTTTTCTAGGTACTCCCAGGCAATAGACGCTACTGCAAGATCCCCTAGCTCGAACCCATGATCAGAGCCCTTCCCGTGGCGTCCACATACCACCTGCGCGAATGGAAACTTATCGCGGTCCTTGCGCTTGCCAGAATTATCACAAGGTGGTACATGTGTGGGATAGCCTTACTGTGCTCGTGGAGCTGTGGCACCCATAGACCCACATGTTCATATTTCCTTCTTTCGAGGCCACCATACTACTGGAGGAACGACAGCTTATGCTGGGGCTCCCAAATGACAAGAGAAAGAAGGAGTACTGCATTTCTCACACCGTGGCTCCTATTGATTCTTGGGCTATTCTAGGCGACATCACCACCAAGACCGAGGATCTGTGCACCATGACCAATCAAATGCATATCCATCTCATTCCTATCTCCCAGTGGATCATGTCTCAGTGCAAGCGCAAGAAGAACTACCTTGCCATAGCCAAGGCCGCCGCCCTCTGCATATGTGGCATCATCCTTTCCCCTGCACAAGACAATCTCCTATCCGTGTCAAACCTTAGCATCATCTCCAGTGTATGGGAAGGTATGTCTATTTCCCAGGCCGTCCTTAGATATCTCTATGCTGGATTATCTTCTGCAGTGACAGGCAGCCCTTTCTTTATCTCTGTCATCGCCCTCGAGTGCTGGATGGGTATGTACATCAACTTCCAAGCGACAGATGACCCCTCTATCCAATGCAATAGCATGCTTCACCATCCTCTAGATTTTGTCCGCACACCCCTTTACATGACACCACAAGCATGGTGCAAGACGGCAATGATCAAGGGAATGAAAGAATGGAGGATCTACTTCAAGACAATACCAGTGGAGAAATTTGAAATGCACCCAAGGTTCCTCCACAACAGGATGATCCACCTCCGACAGCGCACCGGCTTGGCTTTGCGACTCATCAGCGATGAAGCACTGGTGCTATACAATCCTGACAGGTGCCACCTTCAATGCGGTGCTGAACACACAATTGTGCCACCACTCTCTCACTACCCACCAATCCAAGTGCGGAAGAGGAATGATGATCAGAATGAACGAGACGTGAGGAGCACCATCGTCCATTGGGAAGGATGCACTACAAGCATTATTTCAGCAGAAGTGGCGGAGGAAGAGGATGTGGTCCGTGAGTATCATCAAGCATTGAAGGGGATCCGGCCAGACATACCCGCGGAGTCCGAGGTGGCACCGGGCATTTGAGAGCTGTAGGCATTGTGTCAGATGGTAGTTAGGATTGAAAATGTGTTTGATTGATTATAGACATGATTAAAGATTGTAACTAAGCTTTTGAATCAATAAAATGAGGATTTTGTTCACTGTTCGCATTGCTCTGTTGATGTGGTGACCACTACAGATGTCACCTAAAGGTCGCGACGGGCCGATAGGTCGTGACAGTGCCGCGACCAATCTGGCCGTTGCGACAAGAACGCGATGTCTATAGCTGTCGCGACATGAACCGACGATTCAAAAATGCAGAAACCCCTCTTCTTCCCTCTCTCTGCGTTCATCGTGCAAAACACCCAAGCTCCGGCGATCTGACCTCCTGCTTCTCCGATTCCCTCTCTCCCTGCATTCTCTCTTTCTCACTTGGTCCTTCACTCTCCCTCTCTTCTCACTCTCTTCTCTCCCTCCCCCCTCTCTTTGGTGGCGATGGAAGGAGGTGGTAGTGGCGGTGGTGACGGTGGAAGGGGGAAAAAGACTAAGGTGAGGAGGCCTTCCCGGTGGCGAGAGGAGGCTCCTCCGGCAGTGGAGGAAACCCCGGAAGTGGAGATGGCGGAGGAAGAGGTGCCGGTGGTGGATATTGAGGCGGCAGGAATGGCGCGGGAAGCCGCCATGAAAAAGGTAAGTCCCCAATGCCCTAAGCCTTTGATTAATGGTGTAGATAGGATGGGGAAGCCCCATAGAGGGTGTATGTAGGGTGAGACACCCAGAAAATGTGACCCTAGATAGGGAAAGCGCCGGTCGGTCCGCATCTGAGAACGCGACGGCCCGCCCTATCACGACGGGGTCAAAGACCGTGACCTGTTCACGCCGGCCAATGGCTGCTGTGACAAGGTTGCGGTTACCAAGGTAGTCATGATTATGTCGTGGCCCATCGAGGCATCGGGACAAGGTCGCGACCATCCTGGCCGGTGCGACCTCAGCCGAGAGACCAACAAAACAAGTTTTAAACTAACCGGGTGACTAATTTGTGTTTGCAGGGAGAAATGAGGGCCCGGTTTTCTTGGCTCTTGGTTTTGGTGGTATATTTAGCCTTCCCTAAGTTCCAGATAGAGAGGTTGGATGACATGGGATTTGGGGAGGTACTTAGGATGGAGAGGATGAGGGAGGATGCCCCACTCACCCAAGCCCTTCGCAGCAGGTGGGACGCGGAGGCGACTGTCTTCGTGTTTCCATGGGGACATATGATCCCCAGCCTAGAGGACGTGAGCCACATCATAGGCCTGAGAGTGTATGGACGCCCGGTGAGTGGGTACACCTACCCATGCTACAGAGAGTTAGCCCATAGGCTACTAGGTCTGACTGTAGGGCAGAGGTCTTCCCTCATCTCTAGAGTGGAGTTGCAGGAAAGCCTAGGGCTTTTTCAGACGGGTAGGGAGGTGGTGGAGATGGTGGATGAGCAGCTACAGAGGCTAGCGAGGGGTTGCAGGGAGACCTTAGCTGACGAGCCTGGGGCATAGGCAGATTTGGATCTGTGACGCTTCCTCACCTTCTTTCTGGGCAGACTCCTGTTTGCCATGAGGGGTGACACGTTCCATTGCTGGTTCCTGCCGTTGTTGGAGGACCTAGGTCAGGTGGGGGACTATGCGTGGGGAGCGGAGTTCCTGTCGCATCAGTTTGAGAGCCTGGGATCTTCCAACCGGCAAACCTCCATCAGCGGATTCTTTCCCTTACTTCAGGTACACTTCTTCCTCTTGCCTCTTTACATAAACAACTTTTTGATATTATAATTGAGATCTGACCGTGGCTTCATGTTCTTGTAGGTCTGGACCTGTTGGGGAATCGTCCCCTCGATCGGCAACCCTCTCTCGCACAACTCACACGTAGAGTTTGGAGAAGAGATTGAAGAAGGGAGAAGAAGAACACAAGAACACCAGATTTTTACGTGGTTCGAAGGCAAAGCCTTCCTACATCCACGGCCACAGCAACAGTTCCAATACTATACGTCAGGAATAATCGTCCAACAACCACACATAAGGAGAGACAACCCTACTATATATACTAGGAGGTTAGGGCGCCATAATCGAGATTTACAAGGACAAAATTGCCCCTAACTTAAATTCACGCAAGTCGCCTGTCCTGGGGTTAAGAAGTCGACTGCCTTGAGAAATTCGACTGCTAAAGTCGAATGCTAAATTCGACTGCTGACTCCCACTGCTGAAGTCGAATGCTGACTCCCACTGTTGAAGTCGACTGCTGACTCCCACTGCTGATGTCGACTGCTGACTCCCACTGCTGATGTCGACTGCTGACTCCCACTGCTGAAGTCGACTGCTGCAGTCGAATGCTGAAGTCAACTTCCTTGAAGACTTCGACTCATTCACTTATGTAAGCCAAATTTAGCTTCTGGGGAAGCTGACTCGACTGCTCGATCCGCGACCCAGACCCCTTGTATTGATCCACATTGTTAAAGTTTTGACTCCACACTCTAACATGACCTACCTTCACCTCCCCGGCCTGAAGAGGGGGACACTGGAGCGACCGGGCATCATGCCCATAGCTCGACGCTGGGTGCCATGTCGTGACACACACCCCTTGGAGGAGCAGCTGACGTCCATCCAGGATGCAATTGATGTCTACCCTCAGCTGGATGTAAGTATTCTACCCCTTCTTTGAGTTCAATTTGATTTAAATTGAAGTGTTTGGCTACTGACAAAATGTGCTCTTGATGTGCAGGTGGTGTGGAAGTCATACCTGGAGGAGGAGGACGAGGGACAGCCCTGGTTAGAGTAGGCCCGCCCCTACTTTGGTAGGACGGTGTGGGTTCATGCCCTAAACCTTGTGCTACCTCTCCACCTGTATCTGACTCAGAGGTCACTTGGCCTACGTCAGAGTGCGGTGGAGTTCCCTAGTCGAGGCCGGACCCCTAGGCCTGGCCGGAGCTTCCGAGGACTCCACGACACTACAGACTGGTGTGAGTGGGCCTACGAGCAGATAGAGGACTGGGTGCACAGAGGCCAACATGTCTGGTCCAACGTCAACTCAGACGACGCGTACCTGCAAGCCTTTGCCTTGAAGTATGGGGTGAAGGTCTACAGGGGCGCGAGGCGACAGGTAAACTTCTAAACTCAGACCTCATGAATTGTTCTAATTGGATTGAGCTGATGGTTTCAGATGAATTGCTGGTGGATGTGGCCGGGGAAATCACCTCACTCCGGGCTCTGCTGCATTCGGTAGTACAGGACCGGGAGGTAGCTTAGAGAGAAGTAGAGTGGCTGGTAAGTATTTACTCAGACTTCAGTAACTCACCAATTTCTTTAGCTGATTTATAAAATTGACAAGTGTGGCATGTGCAGTGTGTGGAGCTGGCGAGTGTGAGGAGGGCACAGGCAGGTGCATCCTCATCCACGGCAGTATCAAAGGCGCCTCAGTTGGATCTAGAGGACCGTCTGGCGAGTGTAGTGAGGAGAGCCGAGGAGGCGGAGACCGAGTTGGCTGAGAGGGTAAGTGTGTCATTAACCTGATCTCTATTTGATTTAGACTTGGCATTAACATGCTTTTTGGTACAGGTGATAGAGTTGAGGGCCGCCACTGGGCAGGAGATCCACTGGCGCGAGCAGGCCGATATGGCGGCAGCGTCGGTCGCCCAGTGGCGTCTCCAGGCGGAGACGGCATTAGCAGAGTCTGACCGACTGCAGACACAGGCGGGACCACCATTAGCGGAGGTGACCCGATGGCGTACAGAGGTAGAAATAGTGACAGTGGAGGCAGCTCGGTGGCGCGTCCAGGCGGAGGGAGTGGTGGCGTAGGTCGGCGAGCTGATGAGGGAGCTAGCGACCTTGCGTGCGTAGGGATCATTATTGGATCCGGGGGAGCTGGCTCGACTGTGCACCGACCTAGTCGTGCAGCAGTCCCTGGTTGTGGAGCTTCGGAGCTGCATGGCGATGGTGAGCCAGGCTGCTCGGAGCAGGAGCCGAAGCCAGGTTAGGGCGAGCGGTGCCTCGGTCAGGCATTTTTTGGCAGGTTCCTCCAGCCGGTGGAGGAACGAGGAGGCGGAGAGGCGCTTAGCAGGGGAGACGAGCACTAGGAGTGGTAGGGGTGGGGGTGAGATGCTACCCCTGCCCGAGAGGCAGGAGGGATCTGGGGAGAGTGGCGGTGGACCGTGAGGAGCTTGTGAGCCACCTCCCCCTTATCTTTGTACATGATGTTTATCTTTAGTGGATCTTTTATGTTTTGTGCCAATCTTTGTGATTATTAGAATGAATTGTAATTGACACGAGTGTGGCATGAGATCTGAGAGAAAGAGAGAGAATAGACTGAGTACGTCTTTGTGCTTGTTCCAGAGTTTCCTGCCCCTGCACACTTAGCAAAATAGGTTAGATCTGCTCTTTGAGTCAACCCCTTGCATTAAACAAGGAGTGACTGTAACTTCATAGTAGTCAAGGGGCTGAGCCTTATTAAATAGGCAAAAGACAAAAGGAAATAATGCATGATATGTACATCTATTATTTTTTTGAATTTTGAGATTTTCCGATTTTCTTTTTGGATTTTGAGATTTTTTAAATTTTGTTTGGATTTTGAGATTTTCTATTTTTTTTTTTGGATTTTGAGAATTTCTATTTTTTTTGGATTTTGGGGTTTTCTAAATTTTAGATTTTTTGGACTTTCTAATTTTTGGGTTTTGGGGTTTTCTAATTTTTTGGATTTTTGGGGGCTTTCTAAATTTTTTTAGATTTTTTGGGATTTTTTATTTTTTTTTGAGTTTTGGGGTTTTCTAATTTTTTGGATTTTGGAGATCTTCTATAGCGACACCTTCTGCATTTGAGTGATCAGCTAGGAATCTCACCTTTATTTTACATTTCTCAAAACACCCTCTAGGTACAGTGTGTGTTAGTTCTTGGCTTCACTAAGGCTGATTTGCCCCTCGTCGCTAGTGTTCCTACGCAGATCAGGTGTGGGGGTGCTCCAGTCATTAGTGGGGATAGGAAGACTTGATGAGATAAGACTCGACATCGGTGCTCGGGACACTGACCTGTTTGACTCGCAAGGGTGTATCACACATGGATTCTGTCTGTGGTCCAGCGACTTTATGGTCATTGCCTTTTGTTTGGGGCATGCGTGCGACCGGGCTCAAGGGCGTCCCGCGGGGAACTGTATTGCCACTCTTTGCCATGCCCCTATTATCGCTTCTTTTTCTTTCACTTATTTGTTATTTCTTTCTTTTGAACTGACCATCCCTCTTTGAGACTTCATTGACACATGATCTACGCCCCCCTTGTCTACAAGTCAGCATCCTTTTGCCCCTAGACCTTGTCCGAGTGAGAGAAGAAAAGACCTTCATTCCCCTACACTAGGGCTAAGTAGGAACAAATTTGACTAAGGGGAATTCAGCACAAGTTGCCGTGTTGTGTGTGTTAACTGAAACCAAAAATTGTTTTAACAGCAACAAAACGAATGTGAAACTAGGAGCTGCTAGCATTCCCTTGCAAGATAGTGTCGCTATTGAAAATCTTTTATTAAGGGTAGAATCTTTTAAGATATAACCCATTCCACAGGTGAGAGAGCTCCTCACCATCAGCATTGACTAACCTATACGCGTTCCCAGGGTACACTTCCTTGACGACGTATGACCCTTCCCAATTTGCTTGCAATTTTGACCTAAGACCTCCAGGTTTTATGAAAATCCATTTCAAGACCATTTCTCCTTCTTGGAATTTACGTTCAATCACTTTCTTTTGAAAAGATCTTGAGAGTCTATTTTGATATGAAAGCAGGTGATCGGCTGCAGCCAGACGCCGTTCGTCTAAAAGTTCCAGCTGAATAAGTAACGCCTCTCGACGTTCATCGAGATTAACTTCCTTGTCCAGTTGTACCCTTAGCGAAGGAATGAGGATTTCATGTGGACATACCGCCTCCATCCCGTGTGGATGGAGGTACGGTGGGCCCATAGAGCCTCAATCAATTTCTCAGGCCAATCAACAAATTTATGAGACTCATAAGTTTTATTTAAAAATTTCAAAAGTGTTTTGTTTGTGGCTTCGGCTTGACCGTTGCCCTGTGGATAGTATGGAGACGAATGATGCAGAGAAATGTTGAATTTCTTACATAGGTCATGAAGCTCTTGAGATATGAACTGGGGTCCATTGTCGGTGACGATGCCGCTTGGTACTCCAAACCGCGAGATGATGTTCTTCATGATGAATCTGCACATGGTTGAACCTTTGATTTCTGCAAATGCTTCGGCTTGGGCCCCCTTGGTGAAATACTCAGTAGCAGTAAGGATGAAGGATTTTTGTTTAATTTGAGCATTAGGATCACTGAGAGGTCCAATGATATCAAAGGCCCACATGGAGAATGGCCAAGGGGAAGATAGGGGATGTAAAGAGGAAGATGGAGCATGGATCTTATCGGCATGGAGCTGGCACTTGATGTACCTGAGAACGTAGATGGCGTAGTCTTCTTCTAGGGTTGGCCAGTAATAGCCCTGCCTAAGGATTTTCTTGGCTAGAATTTGACTATTCACATGCCCTCCACACTCACTGGAATGGGTTCCTTCCACTACTTTCCAGGCTTCTTCATCCGACAAACATCTGAGGAGCATTCCATTTAGAGTGCGCCTACACAATACTTCTGCAACGATGATATACCTTAGCACAGCTCTACGGATGGCTCTTCTATCCTCAGCCTCAGCTTCTTTTGGGAAGGTACGTCCTTGCAATACTGCTCGATCTCATGGTACCATGGCCTTTCTTCTTCCATCATTTCTCCTAACTCCACCAGCATTACTTCCTTCGCTTCTCTTCTCTCTACCTTCAAGACTAAAGAGCTCCTGAGGTTATTGAACCAAGGATCCTGAGTGGAGGGTGCTTCTAACCTCTGGACAATGATAGTCTCAGCGCTGCGGCTGAGTGGGAAGGAGAGAGACGAGGCCAGAGATGCGGGGGCATCGGCCAGGATATTCTGAAAGCGAGGAGTATGAATGTAGATAAGCTTGCGGAATTGCTTAGCTAGGAGAATGACTAGATCTTGATAAGGCTTGAGCTTGGGGTCACGAGTACGGTAGCTAGAAAGGACCTGCCGAAGGACGAGTTGAGAGTCTCCTATGATCTTGAGATGACGCACGCCTAGGAGATAGGCAAGCTTTAGACCGGCTAGGAGAGCCTCTTACTCGGAAACATTATTAGTGGCAGGGAACTAGAGTTGATATGCTAGTGGAATGGTGATCCCTTCTGGGGTAAGCAAGACCGCACCTATGCCCCGTCCCTTAGAATTGAGAGCTCCATCAAAATGGAGTGACCAGAAGGGATTGCGAGAGATGAGTGACAGGTTTTCATCAGGAAATTCCTCCTAGACCATGTCAATATGAGGAAGAGGAAGGTGAGCAATGTGCTCAGCAATGGCATACCCTATTATAGCCTTCTGGACTATAAAGGTGATATCGAATTGATACAAGAAGCTCTGCCAACCTGCCAGTCTGTCGGTGAGGACTGGCTTCTCCAGGAGATACCTAATAGGATCCAGTCTAGAAATCAAACTCACCTGATGGGCTAGGAAGTAGTGCTTCAATTTCTGCACTACCCATACTAGCGCTACACACGTTTTCTCCATTGTGGTGAGCTTGAGCTCGGAAGGATTGAAGAGCCTAGATAGGTAATAAACTCCCCTCTCTTTGCCAGAATTATCATGCTGAGCAAGGATAGCTCCTAGGGAGTCCTCAATAGTCGACAGATATAGGATGAGGGGTTTTCCTGGGACAGGCGTCTGCAGTACAGGCGGATTCATCAGATAGATCTTGAGCTCATCAAAGGCTTCTTGGCACTTATTATTCCATTCAAATTTGGCCCCTCCTTTCAACAGTTCATAGAAAGGATGACACCTTTGAGAATGCTGAGATATGAATCTCCTTATGAACTATAGCCGACCAATTAGTCCTCGAAGTTCAGATATGTTCTTAGGAGGAGGCATCTCATTTATTGCCTTGGCCTTGTTTGGGTCTATTTGAATCCCCCGCTTGCTGACTATGAAACCTAACAGCTTGCCTGAGGAAACCCCAAATACGCACTTCTTTGGATTCATCTTCAATTGATACTCTTATGCGTGCCGAAACACCTTGGGAAGCATGGAGGAGTGTTCACTTCGGGTCCGAGACTTCACCACGATATCGTCCACGTAAACCTCGACATCAATATGAATCATATCTTGGAAGATTGATAACATTGCCCTTTGATACGTGGCACCGGCATTCTTCAGTCCAAACGGCATGACCACATAGCAATAAGTTCCCAGTGCGTGGTAAAGGAGGTTTTCTCTTGGTCCTCCGGGGCTAGATAGATTTGATTGTATCCTGAGTAACCATCCATGAATGAAAGGGTTTCGTACCCAGCGGTGTTATCAATTAAAACATCCAAATGGGGTAATGGGAAATCATCCTTTGGACATGCCCTATTTAAGTCCCAGAAGTCTATGCAGATTCACACTCTTCCATCCTTCTTCATCACCGGGACTATATTGGCCACCCACAAAGGATAGAGGACTACACGGATGAACTTAGCTTTGTGTAGTTTATCAATTTCCTCCTTCATCTGCAAAGCAATGTGGGGGGAGAAAACACCTTAATTTTTGTTTAACGGCTATTGCCCCTGGCTTTAAGATCAGCCTATGTTCCACTAACTCGGGGTCAATGCCGGACATGTCATCGTATAACCAGACAAAAGAATCCTTGTACTCCCTTAGCATCTCTATGAACACTTCTTCTTCTTCAAGAGGGAGATTGGAAGCTATAGTTAGGAGCCTGGGTTCTTCTTCTGTCCCAATATTTACCTCTTTAGTGGGTTCGTCAACTGCCGATGTAGGTTTATCAAATCTCTTCATACCACTGGCATACATCTCGGCAGCGTCCTCTATTTCAGCATCTTCTTCATTCATTGGGTCCACCTCAGTTAAGATTTAATATACCTCAAATCCATCGTCTAGCCCCTCCACTCCGTGCTGAGCTTCTATGTTTAGGATGACTGCTTCTTGGACAAACACTTCAATAGCTAGAAGCGCGCCACACCTTTGCACCAGATCCATCAAATATCTACGGGGTATGCCGCTACCCTTACCCTTCCTAGACGGGGACGGGGACTTGCTAGATTCTACCCTTGAACCTAAACTAGGGTCGATATTTACAGAGGGCTCTGGTGAAGTGTCCAGAGGATTATTGGAAGGGAAAGAAAGGGGTGCGGCACGGCCGCAGGGGTCCTCCGAGGGGACTGGAGGCAGAGGCAGGCCACCGAGGTCAGGGTGCCTGCGGCAGAGTTAGGGTGCAGAGGAACAGAAGGCCCCTCACCCAAATTGCCCAACATGACCATGCTGGTCAGTGAGTGAGGATCGCTTTTCAAGCAGAAGGAGGAGGAGAAGGCAGGGATCGCCATCGAAGAAAGAGTGCACAAGTGACGGGGATCGCCGTCAAGAGCAAGGGAAGGAGGGAATAGGGATCGCCGTCTGAGATTTGTGGAGTGACAGGGATCGCCGTCAAGCGCGGGGATTGCAATGGAAACAGAAGTGGGAGATTGATGCTTGGAAAGTAAGGAAAGACGGGGATCGCCGTCTGACGAAGGAGAATGGGGAAAGATAGGGATCGCCGTCTGAAGAAAGGGGAGGAAAGACAGGGATCGCCGTTCGATCGCTGGGGGGAACGAGAAGGACTTGAAGCTTTTTTTTTAATTAATTAATTTGACAGGACATACTAGACTAAGAAAAGGAAACTAACTATCCTACATACAGAGGCATCAGGAGAAGGAAAGAACGGTGCCATTAAAGGAGATGACGAAACGGGGCGAGGGAGTGGCTAACGCTTCGAGAGTGTCAGAAGAGAATTGGAGAATAAGAGGAGGAGAAAGAGGGATGAAGGAGATTTTATAAACAAGTATTGAAAATATTGAATGACTAAAAGGTCGGGGGTGCCCTGGCCAGAACTCCCCTACTGGGTTGTTGGTGTTCGGAACTTCAAAATCCTCACCATTCCCAAGCAATTGTCACTTGGAGGTGGTTGCTGATGTGGATGCTGCTGATTTTGTCATTGCTCGAAGCTCTGTGATGTCCCCTTCTTAGAACAAAAGACTGAGTGTTGAGACCAGGTCTTCTATGTCTGATTCTACTTCTGCCTGCGCTTCCTCGACCTTCTTCTTCTTGCCAGGCCATTGGGCTTCCAGATCTTGATATGCAGATGTAGCTGCCTTGGTCTTGATAGTGTTGTATCCTTGCTGTATGGGCCCTTTGACAATGTGATCATACAATGTCTAGACAAGGGGCTCTTGGTCTGATCTTAATGTAGACGAGTATGCTGCCCATTCTATGTATCCCATGCCACACTTAGTGATTTGCTTGGAATTAGGGATGATCTGAGTTCTTCCCTAGAGGTGAGCTCCTAGACCCTATCCCGGCTGGTAGCCAATCTTGAGCATGATGTTCCGACCTTTGGTGTTTAACGACATACCATTCTTGACAGCCGCCAATGACGGGGATGCTGTTTGGTGACCAGAGGAAAAGGTATAAGCCCACGGATAATTTACATCAAGCACTGAGATGATGGGCGTATTTGATGGCCAAACCGCCGGCATGATTTTCTCAATGGCCTCCACAGTATGGGTAGTTGCTGCACTTTTAACTTTGACTATGCGCCCTTGGAATGGAAATTTCAAACATTGATGTGCCATGGAGGGGACTGCCCTAATGCTTCAATCCAAGGGCGACCCATGATAGCCTTAAAAATTGGGTCAATGTCAAGCACATAAAAGTCCACTGTCATAACAAGCGGGCCTAATTCTTCTTGTAGGGAGACAACACCGTGATAGGCTCGCCGGGAGTTATCGTAGGCCGCTATAGTGGTGGGAGTTGGTTGTAAGCGGTGTTCGGAAACGTTGCATGACCACAGGGTACTTAGAGGGCACATATTTATGGAAGCCCCTATATCAACCAAGGCGGCATCGACAACCACCTTATTTATCATCAGAGTTACACATAGAGGCATCTTTCCAGCTTCAGGGGGAGCTAGCTCACTATCAGTGAAAGTAATTGTTGGTCCCTTGTTAACAATGGAGAGAACAGATGGCAGATTGTCAGGATTCATATCATCATTTACCATGACCCTTTACAGAAAAACCTTCAAGGCATCTTGATGGGTCTGTGACCTTTTGATCAGCTCGAGGATGGATAGTTTGGCTGGAGTCTGATCCAGATGTCTTAGTATATCATACTGGGTCCCTGGGATCGGATCTATCTCCTCGAGTTCCTGTTGATGCTGTTGACTATTGCTGTTGGAACTTTGGGCCGGTTGACTCGGCATGGACACGGATGCGTTAGGATACATTCGGTAGAACATCCGCCCGCTCTGAAGGGTGAGGTTATGGTGAAGTGGGGGCAGAGAGGTGTCAATGATAGATGGATTGGCTATTATGGGTAGAGGCATAGTGGAGAATGGGATGTTAAGGGGTGACAGAATGAAGGGTGGTATGATGGAGGTATTGCAGAGTGGCGAGGTAATGGTAGCGATGGTGGGTGTGGTGGAGGTAGATATGACGTGAGAAATGGCCAAAAGTTGGCCCACTTCATACCCATGCGGCTACGGGTGGCGGATGTTGGATGACGGGGTTGACTTGAGCGGGTGGAGGAGGTGGTGGAGCAGGTTGGGGGTTCGGAGCGGCTGGTGCTACGGCATAGGATTGGGAATTACGCCGAAGTCATTAGTAGGATGCTGTGGTTGTTGCTGTTGGAATTGGAATGGTTGCTGGAATTGTTGCTGTTGCTGCTGGAATTGCTATTGCTGTTGATGGAATTGTTGCTGTTGCAGTGGCTGCTGTCGCCTTTACTGCTGCTGCTGTTGCCTCTGCCCCTGTTGGTCCCTCAATGTCTGGATCAATCTTTTCATCTCAGCCCAATCAATCTGATTATGTTCATGGAGATCATATATAATATCTCTAAATTGAAAATAATCTGACACATTGTGGCCCGGATGACGGTGGTACACGCAATACTTTGTCTGATCCACTGCCATATTCCAGTTTGCCTTCTCGGGAGGTAGCCTAAGGGCATTAAGGGACATGAGGGCCGCGAAATATCAGCTAGACTCTCTAGAAGCGGAGGATATTGGGCTCTCTTAGGTCCGTTAGGCTTCCTGGGAGCATAGCCATTTTGGGTTGGAGGGACCTGATTGTATTGGCACTGGTCTTGTTGGGGGTTCTGGGTTTGAGGAGGTGGCTGCCTATTGTTCCACGACTGCTGAGGTTGTTGAGTATAAGGAGACCTACCTACAGAACCTTTAGGATTGTTGACTGCACCTACCTGCTCATTGGTTTGGACTCCTTCGATGATGGGACCTTGAGGTTTCTTAAGATAGCGGGACTTAGGGGTCTCAAACATAGAGTCGATGGGCGAATCCTTAAGCTGGGTATGGATGAAATGGGCTCGGCTGTATAGCTGGTGCATGGAGGTGATGTCGTTCATAGCTAAGATGGCACGGTAGGTAGGTGTGGCATTGGCAATTATCAACTTGACTTTCCCCTCCTTAGGCATTGGGCAGTGGACCTTTGAAGCTAGGACACACCACCTATCAGCATAAACTGCAAACTCCTCATTAGGCTTCATCTTTTCAGCTACCAGATCAACAAAAGAATACTCGGGTCCGACCCGGTCCTGAAACTGCTGTAAGAATCTTTCTTGAATAATCTAAAAATCCTCGGCTTCCTCGGGGGGTAAAGAGTAGAACCACTCGAGGGCCACTCCATCCAAAGACTTGTGAAACAAGTACGCCATGAGATGGCGGTCATACTTGTGCGGAGCTGATTCATATACAAAATCTTTCAAATGAACATAGGGGTCACTTACCCCAGAATACCGCCGGTAGATAGGGAGTTCCAACTGGGGTGGGACCCGGTGGTGTTGGAAGGCAGGAAGGGGGATATCAACGACTTTCTGCGGATCCAATTGTCTTCAAAGGTCATGGAGCTCCCTCTTCATAGACGTCCACTCCGCAAGGAAGTCGGAGGGGGACGTAGCGTGATGAGCGGGAATGAGGGAGCGAGATTGCTCCAAGGAATAGGACCTCTCACGGGGAAGGGAAGAAGGCTCGGCCTGATAGAACGAGGAGATTGGAGGGGATCTGGGCCGAACCTCCTACGCGGGAAGGTAGCTGGGCTTGGAAAATTGAATAGCCCGCGGACGTAAGGGAGTAGGATCCGCCATGGTGGAAGGGACATGTGGCGCAGAGGCGGCGGGGGCAGAAGAGGCCGCCTACTGGACTGAGTGATGAGATGGAGGGGATAAGGGACGCTTGCCTTTGGCAGCGGCCAGAAACTCCTAAACTTGGTCTGGGCTGAAATGTGGGAGGAGCTGACTAAATTGGGTGTGCAGGTCATCCGCCCTAGGAGGAGAAGGGGGGCAAGATTGACCATCAACGACAGTAGGGGGCTGGATGTGCTTGGAGAGGGTGGCCGCAGAAGGTTGGGCCACATCCTCAAGGAGCCCAATGAGCAAAGAGTCGCCGACGAGGACGCGGAAATGGTCCATACCGAACAAAGGATTGTGATATAATACAATAGTTGGAGGGGACTAACTCAAACGACCTAGACAATGACGCATGCAATGGCCCCTAAACAATTAGGGGAGACGACACAATTACCAAACAATTCCTAGACCTTAACACACAAGAAAGGACTATGAGATAAAAAGGGGTGTGTCACACAAGCACTCAAGTTAACATGATTACCATCAAATTTTTAGGGTTCTTTCTTGACCTTTAATGGATTGATTAATGGGATTTCACTCGGTCAATAGTGACCCTAATAGGTAAGGACTCAAGTACTTCGGTGACACTAAGGGGATGCACAAACTCACGGGTGAGATGGCCTGAACTATGGGTACAACTAGCCCGGCGAACCACAATGTGCATACGGCCACAGGGACTTACGGAGGCCCTCGGTAGGTGGCCCTGGTCAGCCCACGAGTGCTCGCAGGTGAGAGGGTCTACTCTACCAAGGAGGAAAACCTAATAACCACGGATTAGAAGTGTATACATGAGCCTACGTGCACCAAGGTGCATGCAATTCTATCATAACACTAACAAACAGTGACTGACAAGGCTCGGCTGAGGTCGCGACGACCAGATCCGTCGCGACCTTATCGCGGCCGGTAGACCAGACGCGATGGAAATAGAACGCAGAGACCCACAATCACACACAAATAGTAAGCAAGCAGACTAACCTAGAATGCAATACAATCATGGAATAGACTAAGCAACACAACAATACTCGCTAAACATACAGAAACCGATGCATGGATCAAAACAATAACGAACAGTGTGTACCTGAAGACACAGCTGGTAATGCTAACGCGACAATGTCGCGGTCCCCCGATCAGCTGCGACACGATCCGAAATCAAACAGTAAAAGAAAAGGAAAATCTGAACCCTAACAGGATTCTAGCAAACAGGAAAGCGAATATACATGGCATAATGGCATGGAGAAGACATGGAAGCACTCTCAGAACAAGAATAGGGTGAATAGAAGAGGAAGAATGCGTGCCTGAAGTTGCGTCTACCTTTATGGACGCGACCTAGTCACGCCTACATGATACGTCGCATTCCCAACAGAGAATAGTAACGCAGACAAAACATATAGATATATCTAACAGGGTTCTAAAAAAAAATTTAAATAGATCAACATGGCAGGCAAACAAGCAACAATCACGAGGCTAGCACTGAAGGTCCCACCGTGATCGCCAAAAGATGTAATCACGGGGTTGTGCACCCCTCAAAACACACGACATGTTTTAAAATTAAAATAAATATATAGCATGGAAATATGGATGGATGTGATCACCACCTAGCTAGTTGCCATGATTAGGAATTAAATAGGCTAACTACACTAGGAAAAGGAATGAGAATAGAGGTACTTACTGTAGTCACGACGGGGTGACCCATCGCGATAGAGCTGATGTCGCGATGCCCAGCCAAGGCGCGTCTCTGCTGTCGCGACCCTCGTGCCTGCCGCATTCTCTGCAGTGCAGGAGAATGATGGCTGGACCTTCTTCCTGCCCTCCGGCCGGCCAGAGGACAAGAGCTCCTCGTCGACTGATGCTTATGCACCTGCCAAGACAAAGAAAACAAGACAACAAACCCTGTTAGACCATATTTGAGTGTAATATCTATCCAAAAATGAAGAGAAAGGTGGGAGCATGGGGGGAACGAACCTGGGGTGGTTTTTAAACCCCTTGGGTGCACATAAACGTGGGAGGAAAAATTAGAAATGCGTCCTATCTAAGAAAAGAAAATAACATGCATGAAAGGAGAAGGGGAGAGGGAGAGCAAGAAAGAGCCCCAATGGGGTGACTCTCTGGCGTTAGGTGATGTCCTTAGTTGATGCAGAAGCTCCAGGGGTCGCTTCCTCCACTTCCAAGCTCTATGGATGAAGAAGAATACATGACTTAGTGGAGATGAAAGGAAAGAATGGGGTGGAATCGGAGAGCCACGAGCTAAGTCCCAGGTCTGACAAAAATTTGGCAGCACTTCGTGGTGAAAATGGGGCTCTCCTTCCTCTGAAGGAGAAGGGATGCTTATATAGAATAGGAGAGATAAAATCATGTCCTCATGTGATAATGACCCAAATAAATGGATAAATGCAAGTGAAAATCATAAGGGAGAGTCCTAGGGAGATCCCAAGGTGACCTACAACCCCAAACCGCGCTCAAGGGGTTGGGAGGTTGCTTTGGGATGAGGATAATGCCAATAAAGGATAAATAGGAGGTGGTTGCGGAGGCTAGCGCATGTGGCTGTAGTCGTGACGGGTCGTAGGGGCGCGACAAGATAGTCGCGACGGCCAGAATGGTCGTGACCCTAAGGACACATACATAGATATGCATGGACTGTCGCGACGGACATGGGGGGCGCGATAGAGGCTAACGCGGCGCTACGACCCATCGCGTTAAGGAAAATCGATTATTCTTGAATTTTTGACCAATCATATGGGAGAATAATCAATAATGGGACATAAGGACCCTTCAAGGGATAATTGGATGGGATTTGGGCTTTTAATGGGCTCAAAGCAAGGTTAATGAGTGGGCTCAAGGTGAGTGACCAACTAGGGTCTCATTAAGAGAACAAGAATAATGGTTCGACTTATAGGCCAGAATCGGGTGTCTACAATACTGACCTGAGGGGCTTGCTATGAGGGGCCTACTCCTTGGATGGTAGAGACCAGCTTCTCCATGATGGCGCCAAAGTGCAGCTATACCTCTTCCTAGATGAGGGTTCTCATGTCGTCTCCACCACTGCTGGGCGTTGCAGCAGATGAACTCGCATAGGCCGGAGGAGCGACCGAACTCGCATATGTGGACAACACTGGAGTAGTATCCAGGCTGTTCCCAAAGCTGTACACTCGGCCCTTCCTCGGCCCTCTCGCTGCGTCGACCCAACCCTCTGCATCCATGTCTGGCTGGGGAGTGCCCTCTACATAGTGATCTACCATCGTCCTGTCATAGGTCTCCTGCAGAACAAATTAAAAATGTATTATTCAAATCATATTATTTTAATATCGAAATTGAATTCAAAAATTATATTTGACTTACGGCAATCGTGCGAGCACTCTCGCTGACATAGTCATCTGTTCCCTTCTGCTTATGAGTCTAATCAAATAACTCGTGAATAGTAGGGGCACGCTCGAGCTCGTGATGCTTACAATTCAACAAAAGTAGTTAGTTTCAAAATAATAATTAATGTATTAAGCAATTGAACATAATATGCTTACCAATTTCTGGCTGTGGGTCGCATAAGATACTGACCCACAGTATGCACATTCTTCTTCGGATGAGCTGCTCGATTGCGTTTAGCCACTTGTGACCTCTCCTGCCATGGTCCAATAGCCCAACGATGACAAAGGGGCTCCCAATAGTCCCTCCTCATCCACACCGGGCCGTAATCCATCCAAGCCATAAGATCCTGGCTGCCTGTGGTCTTCGCTGCCTTGTCTCAGATCTCCCACATTGACTTTCTAAAATTAGTCTCGGCAGTAGACTCCCAGACGACTAGTGCTGGAGGGAGATCCTCCGGTCTCGTGAACATGTACCTCCGCTATTTAGAAATGAAATTACTCAACTTTGTGCACTAACAGAGAGAGATAGTAATTAAAGAAATGACTTCAAATCAGTGAAAAATAATAATACCGTGAACATGTCAAATAACAATTCCCGGACGGACGGGGGGAACTCTTTCCATGAGTCCACGGGTCCTGGAACGTGTGCGTGCACCAACGATGTAATATAGCAGGAAGCAGGTCCTAGATCTATCTTCCCCCTGCAATTGCACATTAATTTTCTACATGAACTATATAACATAAATAACAAATATAGTATGTTTGAAGTGATCAAGTTTACCCAGAAATCCAGCATGGCTGGCGTCTAGCTAGCTGAGCCACCTCCTCCACCGCTGGATGATGTCTGTCTACCTCTGTTGAAAACAATTAAGTACACTATTATTAAAAAAATTGGAAGACAAGAAACGTACTAAAGTATGGAAACATACATGTATCTGGTGGTGAATGGGATGGGAAAGGTGACGCTACTGGGCGAGAAGCGGACCCTGCAAAATTATATGCACGTTAGAAAATATAAAGTTAATATGAATAGTAATATATAGAGTTTTGTGTTTGGGTACATATACATATACTTGTCGTCAGAACAACCGGCGTAGTCGGGGAGGCGGACCCTGCAAAATTATATGCATGTTAGAAAATATGAATTTAATATGAACAGTAATATATAGAGTTTTGTGTTTGGGTACATATATATATATACCTGTCGTTGGGACAACCTACGTAGTTGGCCGGGAGGTAGACCCTGCAAAATTATATGCACGTTAGAAAATATGAATTTAATATGAATAGTAATATATAGAGTTTTGTGCTTGGGTATATATATATATATACCTGTCGTCGGGACAACCGACGTAGTCGGCCGGGAGGCGGACCCTGCAAAATTATATGCACATTAGAAAATATGAATTTAATATGAACAATAATATATAGAGTTTTGTGTTTGGGTACATATACATATACTTGTCGTCGAGATGACCGACATAGTTGGGGAGGCGGACTCTGCAAAATTATATGCACGTTAGAAAATATAAAGTTAATATACACAGTATAATAAAAGAATTGAGTTTAGTACATATATACCTATCGGCTTAGACCCTCGGCATATAATAAAAGAATTGAGAACAAGAAAGATATAACATGTCATCAACACTCAAATTTGAAGTAGCTATTTAATAACATATAATTAGCAACAACACTCAGTTCTTACAAAATATTATAATATTATCTATATTCATCATCATATGTTGAAGATATGTCTAATTCAGCATCATCTTCATCATCCTCTTCGTCCTCATCATCAGTCCACTCTTCCTCCTCATCAAACTCCATCTCCCGCTCAAAAACATGATCATCAAGGGCATTTGGGTCAACTTCTTCCTCTTTGTTATCCTTATATAAGCAAATTGGTTCATTTATATCATCTACACTGAACTGTGTAGAAGGAGCCAACTCTCGTGCGTCACTCCGGTCTGATTGGAAAAAATTGTCATTAACATCTTCGAGCTCTATATCAGCCGGGAGAAGCTCATACTCAGGGAATAGCCTTGTTTTCACTCTACAAGTAGCCCACCAATCTCTCAATTTGAGGGACGAATAGTTTGAATAATAAACTTGTTGGGCTTGTGCCGCCAGAATGAATGGCTCATACGTACTCAACTTGGACTTCTGTTTGACATCGACGATCCCATATGTTGTGTCATTACGAATAGAGGTCAGATCGAACCAATGACACTTGAAGAGAAATACATTGTTGCCTTGTCCCAAAATTTGCAGTTCAAAGACTTCTTCGAGAATGCCATAATAGTCTACTTCATTTTCATTGTAGGCGCTTCCCTTCACACATACGCCACTGTTCATCGTAGACTTATTCCGTCCATAATCTCTCGTGTGAAATTGGTATCCATTCACAATGTAGTCTGGATAGATACGTACAATCTTCGAGGGCCCATTATTGATCTCTTGTACTCTTGAATCAGTAATAAAGCCTTGTTCAACCTATTATTAAAAAAAGGGACAGACAATGACAAATTACAACAACTAATTATGCATATGCATAAGAACATAACACTTATGCATCAAAATATTTAGACACTTACTCGATATTTTAACCAAGTAGCAAAAGACTTCTCCCGTTCCTTTTCAACCTGCATGTCAGTCAGACGTCGATTCCGTTGCAGTATGACTGAGTCAAACTCTCTGCAATGAAAATTCCACACAATCTCTAAGTTCTGCGAATTGCAAGAAAATGAGGTACATACATTAAGACATTAGTGTTGAGAGCTTACTCAATGTAAGGGTCTAGTTCTGCGCAATTCATGAAGATGTAGATCTCCGCAGCTACCAACTCTCTGTCTTCGAGTGCGCGAGTAGAAGAATATCCGAATGCTCGTCCAGGACACTTGAATATAGAAAGTCAGTCAGACACATTAGAATCTCCACCATCATCATTACGTGGAGGTTGAGTGCATCGAGTTCTTATTTCTGTGTCAAAGTACATCGAACAAAAGTTCTATATCTCTTCAATAAGGTACGCCTGGGTAATGGAGCCCTCAACTTGTGCTTTGTTGCGGACCTTCATCTTAAGATCGTGCATGCACCTACGACAACAATTCAAATGAATACATATGAAATATAAAAGATCGTCGTAATGTGAATAAATTGAGACATAGGAATATACCTCTCAAATGGATACATCCATCGAAATTGTACTGGTCCTCCGACTCTAGCCTCATATGGCAAATGGATGATCAGGTGCTCCATTAAATCAAAGAATGCTGGAGGAAATATCTTCTCTAATTTACAGTCTGTCTGTATTATATTTTGCTCGATATTTTGCAAGTCATGAAGTCTGAGTTCTGATGCACATAAAATCCAGAAGAATTGACTCAGCTCGGTCATTGCTCCCCATATTTGCTTTGAAAACAACTCACGAAAAGCAATTGAAATCAATCTTTGCATGAAAACATGGCAGCCATGACTTTTCATTCCGCATATTTTCCCCTCGTTGTCATTTACACAACGGGCAATATTCGTGACATATCCATCCAGAAATCTCACTTGCTTCAACCATTGACACACTTCCTTAATCTGTCTGGCCCCAAGCACATATAAGCTTTAGGTTGAACCACTTTTCCACTAACATGCTGCAGTTCTAGTTCTAGACGTCTGTAAAGTACTTTCAAATCCATTCATGCCTTGACGTTATCCTTCGTTTTGCCTTTGACGTCCATAACTGTGTTGAACACATTATCAAAAACATTCTTCTCTATATGCATGAGGTCTAGGTTATGCCGTATCGAAAGTGTTGACCAATAAGGCAATTCACAAAATATGCTTTGCTTCACCCAATTTTGATCCTTCCCAAACCCTGGGATTTGTCGGGTACTACCAGCCAGTTATGATACAGTCGGTAAGTTCTGGACCCGCCTCGCCAGTTTCCACCAGACACTCGTTCCATATCTACCTCATCCATCGCAATTGTATTTTTCATAAATGAATCCTTTTGCTTTCGGAAAGGATGGTCACTCCGTAGAAACCGACGATGACAATCGAACCAACATGCTTTCCCCCTAGATTTCAACCCGAATGATTTAGAATCCTCCATACAATAAGGACATGCCAACCTCCCATGTGTGCTCCAGCCAGATAACATGACGTATGTTGGAAAGTCACTTATTGTCCACATTAATGCAGCCTTCAAATTGAAATTATGTTTTCTGGATGCATCATAAAGGAGTACGCCATCTTGAATTCCTCAACTGCTACTGATGAATTACTCAATGCAAACCGAATGAAACTATCAACTCCATCTTGAAACTCCTCTGTCACAACTCCATTAACTATTCCACGGTGTATCCATGACCGATTCTCAAAGGACATTTTTCCTACATAGATTAAATGTCATGTCACGAGTTAAAACCCAACTCACCCTCACATCGTTCGAGTAAGTCAAAATGAATAGGTAGGACATATTAATTAGATTATCACTTTTTACCCATCCATGAATATTTGATCGCACTCAAATGGTCATTTACTATATGTTTGTACAGTTTGCTAAAAATTTCGGCAACATCTCCCCACACCTCTCCGATATACCAAAAATATTTATTGATTAAGAAATTTTCTTAAACACTTATTTCTAAGTGGCTAAGAAAATATCCAAAATCAATAAAGGTATACCAGAGAGGAGTGAGAAGACGGAACTAAAATTTTCAACAACTGTACAAACACATATAGTAAATAACCACCTAACTGCGATCAAACATTCACAGACTGTCCAAAAAGGGACGATTCAAGACTCTGAGTTAGATATACACGTTCTCATCATTGAAAATAAGACTCGTGCACATCAATCCCAAAGTCTTGAACGAGAGGGTTCATTGACACAGTCTTAACACGCTCTCGCGAGGTGTGTGCAGTGATAAATTGCTATACAAAATATTACATGTGAACAAATGCAATATTAAACTAAATTCACACATACATGTAAATGAATTACATTAAAGTAAGAACTTCAATACTAATCACTAAACTTGAATTTTATAGAAAAAATTAGACTCCTCAATTATCTACTCCTTTTTGGAATCAGATATACAAACTTACCAGTCTTTTTGCTATTTGATGTGAATTGATTGACCAGTCTTCTTCTTGTAGGTGGTATAGATCCCGTACCAGGGGGAGGCAGATGCGTCTCACCCAGTCATGGTGGCGGGTCGCCCGCTCTTCGATTGCCACGTGCTGCTGCTCTACCTAGGGACCTGCGAGCCCCTATTCCTAGAGTTGGTAGTACGGACTCTGGGTTGGAACCAGTCGTCCCTAGAGGTACCCTCTCTAGGGAGAGAGGGGCACTCCTGCCGATGCTTCTTCGCTGAGGACCGAGACTGGGGCGAGGAGCATGACAGCACCGTCTCCTATTGGAGGGCGGAGGGGAGCAGGTCCTGCAGCACACCGACCTCCAGGACAGCGCAGCGTACCTGGCTGACTACCGGGCACACTACGCTGGGCGACTCCGGCTAGACCGGCGAGTGGTGAGTGACTTATACCCTAACCTCTTGACATCTAATCAATTGATTCTAATGTGCAAGTGTGGATGACAAATGCCCGAGTCTGAGGCGGTGAGGCTCCTAGAGGGGCGGCTGGCGGAGCAGCCAGTGGAGATGGAGAGACTCCGCGCCGAGACGTGGTCCTTGGTAAGTCACGACTCACCCTTGACCACGATTTGGATTTGATTTGATTTGATGCACTGACCAATGTATGTGATTGCAGAGAGAGGGGCTAGAAAAGGTGCAGGCGAGCCGGACACGGGGGCGAGCTCGTCTGCACAGCCTCCCAGCAGGGGCCTGGCGGTCCAACTGCGAGAGGCCCTCGATTGGGCGGAGGCGAGGATCTAGGAGCTGGAGGCGGAGGCAAAATATTGAATTACTACCTTTTTGCACATGATTTGACTGACCTGACCTGACATATTTACTCATTTATGTGCAGCGTCAGGGATCGGGGGCGACCCTCCAGGCGCAGATGGAGAGCATGAGAGTGTACTTGCTAACGACACAGGGTCGCCTGCTCGAGGCGAGGGAGAGGGAGGGCTAGGCGGAGAGGGCCCGAGCTCAGGCTGTCGCGGATTTGGAGTTCCTGAAGAACCGGGTGCTGAAGAAGTGCCGGGAGCAGCAGCGACAGGCCCAGCCAGAGGCGCCAGGGAGGACGGGGTCCGTCTTTGGGTCCCTTGATGACATCCTATATTTGGGAGACCCGTCGGTGGGGTGAGGAGGAGGACCACGGCTTGAGGCATCGACGGCGACGAGACCACCTCCCCGGACCGGCGTCGGGAGAGGGAGGAGGAGGAGGTGAGTAGCTCGCGTAGGCAGAGGCCTAGCGAGGGGGAGAGGAGAGAGGAGTGAGGAGCGAGGCTCCAGATGTACCACCAGGGGTATGCCCCTGTCATGCTATGTACAAAAACTTGATCACTATAGTGGACTTTTGTGCTTGTTTTTCATCCAATGTGTGCTTGAATGATTTGCCAATTTTTATTCTTGCATCTACAACAGTTAAAGAAAAAAGTTAGTGTAGATCTGTCTTTAGCCCCTTGCCTAAAAGATGTACCTTTCTTGAGATCTGGTCAAGGGGCTAAAATCTAATTAAAGATAGGAACACAAATAAAATATTGAAGGGAAATATGTACATGTATTTTTTTTAATAAGAAAATAAGGAAAATGTTAATATATGTACATGATACCACTAGTTTTTTTAGTTTTGATTTTTTGAATTTTTTTATTTTTTTATTAAAAGGAGAAATATGTACATAGTGGAACTATCGATAGAAATATGCACACATCAACAAATTCTCTTTTTTTCTTTTTCTTTTTCTTTTTCTTTTTCTATTTTTTTGGACTTTTCATCTTTAAGACACATATTCATCACAAGTCAAGTATAGGGTCTTCATAATCCACCTGATCATAGAGGCCATGGGCAAGGAGGGTCGTGCATGATATCGTTGACATTGGAGATTACCCCTAACCTTCTTGATATTTTCCACCATGGAAGGTCTTAGAAGGTCAAATTGCCTCTAGAGGGAGAAATTGGAAGAAGTAAATAGGAAGTCATGTGGAGATTTGGGTCCAAACCACTTTTTGTTTCCAAACCAACATCTCACACCGAAAGACTTAGTCATCAATTATTTTCAGGGGTACTTTTCATTTTGATTCCTTGGTGGAGGCATGTACTATTTGCTACCTCCTTGATTTAGTCAGCTTTTTTCTGGGTACATACTTTTTGCTACCCTTTTTTGACCTTTTGGCCTTTCTTTGCCGTTTACGCTTGGCTTGGCATTTTGCCTTTGCATTTGCTTTTCTTTCATTGCCCCTGTTTGTTATGACTTTGTCTATTAGGTGAGAGTGGGTGGTCCCCTACTTGTAGTTTTCCCCTTTTCCAAACTTGATCGAGTGAGAAGAGAAAAGAGGTTACGTTGACCTAATTAGACACATCCATGTGTACTTATGATTTTCCTGCTAATGGTCAATACTCCAACATCATGTGGTGTGTGAAGAGACCCTACTTTACTAATGGCCAAGTGAAAATAGCAGAGTCTCAAACCCATGACACTGACAAGTAATGAACAACAGACTTGACTGACTGACTAAGGGTAGAACTTCTTGAGGTAGACTACGTTCCATGGATGTGACAACTCAATTCCCTCAGTGTCCACTAACCTGTAAGCGTTCCCTGAGTATGCTTCTTTGACAATGAATGGACCTTCCCAATTTTCTTGCAATGAACTCCTAGGACCTGGTGCCTTAATGATTTTGCACTTTAGGGCCATTTCACCCACTTCAAATTTTCTCTCAAGAACTTTTTTGGCATAAAAATGTGCAATTCTTTGATGATAAACCTGTGCATGGTTGGCCGCTATCATTCGCCTTTCATCTAAGAGTTCAAGTTGTGCTAATAAAGCCTCCTGACGGTGATCGGGGTCAAGTTCGAATCCAATTGAACTCTTAGTGAAGAAACAAAGATCTCATATGGGAGTACCGTATCTGATCTGTATGTCAAAACGTAGGGGGTTTGCCCCGTACTAGTTCGGACCGAGGTGCGGTAAGCCCAGAGAGCCTCAACTAAGCGATCTGGCCAATCAGCGTTATTGTGAGATCTGCAAGTTTTCTTTATGATTTTGATGAGAGTTTTATTAGTAGCTTCCGCTTGTCCATTACCTTGTGGATAATATGGAGATGAATGATGTAAATTAATACCATACTTACCACACATGTCGCGAAGCTCCGGTGAAGTGAATTGTGGTCCATTGTCGGTGACGATGTCTCGAGGCATGCCAAATCTTCCAAGGATGTTGCGCTTGATGAACTTGACGACCGTTGAAGCTTTAACCTCTATGAATGCTTCCGCTTCAGCCCACTTCGTGAAGTACTCTGTGGCGGTCAGAATGAAGAACTTCTTATGGATTTCTCCGGTTCTATCCTCGAGTGGACCGACCACATCGAACACCCACATGGCGAAAGGCCATGGAGCAATGAGGGGGTGAAGAGAGGAGGAAGGATCATGGATTTTCTTACCATGGAGTTGGCATTTAGCACAGTGATGAACAAAATGAGTGCAATCTTCTTCCATGGTAGGCCAGTAATAGTGTCTTAGCAACTTTTGGGCAATTGCTCTACCATTGACATGGCCCCCATGTTCACTAGAGTGAGCGACTTCAATAATGCTTTAAGACTCGATCTCATCAAGGCAACGGAGATAGACCCCACTAAGGGATTTCTTGTGGAGAATGCCACTTATGATCTTGTAATGTTCAGAGATGCGGAGAATGACCCATCTATAAGAAGAGGTGGCATAATCAGAGAAGGATCCATCTTTGAGATAGTTTTCAATATCAAAGTACCAAGGATGGCCATCATCAAGATCGATTTCTGGCTCTTTTGAAAGAGCATGAACTCGAAGGGAGGGAGACTTGAGTTGAGAGATCCATGGATCATCATGAGAAGGGATTTTCAATCATTATACAGAGATGGTTTCAGAAGATTTCCCTAGCGGGATAGGGATAGAAGAAGCTAGGGAAGCGAGTGAATCTGCTAGAATGTTCTGAGCCCTAGGAGTGTGAACTAAGGTGAGCTTCCTAAATTGCCGGATTACTCTTCCTACCAAATCCTGGTATGGTTTCAACTTGGGGTCCCGGATCTGGTACTTGCTAAGGGATTATCGAAGTATCAACTGCGAATCTCCAATTATCCTTAGTTCCTTAACTGTAACACCGCGGAAATTTAGTGATCTAAAAATTTTAGAAATAAAGGGGGATAAATAATTCCACAATTATCAGAATGATAAAACTTACGTACTATTATCGTACGAGAGAAAACACATCGGAAAAATTTGTAAACATTATAAATCAACCCCAAATATTGTCCCTAAGTGTTCCACGAAGGAATTCGTGCAACGAAAAATCTGATTGGTCGAGTGTACGTCACACGTGGCCAAGTTACCCGAATTAGGAAACTAAGTCGGAAAATTGTTAACACGGAAAAATAACCCAACCATAAATTAAATGAACATGTTGGAGAGACTTACAACATTATGTATTAATAACCCATTAACAAGATTGGGCCAATGAGCACATTTGGCCCAAGGATAAAAATTTGGACAAGAAAATACTCAGAAATTCGTGTATGTAATTATGCAATAATTAGGGAGGGCAATTTAGGGTTAAAATTAGGGTGATTAGTCATGTATGGTAAGCCAAAACCGGACCCAACCCTAAGAGGAGGTTTCCAAAACCTTTGCTACCTCCTTTGGGTGAGAGAATCCCAGATTTTTGGAAAGTAGGAAGAAGAATTCGCAGCCCCCTTTCCTAGTCCCATTGGGACATGAATTAGAACTCTAAAACTATAAGGACTCCTCACAAAATGTTTAGGGAAGGGTTAGCAACAAGTTGGGGTCGTGAGCAGCAAGGTTGGAGCGCTGGAGGAGTGGAGAACGGCTGGGGAAAACGTGGTCTTCCTCAACCTCGCTCTGCATCAACCCAGAAATCTGCAGAGAGTTATTAGCATTCAAAGGTAGGTGTTCTCGGGCCAAGATTAAAGAAAACCAACACCATCATGTAGTTCTTCAAGTCTAGGTTCATTTGCACTTGGTTTGACTAATTTTCATGGAGTATACATTGTGTATTCGTAGTTGTCCCTAAGTCTCGCATAGTTAGGGCTTTCCCATTCTTCTTATTATGCACACGATTTGATGCTGAATTAGACTAAAATTTTTCATGAAAGTTCTTCTACTTGTAGTAACGATCATCTTTTATGTTGGACATTTTATCCAAAAGTCTTTTGTTAGAGAGTTATAGGCATGGTAAGAGAGTCACTGCATGATACTGCGATTTCGGGTTGCACTTACCTTTATGTTCTTCATATATTTCTCGGATTCAAAACTGAATTAGATCAAACCCCCAACATCAAACTTCTTCTACTAATTGTCCTTGTCATATTTCATGTTGAATGTTTTGTCTAAATGTCATTCGTTAGAGAGTTAGAAGAGGGGTAAGTAAATTGCTGCATGAGACGTGTTTTCGGGTTACCCTTGACCTATATGTTTTCTGGGAAGGCCTCTAGTGTCGACACTACTTGATCCAGTGTCGACACGCTGTCCCAAATTAGCCCAAAAGGTGTTCTGGGAAGGCTTCTATTGTCGACACTACCTGATCTAGTGTCGACACTACTTGATCTAGTGTCGACACACTGTCCCATACTTGCACAACAGGTTTTCTGGGAGCTGTCTCTAGTGTCGACACTACTTGATCTAGTGTTGACACTACTTGACCAGTTCTGCATTATTTTGCCTTGTGTTTAAAGCATTGTGTCGACACCAGTAAGCGGTGTGTCGACACTACCCTTTCAAAAAATTTGCATATCTGGGGTCTGATCATTACATGATGTCTATTAACATGTGCATGATGTTATATAGTATGCATGGACCTAAAAGAAATCAACCCATTGAAAAATGGTAATGATATGAATATGATTCTAATGTGTAAATGTGATTATCCTTATGTTCAGTGGATTATCTTGTGATCTTTCCTATTGTCAATTGAAATGATAAGAATTTGTTGTGAATATGGGGATGAATTCATGTTAGTATGGACTTATTAGTGAAGTTAATATCATGATTTGCATGAGTTTCAATAGTTACATGCTTTCCGGTGTTCCATTAATTATTTGTCCATATGCATACATGCTAGAAAAGATCCGTGACTTATCACTTACACATTTGCACGAGTAGGCACACCCTTCTTGGGGAATTGGGAGCTCTCTTCCGGTTATTCTGAATTGGTAGACTAGTGACCTTTTCCTTAAGACCTCTGTAACTCTCCGCTCTCTATGGATTTCCACATAGATGCCGAGCTGGCTGTACCATGAAGTACCCTGGAGATAGAAAGCGCATGTCCTGCATACGATCTGTCTTTAGAAACATCCTCATGTCAAGACATTAATGGATTATGAAACATGATACGTCGTTATACTGCCTTTTGTTCTCTTGAGCTATTTGTCATACCTTGACTCTATGAATGATCATGTTCCTTTTACTATGAGCTTGTCATTGAAACTCTGTGGCCATAATATGAATATGTTTGTTCGGCACAACGTGGGACTTCGGTCCATTTGACCAATGCCTATGCAATAGGGGCCCTGTCTGGTCCTGGGGAGGAGCGCCCCAACGTTCTTATTAACCACGGGAGTATGGACTCTTGGTGCTTGGCATAGCACAACGAACACGCAAGATTGTGAAAATATGCCTTTGTTTGATATGATAAGTTTGATCTGATATGATATGATAAGATTTGATATGATACGTCTGATCATGTGAATGCATGATATCTGTTTGAATATGGCCAATGTCTTTTGATACGATTCTACTCTTGAAATATATGTCCATTGTATATGCAACTCGACGTGTGATCTGAAATGATACCCGTTCTACTCTGCTATTCAATCTGTTAGTATTGCATGCATTGTCATCATATACATGTTCATATCTTGCCTAATTAAAATGTTAATCACGTATATTAGTGCCCACACAATATTGAGATGTAAATCCTACTGAGCTAGTTCGCTCACCCTATCATCCTGCCCTTTTCAGGTAGTGATGAGGAACCAGTGGAGTTCGATGGGGCCGGGAAAGAGTGATGAGCACCCGCTATATGAGGAGTTGACAGTTTAGAAATAGACATTTGAGTAGTCGATGTATTAGAGAAACATTGTTATTTGTATAATGAACCCTTTTCAGTGAGTTCTTTCTATGTAAGGTTTTAACTAGTGGATTGAAATGGAATAAAGAGTACCTTTGATGACATTATTATGATCTGAAATATGTGGTTATATGTAACTGTTAGTCTGCGTTACTCAACTGTGATACGTCTATTTGTATCGTTTACGCCTCCCGGTATTTATTCCGCTGCTAAATATCGGGGCATGACAGTTGGTATCAGAGCCTAAACTTTAGGGTCCAAGGGAATAGGAACATAGGATGAAACTAGATCACACAAGTCAAAATCTGTCGTACCTAATGTGAGCTTGGGTAGAACCATGGGAATGGATGTCACATGTGATATATTTAGATGACTGACTGATATTGTTATCTTGAAGGTATTTATTACCTCAATGGCCGCTGAACGTGCCCAGGCTAGGAGCATGCAACAAACAATACAGAACTTGACTCAGGCTATCCTGCAAGCCACCCAGGGTGGAGGTAACCGCGGAGCCGGTGATCTCCATCAGAATTTTCGGAATATGGATCCGCCTAGGTTTGAAGGGAGTACTGACCCAGATGTTGCTGAACACTGGGTTAAGGAAATTGAAAGGATATTCAGGGTCTTGCAATGCACAGACCAGAACAAAGTACTACTGGCGACTTTCCAATTGGAAAAGGATGCCAGGGCATGGTGGGAGTCGGTAGAAGCAACACTGAATGGCCAGCAACTAACATGGGCTCAGTTCATTGAGCAATTCAACACCAAGTACTTTTCTGAGAGGGTCCAGGAATAGAAAGCAACCGAATTTGCGGCTTTGAAGCAGAGAGGACTCAATGTGGCTGAGTATGAGGCCCAATTCTCTCATCTGTCCCGATATGCTGTTCACTTGATTGGGACAGAAAGGATGAAGGCAAAACGCTTTCTAAATGGCTTGAGGCCCCAGTTCATCACTCAACTGGCGCCAATGGACATTCAAACCTATGCTGACATGGTAAAGAAGGCTCAGTTACTGGAAGATGCCGTGGAGACTGCCGAAAGAATTAAGGGAAAATCTGTGAAAAGGGAGCAAGTGTCTTTTACAAGAAGGTATCAGCCGACCATTGGGAAGAAAAGGCCCAGTGGCGGAGTAAATGAACCAGTTGATAAAAAGCCAAAGGAGTTAGGTAAGCAGATAGTAGTGACAACGGGAGAAAGGTGCAAACACTGTGACAAAGCTAGTCACCGGTCTAAACAATGCTGGAGAGCGCAAGGGAGATGCCTACACTGTGGGAGTCATGACCACAGGATCTCGGACTGCCCAATGCTGAAAGAACAAGCTCCTCAGGACAGGCATCCGAATGGACAGAAGAGGCAAGGCCGCTTGCAAGCTATACAAGAACCTGAAGCTGCTGAAGAAGGAGGTATCGTGGAAGGTACACTTACTATTCTTTCCCGACCCGCATATGTTCTCTTTGATACGGGAGCTACGCATTCCTTTATATCTCAAACATTTGTTGATACCCTACCTGTGAAACCCGTCCCAATGAAATCCAGAATAGTTGTGTCAACCCCAATTGGTCCTGGCACCAATCTTACAAACCATATGCCCTCTAGTGAAGTGTTGATTGAAACCCAAAACCTACCAACAAATTTAATATGTATGGATATGGAGGGGTATGATGTGATACTGGGAGCAGACTGGTTGTCTGAACATGGGGCTAGTATCAATTGCAGGAGAAGTCGGGTAACCTTTAGCCATTACCCAAAACTAGTGTTCACAGGGGATAGAAACCGCAGGAGATTGTCACTTATCTCTGCACTACAAGCCAAAAGGATGATGAGGAAAGGTTGTATGGCCTTTCTTGCTGCTGTTGTCATCACAAAGAAGGAAGTCAAAGTTGAGGACATCCATGTTGTCAGCGAGTATGCTGACGTTTTTCCAGAAGACTTTCCAGGGATTCCTCCTAAGCGAGAGGTCGATTTTACCATCGCGTTGGTCCCTGGAGCAGCACCAGTATCTGGGGCACCATATAGAATGTCCCCCGCAGAACTGAAGGAATTAAAAGAGCAACTGATGGAGATATTAGAGAAGGGATTCATCCGACCAAGTACATCGCCATGGGGTGCACCTGTCCTCTTGTCAAGAAGAAAGATGGGTCGATGAGGCTATGTATAGATTACAGACAACTAAACCAGTTAACTATCAAGAACAAATACCCTCTACCAAGAATTGATGAGTTGTTTGATCAATTATCTGGAGCTAAATACTTCTCCAAAATAGATCTCAGATCCGGCTATCACCAATTGAGGATCAAAGGAGAAGACATTCACAAGATAGCCTTCCGAAGCAGGTATGGGCATTATGAATTTATTGTTATGCCTTTCGGAGTAACAAATGCCCCTGCAGTTTTCATGCAGTTGATGAATACCATTTATCGCCCATATCTTGATAAATTTGTGGTGGTATTCATCGATGATATATTTATCTATTCCAAGACAAAGGAAGAGCATGAGGAGCATTTGGGGATTTCATTACAGATTTTAAGGGAGAATAAATTATATGCCAAGCTAAGTAAATGTGAATTCTGGCTTGAGGAGGTGTCCTTTTTAGGGCATGTGGTAACCAAGGATGGTATCGCTGTTGATCCATCAAAGGTTGAGGCTGTACTGAAATGGGAAAGATCGAGAAGCGTCACAGAGATCAGGAGCTTTCTAGGATTAGCAGGATATTATCGAAGGTTTATAAAGGATTTCTCAAAGATTGCAGTGCCATTAACCAAGCTGACCCGGAAGGAAAATCCGTTTGTGTGGACCGATGAATGTGAAGAAAGCTTTAACAACTTGAAGAAGTGTCTGACTACTGCACCTGTCCTCGCCTTACCCACTGAAGAGGGAGGATTTGAAATTTATTCAGATGCTTCTGGAACAGGTCTGGGATGCGTCTTAATGCAACAAGGGAAAGTAATAGCATATGCCTCAAGACAGTTGAAGATCCACGAAGTGAACTACCCAGTTCATGACCTGGAGTTAGTAGCTGTAGTATTCACCTTGAAAATTTGGAGACATTATATCTATGGTGAGCAATTTAAAGTCTTTTCTGACCACAAGAGTTTGAAATACTTATTCTCACAGAAAGAGCTTAACATGAGACAAAGAAGGTGGTTAGAGTACCTTAAGGACTTTGACTTTTCCATTCAATATCACCCTAGGAAAGCCAATGTAGTGGCAGGCGCTCTAAGTAGACAACTAGGAGCTATGCTAGCTAGTATGATGCTGGGCGAATGGAAGTTACTGGAGCAATTTGCAAGCTTGAACTTAGACATGGGAAAGAAGAAAAAACAAGTAATGATTTCCAACCTGCAGATACAATCCGATCTACTGACCGAAATCAAGGAGAAACAGGGAGAGGATCCATTCTTAGTTGAGATCAGGGAGAAGCTAGAACAAAGACCTGACTTTACTCTAACAGCTGAGGGAAGATTACTATTCCGAGGTAGAACATGTGTCCCTGATCATGGAGAACTCAAGAAGAGGTTATTAAATGAAGCTCACCAGTCCAAGTACACGATTCATCCTGGATCAACAAAGATGTACCAAGACATGAAAAGGTCGTACTGGTGGCCAAACATGAAGAGGGATGTGGCCGATCATGTGTCATACTGTTTAACATGCATGAAAGTCAAGCCCGAGCATTTCCGTACAGCGGGTGGACTACTACCACTAGAAATCCCGGAATGGAAGTGGGATAGCATCGGTATGGACTTTATCATGGGATTGCCCAAGACTAGAGGTGGTATGGATGCAATTTGGGTAATAGTTGATCGATTGACTAAGTCAGCTCACTTCTTTCCAATTAAGAGTACCTGGTCAGTGGATGTATTGGCTGCACTATATGTTAAGGAAGTAGTTAGATTGCATGGGGTTCCATCTAACATAATATCAGATCGGGACCCTAGATTTACTTCACACTTCTGGAAGGGTTTACAAGCATAATGGGTACTAAACTAAACTTTAGTATTGCCTTCCATCCTCAGACTAATGGACAAATCGAAAGGACCAATCAAATTGTGGAAGATATGCTTCGTGCTCTGGTGCTAGATTTTAGAGGTCGATGGGATGATCAGATGTACCTGATGGAGTTTGCGTATAACAACAGCTATCATGCAAGTATCAAGATGGCACCGTTTGAAGCCTTATATGGCAGGAGCTGCAGATCACCCCTTTGTTGGGAAGAGGTTGGGGAGAACCAATGGGTTGGACCCGACTTAATTGAGGCGACTGTTAGAAAGGTTCAAATTATCTAGGAACGTCTAAAGATAGCACAATCTAGGCAGAAGAGTTATGCAAACAAGAGAAGGAGAGAACTAGAATTTCAGGTTGGCGAACATGTTTTCTTGAAGGTCTCACCGTCAAGGGGAATACGAAGATTTGGGATCAAAGGAAAGTTGAGTCCCATATTCATAGGGCCATTTGAAATCCTGGAAAGGATTGGTCAGGTGGCGTATAGACTTGCACTACCTCCACAGCTGGCGAACGTGCATAACGTGTTCCACATATCCATGCTGAGGAAGTACTTATTCAATGCCGACCATGTAATCAACCATGAGGACTTAGAGATTCAAGAGGACCTGACTTATGAAGAGAAGCCGATCAAACTGTTGGATCGAAAGATTCAACGACTCAGGAATCGAACAATACCTATGGTGAAGGTCCAATGGAGTCGAGATGGAGTTACTAATGCTACCTGGGAAACAGAGGAAAGAATGAAGAAAAACCACCCATAACTATTCTCAGGTACGAACTACACCTTTATGTGTAAATTTGGAGACCAAATTTCTTAAGTGGGGGAGGATGTAACACCCCAGAAATTTAGTGATTTAAAAAGTTTAGAAATTAAGGGGGATAAATAATTCCACAATTATCAGAATGATAAAATTTACGTGCTATTATCGTACGAGAGAAAACACATCAGAAAATTTCGTAAAAATTATAAATCAACCCCAAATATTGTCCCTAAGTGTTCCACGAAGGAATTCGTGCAACAAAAAATCTGATTGGTCGAGTGTACGTCACACGTGACCAAGTTACCCGAATTAGGAAACTAAGTCGGAAAATTGTTAACACAAAAAATAACCCAACCATAAATTAAATAAACATGTTGGAGAGACTTACAACATTATGTATTAATAACCCATTAACAAGATTGGGCCAATGGATCACATTCGGCCCAAGGATAAAAATTTGGACAAGAAAATACTCAGAAATTCGTGTATGTAATTATGCAATAATTAGGGAGGGCAATTTAGGGTTAAAATTAGGGTGAATAGTCATGTAAGATAAGCCAAAACTGGACTGAACCCTAAGAGGAGGTTTCCTAAACCTTTGCTACCTCCTTTGGGTGAGAGAATCCCAGATTTTTGGAAAGTAGGAAGCAGAATTCGCAACCCCCTTTCCTAGTCCCATTGGGACATGAATTAGAACTCTAAAACTATAAGGACTCCTCACAAAATGTTTATGGAAGGGTTAGCAACAAGTTGGAGTCGTGAGCAGCAAGGTTGGAGCGCTGGAGGAGTGGAGAACGGCTGGGGAAAACGTGGTCTTCCTCAACCTCGCTCTGCATCAACCCAGAAATCTGCAGAGAGTTATTAGCATTCAAAGGTAGGTGTTCTCAGACCAAGATTAAAGAAAACCAACACCATCATGTAGTTCTTCGAGTCTAGGTTCATTTTCACTTGGTTTGACTAATTTTCATGGAGTATACATTGTGTATTCGTAGTTGTCCCTAAGTCTCGCACAGTTAGGGCTTTTCCCGTTCTTCTTATTTTGCACATGATTTGATGCCAAATTAGACTAAACTTCCCTCATGAACGTTCTTCTACATGTAGTCCCGATCATCTTTTATGTTGGACATTTTATCCAAAAGTCTTTTTTTAGAGAGTTATAGGCATGGTAAGAGAGTCACTGCATGATACTGCGATTTCGGGTTGCACTTAGCTTTATGTTCTTCATATATTTCTTGGAATTCGAGACCAATTAGATCAAACCCCCAACATCAAAGTTCTTCTACTAGTTGTCCTTGTCATATTCATGTTGAATGTTTTGTCTAAATGTCATTCGTTAGAGAGTTAGAAGAGGGGTAAGTAAATCGCTGCATGAGACATGTTTTCGGGTTACCCTTGACCTATATGTTTTCTGGGAAGGCCTCTAGTGTCGACACTACTTGATCTAGTGTCAACACACTGTCCCAAATTAGCTCAAAAGGTGTTCTGGGAAGGCCTCTAGTGTCGACACTACCTGATCTACTGTCGACACTACTTGATCTAGTGTCGACACACTGTCCCATACTTGCACAACAGGTTTTCTGGGAGCTGTCTCTAGTGTCGACACTACTTGATCTAGTGTCGACACTACTTGACCAGTTCTGCATTATTTTGCCTTGTGTTTGAAGCATTGTGTCGACACCAGTAAGGGGTGTGTCGACACTACCCTTGCAAAAAAATTGTATATATGGGGTCTGATTATTACATGATATCTATTAACAAGTGCATGATGTTATATAGTATGTGTGGTGGCCAAATCTGGTCACCTAGGCCCATGATGGCTCGTTACGGCCCATTCACGTCCTGTCAACTGACGTTGCACCGTCATCGAAGGGCACGCCCTCTCCAGGATGGCTCGAAGACCTCCATTGTGTGACCCACGTGATCGGAAGCTGTCAAGTTCCGCTGCGACGTACCTCCGAGCAGATCACCCGCCTTCCCTTACCGAACAGCCATGAACGGCTTCCGATCAGGAACAGTGACTCCGCTGCATGAAATTACCCTTGATGTTACCGAACAGCATGTTCGAGCCCCCGCGTGGGTCACCTGCTTGGAAAGCGTTCCCAAAGGGTTCCGAGCAGGTTCTCTAACCCGCAGAACGGTTGTAACCGTCCCAGGCCACGTTCTCCACCATCAAGGGGCATGAGCTGCCTGGCAGCCTAACGGGTGCCAGAGTCATAACTCCTCCCGTTATGCGCGTGCATCAAGGCGCCTCTTCAGGCACGATCTGCCGAACGTTATGCACACTGGCCTCGACACCGACGCTTATAAAAGCACAGGTACAGTACCATGCATGGGTACGCTCTCTATCCCTCGCGAATACATTTTCTCACTCCAAAACCCCCTACCTCTCAAGTTCCTCACTGACTTAGGCATCGGAGGGTTTTCCCGGTCTCCACCGGGCCCCCTGATCCTCTTCTGGTTTTACAGGTGTTCGTCCTCACTAGCGATCGTCTTCCCTCTCTGTTTAGTGGAGGCTCGTTTGGCTCCAGCCCAAACAGGACTATACTACCACATTTGGCGCCGTCTGTGGGAACGACGCTGCCATGGCTCGAGGACGATCTTCATACCAGAACATAGGAAGCAGGGCGACGAGGTCTCGCCAGTCACGAGGGGATTCTCGTCGCCGATCCCCCCTGGTGACGTCGCCGTCGCCACCGCCGGCGCAAACCACGATGCCCCGGCACCAACGACTGCCGCACCTGCGACTGCCCTCGAAGTAGCGGAGCTTCGGGGGCAAATGCAGCAGTTGACGGGCGTCTGCCTCGCCCTGCAGGCCCAGTTGGCGGGGGCAGCGGCCCCGGCGGTTTCCCTGCCGCGTGAGCGGCAGGCGAAATCATCACATCGACGCTCCCGCGTCCCCCTGGCGTCGTAAGAGCAGCAGGCGGATTCTCCGCGCCGGTCCCTCCGGGCCCCATCGGAGGAGTGGGCACCGGAGCGCCGCGGGCGTTCGCTTCGCCGCTCTATTGTCTCCCCCCGTCTGCCTCGATCAGTCGTGGGAGGAAACTCCCACGCCTTGGGATGAGGGGGCCCCGCCAACTCCGAACAGGAGCTCGCCAGGCGCCTCAAGCGCGTGGTCGATCTGGAGCGTCGTATGGACGTGATGGTCCAGCGGGCGGAGGGGAAAGCTCCCGCGGAGGACGACTTGGACTTCCGCTCCCCTTTTACTAGGGAGATTCTGGAGGCCCAGGTCTCCTCCAAGCTCCCTCTTCCCACCATCGCTCCCTACGACGGCACGACCGACCCGGCCGATCACATTCATGGCTTCGAGTCGCATATGGTGTTCCACGGAGCATCAGACGCAGCTAAATGCAGGGCCTTCCCTGCAACGCTCAAAGAGACCGCCAGGGCTTGGTTTGAAACCCTCCCTGCGGGCTCCATCACTTCCTTCCGCCAACTGAAGAAGTCCTTTAGGGACAACTTCCTTGGCGGGAGATCGCAGCCGCGAACAGCGGCTTCTCTTCTGGCTGTGCGCCAGAAGAAAGGCAAGGCACTCTGAGACTTCGCATCTCGCGCCTGGACGTCCCTCTCGCCACCAGTGCCCTCATCCAGGGCACTCGTGACGGTTTTTTGCAGAGGACTCTCGGCGTCCAGCAGCCTGCCACCCTCGCCGAGCTACTCTCCATCGCACAACGCCACGCAACTTGCGAGGAGAGCCTGGCGGCGAGCAGGGCCGAGCAAGGGGAGCAGGCGGATAAGAAGCGGCCTTCCAACAACGGTTCCGACCGGGATCGGAAGAAAGGACGGCGCAATGGCGATTCCCCGCGCCGTCCGCGCCCCTTCACCAACTACACCCCACTCACTGTGGCTCCCGAACAAATCCTGGCGGAGATCAGGAACGAAGCTTTTGTTCGGTGGCCCCAGAGAATGCGCTCCGACCCCCGGAAGCGCGACCAAAATAAGTACTGTCGCTTTCATCGCGACCACGGCCACGACACCTCCGAGTGCCGCCAGCTTAAGGACGAAATCGAGGACCTTATCAAGCGCGGCTACCTTGGACGGTTCGTACGCCGGAACGAAGAGCGCCCCCGACGCCGAAACCGCACTCCCGAACAGCCGATCAACAATGAGCCCAATGGGCAAGAGATCAACGTGATCGCGGGAGGTTTCGGCGCGAGCGGAGAAAGCACTCGAAGCCGACGCGATTACGCAAGGCGAGTGCATGTCGTAGACAAGCCTTCGGCTGTTCGGACGGCTCCATATTCTGCCAGCCCTACACGTGCACAGCCCGAGGAGGTTATTACCTTCTCGGATGAAGATCTTGTAGGGGTTACGACCCCACACACTGATGCGTTGGTCGTTTCGGCCACCATCAACCACTGTAATGTGCGCCGGATTCTGGTAGATAATGGAAGCGCTCCTGATGTCTTGGCTTACGACTGTTTTGTCCTCATGGGTCTGCGAACCGATCAACTCACCCCTGTAAATTCGCCACTGTTCGGCTTTTCGGGAGTTTCGGTCCAGCCCATGGGAAGGGTTTGCCTTCCGATCACCCTAGGAACGGCTCCAAAGGCTGTGACCAAAATTGTTGACTTCCTGGTCGTCAACAACATGCCTGGGTACAATGCTATCCTAGGCAGAGGTCTGATCGGACGCATCAAAGCAGTACCTTCGTCGCTCCATCAGAAGATGAAGTTCCCTACTCCGAGCGGAGTGGGCGAGGTGCTCGGGTGTCAGCGCGAGTCTCGCCGCTGCTATGTCCTCTCCTTAAGAGACAAGCAACCACTCGCTGATCCGACTCCTCCGGCTTCCGATCAGCCTTCAGCCAGCCGAGGGACGCCTGCTGAAGACTTAATCCCCATTCAAGTGGATGACGACCCCGAACACATCTTGTACATTGGCGCCTTGTTAACAGGAGCCGAGCAGCAACGCTACACAGCTTTTCTGCTGGCCAATTTGGATGTGTTCGCTTGGTCTAATGACGAGCTTCCAGGCATCCCCCTAGAGGTCATGGTGCATCGCCTCCGGTTGGATCCCCGGATCCCACCAGTTCAGCAAAGGAGGCGACCTGTAAATCGAGAACGGCAGACCGCGATCCAGGATCACGTGGTCAAGAGCCGAACTGTTGGGCTCCTCCGAGAAGCCCAATATCCAAAATGGATCTCCAACGTGGTCCTTGTGCGCAAGGCCAATGGTAAATGGCGTGTGTGCGTGGATTACAAAGATCATAATAAGGCAACGCCCAAGGATAACTTCCCGTTGCCGCGCATTGATCAGCTGGTGGACGCTACTTCCGGGCACGAGCTTCTCAGCTTCTTGGACGCCTACTCTGGTTATCACCAGATCAGCATGCATCCCTCGGATCAAGACGCCACGACATTCGTCACAGACCTGGGCTTATACTGTTTCACCAGGATGCCCTTTGGTCTTAAGAATGCAGGCGCGACTTACCAACGACTGGTCAACAAGATGTTCGAGCAGCAGATCGGGCGCAACATGGAGGTTTACGTTGATGACATGTTGGTCAAGACACTTCCGAGTACTGATCACATTTCCGACCTCCAGGAAACTTTTGCAACTTTGCGAAGGTATAATATGAAGCTCAATCCTGCCAAGTGCGCGTTTGGTGTTCGGTCGGGCAAGTTCCTCGGGTTCCTCGTATCAAACAGGGGAATAGAGGCGAACCCGGAAAAAATCCAAGCAGTACTTGAAATGAGCAGTCCAAAGACGGTGCGCGACATCCAGCGCCTGATGGGGCGTCTTGCGGCACTAAATCGGTTCATGTCCCGAGCAGCAGAAAGAAGTTTTAACTTCTTCAAGTTGCTCCGAGGCCCTAAAAGCTCCTCGAAGCAAGGGGGGCAAGTACCGTGGACTGACGAATGTGAAGCTGCCTTCACCGAGCTGAAGGCATATTTGGCAGCCCCTCCTGTCCTCTCAAAGCCTGTGCTTGGAGAACCTCTGTTCATGTACCTTTCGGTCACCGAACACTCCATCAGTGCGGTCTTGATCAGAGAAGTGGGAGCGGCGCAGCATCCTGTATATTACATCAGTAGGGTCCTCCAAGAAGCTGAAAGGAGGTACCCCAGGGCAGAAAAGCTTGCCCTTGCCCTTGTCACAGCTGCTCGGAAGCTTAGGCCCTATTTTCAGGCCCATTCTGTTACAGTTCTAACCGATCAACCGCTGAAATCCATTCTTCAGCGGCCGGAGGCTTCCAGTAGGTTGGTTAAGTGGGCGATAGAGCTTGGTGAATTCGACATCAGCTTCCCACCGAGGACGGCTATCAAGGCGCAGGCGTTGGCAGACTTCGTGGCGGAATGTACGCTTCCGGCCGAACAGGATCCACCGTTGGCAGACGAGCCTCCGTGGGAGCTTTATGTTGACGGATCCTCTTGTGTCACCGGGAGCGGGGCAGGCTTGGTCCTCACCTCCCCGGAGGGGTTAGAGTTCCAATACGCCCTCCGCTTCCGCTTTCCAGCCTCCAACAACGTCGCCGAGTACGAAGCTTTGCTGTCCGGTATCCGCATGGCTAGGAACCTTGGGGCCATTCGGCTTAGGGTCTTTAGTGACTCCCAGTTGGTTGCCAGCCAGGTGAACGGACAGTTCGGAGTAATGGAACCTCGCATGGCTCAATACCTCCAACAGGTCAAGAGCCAGACAGAGGGCCTCGTATACTTCGAGGTCATACATGTTCCACGGGGGCAGAACGCGCGAGCTGATGCACTGGCCAAATTGGCATCTTCAGGAGACATCACCCCTTCTCTCTCTGTGTTCATTGAAGAGCTCGCCTTGCCGAGCACGGAGACTGATGTAGCAGCCATAGAAACAGGCCCACCTATCCCAAGTTGGGTGGACCCTCTCGTGGCGTACCTCCTCCGAGGCGAACTTCCGCCCGAACAGGACGAAGCTCGGAAAGTCAGGATGCACTCGCAGCATTTCACCCTCGTAGAAGGCAAGCTGTACCGGCGGTCCCTTGCAAGACCTCTTCTGCGTTGCCTCAACCCTGAGGAGGCCCTTGCGGCCACAGAAGAAGTCCACGAGGGGCTGCGTGGAAGCCACCTGGGGGGCAGAACGCTAGCGCGCAGCATCATCCGAGCAGGGTTCTGGTGGCCTTCTCTTCAATCGAATCTTTCTAGGCCCCTTCTCAGAGCTTGCGCCTTGTTGGGGCGCCCTTCGGCAGTTGATGGAGCAACAAGTGCCGTTGTCACCGCGGCACCAACCCTCACCGCGGAAGGAACCCGAACAACAGCGGCGACGTCGTCACCTTCATACACCCTGTGCGCTAGCACAGGGATCTGTTCGGCGAACTCATCATTCGCCTCTTCGTCTCTTCCTGCCTCCAGCTCTGCAGCCGCTGCGCACAAAGAAGATAAGAAGAAGAAAGGTTAGTATAAGGTCACCAAACCTAAGAGTAAACCACTGATAGACAGTATACTTACTCCATGGTTTGCTAAGCTCGTACTTGACGAGCATGAACTCGGTCACATACCCTTCTCCATTCCAAACACCTGCTCGGAGAAGTGCATCTGATGCCCTCGCCTCATCCTGGATAAGCTTCGGAAAGCTATCCTTCTGTGCCGGGCGAATGACTGTGGGGAACCCCCATTCGGCACCACACCGATGGCGCACGAAAACAGCCTGTCCATCCAACCCTTGTTGTTGGAATACTTGTTGGACAGGCCGATGTGCATCCGGTCTGTTCGGTGCTTGGCGTAGTAGATGTCCGCTCCTGATGCCCGCGAAGCTGACAGCTTGAAGTGTGCTCGGAAGACGTCCGCCGAACCCCGGATCTCCTTCAACTTGCAGACAACACCGAAGATACAGATGTATCTCCAGGTGATGGGCGTCAGCTGTATCGTTGAAACGCCCCAAGTGTTAAAGAGCGCCTTCGCCACCTCCGGCAACGGCAGCCGGAAGCCTGCCTCCAGATGGTCCACGGATAGGAGCAGACAACCTGGTTTATTCACCAGGATCGTGTCGCTTTCCCTGGCGTCGACGATCTCGTACTCGTCCCCGATCCGGAAGCGTTCACGAAGACCACTGAAGTGGCGGTATCGTGGTCCGCTCGACGCCGCGACAGTCACCCCGCTAGCTCCGGCAGCGGCTTTCCCCTTGCTCGCCATCGCCGGAAGGACTGCAGAAAGCGGCAACGGCGCGAGAGGAGGAAGCAGAAGACAGGGAGAGGAGAAGGCCAGGAAGCACGAAGGTCTCAAAGATGGAGGGTTTCAGGGAGGCGTAGCTCCCACCCTCGTCTCGTCCCCTCCTTATAAGGAAAGAGGAGGGAATGAAATTCGAGGCGGGCCCTAAAACGTCGCTCCTTCCCATTTTTGAAAACGCCCCTTCGGGAACAGTGTTGGCGACCGTCCGAACGCAACGACGGCACATTAGGTATGGCACGGCTTTGCACCCATCATGATGGGTTAGCCGTTTGACAGGACCCTAAGCGGCGGCATCCCGCAACGGGCCATCGCATTAAATGCGGAAGCGATGCCCTCGAGGCCCTCGTCTCACCGAGCCACTCGAGGGCGTGGGGGGGCAAGTGTGGTGGCCAAATCTGGTCACCTAGGCCCATGATGGCTCGTTACGGCCCATTCACGTCCTGTCAACTAACGTGGCACCGTCATCGAAGGGCACGCCCTCTCCAGGATGGCTCGAAGACCTCCATTGTGTGACCCATGTGATCGGAAGCTGTCAAGTTCCGCTGCGACGTACCTCCGAGCAGATCACCCGCCTTCCCTTACCGAACAGCCATGAACGGCTTCTGATCAGGAACAGTGACTCCGCTGCATGAAATTACCCTTGATGTTACCGAACAGCATGTTCGAGCCCCCGCGTGGGTCACCTGCTCGGAAAGCGTTCCCAAAGGGTTCCGAGCAGGTTCTCTGACCCGCAGAACGGTTGTAACCGTCCCAGGCCACGTTCTCCACCATCAAGGGGCATGAGCTGCCTGGCAGCCTAACGGGCGCCAGAGTCATAACTCCTCCCGTTATGCGCGTGCGTCAAGGCGCCTCTTCAGGCACGATCCGCCGAACGTTACGCACACTGGCCTCGACACCGACGCTTATAAAAGCACAGGTACAGTACCATGCATGGGTACGCTCTCTATCCCTCGCGAATACATTTTCTCACTCCAAAACCCCCTGCCTCTCAAGTTCCTCACTGACTTAGGCATCGGAGGGTTTTCCCAGTCTCCACCAGGCCCCCTGATCCACTTCTGGTTTTACAGGTGTTCGTCCTCACCAGCGATCGTCTTCCCTCTCTGTTTAGTGGAGGCCCGTTTGGCTCCGGCCCAAACAGGACTATACTACCACAGTATGCATGGACCTAAAAGAAATCAACCCATTGAAAAATGGTAATGATACGAATATGATTCTAATGTGTAAATGTGATTATCCTTATGTTCATTGGATTATCTTTTGATCTTGCCTGCTGTCAATTGAAATGATAAGAATTTGTTGTGAATATGGGGATGAATACATGTTAGTATGGACTTATTAGTGAAGTTAATATCATGATTTGCATGAGTTTCAATAGTTACATGCTTTCCGGTGTTCCATTAATTGTTTGTCCATATGCATACATGCTAGGAAAGATCCGTGACTCGTCACTTACACATTTGCACGAGTAGGCACACCCTTCTTGGGGAATTGGGAGCTCTCTGCCGGTTATTCTGAATTGGTAGACTAGCGACCTTTTCCTTAAGACCTCCGTAAGTCTCCGCTCTCAATGGATTTCCACATAGATGCCGAGCTGGTTGTACCATGAAGTACCCTGAAGATAGAAAGCGCATGTCCTGCATACGATCTGTCGTTAGAAACATCCTCATGTCAAGACATTAATGGATTATGAAACATGATACGTCGTTATACTGCCTTTCGTTCTCTTGAGCTATTTGTCATACCTTGACTCTATGAATGATCATGTTCCTTTTACTATGAGCTTGTCATTGAAACTCTGTGGCCATAGTATGAATATGTTTGTTCGGCACAACGTGGGACTTCGGTCCATTTGACCAATGCCTATGCAATATGGGCCCTGTCTGGTCCTGGGGAGGAGCACCCCAACGTACTTATTAACCGCGGGAGTATGGACTCTTGGTGCTTGGCATAGCACAACGAACACACAAGATTGTGAAAATGTGCCTTTCTTTGATATGATAAGTTTGATCTGATACGATATGATAAGATTTGATATGATACGTCTGATCATGTGAACACATGATATCTGTTTGAATATGGCCAATCTCTTTTGATACGATTCTACTTTTGAAATATCTGTCCATTGTATATGCAACTCGACGTGTGATCTGAAATGATACCCGTTCTACTCTTCTATTCAATCTGTTAGTATTGCATGCATTGTCATCATATACATGTTCATATCTTGCCTAATTAAAATGTTAATCACGTATATTAGTGCCCGCACAATATTGAGATGTAAATCCTACTGAGCTAGTTCGCTCACCCTATCATCCTGCCCTTTTCAGGTAGTGATGAGAACCAGTGGAGTCCGATGGGGCCGGGCAAGAGTGATGAGCACCCGCTATATGAGGAGTTGACAGTTTAGAAATAGACAATTGAGTAGTCGATGTATTAGAGAAACATTGTTATTTGAATAATGAACCATTTTCAGTGAGTTCTTTCTATGTAAGGTTTTAACTAGTGGATTGAAATGGAATAAAGAGTACCTTTGATGACGTTATTATGATCTAAAATATGTGGTTATATGTAATTGTTACTCTGCGTTACTCAACTGTGATACGTCTATTTGTATCGTTCACGCCTCCCGGTATTTATTCCGCTGCTAAATATCGGGGCGTGACATTAACTCTGAGCAACAATGTCATTTTCAGCCCAACTAGGAGTGCCTCATATTCGGCCACATTGTTCATGGCATGGAAGGTTAGTTGGTAGGTGTGCGGAATCACCACCCCTTCTGGTGAGAGGAGGACTGCCCCTATTCCACTTCTTTTAGAATTGAGAGCTCCATTGAAATAAAGTATCTATGAAGGTTCACCATCAATAATGGCTCCTAACTCTTCATCTGGAAAACTTTCATCAACAGGAGAACACGAGGGTAAGGGGTGCTGGGCTAAATGTTCGGAAATGGCATGCCCCTTGATTGACTTCTGATTAACGTAGGTGATGTCAAACTGATTAAGGAAACTTTTGCCACCTCATCAAACGCTCAGTCAGAATGGGCTTCTCAAGCATGTATCGAATTGGGTCCATTCGCACTAGAAGTTTCACCTCATGAGCTAGAAAATAATGCTTCAGCTTCTGGGCAACCCAGACGACGACCGCACATGTCCTTTCCATAGTAGTGTACCTATTCTTAGCTTCATTGAACAATTTAGATAGGTAATACACCGCTCTCTCCTTTTTCTCGTCGTCATATTGGGCCAAGACTACTCCAGTAGAATCTTCAGTGGTTGACACGTAGAGCAATAAAGGTTGACCCGGGACCGGAGGAGCGAGAACAGGGGCATTGAAAAGATAACTCTTCAATTCTTCAAAGGCCTTTTGACACTTATCATTCCAATCAAACTTAGCCTCTCCTCTAAGCATCTCATAGAAGGGCTTACAACGGATTGAATGTTGAGAAATGAATCTCCTAATAAACTAAAGTCTGTCAATCAGCCCTCTAACTTCCTTGATATTCCTAGGAGGAGGCATGTTGATTATTGCTTTGGCCTTTTTGGGATCGATCTCAATTCCCCTCTTGCTAACTATGAACCCAAGCAACTTCCCTGAGGAAACTCCAAAAACACACTTCTTGGGGTTCATCTTAAGCTTATGCTCTCTAGACCGTTGGAGAACTACTCGGAGGACCTCAGTATGGCCATGTCGAGTTCTAGATTTAACCAAGACATCATCGACGTAGACCTCCATGTGCACATGCATCTTGTCGTGAAAGATTGCCATCATCGCCCTTTGATAGGTTGCTCCTGCATTCTTCAAACCGAAGGGCATCACAACATAACAATAGGTCCCCCAGGGCGTGGTGAAAGATGTTTTATTCTGGTCTTCCTCCGCCAGACGAATCTGGTTATACCCAGAGAAACCATCCATGAAAGACAACATCTCGAAACCGGCAGTATTGTCCACTAGGACATCTATGTGGGGGAGAGGAAAGTCGTCCTTAGGGCAAGCACGATTAAGGTCATGAAAATCTATGCAGATCCTAACCTTACCGTCCTTCTTCATCACAGGGACGATGTTAGATACCCACTGTGGATAAAGAACAACCCTAATGAACTTGGCTTTGTGCAACTTATCAACCTCCTCTTCGATCTTGAGCACAAGCTTAGGGTGTAGTCTCCTTAACTTTTGTTTGACGGCTTTTGCATCGGCTTTTAAGACCAAACGGTGCTCGACCAAAGAGGTGTCAAGCTCATGCATGTCCTTATAGGACCAAGCAAAACCATCGGAGAATTATTTAAGGATAGCTACAATGGCTTCTTCTTCTACTACGCTCAAGTTGGCACTAATCAAAACTACCTTCGGGGATTCTTCGGTGCCAAGGTTGATCTCTTTGGTTGGCTCATCCGCAGCCATGGTTGGCTCATCAAACCTCTTCATCCCATTCACATAGGAGCTCACTGGGTCCTCTTCTTCTGACCCAAGATCTCCCGGCTCATCTTTCTCATCAAAATCTAGCAGATATACCCCTAAACCATCATCTACAGAATCGCCTTCTACAAAATCTGATTCTATCAGAGCAAGTTCCTCAAGAAACTCTGGGACTTGACTTAACTTAGCACATCACTCAGCCAAGGCTAAAACATATCAGGCAGGGACTGGCCTACCCTTCTCTTTGTGAATGCATGGCTGAGAGGGACTAGACTCCTCTAGACCTAGACTTGATCTTAAGTCTGAATCTAAACCTGAATCTAAACTATTATGTACAGGACTATGTACAAAACTATGCACAGAAGAAGTTCCCCTAGACGGGCAAGAATGGGAGTTTAAGCTGAAGAGAGTCGGCCCCTGGCCGATCGGAGGAGACTCCACAGAGGAAGGATTCTCGATGGAGACCTCACATTCCCACCTTTGAAAATTGTTTTTTTTTTTGAGTCAAGGCTTAGAACCATGAGTTGTTGACTCGAGGTTGCTCTAACTGGCCAGGTGAGGAATGGAGGGAGGATAGGTTGAGAAACGAAGGGAAGAGAAGTGGTTGGAGAAGGAAACTCGTATGCCGAGAACACTTCAGCTGAGGGGGAAGATGAAGGGGATGGAGATGAAGATGGGAGGTTGGAATCAAAGAGTGAGAGAAGGCCGAAGTCATCACAAACTTCCTCAAGTTTGGCAGCTTCCTCCTCTTCTTCACTCTCCGACTCGGACAGTTCCTCTACAACGAGCTCCCTTATTCCCGGTTGAATGGGTCCTTGAATGAAATGCTCCTTCAGGGTCCAGGTAAGAGGTGTGTAGGGTATGAATGGATCCAAATGAATAGGGTTAGGATGAAAGCCTAGACCAGCCCTAGCTAACAACCTCTTAACCTGGACACTACTGACAGGACCCTGCCTATCTCTACCCAACCCTCGGCCATGAATATAGCCAATCTTCGCCATCACCTCCCAGCCTTTCCCTGGAGGACACGTGGTGGTCTCATACTCTTCATCTACAAAGGGAGGTTGGTTCAAATCAAGGGGAGATGGAAGATCAATGATAGACATGATGAGTTTCTTCCCCTTGTCGAGGATGAATAGATGTGGCATCTGCTCCGAAGTGATGGAGTTGAGGGTTTCCACGGTAGGGATGCTCTTGATTTTAATAACCTGTCCATTAAAAGGAAACTTAAAACATTGATGGGAGGTGGAAGGGACCCCTAGAGTTTGTTCTAACCAAGGACGGCCGAGGATGGCCTTGTAAGACGGATCGACGTCTAAGACTAGAAACTCCGAAGACATGGTAACCGGTCCTATTTCCAATTGAAGAGCGATCTTTCCCTTGGCAACCCTCTTGGAGTTGTCATAGGCAGCGATGGTAGAGCAGATTGTTTCCAGATTTTCTTCCCCTAAACCCAATTGTTTAAGGGTTTTCATCGGACAAACATTGATGGATGCCCCAGTGTTGATGAGAGTGGAGTCCACCGAGACCCCGTTGAGGGTGACGGTGAGGCAAAGAGTAAGTGAACGACACTCGGGGGCTACTAGATCTTTGTCCGAGAAGGAAATGGAGGGTCCTTAGGTGAGGGAGAGAATGGCATTGGTCACCCCACTAGCAGGAAGGTCATCATTGACCATGATCTTTTGAAGGAATTGGAGGAGAGTGGACTGATGCGATAGTGATTTCCGAATCAATTCTAAAATAGAAACCCTTGCAGGAGTCTTATCCAAGTGTTGAAGAATATCATATTCGGTGTCGACAGGTGGCGGGGGTCCATTGTCCTCCTCATCTTAAGATGGTCGTGGAAGTGGGGGAACAATCCGGTTCTGGAAGGTGACATGAACATCCTCCTGAGACCTAGGGAGAATGAGTTGGAGGGGTTGGGAACCATAGGTGGGTGGCTCATAGGAGGGGGGAATGGGAATAGAATGGGTGTCTTGGCGAGCGGGTTGGATAAGCACTAGGGGCCGCTCCTCTAGGATAGCATCTACAGTGGTGGAGGGTTCCTGGGACTCCACGGAAGGGCACGAGTACCATTCTTCAAAACCTTGTACCCCCCACTATTGTTCTCTCCTCACAACCCGAGGTTCTTGATGAAGGATCGAAGATGTGATGGACAAGATCTAGAAGGGGGGGGGTGAATAGATCTAGGCCAACTATTGTGGAAGCTTAGCCAATTTAAAACAATGCAAGGAATCAGAGGCAATTTGAAAGAGCAATTTATAGATCTGATGAGTAATTGTGTGAATTAGATGATTGAAGCGTGGAATCAAGTTGATTAAAGTGAATTCGAAAAACCCTATGCATATGTGATGACCCTCATTATACCGGTACGGTTATACCAACCCACATCGGTATAGTGAACGTTATCACAGTGGGACATTTATCCAAATGCTATCACATGATTGAGATATACACAAATATAGATACAGAGTAGCGGAAGTAAAAGAACATGGTCTTTCATTTCATTTCATCATCCACATTTAACATACATGATCCAATGACAATTTAAAAGAAATAAAGTCCACATAATAAAGTACTAAATTCAAATACATAGTTGTCCACAATTACATAGTGTTTCTATTACAATGCCTCAATTTACTTACGATGGAAGTCAAAATGTCACAACTACAACTCTGCCAAGCTACTCCTCACGCTCGGAGTCGCTCTCTACGGTCTCCTCCAAAGGTGTATCACCCACTAAACCTGTACACCGAAGCAAGGAATGAGTCTAAAAGACTCAGCAAATAACACCATACATGTCATACATGCATATATCACAATAAGACCTATAATTACTTTCAATAGCCAAACATATAGCATGGTAGGAAAGAACCTATCATGATACTTCTATAAAATTTAAACACATGTACATGGTTTATGTCATTCCAAATTAAAGTCCCTACCACATGCTTTCTATTTGTCTATTCACATGAGAGCTACATTCACATTTTCAACTTCAACATGATAACGATTAATCATGGAACTATTCATACATAACTAAGAAACATCCTTAACATGGATTCCATAAATTTTGCACATGTGGAAATGGCATTTTACACGCATTTAGGTTGCTGTTTTGACATAAATTTAATACTTACACATCATGGATCACAATTTCATGATTTATCATATTTGTTCCACATGGTTACACAATTACACATTCACATTGCTCACTTTTTACACATTGCACATTTTCACATATTCACACTACACAATTTACACATGTTCACATTCACATTTCACAATTTAGTGTCGTGACACATAGCCCAAACCACCATTAGAAGGACACATAACATAACACATGCACATAGACGCCACCTAGGCAATACAGTGACGACTCTTGGACTGCGCAGACCGGGAGAACAAGTCTCCACCCTAACCAGTGGTACTTTTCCACCTCCAGATTTCATCCTAATGCCCTTAGGATTTTAACACATTGAACCTTCCCATGGGGACTTTTCCATGGTATGGTTCCACGACCCTCTATGGAAGCAGTGTCACACATGGCACATTTCACACATTATCCGATTTTTAACACACACTTTTCACATGATTTACACATGGCTCACATTTCTCATTCATACACATGGCTCTGTTTTTCCCTAACATGATACTACTGTTGACAGACTTTAAACATTCAATACTTTACACTAATCAGGCTGAACAATGCATAATCAAACCACATTCATGATAACATGCATTAATCACTCGTTTTCACATGGAAATCTCATATTGCCTTTTTCTGTTATCCAAATCACATGAAAATTTAACCACACACTGTTTGCAGGTTTATGACCACACATGCAAATTTTCACATTTTTCTGAGTCATATTTGCATTTACAGAAATTAAAGCATTCAATCTCATGCCATTCATAATTCAATTTATCATGGAACATAACATGAATCTCAGATTTGACATTTCACAGATCTGAATCTATCATACACATTGTTACAAGAATTTTCCCCGAACTTATTGCACAACATACAATTTACTGTGGATTTTTTAAAATCCTATACATGCCTTCTATTTCCATTGCAGAAATTACAGTAAATCATACGAACATGAACAAATTCTCAAATTTGTAGGGTATGGACTGACACATATACACATGGTATAGAAAAATCTAGGGCATTCAATCCCTCAGGAATCATGGAGACAGTAGGTGAACATGCATAATCCGTTTTCCCAACATGTGTTTCAATAAATCTACCAATTTATGCCATCCACAGAAAAGTACAAAAAATTCCACACACATCACATTATCTATTTTACATAACATATAAAAATTACACTATATCCTCATGCGTCAAAGTCTGGAAAATAATTATATAAGGCAGAACAATTTACTGTTCTGCACTGAAGAACTTAACGGAAGTGTCTGGCCGTTCAAGGAGATTGACGGCAAGATCGCTGGCCGCTGACTGGAGATCTTGATGGCAAGAGGGCTTGACGTCAAGTTCTTGTGTGTGCAAAACATAGACCGAGCTCCAGATAACAGAGGAATGTGAGGATCCAGGACACGATAAAAATCCATAAAAATGCCTAGGACCTACTGGATACACATATGCACCACAGGGATGGGTTACTTGCCTTTCTAAATACCTCCAAAGGGGTCTAAGTTGCTGTTGAAGCTCTCCTTGGGCAGTCCCAAGAAGCCTCCATGAGTTCCTTCCTCCAGGTTCTAAGTCGATGCAAGCTTCAGTCCAGTGTTGGGGAAGCCTTCCCCAATGTCCAGACTCCCTTCTAATAGCAGTGGATCGCCGGAAGAAGCCTTCAGTCGCCGGATTCAAGCTTGCCAAGTTCAGTTTTCCTCCAGTTTTTGAGCTAGGGTTTCTCTCCTCCTTGAAAAGAGTCAAGAGAGGCTCCTTCTAGTGCAGAAAGGGTTTAGTTTATAGGAGAGGGGTTTGGGATATCCCGGAGGATGTGATGGGATGCCTGATAGCCGTTGGGGACTTCTCCCTAATGGTTGGGCTTGCTTGCCCCCGGAATTTTGGGGTCTGCTGCGCATGCATGCCAGAGATATTAACATCCACATCCATGGCCGTTTATTTAAGTATTAACGTCAATCGATATGGACGTTGACTATCATGGACGTCCACCATGTTGACGCCAATTGACCCTTCGGCCAAACTTAAAAACATGCAGAAACCATGCGTACGATGTACATATATATACATGCAATATATGTGGTATAGTATACACACCATCACACATGCAACCATACAATATTTATAACCTATTTACACACATGCACACATAAGTATCACTAGCTAATACGTACGTAGATATATATATACATACACACACACAAGCATGAATTATCCGCACATGAATTAAAGCAACAAAATTCGAGGGCCTTACACCCTCTCCCCCTTAAGGAAACTTCATCCTCGAAGTTGAACGACTCTACTAAAAAAAAGGGGATACTTCTTCTCATCGCATCCTCATGCTCCCAAGTAGCCTCCTCTCGCGAGAAGTTCCGCCATAGAACTTTCACCGACGCAATACTCTTGTTCCGGAGATGCTGAACCTTCCGGTCAAGAATAGCTACTGGTTGCTCCACATACGACAAATCTGGATGAATTTCCACTGGCTCGTGGCTAATCACGTGAGATGGATCTCGGACATACTTCCTGAGCATAGAAACGTGGAAAACAGGGTGAACACTAGCCAAAGCTGGGGGTAAAGCTAGCTCATATGCCACGTTGCCCAATCGTTTGAGAATCTCATATGGGCCAATGAATCTAGGGCTCAACTTACTATGCCTGCCAAACCTGACGACACCTCGAGTAGGTGATATCTTCAAGAAGACATGCTCACCCACCTCGAACTCCAAATCCTTCCTTCTGTTATCAGCATAGCTCTTCTGCCTATCATGTGCCGCAACAAGCCTCTTCCTGATAAGCTGGATCTTATCCGAAGTCTCCTGAACTAACTCCGGACCGATCAACTGCCTATCACTGGTCTCCTCCCAACATAAAGGAGATTTGCAAGGCCTTCCATACAATGCCTCAAATGGAGCCATACCAATACTCGCATGAAAGTTGTTGTTGTATGCGAACTCCACTAGAGGTAGATGACACTCCCAATCATCCTTCCAATCCAGTACACACGCTCTTAACATATCTTCGAGCGTTTGGGTAGTCCTCTCGGACTGTCCATCTGTCTGAGGATGAAACGCCAAACTGAGCTTCAACTCAGAACCTAGCGCAAGCTGAAGACCCTTCCACAACCTCGAAGTAAATCTCGGATCTTGATCCGAAATGATCGACTTCGGCACACCATGAAACCTAACAATACTACTAACATACAATCTAGCTAGACTCTCAACCGACTGCTTCTTCCTCATGGGAAAGAAATGCACAGTCTTCGAGAATCTATCTACGACTACCCAAATCAAGTCATTGCCCCATCTAGATCGAGGCAAACCCGAAACAAAATCCATAGTGACAGCTTCCCACTTCCACACTGGGATCTCCATCCTTTGCATAAGGCCGGATGGTCGCTGTCGCTCGGCCTTCAATTGCTGACACACTAAACACTGGGATACATAATCTGCCACGTCCCTCTTCATGCTAGACCACCAAAAGGACCTCTTCAAATCTTGGTACATCTTAGTGTTACCTGGATGAATAGAGAATCGCGATCTATGAGCCTCCGCTAACACATGCTCACAGACATCTACCAAATCAGGAACACAGACACGGTGATGAAATCTAATCACACCGTCCTCATCACGAGCAATGCCTGCCTTGCCCACTAACTCTAGGAGTCTAGGGTCGTCTTTCTACTGCTCGATCACCTCATCCAAAACCGAGGACCTAAGAGATAACTGAGCTACAAAAGCCTGGCATAACGATGGCTCTAACTCAGTCAACGCGCAAGCCGCATCCTCCAACATCTTTCAGTCCTGCTGGAGAGATGGTCTCTTCCTACTCAGGGCATCGGCTACGATATTCGCCTTCCCAGGGTGATACTGAAGGTCGAAGTCATAGTCCTTCAAGAACTCAATACATCTTCTCTGCCTCAGGTTTAATTCCTTTTGGGAGAAAAGATACCTCAAGCTCTTGTGGTCGGTAAACACCTCAAATCTGACACCATAAAGATAGTGCCTCCAGATCTTTAGTGCATGAACCACTGCTGCGAGCTCCAAATCATGAGTCGGGTAGTTCTTCTCATGCTCCTTCAACTGACGAGAAGCATATGCCATTACCCTTCCTTGCTACATTAGCACACAGCCTAAGCCAATCCGAGACGCATCCGTGTAGATAGCAAAACCCTCTACACCGCTCGACAAGACTAACACTGGAGCTGATGTGAGCTTAGTCTTCAACAATTGAAAACTACTCTCACACTTCTCAGACCAGACAAACTTCACTCCCTTTCTGGTGAGCTGAGTCAATGGGGCGGCGATGGATGAAAATCCCTCAATAAATCGCCGATAGTAACCAGCCAAACCAAGAAAACTACGAATCTCCGAAGGGGTCTTGGGGGTCTCCCAATCCATAACTGCCTGGACCTTTGCTGGATCAACTGCAACACCAACACTGGAGATAACATGCCCGAGGAAATGAACTTCGTGCAACCAGAAATCTCACTTGCTGAATTTAGCAAACAGCTTATGCTCACGAAGAACCTATAACACTACCCTCAAATGCTGACGGTGTGTGGCCTCGTCCGGAGAGTAGACCAGCACATCATCAATAAACACTACGACAAAGCTATCTAAGTAAGGCCTAAACACCCTGTTCATGAGATCCATGAACGCTGCAGGGGCGTTGGTCAATCCGAAAGGAAGAACCAAAAACTCATAATGTCCATAACGGGTTCTAAATGCCGTCTTGGACACATCCTCACTCCGAATCCTCAACTGATGATAACCAGACCGCAAATCAATCTTAGAAAAGACTGATGCATCTTGCAACTGGTCAAACAAATCATCAATACGAGGTAAGGGATACCTGTTCTTCACCATCACTTGGTTTAGCTTCCTGTAATCGATGCATAACCTACGTGATCCATCCTTCTTCTTTACAAATAAGACAGGTGTGCCCCAAGGGGAAACACTAGGGTGAATAAATCCCTTATCTAGCAACTCTTGCAACTGCCTCCTTAACTCGGTTAACTCCGCAGGTGCCATCCAATATGGAGCCTTTGAGATAGGAGAGGTGCCCAGAAGCAACTCTATGGTGAACTCTATCTCTCTATCCAGTGGCAATCCATATAAATCATCAGGAAAAACGTCTAGAAAATCATGCACTACCTCGATCTCTGCAAGAGTAGGTGACTCATCAGCCTCAGGTACTAACACCACGCTGGCAAGAAAAGCGTCACAACCCTTGTTTACCATGCGCATCGCCTTCATGGCAGAGATGACCAACTTTCCCGCCAAGTTCCTTGGCAAGGGATGAGAGAACTCGTCCTCACCAGGAATGCGGAAAACAATCCTCTTTCCACGACAATCTACTAACGCATAGTGCTCCTCTAGCCATTGCAGACCAAGAATAGTATCAAAGTCCTTCATCTTTAGCAAGAAGAAACACCCTTCTAGAACTCTATCCTTAATGCACACAGGTAACGACGGAATGCACTTCCTAGTCGATACCTTACCCGCAGGTGTGTGCACAGACAAAGGGACCTCTAACTCCTCAGACTCTATGGCTGACACTAGAGCTAACTGCCTAGCGAACCACTCAGAAATGAATGAGTGAGTGGCACCCGTATCAAACAAAACCCGAGCGTGCACACCTAGAAGTAAAACCGTACCGTCGGTGACATGCTCTGCCTGCTCGGCATCCTCGCGTGCTAGAGCAAACACTCGAGCTGGGGCTCGAGGCCTTCCTGGTCTTCCTGTAGTTGGCGCTGCTGCTGCTACCGCTGTTGGGGCTGGCGCTCCGCTCTGGACTCCCTGCTGAAGTCTCAGACAATCCTTGATCTTGTGGTCGCTGCTTCCGCACTTCAAGCACTTTCCCGCAATCATCCAACACTCGGAACCACCATGTGTCTTCCCGCAATGGGGACACTCCTTCTTCACACCAGGGGAACGTTGAGAAGGTACCTGTGCACTGCTGGTTGTTACCGGACGCTGCGGTGCCTGGTACACTGCTTTCTTCTTGTCCTGCCACTGGAACGTAGCTACAGGCCTCTTCTGCGAAGCCTTCTTCTCTTCCAGATATTGCTCCATCTCACCCTCCTACCTACAAGCAGCGCTGAGGGCCTCATCCAAGGTGCGATGATCAAACGCTACTAGTCTCGTCCTCAGTGATGGCTTCAGGCCCATCACGAACTTCTTTGATTTCCTGCGCTCATCTGCCACAATATGAGGTGCATATTTAGATAATTCTGCAAACCTGGCCTCATATTCGAGCACGGTCATGGAGCCCTGGGTCAAAGAAAGGAACTCCTGCTCCATCCGGTCCTGAATATGCTCGGGGATGAATTTGGCCCTAAAGAGCCTCACGAACTCGTCCCAAGCAACCTCAATAGTGTGGTCCTCGAACCGAGTACGCAGTAATGAAGCCCACCACACATCAGCTCTCTCCTGCAACATAACCTTCATAAGTACCAACTAAACAACTTCAACTTAACAAGGAATATAAACAAATAAACTAGCGCATACCTATAGCATATAGGTGGCTAAAGTAACCTTATCATCGTCTGCACACCTAATAGCCCGAAAGATCTTCTCGATCTCCCTCATCCAGCTCTCAGCTAGCAACGGGTCGCTCTGCCCCTTAAAAGAGGGTGGCAACATCCTCTTGAATCTTTCCATGATGGAAGGCCCACCATGGTCCTGAGCTGGAACTTGAGCCTGCTACATCAAACAATAAATAATACACATTCAACATAACATCATACAATTAAACAAAATAGACTACACTTTGATTGATTATGCTAACCTGAGCCTCCAACTGAGCCTGGAGTGCAGCCTGGGTGTGGGCCTGCATCTGTATGGCCTGCACCAAACCTTGCATGAACACTCCATAATCCACAGGCGGCGGCGGGGGAAGTACAGGACCCTGAGGTGTAGGGGCCTGCTGCTCTGCCTGCTCCTCACGCCTCTGCTCGCCCTCACGAGCAGGCACACCACCACGCCTACCTCTCGAAGCCATGGCTGCAATAAATTTCAGCCACTATTAGAGCTACGTTAATTTATTTCCTAACCATTTTCTTATCTATTTTTCATTCATTATTAATCAATTCTACACATGTGGACAATCAATGAAGATTTAGCATGTAATGAAGATGATGATTCATGTATATTTATGTATAATCTCAATTGGTTGCTCTGATACCAATCCCTGTGACGACCCTCATTATACCAGTACGGTTATACCAACCCACGTCGGTATAGTGAACATTATCATAGTGGGACATTTACCCAAACACTATCACATGATTGACATATACACAAATATAGATACAGAGTAGCGGAAGTAAAAGAACAAGGTCTTTCATTTCATTTCATCATCCACATTTAACATACATGATCCAATGACAATTTAAAAGAAATAAAGTCCACATAATAAAGTACTAAATTTAAATACATAGTTGTCCACAATTACATAGTGTTTCTATTACAATGCCTCAATTTACATACGATGGAAGTCAAAATGTCACAACTACAACTCCGCCAAGCTACTCCCCGCGCTCGGAGTCGCTCTCTGCGGTCTCCTCCAAACGTGTAAAACCTGTACGCCGAAGCAAGGAATGAGTCTAAAAGACTCAGCAAATAACACCATCCACGTCATACATGCATATATCACAATAAGACCTATAATCACTTTCAATAGCCAAACATATAGCATGGTAGGAAACAACCTATCATGATACTTCTATAAAATTTAAACACATGTACATGGTTTATGTCATTCCAAATTAAAGTCCCTACCACATGCTTTCTATTTGTCTATTCACATGAGAGCTACATTCACATTTTCAACTTCAACATGATAACGATTAATCATGGAACTATTCACACATAAGTAAGAAACATCCTTAACATGGATTCTACAAATTTTGCACATGTGGAAATGGCATTTTACACACATTTAGGTTGCTGTTTTGACATAAATTTAATACTTACACATCATGGATCACAATTTTATGATTTATCATATTAGTTCCACATGTTTACATAATTACACATTCACATTGCTCACTTTTTACACATTGCACATTTTTACACTACACAATTTACACATGTTCACATTCACATTTCACAATTTAGTGCCGTGACACATAGCCCAAACCACCATTAGAAGGACACATCACATAACATATACACATAGACACCACCTAGGCAATACAGTGACGACTCTTGGACTGCGCAGACCGGGAGAACAAGTCTCCACCCTAACCAGTGGTACTTGTCCACCTCCAGGATTTCATCCTAATGCCCTTAGGATTTTAACACATTGAACCTTCCTATGGAGACTTTTCTATGGTACGGTTCCACGACCCTCTATGGAAGTAGTGTCACACATGGCACATTTCACACATTATCCGATTTTTAACACACACTTTTCACATGATTTACACATGGCTCACATTTCTCATTCATACACATGGCTCTGTTTTTTCCTAACATGATACTACTGTTGACAGACTTTAAACATTCAATACTTTACACTAATCAGGCTGAACAATGCATAATCAAACCACATTCATGATAACATGCATTAATCACTCGTTTTCACATGGAAATCTCATATTGCCTTTTTCTGTTATCCAAATCACATGAAAATTGAACCACACACTGTTTGCAGGTTTATGACGACACATGAAAATTTTCACATTTTTTTGAGTAATATTTGCATTTAAAGAAATTAAAACATTCAATCTCATGCCATTCATAATTCAATTTATCATGGAACATAACATGAATCTCAGATTTGACATTTCACAGATCTGAATCTATCATACACATTGTTACAAGAATTTTCCCTGAATTTATTGCACAACATACAATTTACTGTGTATTTTTTAAAATCCTACACATGCCTTCTATTTCCATTGCAAAAATTACAGTAAATCACACGAACATGAACAAATTCTCAAATTTGTAGGGTATGGTCTGACACATGTACACATGGTATAGAAAAATCTAGGGCATTCAATTCCTCAGGAATAATGGGGACAGTAGGTGAACATGCATAATCCATTTTCCCAACATGTGTTTCAATAAATCTAACAATTTATGCCATCCACAGAAAAGTACAGAAAATTCCACACACATCACATTATCTATTTTACATAACATATAAAAATTACACTATATCCTCGTGCGTCAAAGTCTGGAAAATAATTATATAAGGTAGAACAATTTACTGTTCTGCACTGAAGAACTTAACGGCAGTGTCTGGCCGTTCAAGGAGATTGACGGCAAAATCGCTGGCCGCTGACTGGAGATCTTGACGGCAAGAGGGCTTGACGTCAAGTTCTTGTCTGTGCAAAACACAGACCGAACTCCAGATAACAGAGGAATGTGAGGATCCAGGACACGATAAAAATCCATACAAATGCCTAGGACCTACTGGATACACACATGCACCACGGGGATGGGTTACTTGCCTTTCTAAATACCTCCAAAGGGGTCTATGTTGCTGTTGAAGCTCTCCTTGGGCAGTCCCAAGAAGCCTCCACGAGTTCCTTCCTCCAGGTTCTAAGTCGATGCAAGCTTCAGTCCAGTGTTGGGGAAGCCTTCCCCAATGTCCAGACTCCCTTCTAGTAGCAGTGGATCGCCGGAAGAAGCCTTCAGTCGCTGGATTCAATCTTGCCAAGTTCAGTTTTCCTCCAGTTTTTGAGCTAGGGTTTCTCTCCTCCTTGAAAAGAGTCAAGAGAGGCTCTTTCTTGTGCAGAAAGGGTTTAGTTTATAGGAGAGGGGTTTGGGATATCCCGGAGGATGTGATGGGATGTCTGATAGCCGTTGGAGACTTCTCCCCAATGGTTGGGCTTGCTTGCCCCCGGAATTTTAGGGTCTGCTGCGCATGCATGCCAGAGATATTAACGTCCACATCCATGGTCGTTTATTTAAGTATTAACGTCAATCGATATGGACGTTGACTATCATGGACGTCCACCATGTTGACGCCAATTGACCCTTCGGCCAGAACTTAAAAACATGCAGAAACTATGCGTACGATGTATATATATATACATACAATATATGTGGTATAATATACACACCATCACACATGCAACCATACAATATTTATAATCTATTTACACACATGCACACATAAGTATCACTAGCTAATACGTACGTAGATATATATATACATACACACACACAAGCATGAATTATCTGCACATGAATTAAAGCAACAAAATTCGAGGGCCTTACAGCATACATCTAGCGCAATGTGAATTTAAGTCACACACAAACCACTGCACAGAGAATTTTTAGGTGGTTCGAAAATCACACCATGTGATTCCTACATCCACCCCTCACACTGTGAGGATCCACTAAACAACCGGATACACCACACACACTGAAGCCTGTCAACTCCAACACAGAGTTCTACAACTCACACAACCTCTAGAGCAAGACTACTCTAGAACCTGAGCACAATTGCTCAACCACAACTGAGTACGACGACTCAACACTAAGCACACAGGCTCACAAATCACTTGCTAGATCACAAAACACAAAGATTCAGATCCTCTAGCAATGATCTGATCTAAAAAGGTTCATTCAAGAGGATTGATGCAACAGTTCATGCAGAATCTCTAGAATGACCAAGAAGAAACAAGGGGAAATGAGGAATGGGGTGAAATGTCCTTATTCTTCAAGAAGACTCACTTGTAGAGGCTGAATTGTGAAGAAGCTCGATCTCTTGAAGTCCCAGGCGGATGCTCTGCAACTTGGTCTTTGGGATCTTCCTTGAATTCTTCACAATTATCTACTTCTACTCGATCTGCATCCTTGGAAGTTGATCACACTGCTTCATCTTGGATCAATCTTCACTTCTTGTGCTTGGAGATGTGGGAATTGGGTTGAAGAAGCACAAGGGGAGCAAGAATAGGGAGGAGAGCTCTATCTGCCGCCAAAAGGATTTCTGGAAGGCTCTTGGAGGCTCTCTTGTGGTTGGATGGCCAATTAGGAGAGTATTTATACCTTTTTTTTTTTTTTGGCCGAAAATTTCACTATAACATTAGATGGAAGTTACATCAGGCGAATGTGGCACATGCCCATTTTATCTAGCCTAGTGGGACCTTTACAGACATGAGGAAGAGACATAGTGCCCCAAAAAGCCTTATTTTCTTTAGACGTACAACCATGATTAGCAAGAGAATCAGCAAGTTGGTTTGACTCCCTATACACATGACTCAAAGAATAACCATTCCTCTTGATCATAGATTGAGCATCACGCCACCACCTGTAAGCTCGCCAGGAAGGACATCGACCAGACTTCATAGAAGTAACCAACACCATAGAGTCCGAGTTAATCATAGAGAGACGAAGACCAAAGAGATCCGCCAGTCTAAGACCATCACACAACGCCCTTGCTTCAGCCAACATGCTGCTGCCATAACCATAGTAATGAGCAAAAGCTATGACTACATAACCATGTTTGTCCCTTATGCATCCACCACCACCACTATCCCCAGGATTTCCCTTGCAAGCTCCATCCACATTAAGAGAGAAATCAATTATAGGTGGGATCCAACGAATGAATTTGCACTGCTTCAGCCGGCATTGAGGAAAGAAACCCTGATCATGGAGGATCCCAATCTCTTTTGGTAAGGCGTCCACCAGAAATTGAGTTTTAGATAAGGAGTGAACTATGCTGGCTTTGATGTTGTTAATGACAAATTTCGAGGAAATGTTTTTGTTATCAAACCTTGCCAGACATCTCCCCTTCCATATTTCCCAAAGCATAATAATGAAGCATTGCAGCGATACAAAACCAATAGGTGAAGAAGTACTGGACTTAGTCATGAATTGCCAAATAGTAGCCGTAATGCTGCCTTGGATATGGATATTCTGAGGAACCAAAGGAAGCAGCCAACGCCATAAAGAAACCGCCAAGTCACCATGTAAGAACAGATGGTTGAGATCCTCTGTTTGAGGATTTTTGCAGCAGACACAGCAAGAAGCTATTTGAATTCCACATTCCATAATACGCTGATCAACAGGGACTGCTCTATTTATTAATTTCCAGCAGAACATTGAGGCTCGCCTGTTAAAAGAATGATGCCAGATCTTTTTGAGAGCAGGACGCTGGACACCTTGAGGTCTGACCAGGTCATAGGCAGACTTAGAGGTAAGAATCCCATCCTTGGAAGCCTTCCACACACACTTATCTTCCTCTTCAAAAGAGAAACGCCCTGCAGTAAGCCATTAGGAAGAAAAGATCTGATAGGATGACCATTATTCCCAATCACCTCCTCCAGCGTAACCTGACCCCCTTCATAGTTCGATGTAATAGACTCCATCAGGGGCCTCTCCCCCATCCAAATATCTGAAAGAAAGTTAACCCGTCTGCCATTCCCATGGATCCACCGGATATTATCTGAAATTATCTAGAGAGCAGCAGACGGTCCTTGGAGAAATAGCCTGGGAGACGTTTGTAGTTAGTCAACTGGTGGCGTCTTCTAGCATATACCGCCCAAAGAGAGGAACCATGCATGATGTTCCACAAGGATTTAACAGTCAGAGCCAACTGCACCATCTTTAAATCTCGAACCCCTAGACCTCCTTCCTCAATAGGACGCTTAATCACCTGCCACGAAACCCAGTGCCTTCGCTGGATCCCATCCAAACCACTCCAAAAGAAAGATGCAGATATTTTTTCCAGGTATCTCAGAACACTCCTAGGTATAGAGGAGGATAAAGCCAAGTAGACCGGGATAGAATTGATGACAGAATTGATAAGAACCACTCTCCCAGCTTGAGACAGTAGTTTAGGTTTCCAGGTGGCAAGTCTCCGAGTGGTCTTCTCAATAAGGCATTTGAAATCTGCAGCTAAAGTTCTACCAGATCTAAGAGGGATGCCCAGATAGATAATGTGGCCCTCCTGTCTCTTAAAACCAGTCTGCCTGGTAATACGATGAACCACCTGCGCAGAAGCTTTTTTAGAAATCATGAAACAACTCTTTGATGCATTAATCTGCTGACCCGAACTATGAGAATACTTGTTCAAAAAGTCCATCAGCTTCTTAATATTTAAAGACCCACCATTGGCGAAAACTAATGTATCATCAGCATAGAGAAGGTGAGATATGATAGGACATTGACGTGGCCCCGCATAACCATGAAGAAAACCTGTCCGGACCATGTTGCTGATGCCTCTACTTAGAGCCTCCTCCATGATAATAAACAGCGCAGGAGCAATGGGGTCCCCTTGTCTAAGACCCCTGGTAGAGCAAAAGTACCCATGAAAAGAGCCATTGAACATAATAGAAAACCAGCAATTGGAAATCAACATGCCTACAAACGACATAAACCGATAGGAGAAGCCAAACTTTTTCATCACAGCCAGAAGAAAATCCCACTCCGCTGTATCATAAGCTTTACGGATATCCAGCTTAAACAGAACATTATTACCCCTAACCTTCCTGTCAATATCTTTAACCAGTTGCCTGGCTAAAGAAATATTATCAACAATAGACCTTCCTTTGACGAAGGCACCTTGCTCTTCCGAAAGGATTAGAGGTAGAATATGGACCAGTCTATCACAAACAATTCTGGAGACAATTTTGTAGCAAAAGTTACACAAACTCACTGGTCTGAAATCAGCAAAAGAGGCAGGACTATCAGATTTAGGAACAAGAGCAATTAAGGAAGAAGTAACCCCTCTCGGAAGGGGGAGCCCATGGAAGAAACTTGTCACCGCATTAACAACCTCCTGAGAAACAATACCCCAGCATGAAGTGAAAAAATAACCAGTAAACCCATCCGGACCCGGCGCACTGTTTGCATTAAGGCTCCAGACCGCAGCCTTGACATCTTCCTCAGAAGGGACAACAGTAAGCATATTATTCTGTTCATCTGAAATTATAGTAGGAATGGTTCCCAGGATATTATCGTCAATGACATGATCAGAAGACTGAAGGATTGATCGGAAATAGTTCACCGCCTCCTCTTTAAGACCTTCTTGGTCTTCCACCCAAACTCCATTAACATGCAACCTATTAATCCTGTTACGACGACGATTTCCTTGAACCACAGCATGATAGAAAGCCGTATTTTTATCTCCATTTTCCATCCATTGCATGCGAGCCTTTTGAGCCCAAAACATCTCAACACAACCAGTTGCTTTCCTCAGATTAGCATTAGCTTCTTCCATCGCCATCTTGTTAGCTGGAGAAGGATTATCATCAAAAGCTTCTTGCATGGCCAAAGCCACGTCTTCACAAGTTTTCAGATTATTATTAATATCACCAAAAGTGTTTTTGTTCCAGGTTCGAAGAGCACATCTTACAGCTTTGAGTTTTTGTTGGAGAACCACAAAAGGGTGATAGTGCCATGCAGATGGAGCCGTCCACGCCGCTTTCACAGTTTCCAGGAACGAGTCATGAGTGATCCACATAGACTGAAATGTAAACCTCGCCAGATAGGGAGTAGGCGGGTTAAAAGAGACCAGCAGGGGGTTATGATCAGAAGTATCTTTAGGAAGGTGTCTCACCTGAATACATATATTATTATCATAGCACTTGTTGTTACAAAGGAACCTGTCCAATCTAGACCTCACCGACGCCTGACCAGTACGTTTATTAGACCAAGTAAACTCAGGTCCAATAAACCCCACATCACTTAAAGAAGCACCAGAAATACAAGCGTTAAAGTCCATCATACCCTGCAAGTGAACTTGTCTCCCTCCTTTCTTTTCTGACGGTAGGGTGACACTGTTAAAATCCCCCCCCACAATCCATGGCACTTCCAGATTTTCAGAGAAGCTTATTAGATGATCATATAAATTCCACCTGGAACTAGCCTGACAACTTGCATAAACAAAGGTAAAGTAGGCAATGATATTATTATCCTTGTGCAGGCCCAACGTAAGATGCTGATTAGATCTGTTAATCAGAAGAAGGGACATGTTGCGCCAAAGCACCCACAGGTTGGAATCCACCCCATTATTGCCCATGACAGAATCCATGTTAAGGTAAGAACAAGTGTCACTAGCACGGTCAATAGGAACCTTAGGTTCCGCAATAGCAATGAGATCCACATTATTCCTTCTAATCAATCTCTTCAAAGATCGCCTGGATGCTAGGTTAGCGATCCCCCTTATGTTCCAGAATAATAGAGAGCAATTCATGATGACAAGTATCCTGGGGATCTATCCTTAACCGTCTTAGCCTTTGACCGAGTTGTAGCTCCCTTATTTACCACCTGTCTTTCCTTAACTCTCTCTCCAACAGCCGGCATGAAGATATTCTCCATTTCAGCAATCTTCGAGATCTTATTAAGTATCACCTCCGCTGGTTGAATTCTGGAATCATCAATAAGAGGAAGGTTTTCATCTTCTCCGGCAACCTCCGCCGGAGAAATTGAATCCGCCGGAGTAACATTCTGAATTCCTTGAACACGCACAGAACCATGCATGCTGGGTACGTAAGTCTCCTCTCCAATAGGATCTCCACCACAACTGTTCATTGCGTCTCCAAGCGAAAGATCCTGCGTACCTGTAGACTGCCCATGCCGCCCATGCAACGTAGACTGATCAACAATAACCACTCCTCCTTGCTGGTCCAACTGAATATTATAATTGAATCTATCCTGCTCCAATCCCTTTCTAGTGTCCTGCATAGTGACTGCCGGGGAAATAACAATTTCGCATTCACGACCTTCTGGACTTGCACCAGGTATATCAGAGCTCTCGCCAGTCTTATCCTTCAAGGGAGAAAGAATCCCATCCCTTCCCAGCATATCAGAGACCAGATGTTTACCAGTTTCCGGAATCTCCTTATATTCTCCAGTGTGGGATACCGTTCCAGCAATACCATGTTCTATATGATTAGAAGGAACTTCTTTAAGACGCCAAACCTGATTAGCACCAAATGCACCCTCTGCTCGATGTTTTACATTCTGATTGTTCTGACCCAAAGTGGCTACTGCACCTCCTGTGTCTTTAGTTTTCTTGTGGCATTCCGTGTGAACGTGACCCAGTTTCTTGCAAAAACCACAGACAGCAGGCACTCTATAATAGTTAATTTTTTGCCAGAACCCCTCCTGACCACTCCCAATCCAAATCCTCTCATGTCTGACCTTGGCTATATCCATCTCCACGCAGACAAAAGCCTCCTGAGTCTGAGTAAGGGCTAGTGTAGGTTCATGTATTCTAAGAACAGTTCCAATATTCCCAGCAATGGATTTAAGAAAATCAGGGTAATAGAAGTTGACAGGTAGCAGCGGCAGCCCAATCCAAATCGGCATAACAGTGGGATCAGCGTTAAAATCAAAGTTAGCTTCCCACTTGAAAAATCTAAACAACAGACCTTTAATGTATTGGCTCCTTCTTAGGATCACTTTGAGATAGTCCTCAGCCTCTTCAAACCGAAGTAGAAGATGTCTAGGGTGTAGCACACTAACAATAAAATCAGCCTTTAATCCCAGTCGCTGGGATAAACAACTTTTGAATTCTGGGATAGGGCATCTTCCATAAGCACATCTGACTATTACTGCAAGTTTTAGAGTGGCAATGGATTTACTAACCTCGTCCGACGAGAAGAACACGGCTGGTTCCCCTGCATCTGTAAACCCAGGCGCTTTAACACCAATATTGACTTGGGGCGGTGGCTTTGACTCCACAATAATTTGAGCAAAAGTTTTCCTCCCCGCCGACGTTGCATCATGCTTCGCCTCTCCACCAGGCGCAAAATCTCCATCACAACAGCAGGAAACCCCGCCGGCCCAGGGCCGGCGGTCGGTCTCCAAACAGGAACCCTTCGATATCAGAGCTTCTCTCTCTAGAATCTAGAGAGAGAAAGAGTTATGTAAAGTACGTGAGAAAGGTGAGAGTATTTATACCTAAAATGTCCAAAAGTACCCTTGATGGTTGTGGGCACATGATCCAAGGCCGATCCACCAAACCCCTAGAGTGCCACGTGTCTAGGAGAGACTTTAAGTCACAGAGTTTTCGGAGTGTGTCGACCTGCCCATGGGGTGTGTCGACACACTATCCCAGACTGGCAAAAGATCTTCTCTGGGAAGGGTCTCTAGTGTCGACACTACATCATCTAGTGTCGACACACTATAGACAATCCTCAAAACATGCCTTCTGGGAACTGCCTCTAGTGTCGACACTACTACATCTGGTGTCGACCTGCAGTATAGGTCTATTGACAGGGATTTCTGAGAGCTGCCTCTAGTGTCGACCTGGCTTGGTCTAGTGTCGACACTACTTCACCATTTCTGCAACATTCTGCCTTTGCTTTGAAGCATTGTGTCGACACTAGTGAGAGGTGTGTCGACACTACCTTTGCAAGAAATGTTTGTCCCTGAGAAATAAACACATAAATCATTAGTTCAATATATTATCATGAATATAAATGATAAATGTGTTTGGAAACATGCTTTTTGAATATTGTTACTTCATGTGTGATGTATTTCACATGTTCCAATAATTGTGCATCAAAATCACAACTTGTCATGATCAAAATATGGGGGAAATGAATTATATTCACACTCAACCCAACACTTGATGCGTCATGGTATTGACCTTTTCCTGGGGCTTGGAGGAGGATGGGTTGTTGTTGTTTTGGTGATTGAGGAGGGGGTTCTGTACTATACCCAAATCCCTTCTTGTATACCTAGACTTGGCAATGACAACCTTAACTTCATCCCAATTGATCCTACCCTGATTGTTCATGTCGTACACCTAGTCACGGAAAGTGAAGCAATTGTGGATTTCATGATCGGGGGCCCTGTGATAGAGACAGTACTTTGAGGTATCGGCCCTCGAATGTGCACCCTCCTTTTGTGGTGGGAGTTGGATAGCATCACAAGACATGAGGGCGAAGAATATGTCCCCAAGGGATTCAGGGAGAGCAGGATAGTGAGATCTCTTGGGATTGGGACGAGTATAGCCAAACGGTGGAGGAACAACAGAATAGGGCCTAGAGGAATGTGATGGGAATTGGTGAGGATTGGAAGTGGGATTGGAGGGTTTGTTAGGGGGCCTCAATGGCTGACTACAAGCACTAATGGACTCGTTGACGGTCACCCCCTCGGTGGTAGGTGCCGCGAGAGCCTTGCGTCCCTTAGGCTTCCCTTCAAATAATGGTGGGAGAGAGGAGTCCTTGATTTGGTTTTTGACTACCCTAGCTCGATTGTAAAGGTGTGCAAAGGAGGGAAACTCACTAAGCATTAATATGGATCTGAGTAAGGGGGCGGTATTGGTGACTATCATGGTAATGTCTTGGGACTCCGAGATGGGGAGGTCGGCCCCCGAAGCCATAGATCTCCAGCGGTTGGAAAAAGTGACAAAGTCTTCATCCGGACTCATCTTTTCCGCCACCAAGTCAGGAAGTGTGGGGACTTGGGTGTCCATGTAAGAGAAATGGGAGATGAAGCGTTCGGAGACAATGTCAAAATTAACAAGATCAGATGCGGGTAAGGAGGTGAACCACCTCAAAGCCTCCCCTTCTAACGATTGTTGGAAGAGATGAACCATGAGGACCTGATCATATAACCACCGGTAGGAATCCATGAGAAAGCCAGCAAGATGGATTGGGGGTCGGAGGTCCCGTCATACTTGCGGTATTTCGGGGCCTTGAAATCGGAGGGAAAGTAGGCATTCGAGAGCTTGCAATAATTTTGAAGGGAGTGAGGCTTAGACAGGGACAAGGACTCAGCCAAAAGTTTCCTAATAAGACCCTCCATCTCTGACCTGGAGATGGATTCAGATTGAGTCAGGGGTGTGGGTTGGACATAGGGTGGATAGACAGGGGGAGGAGTTGGAATGGGAGTTGGTGCAGGAATGGTGGGAGGAAGAGGGGAGATGGGAACCTGGGATGGGGTGATGGGCCTCGGAGTGGGCTTGGACAAAGAGGCATTGAATGGAGATGGTGAGAAAGGGGAAGCCATCGCCCGAACGGTATGCTTGGAAAGTATAGAAATGATGTCCTCGGGCGAATAGCGAGACAAGAGTTTGGAGAATTCGGGGTCATCTTGGGCTTCTTGGGCATATGTGGGATTGACCCTCAAACTCACCTCCTCGTTATCAACTTGAGAGGATGATTGAACTGACTCTTCGGGCTGAATGTTAGAGTTAATCATTTTGACAAATTCATAATTGATATTATCATCATATTCAAAAGCCGGATTGTTAGACATATTGGTAGAGTTCAACCAAGAGTCCATTAGCACACAACCTACTGATTTTAAGATGATTAGGCCGATTAACTACACTATTATTAGGAGAAATGTGGATTTCTACAAAAACAATGTGGTCAAACAACATCCCAAAATTTTTAAAAGTTAAAGTTGTGTGTTAACTTAACTTATGAAGGCCAATTCTCTCACCTCTCACTCAAAGCCGGGCGAATAGGCGAACTAACTGGGAGGGTAAAGGTCCTCCTACCCCGTACCATGAGGGAACCCATAGGATTTAGGGATTTATGGAGTTCTCCTTGAAGCCAATCCGATTTACCCGAGAGGGAATCCCCGAGTAAAAGATTGTGAATCAAGAAGGGGTATCCTAAAATGTGTGGGGAGGCTAGAACAGAAGAGAAAAATAGACCCACCTCATGACTCAGGACCGTCAGTGATAAAAAAGAAAGCAAACAAAAGAAAACAGAAAGAAAATTCAACCAAAAATAGCTTCTGTGAAATAAACGGTAACACCAGTGACGTTAAGTTCCTCAGAAAATAGTAAACGGTAGGATCGATGGACGTTGACAGGGAGTTAACGGCATGCTATGTTAGCGCTAACAAGAAATAAATGGCAGGATAGGTGGATGTTTACCTAGGTAGGCGTCAAGATCGTTTGACGTCTACCTATGTGTAGGATGAAAGTGTAGCAGTAGGATTTTGTCCCACCGTGATCGCCAAAGGAGAGCTGTGGACATTCCATTCCACTCCCAAATATGAACTCCGGTAGGTTCCCCGAACGTTGAGGTGCTCCCTCGATGGCGATGTTGGCAGTGTGTGATGCCGGTTGACCCTTATCCTCTCCCGTTGACTCCCGTTGACCGAGTTGACCAAGGGGAAAACAAAGAAACCAGCAAAGAAACTGAATGCGATGTGATCGCCAGGGCCTTACCTGTGCCCAAGGAGGTGTTTGGATCGCGCCGATGATGTTGCATCGTGTAGCAGATGATGGCGGGACTCCGACTTTCCCCTCTTCGGACGGCCAAAGAGAAGAAGCTCCGCGGTCTCTTTTGAGATGTTCCTGCAACAAAAAGAGCTCTATTAGACTTTATGGAAGTGTAGTAAACGTCCAAAAGCAAAGGAAAAGACCCAAAAGGTGAGCCCCGTACCGGTTGCGGGCTTGAGAAGAGGGGTGGCCAAGTGTTATGACCACCCTTTTTCCCTCCGTTTTTGGTTTGGAAAACCCTTTTTAGGTGTGTAGGGAAGTGCACTACGTGCCTAGTGTATGTTTGTGTGAAGTGAATAGCATGCAAGACTAAGGAAAGAAGGAGGGAATGAGAAGAAGATGAGGGAGATGATCTCCATTTGCAGGCGTGGATGACTACTTTGTAGGCTCCTCCAGCTCGTGGTGAAGCCTCCTGGATGCTCCAAGGGTTGAGAGGAAGAGAGGAAGCAAAGGTGGAAGCTCTCAAGGACTTGAAATGGATTTTCTCTCTCTTCTCTCAAGGCATCAAAGCATGGGCTCGTCCAGCATCCCCCCCTGACTTAGAAGGCTAAGGAGTGACATATATAGACAGTGGGGGTGGAGCTAGGGAGCCTAGGATGCTCAAGTGTGAGAAAACACACTTGAATATGTGGCAATCCATGTAAAAAGGTTAAGCTAATAGGAGGGGGCCACATAGGACATTTACTGGGTCAAGAGGGTGCCAAGGTGGCCCTTTTGCCCGTTGGGAATGGCCCCATGCGTTGTATGGGCGAGGGAATGGCGCAAGTGGGCAAGAATCTCGGGCAGTTGCGCAGGCCAAGTAAACCCAGGTTGACGTCAAGCGATGCTGCCGCCAACCCCATGCAGACGTCAACCTCTGTGGACGTCAACCGGAATCGACATCAACGGAGTGTGCCGTTAACCTGGAGTCAGCGGAAATCGATGTTGACGTTAACATGGGATCTGAGGCAAGTCAACAAGCGGTCAAACAGGTCTTATTGGGCCATGAACCACGCGGGGATGGGCCAAATCACACGTCTACAATGCCATGTCCACTCCACCATCGCTCCACTCCTTGCAAAGCAGGCATCAAGGAGGGGCAATCTGTAGACCCATTTCTGACCCATAAGTTGAGTCAAATTCATTGTCACGTCATTGACGCCCCACGTTGGCTCATCATCGCCGAGCTGACTTTATCTGATCATGGTACCTCTCTATTAGTTCATCACCCAAGTGGGCTCTTCCTAGTGTAATCATTTAGTTTTCATCATCATTTTGTAGCTCTCTGAGTTGAAAATCCAATGCTGCAAATCGTGTGTGAATCCGATAGCCACGCAAGGAGAAAGGATATTTTAAATACAACATATGATGATAGATCATGAAAGCGACCACACCCTTGTCACGTTAATATTCAGGAGGCGACGCTATTCATGTCGTGTTCCCATCAATCAATTTCTGAACAACCTTGTCATGATGTCATTCATGTCGCGTTCATGCCATCAATCAATTGCCTTATAGGAAATAATCGATTATATCAAGAAGGCGACAGCCCGATACGTCGCGTTCTCATTTGGTCTTTTAATTCACTAAAAAATCACCAAAAAATATTTCAAGACTTCCTTCTGTGGAAGGTGATGTATAGAGGCGTCGCTACCTGATAGCGACACAAGGCCCATTGCGTTTTTGTTTCCTAATCATGCACATGCAATGTGGCTTTCCTATTCCCACTCTGATCCCTGCTATTCATGAATAATCCGTCTATTGGTGGGTCTAGAGGTCTTTAAATCCTTCCAAACATGGAGGAAACCTTTCTCAAAACCTCCTTGCCATGTTCTAACTCTCCTTACACCACCACAATTGCCTAAACTTGAATTCCAGCTCATTATTCCCTTCCTATCACAATCAGGAATAATGCCCTATAAAAGTGTCTATAGGGCATAGTTTTGAAAACTCTTGGCGTCTACTGCTTCTTCTCCCAGAGAGCTATGAATCTCCAAAAGATACTTCGGCCTCCAGATGACCAGGAAGTGCCCACCAGGGTGTTTTCTTCCACTCTCTCCTTTCTCTCTCATGTTCTTCATACTTTTCTTGCAATTTTCTTCATACATGCACATTTAGATCTCTTTCTTTTCATAGTTTCTCATTTAGATCACGTCCCACACACCTGTTTTAAACACCTAAAGGGGTTAAAACACCACCCCACGTGAGTTCCCTCCATTTTGTCATGTTCTCTATGTACTTTGGAATTGATACTCCATAAAACAAGTTTCTAATGGGTTTTCTTTTGTTTTAATGTTCTTGGCAGGTTAGAAGGAAATAGAACAAGCACGAGGCTTTTGTTCCTTGGCCGGCAGAGGAGCAGGAAGAACAAGAACTGCAATCTCCCTCTTCTGTTGCAGAAGGCGACGGACATCTAATCGCATTCTTCAAGAGGCGACAAGCATCTTGTCACGTTCATCGTACCAAGTTCCTTCTACACATCTTTTCTCTATTTCCAAAGTAGTTAGCATCCTCCTATCCTTTAATCATTTTCTACAACTACTTTTGTGGTGATCACGGTCCTTTTTCTTATATTCATCATCTTTATTTGGGGATCAATTCCCATGATTACAATGATCAACGACCACATTATCAAAACCTTTTTTTATCCCGAATCTCGAAATTAAATTCTTGGAGCAATAGAATCCATTTGATGAGCCTTGGTTTTGTATCCTTCTTGGTCAACAAGTATTTAAGGGTGGAGTGATCAGGGTAAATTATGACTTTGAACCCTAAAAAATAGGATACAAAATTTTCTAGGGCAAATACCTCAGGAAACAATTCCTTCTCCGTAGTGATGTAATTCAGTTGAGCATCGATGAGTGTGATACTCACATAGTATATCACCACGGGATATTTATCGATCCTTTTTTTTAGAACTATACCTATAACGTAGTCAGAGGCATTACATATGATCTCAAAAGGTATAGACCAATTAGGTGATTTCAGAATTGGAGCCTTGGTCAGAGCGTCATTCAAAAAATTAAAAGCCTCTAGACATGGTCCATCAATATGGAATGAGACATATTTAGCTTGGAGAAAAGTTAAAGGTCAGGTAATTTGGGAGAAATTTTGAATAAATTGGCGATAGAAGTTGGCATAACCAGTGAATTTGTTTGACAGAGGTAGGTGGAGGAAGATTGTAGATTAGGTTGGCGTTTGCCTTGTCAACCTCTTCACCTCACTCTGAAACTATGGCCCAAGACTATGCCATCTTTCACCATAAAGTGGCTCTTTTCCCAACTAAGCACCATAATAGATTCTTTGCATTAATCAAGCACTTTTCTTAGGTTATACAGACAATTTTCAAAAGCGTCCCCAAATACTGAAAAATCACCCATGAATATTTCTAGGAACTCTCCCACTATATTAAAGAAAATTACCATCATGCACATTCGAAAGGTGGCTGGTGCATTATAGAGATCGAATGGCATTCTCTGAAAGGCAAATGCGTCATAAGAGCACGTGAATGTGGTTTTTCTTGATCTTTGGGATAAATGGCCACCTGATTGTATTATAAGTATCTATCTAGGAAATAAACAAGATTGTATCATGAGTATCTATCTAGGAAATAAAATACAGTTGCTCCAAAATTTGGTTAATAAACAGGAGTGGGAAATGATCTTTCTTTATCATGGCATTTAATTTTTTTGTAGTCAATGTAGATCTCCACCCCGTAGAAAGTCTTATGGGTATTTCTTCTCTTGGTTCATTGTTCACCACTATCAGCCAAGACTTCTTTGAGAGTACTTGGGTTGGGCTCACCCAATCACTATCAGAGATTGGGTATGTGACACCCATATCCAACCATTTCACAATTTCCTTTTTTACCACTTCCATCATGATTGGGTTTAATCTCTTTTGCATCTCTCTACTAGTCTTTAGCATTCTCCTCTAAATAAATGTAATGCATACATATGGTTGGACTTATCCCTTTCAAGTCAGCTATAGACCACCTTATGGCTTCTTTGTGAGTTTGGAGGACTTCAAAAAGTTGCTTCTCTTGGGTGGGGTTGAGGTCAGAAGCTATGATCACTGGTAAGATCTTAGACGGGCCCAAAAAACATATTTGAGGGAGTTTGACAAGGGCTCAAGTTCCAACTTAGGAGGGACCTGAAGAGAGGGAAGAGTAGGTTCTCAGATCGGCTCAAGCAGTGGTCAATTTTGTTGGGCCTCTAGGCCTTAGTTTCTATGTTAATCTCATGGGTTTCTAAAATGGCCTTAATCTCTTCTTCTTCCTCAGATTGGGACAAGGGAGAAATTTTCAAGTTGTCTTCAATCACATCAATTGCAAATAAGTCCTCCTGATCATGTATATACCCATAAGCTCTAAAGATATCAAGGAATATCTTTTGATCCCCAAAAGAGATGTCCATCAGTCCTGACTTGCTATTATGCCCTACAATTTTAGATATTTTCATAGATTTTAATGTGATTTTTATATGCTTTTGGTTTTCATGGGTGGTTTGTTCAGGGGTCTTTGACAAAGCTATCCTTCCCTCAGGTTTATCTTGACAATGGTATCATGTGCCGTCAATCTTCTGTTGATGGCAGCTCATCTTGCCATCAACCTGTTCTTTCCTTCTTCGGTTATGACTCCTTAGATGATAAATTTTGGGGTTCTATCCCGATTCCTACCCCTAGAATCATGTTCCTAGTAGGACTTCTACCTCGTAGCATTAGCTAGCCTTTATAAATAAGAGGGCTGGTCATCGGCTTAGTTGTGAGTTTTTTGATGTAGACACCCGATTCTGGCCGACAAGTCGAACCACATTTCTTGTTATCTTGATGAGCCCCAAGTTGGTCATTCACCTTGAGCCCACCATTAGCCTTGCTTTGAGCCCATTAACAGCCCAATTTTCATGATGTCCCGTCCTTTATCTTTTAAAAGAGTCCTTGAGCCTTAAATGGCCATTATTCTCCCTTTTGATTGGCCAATAATTCAAGAATAATCGATTTTCCTTAACGCGATAGGTCGTGGCGCCGCGTCAATCCTTGTTGCGCCCCCTATGGCCATCACGACAGCCCATGCATATCCATTCACGTGGCCTTGCTGTCGCGCCCCTTCTGGTCATCGTGTTCATCCTTGTCGCGCCCCTACGACCCGTCGCGACAACAGCCGCATGCGTTGGCCTCCGCAACCACCTCCTATTTATCCTCTTATGGCCTTTGCATTTATCCCCAAGCAACCCCCCAACCTCCCGAGCGCGTCTTAGGTTTGTGGGACTCCTTGGGCACCCTTTGGACTCCCACCCACGAATTTTAATGGCATTTATCCTTTTACTTGGGTAATTATCATGAAAAATGGGATTTTATCTCTTCTTGGTCTATATAAGCAAGGCCCTTCCTTCAGAACGAGGAGAGCCCCCATTTTTACCCCGAAGGGCTCCTGAAATTTTTGGTGGTCTGGACTTAACCTTGCAGCCCTCCCTTTTTCTCTCCTTTCCTCACATTCTCCACCTCAAGTCATGCTCATTTGCCTATCTATGGAGCATGGTGCGTGAGGAGGGCGACTCCATCTTTGTTCGTAGCTTCTGAAGCACCCAAAGACGCCATTTCACGCCAGGGAGTCGCCCCCACATGGGGCTCTTTCTCTCTTCCCCCTTCTCCTCTTTTCTTCATGCATATTATTTTCCTTTTTAGATAGGTTGCATTTCCTTCCTTTCCCACGTTTTCCCATCACCCTAGGGGTTTAAAACCCACCCCCAGGTTCATTCCCCCCAAGCTCCCTCCTTCTCTTTCATTTTTGAATGGATACTATGCTTAACTCGTTCTAACAGGGTTTCTTTCATTGTTTTTCGTTGTTTTGACAGGCACCAAGTGATGTTTCACGAGGATCTCTTGTCATCTGGCCGGCTGGAGGGCAGGAAGAAGGTCCCCTCACTTTTCTCCCGCACTGTAGAGGACGCGACGGACGGGAGCGACACGACTGTAAGACGTGCCCTGCTCGGGCGTCGCGACATCAGCTCCATCGCGGCGGGGTTCCCCATCACGCTATCAGTAAGTCCTTCTGTCCTCTTTCCTTTTCCTAGCTTAGTTAGCCTGTTTAGTCTTTATCATTAGGCAACTATCTAGGTGACGATCACATCCATATTTCCATGCTTCTATAGCCAATACATATTTACGTGTTTTGGGGGTCGCACATTCCTCGTGATTATATCTTTTGGCGATCACGGTGGGACCTTCAGTGCTAGCCTCGTGATTTTTCTAGCCTATTTGATTGTTTAAATGCCTTCTTAGAACCCTGTTAGGTGTATTTTGTTTTTTTTTTGGCGCTTCTGTTCTCTGTCGGAGACGCGACGTATCGCATCTTTGCGATCTCGTCATGTCGAAGGTGGCCGGTGCGACAAAGGGTACGTGCCTCTCTCCTTCTGTCCTCCTTATTTCTTTTCTATGGATCCATCTATGTCTCTTCCATGCCTTTTTGCCATGTACTCTCGCGTTCCTGAGTGTTAGAATCTTGCTAGGGTTCGGATTTTTCCTTTTCTTTTACTGTTAGTTTTCGGGCTCTATCGCGGCTGATCGTGGGGTCGCGATAAGGTCGCGTTGTGGTTAGCTGTCGCGTCTTCAGGTATGCATTAGTTGTTAATGCCTTTGATCCATGTGTCGGTTTATGTCTGATCCATGATCTTTGTTGTGTTATTTTGGTGATTCCATGCTTCTATTGTTTGTTAGGTTTGTCTGTTTGTCATTTGTTTGCGTGTGACTACAGTTCTCAAGACTCTGTTGATATCGTGGCTGGGTTGCCGGTCGTGATAGGGGCACGGCATATCTGGCCGCCGCGACGCTACCCGAGACATGTTAGTCACCCTATTTCATCATTAGTTAGATATTGCATACATTTTGGGTACCCAGGCCCGTGCATACACTATTGATCGATGCTGATAGGCTATCCCCCTTCGTTGAGTGAGTTCTCTCACCCGCGAGCACTCGTGGGCTGACTAGGGCCGCCTCCCGAGGACCTCCGTAAGCCCCCGTGACCATACGCACGTTGCGGTTCGCCGGGCAGGTTGTACCCGTTGTACCCTTAGTTTGAGCCATCCCCACGTGTGAATTGTGTGCCACCTTTAGTCACACCGAAGGACTTGTGTTCATACCTATTAAGGTCCCACTTGACTGAGTGACATTCCATTAATCAATTCATTTAAAGGTTAAGTGCAAACTCTAAAATTTGGATGCTAATCATGATAACTTGAGTGCTTGTTCAGTGCATCCCTTCTCATCTCACAGTCCCTTCTTGTTTGTGATAGAGTCTAGAATTTGTTTGGTTAGTGTCATCTCCCCTAATTGCTTAGGGGTGGTGCATGCGTCATTGTCTAGGTAGATCGGGTCAGTCCCCTCCCTCCATCGTCCTATATCATAATCCCTTGTTCGGTATGGACCACTTCAGGGTCCTTGCCGATGATTCTTTACCCATTGGGCTTCTCGAGGATGTGGCCCAACCCTCTGCGGCCGTCCTCTCCGGGCTTATCCAACCCCCTCTGGTCACCGGTGGTCAGTCCCGCCCTCCTTCTCCTCCTGGGGCAGATGACCCACATTCTCAATTTAGCTAGCTCCTCCCTCATCTTAGTCCGGACCAAGTCCATGAATTTCTGGCCGCTGCCAAAGGCAAGCGACCCCTATCTCCTCCCGCTCATAGTTCTGCCCAACAGGCGGCCTCCTCCGCCCCTGTCGCTTCAGCGCCACATGTACCTTCCGTGGTGGTAGATCCTACACCCCTCCGTCCGCGGGCTATTCACTTTTCTGAGCCCAGCTACTTACCGGCATAGGATGTTTGCCCCACATCCCCTCCAGTCTCCTCATTCTATAGGGCTGAACCTGTTCCCCTTCCCCGCGAGAGGTCCTACTCTTTGTAGCAACCCCGCTCCCTCGTCCCTACTCACCATGCCACGTCTCCCTCCGACTTCCTCACGGAGTGGACGACCATGAAGAGGGAGCTCCATGATCTAAGGAGACAATTGGACCCACGGAAGGCCGCAGACATTCCTCTCCCTTCCTTCCAGCATCTCCGGGTCCCAACCCAATCAGAACTCCCGGTCTACAGGCAGTATTTTGGGGTAGGAGACCCTTATGTACATTTAAAAGATTTTGTGTATGAGTCTACACCGCACAAGTACGACCGCCACCTTATGGCATACTTGTTCCAAAAGTCATTTGATGGTCCGGCCCTCGAGTGGTTTTATTCTCTACCCCCCGAGGAAGCCGAGGATTTTCAAATAGTCCAAGAGAGGTTCTTACAGCAGTTTCAAGATCGGGTTGGACCCAAATATTCCTTTGTTGATCTAGTGACTGAAAAGATGAAGCCTGATGAGGAATTTTCAGTCTATGCTGACAGATGGCGCTCCCTAGCTGCCAAGGTCCGCTGCCCTATGCCCGAGGAAGAAAAGGTCAAGCTGCTAATTTCCAATGCTACCCCGACCTACCGTGCTATCCTGGCCATGAATGACATCACCACTATGCACCAATTGTATAGACGAGCCTGTTTCATCCAGACACAACTTAAGGACTCACCTATCCATTCCATGTTTGAGACCCCTAAATCCCGTTATCCCAAGAAGCCTCAGGGTCTTGTCACCGAGGGAGTCCAAACCAACGAACAAGTTGGTGCAGTGAACAACCCCTAAGGCTCGGTGGGTAGGTCAACCCTTAACCAGCAATCCCAGCAGCCATGGAACAACAGACAACCACCTCCTCAGACCCAGAATCCTCAGCAAGACTAGTGCCAATACAATCAAGTCCCTCCACCCCAAAATGGCTATGCTCCGAGGAAGCACAATGGGCCCAAAAGAGCTCAATACCCTCCTCTTCCAGAGACCCTGGCCGATATCTTTGCAGCCCTCATGTCTCTCAATGCCCTTAGACTCCCTCCTGAGAAACAAAATTGGAACATGGCAGCGGACCAGACAAAGTACTGTGTGTACCATCGCCATCTGGGCCACAATGTCTCAGATTGCTTCCAATTTCGGGACATTATATATGACCTCCATGAGCAGAAGTAGATTGATTGGGCTGAGATGAAGAGGTTGATCCAGACACTGAGGGACCAATAGGGTCAAAGGTAGTAACAACAACAGCAAAGGCGATAGCAGCAACAACAACAACAATTCCAGCAACAATAGTAGTAGTTTCAGCAACCCTTCCATCAGCAATACCAGCAGCAGCAGCCACAACAACCCCAATAGCCAGCCAATGACCTCGGCATAATCCGCAATCCTATGCTGCAACATCAGCCCGCTCCGAACCCACAACCTGCTCCACCACCTCCTCCACCCGCTCAAGTTAACCCCGTCATCCACCATCCACCACCAACAGCCGCGTGGGCTTTTGACGATGAGCATGAAGTGGGCTAGCTTTTGGCCATTACCCATGCCACACCTACTACCACCACATCTACATCCACCACACCTGCCTCCTCCACACCCACCATTGCCACCATCACCTCGCTAGTCTACGACTCCACCGTCATGCCACCTGTTATCCCGTCACCTCTCAATGTCTCATTCTCCCCTGCGTCGGCATCCATAATAGCCAACCCTTCCATCCTTGACACCACTCCTCCTCCACTTCACCATAACCTCGCCCTACGGAGCGGGTGGATGTTTCATCGGATGTACCCAAATGCATCGATATCTATGCCAAGTCAGCCAACCCAACCATCCAACAATCAGCAGCAGCAAGAGATTGAAGAGATAGATCTGGTCCCGGGGACCCAATATGACATTTTGAAGCACTTGGACCAGACCCCGACAAAAATATCCATCCTCGAGCTAATCAAAAGGTCTCAAACACACCAAGACGCCCTGAGAGCCTTCCTGCAAAGGGTCATGGTGAGTGAAGACATGAACCCCGACAATCTTCCCTCCATGCTCTCTATTGTAAACAAGGGGCCAACAATTACCTTCCCAGATGGTGAGTTAGCTCCTCCAGAGTCCAGAAAAATGCCCTTGTGTGTCACCTTGACCATAAACAAAGTGGTTGTGGATGCCGCATTGGTCGATACAGGAGCTTCTATTAATGTATGTACACTGAGCACTTTAAGGGCCTGCAATATTTTCGAACGCCGACTGCAGCCTACCCCTACAACCATAGCGGTGTATGACAACTCCCGACGGGCTTGCCATGGCATCATCTCTTTGCAAGCTGAATTGGGCCCACTTGTCATGACTGTGGATTTTTATGTGCTGGACATAGATCCTACTTTCAAGGCCATTCTGGGTCGCCCCTGGATTGAAGCATTAGGGGCGGTGCCTTCTACTGGTCATCAGTGTTTGAAGTTCCCCTTCCAAGGGAGAATAGTCAAGGTCAAGAGTGCAGTGACTACTCACATAGTGGAGGCCATCGAGAAAGTATTGCCATCAGTCTGTCCATCCAACAAGCCCATTATTTCAGTCCTTGATGTGAATTTTCCTTGGGCTTACACATTTTCCAGCAGCCACCAGATCATATCTCCATCAGTGGCAGCTGTCAAGAAGGGCACACTCTCAAATACCAAGGGCTGGAATATCATGGTCAGAATTGGGTATTAGCCGAGAAAGGGTCTAGGTGCTCACCTTCAGGGGCGGACTCGGATCATCGATGATCCCAAAAAGTTCACAAAGCATGGCCTTGGATACCAAGAATGGGCAGCTCACTCGTCAAAGTTAGACCAAGGGCCTCTCACCTGGACATTCTATGACCATTTTGTTAGGGGACCCATCCAACCAGGTTACAACATTGTCATAATGGAGGCTGCGACATCAGCATATCAAGCTTTCGAGGCCCGGCGACCCAACAAAAAGAGAAGGTCTGAAGACACAGAGATGGAAGAACTGGATCTAGAAGACTTAGTCTCAGCTGTCAGTTTTTTGTTCAAGGAGGACAACACCATGCAGCCTCAGGAGGCAGAGACAGAAGAACAGGATCTTGAAGACCTTGTCTCAGCAGTCAGTTGTTTGTTCAGCAAGGACAGCACCGCACAGCCTCCAGTAATGGCAGATTCAGTATCAGTAGCCACCACCAAGCGATAGTTGCTTGGACCTGATGAGGATTTTGAAGTCGTGAACCCCATCAACCCAGCAAAGGAGTTCTGGCCAGGGTATTCCCGGCCTTGTAGTCATTTTGTATCTTCCCTCATTGTTTATAATTTCACCTTCATCCCTTCTTCTCCTCCTCTTATCCTCCAATTCTTCCCTGACGCTCTCAAAGTGTTAACCGTTTCTTCGTCCCTTTTCACAATTTTCTTTAATGGCTCGGTGTTGTCCTTTTCTCGATGCCTCCACATGTAGGATTGTTATTTCTTTTCTTAGTTTAATATATCAAAAAAAACAAAAAATAAAACAAAAAAATAAAAAAATGGGTGTGCTTCCTCCCTTCAATCCCCTCATCAATCGGACGGCGATCCCCGTCTTCTCTCCCTTTTCTTCGGACGGCGATCCCTGTCTTTCCCTCCTTCCCCCTTCATCGAACGAAGATCCCCATCCTTCCTCTCTTTCCAAACACCAGTTCCCCACTTCAATCCCAACTCCTGGCGGTGATCCCCGTCACTTCCTGCTGCAATCCCCTTTGCTTGACGGTGATCCCCGTCACCCCCGTTCTTACCACTCGGATGGCGATCCATGTCCCGGTGCTCCCTTGCTGTTGACGGCGATCCCCGTCACCTGCACGCTCCTTCGCTGCCTTGACAGCGATCCCCGTCACACTCTCCTCTTCCTTAGCGGCGATCCCTGCCTTTTCCTTCCTTCTATTTGAGCCGCGATCTTCGCCCACCGACCGCCATGGTCATTTTGGGCGATCTAGGTAAGGGGCCTTTTGTTCCCCTGCACCCCAACTCTGTTGCGGGCACCCTGAGCATGGGTGGCCCGCCTCCACCTCCAGACCCATCGGAGGATTCCCGCGGCCCAGCCGCACATGTCTCTTTCCCTTCTAATAAACATCTGGACTCTCCTCTAGAGTCGCCTGTAAATATTAGCTCTAGGTTAGGTTCAAGGGTAGAATCTAGTAAGTCCCCGTCCCCGTCCCCGACTAGGAACAGCAAGGGTAGTGGCATACCCCGTAGGTATTTGTTAGATCTGGCGCAAAGGTGTGGCGCTCTTCTAGCTATTGAAGAGTTTGCCTAAGAAGTAATTCTTTTGAATATAGAAGCTCAGCACGAAGAGGAAGGGCTAGATGACGGATTCAGAGTATATGAAATCCTAACTGAAGAAGACCCAGCGGATGAAGAAGATGGTGAGATAGAGGACACTCCTGAGATGTATACGAGTGGTATGCGAAGATTCGATGAACCCACATCGGCAGTGGACGAGCCCACCAAAGAGGCAAATGTTGAAACTGAAGAAGATCCCAGGCTCCTAACTATAGCTTCTTGTCACGTCCCGAGAATTACACAGCGGATATTAATTCGAAAAATTCGAGTCGATATTTCGAGACGTGGACAGTCGGCAAATAAGCATCTAGCTAGCACGCACTGAATGTGTATCAACACAACATCATAATAGGGCCCAAATGTGAACTCAATTATAAATTGTATTCAAATCTCATATTTGTCTCAGATAAACTAATACAGGACTAAGACTCAATAAAAGCAAAAGTACATACTACCTCACTTCCTACTACATTGTTCTAACACTCAAAATAAACTAACTATAGATAGACTCATGTTTGGAACGCTCTTCACTCGGACGCATTCCCATCCTCGACTTGTTCTTCCTCTTGCACTTCATGGTCACCTAGATTGGGTAAAAGTAGGGAATGAGCAAACTAGCCCAGTAGGATTTATATCTCAATGTGCGGGCAATGATATAAGTGATTAACATTTTAGAACTAGGCAAGTACGATGAATGATATGCAAGTACGAATAAAACTCGTTAAAACATGATATATAAGACAAGCTAGAGAGAGTGATTATGATAGAACGAGATTTGTGAACAAGATGACAAGATCGAACTAGCAATAGATCACTTTGTACAAGCACGCAAGAATTCACTTGATGTCAAGAACGCAAGATATCACTAATTGCATTAAATGCAGAATGGCCATATCAAGCAAGCAAGATTTCACAAGCACGATCAAGTAACACTAATCAGGCACGTAGACACCAATGTACACCAAGAAAAGATCCATCAAGAATGTACACCAGGACACGTGTATGTGGTTATGTATCTATCATTCAACAAGCAAGAAAGTACTCCCAGCGCAGATGCAACGCCAGTAATCATTATACCCCATGGTTAACAGTATATCTATGACTCGCCGTCATTGGGGCTAGATTGGAGCCCTTGGACACACGCCGTGCCCTGTCAGCATCTCATGTAAATTTTTAAATGTAGATACCCACAGTCATTAATAATGGCCAATGAGAGTTTCAAAACGTAGCATGTGTAATGTCATGTTCATGATGATGATGAGAAGAAGTAATAATTAAATTGAACATGATTTCATGAGAACAATGGTCAAGAGATAAATTCGGCAGCATAACGGTACAATTTATACTTTCGTTCAATCTTTACATTAATGGCTTTAGTCTAGTTTGTAAGTCACACTCACGAGATCAAAAAGAGAAAGGAAGTGCACGCTATCTCCAGGGAACTTCAATGGTACAACCAACTCGTCGGCCATGTGGGAATCCATGGTCAGAGGAGATTTACGGAGGCCTTGGTGAAAAGGTCGCTAGTCTACCGATTCGGAATGACCGGTAGAGAGTTTCCAATTTCCCAAGAAAAGGCTACCTAACAGTGCTAGTGTGTAGTGCAGTACGCGTGTCTCAATTCTCAAACCATCGGTCTCAAACTCGCAGGAAGCACTTGACAATATAACATGGAATAAAACTATGCACTTTAACAAGTCATGGTTTGCAAGATTTTTGATAACCATTATCATTTAAACGTGGAAGAATAGTAGGAAGATTAAATCACAAGAAGCCTGAATAGATCATATCATTTAAGGAGCACTTAGAATAGCATTCATGTAATTAAAGCTTTTAAATGGGTTAATAAATTTTAAGCCATTAAATAACAATCATGTAATGATCAGACCCAAGACAGGTAACTTACACAGTAAATATCACATTTAAACAGACCTCGGGTATATGCAGAAAACTTTGTAAGAAAACACGTGGTTTCCGGTAAAAATCCTGAGATCGCGACATAGCCATATAAGGAAGGCGACAGGGTCTGTCAGGCCGGGGTCAGATCGCGACATAGCCATATAAGGAAGGCGACGGGGTCGTCAGATCAGGCAGGCAGAAGGCGACATGGGTACTGTCGCAACCAGAACGCGACAGAGGTACTGTCGCGACCCGACCTCAGAATGCGACATATCGGGCCGTCGCGTTCACAGGGTCTGCGCCTGAGCCCGACATGGATCTGACATGCTCTTGGTTCAGACTACCATGATTTGACACATGGTGATATTCATGAAACGCCTATATCTCTCTATATGCTGATCTTTAGACAAAACTCACAACATAGAAAATGTCGAGGACATCTATTTAAAGAACTTTTGTGTTGTAGTCTGGGTCTGAATCGGTCCTTAATTGCATGAAATACAGGAAGAACATGGTAAAGCCCTGAACATGCATGACTTCATGGCGACTTACATGTTAGACTTGTAACATGAGATCTACTGATATTTGGACAAAACGTCTAACATAAAAAATGACAAGGACAACTAGTATAAGAACTTTGTTGTTGGGGTTTTAACCTAATTCGGTCTTGAACCTTGTGAAAAACATGAATAAGTGAAAGTTAAATGTAACCAGAAAACGCAGTATCATGCACGGATCTATTACGAAGTTTATAACTCTCTAAATAATGATATTTAAGCAAAACATTTAACATGAAAGATGACCATATCGACTAATACAAGAACTTTCATGTTGGAGGCTTGACCTACTTCGGTCTTAAATCTCGAGAAAAACAGGAAGAACCTAAGGCTAACTGCAAACCCGAAAACACAGTATTATGCATGACTCTCTTACAGGGTTCATAACTCTCTAACTAAAGAGTTTTAGAAAAACGTTGAACATTAAATATTATAGTGACTACAAGTAGAAGAATTTTATGTTGATGATTTAGTCTAATTCGGTCTCAAATCGTGTGAATAATAAGAAGAACGGGAAAAGCTCTAACAGTGCGCGACTTTGGCAAAACGCTTATAATTCAAAATCTACTAAATGAAATTCGATGAAACCAGTGGGAAATGAAAGTTAACTTGATGCTCTAAACATTGGTATAGGATATGTTAAGATTTGGCCTGAGAAAACCTACCTTTGGTCGACTTCAAGAGAGTGGTTTGTGCAGGTCGCAGCAGATGAGAAGGGGAAGAAGAACGGCTTCTTGTGGTCGTTCCACAGCTCCTCAGCCACCAAGAGCTCCTCCACACGACCCTAGCAAGTTCTAAATTCGTTCCTAGGGTTTGGGTGAAGAGTATTTAAGTAACCATGGTGTTTAGGAGTCCTATTATAACTAGGAAAAGAGGATTTCAGGATTGGCCTGTTTGGTTTCCTATTTTTGATGATTTCCTCCTCCCTTTGAGTGTGTGAGACATTAGGAAACCTCCCCTCATAGTTAGGCACGAATTTGGGTTGCCATGAATGCATGATTGCATCCCAATTCAACTCTAATTGTCTCTTTTTAATTTCAGCTTATTTATGGTTACGAATTTCTATGTATTTTCTAGCTTTATTTGATTTTTGGGCCAAATGTTGCCCATTGGCCCAATTATGATAATGGGTCATCAATATATAATGTTGGAAGTCTCCCCAACACTTTTATTTAATTTTTGATTGCGTCGTATTTCCGTGTTAACGGTTTTCCGACTTGTTTCCTTATTTAGATAATCAGTCGCAATAACTCTTAAACCTAGCCCAAATGATTTTTATTGAACCAAATTTCTTGATGGGTCATTAGAGGATATTATTTGAAGTCCATATATGATTTTTATTTAATTTTCTGACTCATCCACGTACGTGTGATAATGATGTTACGACTTATTCATGAATTACGATAATAAGTCGTGAAACACTTTAAACTTGGATGATCTGATTTTTCTTGGCACAAATTTCTTTGTGAAACATTTAGTAATAATATTTAGGGTTGATTTATAATTTTTATGAAATTTTCCGATGTGTTTTAGCACATACGATAATGGTACGTATGTTTTAAATACTCCGATATTATGGAAATTATTTATTTCCATTTATTTGAATTTTTATGTAATTAAAATTTTCGGGGTGCTACACTTCTAGTCTCCCTCCTGAGGAAGAAGAGGCGCTTATAGAAATGCTAAGGGAATTCAAGGATTCTTTTGCCTGGTCATATAACGACATGCCTGGCATCAACCCCGAGTAGGTGGAACATAGATTAATCTTGAAGCCAGGGACAGTTTCCATTAAACAGAAGTTAAGGGGATTCCTCCCCCACATTGCTTGAAGATGAAAGAGGAGATTGACAAACTACACAAAGCTAAGTTCATCGTGTAGTCCTCTATCCATTGTGGGTGGCGAACATAGTCCCAGTAATGAAGAAGGATGGAAGAGTGCGAATTTGCATTGACTTCCGGGACTTGAATAAGGCATGTCCAAAAGACGATTTCCCTTTACCTCATTTGGATGTGTTGATTGATAATACCGCTGGGTATGAAACTCTATTGTTCATGGGTGGGTACTCAGGATATAATCAAATCCATCTAGCCCTGAAGGACCAAAAGAAAACCTCCTTCACCACACCCTGGGGGATTTATTGCTACGTGGTCATGCCGTTTGGATTGAAGAATGCCGGTGCCACTTATCAAAGGGCAATGTTAGCCATCTTCCACGATATGATTCATATTGATGTTGAGGTTTACGTGGACGATATTGTGCTGAAGTCTTGGACCCGAAGAGAACACTCCTCCGTGCTTGCCAGAGTGTTTCGTCACGCACAAGAATACCAATTAAAGATGAATCCGAAGAAATACGTATTTGGGGTTTCCTTAGGAAAATTGCTGGTTTTATAGTCAGTAAACGGGGGATTCCAATAGACCCACACAAGGCCAAGGTGATAAATGAGATGCCTCCTCCTAAGAACATATCTAAGCTTCGAGGCTTGATTGGTCGGCTACAGTTCATAAGGAGATTCATATATGAGCACTCTCAAAGATGTCGCCCTTTCTATGAACTGTTAAAAGTAGGGGCCAAATTTGAATGGAATGCTAAATGTCAAGAGGCCTTTGATGAGCTCAAGAGTTATCTTATGAATCTGCCAGTGCTGCAGGCGTCTGTCCCTGGGAAACCCTTAATCCTATATCTGTCGACTACTGAGGACTCCCTAGGAGCTGTCTTGCGCAACATGATAATTCTGGAAAAGAAAGGGCAGTTTATTACCTATCCAGGCTTTTCAATCCTTCCGAGCTCAAATACACCACAATGGAGAAAACCTGCGCAGTGCTAGTATGTGTAGTGCAGAAATTGAAGCACTACTTCCTAGCCCATAGGGTGAGTTTGATTTCTTGAATGGATCCTATTAGGTATCTCCTGGAGAAGCCAGTCATCGCCGATAGATTGGCGCGTTGGCAGAGCTTCTTATCTCAATTCGACATCGCCTTTGTAGTCCATAAAGCTATAAAAGGGTATGCCATTGCTGAGCACCTCGCTCACCTTCCTCTTCCCCACAGTGACACGGTTTAAGAGGATTTCCCCGATGAAAACCTATCACTTATCTCTCGCGATCCCTTCTGGTCACTCCATTTCGATGGGGCTCTCAATTCTAGGGGACGGGGCATAGGTGCTATCTTGCTCACCCCAGAAGGGATCACTATTCCACTTGCATACCAACTCCAGTTCCCTGCCACCAATAATGTCTCTGAGTATGAGGCTCTCCTAGCAGGTCTAAAGCTTGCCTATCTCTTAGGCGCGCGCCATCTCAAGATTATAGGAGACTCTTAGCTTGTCCTCTGACAGGTCCTTTCTACCTACCGCACTCGTGACCCCAAGCTCAAGCCTTATCAAGATCTGGTCATGCTCCTAGCAATGTAATTCCATAAACTCATCTACATTCACACTCCTCCCTCTCAGAATATCCTGGCCGATGCCTGGGCATCCCTGGCCTCGTCTCTCTCTTTCCCTCTCAGCCGCAGCGCTGATACAATCACTATTCAAAGATTAGAAGCTCCCTCCACTCAGGACCCTTGGTTCAATAACCTTAGGAGCTCTTTAGTCTTAAAGGCAGAGAGAAGAGAAGCGAAGGAAGTATTGCTTGTGGAACTAGGAGAAATGATGGCAGAAGAAAGGCCATGGTACCATGAGATTGAGTTGTATTGCAGAGACGGTACCTTCCCAGAAGAAGCAGAAGCAGAAGATAGGAGGGCCATCCGTAGAGCAGCGTTAAGATATATAATTGTTGGAGAAGTGTTGTACAGGCGCGCTCTAAATGGAGTGCTCCTCAAATGTTTGTCAAACGAAGAAGCCTAGAACGTAGTGGAAGGAGCCCACTCTAGTGAATGTGGAGGGCATGTAAATAGCCAAATGTTGGCTAAGAAGATTCTTAGGTAGGGCTATTACTGGCCAACCTTAGAAGAAGACTGTACTATCTACGTCCATAGGTGTGTTAAGTGCCAGCTCCATGCCGATAAGATCCATGCTCCATCCTCTTCTTTGCATCCACTATCTTCCCCTTGGCCTTTCTCCATGTGGGCCTTTGATATCATTGGACCCCTTAGTGATCCTAATGCTCAAGTAAAACAAAAATCTTTCATCCATACTACTACTGAGTACTTCACCAAGTGGGCCGAAGTAGAAGCATTTGCATAAATCAAAGGCTCGATCGTGTGCAGATTCATCATGAGGAACATCATCTCATGGTTCGGAGTGCAAAGTGGCTTCGTCACCGACAATGGACCCCAGTTCATCTCACAAGAGCTTTAGGACCTATGTAAGAAATTTAATATTTCCTTGCATCATTCGTCTCCATATTATCCGCAGGGCAACGGCCAGGCCGAAGCCACAAACAAAACACTTTTGAAAATTTTAAAGAAAACTTGTGAGTCTCATAAATTCACTGATTGGCCTGAAAAATTGATTAAGGCTCTGTGGGCCTATCGTACCTCCGTCCGCACGCCCACTGGCAAAATCCCTTTTCACTCACTTATGGGATGGAGGTCGTATGCCCACATGAGATCCTCATTCCTTCGCTGAGAGTCTAGCTGGACAAAGAACTTAATCCCGATGAACATCGAGAGGCGTTACTTACACAGTTGGAACTTCTAGGCGAACGACATATAGCCGCGGCCGATCATGTGCTTTCATATCAAAATAGACTCTCAAGATCTTTTCAAAAGAAAGGGATTGAACACAAATTCCAAGAAGGAGGTATGGTTTTGAAGCAAATTTTCATAAAACCTGGAGGTCCTAGGTCAAAGTTGCAAGCAAACTGGGAAGGGCCATACGTTGTTAAGGAAGTGTACCCTGGGAACGCGTATAGGCTTATCATTGCCGATGGTGAGGAGCTCTCTCACCCGTGGAATGGGCTATATCTTAAAAGATTCTACCATTAATAAAAGGTTTTCAATAACGACATCATTTTGCAAAAGAATGTTAGTAGCTATGTGTCTCATTCCCTATCATGTGCTATCAAATGACCCTTATGCTCAGTCACACACACCACACGGCAACCCAGGGCCAATTTTCCTTAGTTAGTGGTGTTCCTGCCTAGCCCTAGTATGGGGGGCGAAGGTCAATTCTCTTCTTGCTCGGACAAGGTCTAGGGGCAAAAGGACACTGACTTGTGGACTAGGGAAGGTGTAGCTCATATGTATAAAGTCTCAAAGAGAGACGGTTTGTTCAAAAGAAAGAAATAAAAGAAGAGAAAAAGAGAAAATTGATAAGAATAAGAAGTAAGCAGAAAATTTGAAAATAGGGGCACGTCAAAGAGTGGCAGTACAGTTCCCCGCGGGTCGCCCTTGAGCCCGGTCGTATGCATGCCCCGAACAAAATAATGACCATAAAGTCTCTGGACAACAGACGGATTCCATGTAAGGTACACCTTTGCAAGTCCTACAAGCAAGTCTCCCAAGCACCAAGTCCAAGTCTTGTCTCCTTTAAGTCTTCCTATCCCTGCTAATGACTGGAGAACCCCACACCTGATCTACGTTCGAACGTTAGTGACTAGGGGCAAGTGGCCTTTGGGGAGCCAAAAGGAAAATGCACACTGTGTTTAGGGGATATTTTGGCAAACATAAGATAAGAATAAGATCCATAGCCAATCACTCAATTGCAGAGGATGTCGTTATTAGAAAACCCAAAAAAAAAATCAAAAAAAATCAAAAAATTTCAAAATCCAAAAAAATCAGAAATTTTCAAAACAAAAAAAATTCAGAAATTTCAAAACCCCAAAAAAATCAGAAATTTTTAAAACTCAAAAAATTAGAAAATTTCAAAATTTTAAAAAAATAGAAAATCTCAAAATCCAAAAAAAAAATTAGAAAATCCCAAAAATCCAAAAAAGGTATGTACATATCGCTTTCTTTTGGCATGGATTATTTCGATTTACTTTTTCCGCCTATTTAAATAAGGCTCAGCCCTTGACAATTATGAAATTGAAACCATTTTACTTAGCACAAGGGGCTGAGCCAAAGAGCATATTTAACCCATTTTCCTAAGTGTGTAGGGACAAGAATTTTTTTGGAATATGCGCAACGATGTACTCAGGATACTCTCTTCCTCTCTGTCTTATTCGGATCTCATCTCACACTCGTGTCAATTGCAATTCATTCATTTCCATAAATATTGACATAAAATAAAAGATCCACTAAGAGATAAGCAGTCTGTACAAAGATAAGGGGGAGGTGGCTCACAAACTCCTCATTGTCCACCACCACTCTCCTCAGACCCCTCATGTCTATCTGGTGGTGGTGGCATCTCACCACCACCTCTCCCACTCCTGGCGTTCGTCTCACCACCGAGGCACCTCTCCTCATCCTTGTTCCTCCGGCGGCTGGAGGATCCTGCCAAGTACTGCCTAACGGAGGCGCCAGTCGCTCCGCTAGCTCTGCTCACGTCGCTCCTTCTCCTGCTCCTGCTCCAGGACCGGCCTATGGCCGTCATCACCTCCTGCAGGCCCCGAGCTAGGGTCTGCTACGCGTGCAGATCAGCATGCAGCTGGGCCAGCTCTGTGATACCCCGAATTTTCTTTCTTTTTATAATGTGCGTGTGTATTTACTTGTTGTGTGTATAACATGTGTATTTCATTGTGCTATTACAATTTCTACACTTCTCATGAACACATGCATGTATATATATATGATATTTTATATGAAAATAGGTAATTAGCTAAATTGATGTGTATTATGAATACTAAAATTCTAGGCATATTATGCTTAAATAATATTTTGTATGTTTAATTTAATTACCGATGTGCATGTTGTATTTATTTATTTCATGTATAGTGTACACAACCATGTTGTATATGTGTGAGTATATATTATACATATGTCAATTCAACTGCGTGTATGCAAGAATTAATGATTATTGTATAAATTATTCTTAGTTAACTTATTTGATATTGCATCTTAATGATATTATGCATGTATTATCTAAATATTGAAGTATATATTATACTAATTATTCCATGGATATTGCGTGTAAATGTATGAAGTACATATGTATTATATCCATGTTATCTTATACATATGATATCTATCTATCTAATTCTATGTACATTAAGCTGTCTATAGTATATGTATAGTACTTAAATAACATTGTGCATGTGATAGGAAGTATTGCTATAGTCCATATGTAGCAACCTGAATTTTAAAGAAAAATAAAATTTTAAATAAAGAATTAAAACCTAGCTAAATGGATATTTAAATGAAAAGAGCATTACATAAAATCCATTAAATGGAAAAGAGTAATGGGCTTTGCTTAATGGACCATCTAGAATTTATTGGGTCAAAATATGAATTTACAAAGGGGGAATAATAAGAAAATACCCTAAATTCGGAGTTTATTATATCATAATTGGAAAGGGGTTATTAAAGCAATAAAAGTAGCAATTAGAGTTGGAATTGGATTCCTAAACCTACCCCATATAGTCTAGCACGAATTTAGATACTATCCTAACCCAATTAGAGATTGGAAAGCAAGAGAGGAAAGGTGGAGTTAGGAAATCTCGGAATTTAGAGGAATTTGAGTAGTAGTAGGAATAGGAACTTGTGTTTACATAAATACATCTCTTAAACCCTCTTGGCCGACCCTAGCTCGTTGCCAAAGGTTGTTGGACGTGGAGAAGAGGTCAAGGAGGAGAGGATCTCGTGGGAAGAAGGAGTTCTTGGAGCTTCTTCCTTGTTCTTGGAGTTCTAAGCCCTAGAAGATAAATCAAGTCAAAGGTAGGCATTCTCACAAGAAAAAATCCTAATATTTCATCTGTAGATTGTTCCATGCATCAGGAACTAAACCTCAAGTTTCATAATTTTCCATCGAGCCAATATTTTCTTCTTGAATTTTGAAGTTCTGCAACTCTCTTGACCCCGAACCCTCTTCATAATTCATGTTCTCCATGATTACTAAATCCCATGCCTTGAAATTTTTATGGGAGATACTGATGATCATTAGGGAACTTTCGCCCCTAAAAGCCCTAATTTTTATCAAGCATGTTGCTCGAATTAAATCAATCTTGCTCTCTATATCATGTTCTGTGTTACTCGTTCTTGTTCGTTCTCAAACCATATTCAAACCATGCTCTCTCTCGAATTCCTATTTACTGGAAGTACTCTCACATGTCTAGTTTCATTTGCCACTGATTTCGTGAATTTTCATCATGTATATAATTAGTTATGATTTTCTAAACGACCCTGTATCAAACTTTGAATGTTCTGGTCCGCAATCCAATGTCTGGTCTGACTCCTGTCAGAGTCAGGCGCAAACTACCAGATCGCGACTGCCCGATATGTCGCCTTCTGGGGTCTGATTGCGACAGCCTACCCGTCGCGACCAAGAAGGCGACAGGTAAGCCGTCGCGTTCCCAATACCTGGTCTGCAAGCCATGTCGCGACCCTTTTTATGCCCTGTCGCGATCTGCCTGCCCCTGTCGCATTCCTTACAGGCCTATGTCGCCTTCTCAGGGTTTTGCATGAAAACCCAGTAAAAACCCTACTTTAAAATGGAGCTATATTGAATATTTTAAAATAAATATTCATGACTTATTTCTATCTATGATTTCTCTTACACATGCACACACATGAACCACCCATATATGACTGAAATCTGGCATAAAATATCTCATATTGTATCTGGGAATTTATTGCAATAAAGTATATTAATGGCCCTATTTTAAAGGACTTGTATTCGTTTCTTACGTTGTTTATATACTGATATCGACGCTCCACTGTTCTAGAATTTCTCTAGAACGTCGAGCACCTGTTTATATACACACTTTACTTGGCTTGTGGTGAACTCTCCGTCGGATATTCCTTTCGCTGGACTAGTGAACCTTGCACAAGACCTCCGTAAGTCTCCTCTGATCATGGATTCCCACATGGTCGACGAGCCGGTTGTACCCTAACACCCATTACATCTTTAGGGATCGATATGATCCAAACGGCTATTAGAAGTTCGCTCTTACCTTGAATCACGTCGGACCTCTGGACTTGTGCATAACATGGCTAGCGGGAAGATCGTAAGTTCCACCTGACTGCCAACACCAAGTGCGTGTGTTGTGCAACTGTTACTATCGCATGTTACTCGTCGCATTACGTGCAATGTCCACTAGCTCTCATCTGTACCTTACTCGCTCGTCTATTCACGTTCACTCTACTATCTCGTCTATTCATCTAGTGCTCTCATCTACTTCTTGGTACTCTATATTGGCCATTGACTGATTGTCTAAAGATAAACAATATAACCAATGCCTGGCAAATATAAAAGGGCCCGATCTAGTCCTGGGATGTGCGCCCGAAAGTGCTAGTGCCCATGGGAGTTAAATGATCAGAGTGTTTTGGCATTACACTCAAGTGCTATCTATCTCGACTATCTATATGACAATCAAAACACAAAACGTGCTATACTCTCTCGTTGTCTAGAATGACAAACAAGTGTTATACTCGTCGTGCTATTATTATACTTGTGCTAGTTGTGCTATGGCCATCCTGCTATTCGTGCTATACTCGATACTTGTGCTATTTTTGGAAACTATACTCGATCTCGTGCTATTGTGCTATCTCTTGCTATATTTTGACTCTCTTGTACCTGCTATCTTTAGATACTCTGCCATTAAATGCATTAAATATTTAAAGCCTGCTTGAGCCTGAGATTTAAGTCCTACTGGGCGTTATCGCTCACCCTACGTTATTTGATATTGTGTTCCTAGGTGAGACCGAGGATGACACATACACTCATGAGAAAGGGAATGACCAAGAGTGAAGCCAGGAGTACCCTCGAGTCATTATGTTATCTTAGAGTTGTAGTTAGTTATTTCCTTTTATTGCAATGTAATTGGGCCCTATAGAATGGCTCTGATAGTAGTGGTTGTAACTAGACATTTGAGAAGATATTAATGAGAAAGATTGGCTTTAGTATTATTCAATGCGCAATGGTTTGATGTCTAGTATTTGCTCTATACCTTTTTCTTGCAACTGCCTTCGCGCTCCAATATTCCGCGTCGGGGCGTGACACCATGTAAGTACATGAGGGTTACTTTCATACATGTATAAATATATATGTAAGTGTGCATGCATTATCTAGCTATTAATGTATGTAATATAATTATAAATCCCGTGCATATTGTATGTGTTGTGCACATAGTAAGAGTTATTATCATAATATATGCAATTGTGAGTTTATTTTCGTGCATGCAATATATATATTTGAATGTGTATGAATTATTTAAGTATTGATGTGTCTATTGTAATTATTATTCTATGCATGTTGTAAATAGTCATGGTGTGTATATATATACATACATATGTTAATCTTGTTTAAATGATATTTATCTACTTTAAGCATGTTAATTATTTATGGTGTGTAAGGTACTTGAATAATAATGTGCATGTAGTATTTAACTAATGATGAACACATTTCATTTATAGGTTCATGCATGATACATGTAATCATGTAATATGTATGTATATGTGCATATATGTATGTTATTGATGTATATTATCCTTAATTATGATTAGTGTAAGTTATATTTAAATAAATATTATGTAATGCACGTACTTTATGTGGTGAGGATATATGTAATTATTTTTACATATATAAAATTATTTAGGGTGTATTATGCATTTATTTTAAAGTTTGCCGGTGTTTTGGCCAAAACTGCCTGGCCTGTGATTGGCGTCCACATCCCTGGACGCCAATACACAGTGGGTGGCAACCCCCTGGACGCCAATAGCATGTTGGCGGCCAGACCCTGGATGTCAGCTGTCAGGTTGACTACAACCGATGTTGACGTCAATATCCTCCTGTGTAACGGTTCCAGATTTGTTAACGCCCGCGTTTTGGCCAGTTCCAGATTAGGAAACTCATCCTAATGCGTAGGAAACCTACCCTATTGCTACCCAACCCGTCCAACTCTATAAAATGCTCATCCTAGGGCGAGGGGAAAGCTTTTACCATTGGTGAAACCCTAGCAACCGAAATGGAGAAAAGATGAACTTTGGAGGGCCGGATCTGAAGACTGGAGGTGTTCCCCGAGGAGCTACATCAATTGGGAGATAGCCTATACATAGGAGAAGAGGTTTCAACTCCGAGGAACCACCTGCATCAACAGAAGAAGAAGATCAGACGAGAGTTTGAACACCTTCTTGGCAGGGCCGAGGAGGTCTTCATCGGCACATTTTGATCTTCGTAGATTTTTTAGAGGCAAGTAAACCCTAGATCTCAATCTTAGATGTCCGCTAGGTCCAAGGTATTTTTCTAGATTTTTCCTCGAGTCTTGGAACCCCAAATTTCCCTTTGTATTGAGTGTTGTCTGTGTGTGCTGCTAGGAGGAAGTTGGCGGCAGCATCTGCTACAGTCAAGTTCTTCAGTTTGGCGGCAAGGGATGCTACAGTTGAAAGTAGACGGCCACATCCCTTGGCGTTAACTTCTTCAGTGTCCTGAAATATACTATTTGATCTTTTTACGCTGTTTAAATGATTTCTGGGTATAGGTACATGCTGCAAGTTTTATGTAAGATTGTATACTGTCAGTAGGTCATATCATGAGGTTGCCCTAATTTTCTGTGGACTGGGTTAATTGTTAAAATTCAGAAGTTGAATTATGAGCATGATACGAGCATGTTTAAATCTGGTATATAAATGGATTTTGTTGTGAATTGGATTTCATAATTTTTCCATGATAAAATGAATACTGATATTAGGTTTCTTAACTGTTAACACCTAGCCATGTTAATGTGTACCATGTCTAATGATATTTCCATAAATATGTCTGAAATCTAGATTTAATTATAGAAATTATATTTACTGTTCGAAAATTATGGAAAATTGCATATGTGATATGTTTACTGTTATTAACCTGTGATAAAATTTTAGAACTAAATTGATGACAGCAAATATAATTACTAGTTAAACCATGGGAATTGCTCATATTAGATGTGTTGAACCTAACAATGTGTAATTCAGTAATTAACAACATGATTAGGATTGTAATGTGTGTTGTTTTGATTTCTGAAAACAGTAGTATCATGTTAGGTTAACTGAGATATGTGCAAATTGATAAATAATACATGTAAAGTGATTAAATAGTTTATGTGAAGTGTATGAATAATGAGAGAAAATGTGATAAAGTGAATGCGTAATAATTGGGTCGAGATTGACACTGCTACCCTAGAGGCTGAGGAAATGTACTGTAGTAAAGTCCCTACGGGAAGGTTCATATGAGTATGAGATCGCATGGGCATTGGGATAAAAACCTGGAGGTGGACAAGTACCACTGGATATGGTGGAGAGGGCTTCTCTCGGTCTGCGCAGTTACCAAGATTCGCCACTACATTGCCTAGGTGGTGGGTATGTGATTATGAGTTGTGTTATGAGTTATGTGCTATGAGCTATGTGCTATGAGATATGAGATATTGGTGTGTGTCCTCTAGTAAGTGGTTAGGACTATGTGTCATGGCATTTTAAGCGATGAAATATTAATAAAGTGTAAGATATTATGCGAATGAGGCACGTGATGAGTGCAAATGATATGATATGTGATAAGTGAAAATGAAAGAGTAAATGATATGAAGAATATGTGAAAAGATATGTAAGGGAGAGTTAATGTTAATGAAAGTGTGCTTGCATGTGAAAACCAATGTATTAATGCAATATATTCATGTTTTTATGTAATAATACCTCAATTGCAATACCATGTTTAGCATCATGTCATGTAGTTTATAAATATTCATGTAATAGTGTATGTGAATAAACATATGTAACCATGTCATTTATGCAACATGAAAGATGAACATGTAGGATTGTTAAAGGGATAAGATAACATGTGAACAAATGTAATTCTATGTAATTGAGCTTAATTCATGTCAAAACAGAAAGTAAAGTGTGGTCATGAATGTGATAAACTCAAGAAGGAATGTTTAGGTTCCATGCTAGATGTGAGGTTTACTTAGCACAAAGTTCCATGCTTAAAAGCTTATTGTTGCCAACCAACTTGACTATGTTTTAACTCTTAAGTTCATGGTAATAAATGTGAAATCATGTGAAATGATATTTAATTACATTAAAACAGCAAGCAAAATGCGTAATTAAATATGAAAAGTGCATGTGAAAAGTGAATAGTCATCATGCTAGGTTGTTCATTTCTTTATGCTTAAATCTATGTTCTAGTTTGTAGAAAATATATCATGAAATAGATAATGTTTGAGTGGATGAATCATGCTACGTGTTAGGTGTAGAAAACATGTACAAGTGTATGTTAGTATCCATGATTTAGAGTAAATATGTGATAGTCTAAAGCATGTCCAGGTGGTTTAAACATGTGTTGATAGTTAAGAGTATGTATCATGTAAATTGTTATAGTTTAATTGATAGTATGCATTCCCTTATTGTTTGATAGCTAATGTGTGTGTGATATGTTTAAAATTGAATCTTTGGTTTGCTTGCTGAGTCTTTCGACTCACTCTTGCTTCAGCGTACAGGTTGACAGGTATCTCGTGCTAGAGGGAGGCATACCGTAGGACGCTATTTTGGAGGAGTAGCTTTTGAGGAGCACGCAGTAGTTGTATTTTCGTTTCTCATAGTACGAATAAAGTTATTGTATGGACAATATTTGGACAATGTAGTTCTTTTATCATGTAATAATGTGGACATTGTCATTTTATTTCGCTATATAGACTGTGGAATGTGTGATGGTGATGGAATAAAGTTAAGTTGTTCATTTTAATTCTGTTGTACTAAATTGCTATCCATGTACATATCAACCTATAGGCTAGTGTTGGGTTATTATCCCACTGTGATGATGCTCTTTATACCCATGGGGATTGGTATAATCGTACCGGTATGATGAGGGTCATTATAGAGCTCTGCCTAATCCACGGCCGGTTCCTGTGTGCGTAGCTGTGCCAGCTCGGCTGTCATCGCGTCCGTTTGAGTGCGTAGCTAGTCTCTCTCTGCCGCTACTCTCTCCACCTCTCTCTATAGCTCGGCCGCTCGGTCGGTAGCAGTCCTCAGCTCTGTCTCCTCTAGAGAAAGATAAACCAATACCAAAGTGTAAATAATTTTCAATTCAAATCAATGTCTATCTTACCCGCTCGGCCAACTCTGCCCGCGCCTCCTCAGCCCTCCTCACCACGGCTGCCAGTCGATCCGACTGGGAGCCCTCCGCCGCTCTGGAGGAGGAAGCGCCGGCCTCCGCTGCTCTCCTCACCCGATCTAACTCCCTCCACTGCACATGCAACACACATCAGTTTATCAAAATCAACTATGAAATTGGTAAAGTACTGAAGTCTGAGTAAGTACTTACCAGCTGCTCCGCCTCCCTCTGAGCCACCTCGCGATCCTGCACTGCCGAGTGGAGCAGGGCTCAGAGCGAGGCAATCTCTCCAGCCACATCCACCTGCAATTCGTTTCAAAACTATCAGCTCAATTCAATCAAAGAAGCAATTCACTAGTTCGGGCTTTAGGAGTTTTACCTGTCATCGTGCGCCCTTGTAAACCCTCGCCCCATACTTTAAGGCATAGGCCTGAAGGTACCCGTCGTCTGTCGTGGCGGTGGACTTGACCTGCTTGCCTCGGCGCTCCCAGTTCTTGATCTATTCCTTAGCCTGCTCGCACCAGTCGGTGGTGTCGTGAAGTCCCCGGAAACTCCGACCAGGCCTCGGGGTCCAGTATCGGCTGAGGAACTCCACTGTGCTCTGACGTAGACCGAGCGATCTTTGGGACAGATGCAAGTGAAGAGGTAGCACAAGGTTGAGTGCATGCACCCACACCGACCTACTGAAGTAGGGGCGGGCCTGCACCAACCAGGGCTGTCCCTCATCTCCCTCCTCTAGATATGGCCGCCACACCACTTGCCCATCAAAAGAACACCTGATTAGTTGCCAAGCAATTAATTCAAGTCATTGAACTTAGAGAGAAGGTTTAGATCACTTACATCTAGCTAAGGGTAACTGTCAATTGTGTCTTGAAGGGATGCCAGCTGATCGCCCAAAGTATGTGTGTCGCGACGCGACTCCCAGCGTCGAGCTATGGGCACGAGGCCCGGTCGCTCCAGGATCCCCCTCCTCAGGACGGGAGGTGAAGGTAGGCCCAGACCTACAAAAATGTAAAGGCTGTCAGATCTAAACTCATAGCAAAGTGCAGTAAGTAAAGGGGCAAAGGAAAGAAGAATACCTAAAGAAAGGGGAAGAACCCGCTCATGGATGTCTGTCGCTCGGAGGCGCCCAAACTCTCGAACTGGTGTGCTAAGAATGCGGCTCCCCATGCGAAGTCACCCACCTGACCCAAGTCCTCCAAGAGTGGCAGAAACCAGCAGTGGACCGCGTCGCCCCTCGTGGCAAACTGAAGTCTACCTAGGAACAAGATGAGAAAGCGATGCAAGTCCAGGTCTGCCTCGGCCCCTGGCTCCTCCGCTAAAACCTCCTGACAACCTCTAGTCAACCTCCTCAACTGCTCGTCCACTGACTCTCCCACCATCTTGCCTGTCTCATACAGCCCTAAACTCTCCTACAAACTCACTCTAGGGATGAGGGAAGACCTCACCTCTACAGTCAAGCCTAGCAGTCTGTGGGCTAGCTCTCTATAGCACTGTATGTAAACTCAATCACAGGTCGCCCGTACAGCCTCAGCCCCGTGATCCGGCTCACATCCTCTAAGCTGGGGATCATATGACCCCATGGGAATACGAAGGCAGTCTCCTCGTCATCCCACCTGCTACGCAGGGCCTGAGTGAGCGCGGGATCCGCCCTCATCCTGTCCATCCTCAGGACCTCCCCGAACCCCATGTCATCCAACCTCTCTCTCTGAAAGCTAGGGAAGGCTAAATACACTGCCAAAACTAAAATCCACGAGACCCGAACCCTCATTTCTCCTTGCAAGCACAAGTCAAGTCAAAATCAGTTTAAGCACTCCCTAGTTCGGATCTCGGTTGATATCAACGCCCCGATGCGACGCTACCTGGTCGCGCCCCTCAAGTGGACCGCAACAGGGTCTCGTCCCGTTGACCGGTCGCGACACCTGGTGTCGCGACAAACTGACCCATCGCGTTATCAGACGCGGACCGACCGGAGCACCCTTTGTTCGGTGGTCATTTCTCTGGGCAGCACGCCCTACATTGAGCCCTCTAGGGGATTTCTCACCCATCCACACTTAAAATCAAGGGTTGGGGTCTCGATCGCTTACCTTTTTCATCGCTTCCTCGTGGGCCATCGCTGCCACCTCCAAGTCGACCGCCGGAGCATCCTCCTCCGCCATCACCACGTCCTCGGGAGCTTCCTCCTCCGCCAAAGGGGTGGCCTCTCATCGTCGGGTAGATCCTTGTCGCCGGCCTTTTCCCACGCCGATCGCCCGGGGAGACACCACCATCACCACCGTTCCCGCCGCTTCCATCCATTGCCAACAAAGGAGAGAAGGGAGAGTGAGGGGAAGAGAGAGAGAGGTTTTAGAGAAAGGGTAAAGGAGAGCAAGAGGTGAGAGCCGGAGTAAGAGAGAGGGAGAGAGATTTGAGCATGCAAAGGGGGGAAGAAAGGGGGCTTTTGCATTTTTGAACCCTCAATTGAAGCCGTGACATCTCGGGGCGTCGCTTTCTTGTAGCGTCTGCCGGGTAGGTCGCGACACTGTCACAACCCACCGCCACGTCGCGACCTCAAGGCGACAGTCTTGTGCGTCGCATCATCAACAGAGCATTGTGCAAATAGATCAAAAGTCTGATTTTATTTTTTCAAATCATTCCAAACAATGTCCAATCTTCCCTACAATCAATCAAATGCACTTTCCTGCCCTAATTACCATCTGATACAATGCCTACGTCAATCTAATCCATCTCAAGCTCTCGTTTCAGCTGGACGAACCCTTTTCAATGCCTCAAGGTACTCTCGGGTCAAGTCCTCGTCCTCCACTACCTCCGCTTGGAGGATCCCCACGGCGCATCCCTCTCAGTGGACGATGACGCTTCTCACATCTCGCTCATCTTGGTCATCACCCCTCTTCCGTTCCTGAATGGGCGGGTAGTGCGAGAGCAGAGGAACCACCATGCGTGCAGCTCCGCACTGAAGGTGGCAGCGATCCGAGTTATATAGGGCCAATGCCTCGTTGCCTATGAGCCGAAGAGCAAGTCCCGTGCGCTGTGGTAGGCGGATCATCCTGTTATGGAGGTAGCGTGGGCGCATGTCGAACTCTACCACCGTCATTGCCTTGAAGTAATTGCGCCATCCCTTCAGTCCTTTCACTTGTGTCGTCTTGCACCATGCCTGTGGTGTCATGTAGAGGGGTGCACCCACAAAAGCTAATGGGTAATGCAGCATGCTCGTGCACTCAGTGGAGAGGTTGTCCATTACCCAGAATTGTATGTACATTCCCATCCAGAGCTCAAGGGCGACGACAAAACCATAGAAAAGGCCTCCGGTGGCTGCAGAAGATAATCCAGCATAAAGATAACCAAGGACAACCTGTGCAATGCTCATACCTTCGGATACGGAGTCGATTATGCTCAGGTTGGAGAATGAGATGGCACCGTCTTCTGTCGGGAAAAGGATGACGCCGCAGATGCAGATGGCGGCGGCTTTGGCTATGGCAAGGTAATTCCCAGTCTTGCGCTTGCACTGAGAGATAACCCACTGGGAGATGGGAAGGAGATGGACATAGTTCTGGCTAGTCATGTTGTGCAAATCCGTTTTCTTGGTGGTGATCTCGCCGAGGATGCTCCATGTGTTGATAGGCGCCACAGTGTAGGAAAGGGCATGCTCCTCGCCCTTCTTGTACTTCTGGAGACCCAACATCAGCTCCAATTCCTCCAACAGTATAGTGGCCTCAAACCCGGGGAAGATGAACGTGTGTGTCTGCGGGTGCCACAACTCCGCCAGTGCAGTGATGCTGTCCCACACATGCACGATCTTGTGGTACTGTTTCGCCAGAACCAGCACCGTTGAGAGCCCCCATTCGCGCAGATGCCGGGTAGAAGCTAGAGGGAGCATCTCTATCATGGGCGCCAACCACGGGACTTTGGAAAATCTCCTATGGCCCGGGAGGATCTAGAATAGCAGAAGAAAAGAAGAAGAGGGTTGGTAGCAACAGGAGAGCATGAAGAAGAAGAAGAGCATGAAGAGAGAGAAGAACTAGAAGAAAGAGAAAGTGCACTTACTTGGAGTTCCAGCCTAGCACAAATGTGTTCGCACACGGAGGAGAGGCGTTGTAGCTCGGCGTGGGACACTCGGGCCGCTTTGGGGCCTGCATATGGCTTGATATCATCCTGGAAGGTAGAGAAAGTCCTCTTCATGGGTGAGGAGAGAAAATTGAAAGAGAGGAAGAGAGAGAGAAAGAGCTGCGAGTTTAGCCCCCTAAACACCCCTATTTATAGGGCCCTGGGGTAGCAAGTTCAGCTTAATCCCAAATCTAGGTGTTAGGATAACACTAGGAGTTGTTTAGGAGTCCTATTAGTAGTCTAGATGTTTTTAGGATAGGATAAACACAGATTTTTTCTGTGTTTATCGCCTCGGTCAATATCGCGACGTCGCGATATGACGCCTTCATGTGGCGACCATATAGGGCGTGGCGATTATGTCGCGGTCTCTTGATGTGTCGCCTTTCTGTCCTGAGTGCTATTTTGTGCCTGTGCATAGTTTATTTGCTTAGATGATTGTGTGTGTGTGTGTGTGTATTATGTGTCATTGTTGTGCTTATTGCTTTGATTATTCGTCAGAAAAGCCAAAAAAAATCAAAAAATCAAAAAATCAAAAAATGGGACATCGCAGGTAAATTAAGGTAAGTATCCTATCCCTATTCCCTTGAATTACTATATGATATTTTACTTATTATATCATTTCAAGGACCGGCTGGTTCTCAATGTGCTCTGGGATTTGAGTTCCCCTTTACCAAAAACAGTGATAATCTAGGTACACATTGTTAATCATTGGATAGGTCGTTAAGTCAAGTAAGTCTGGGAACGACGGACTCTGTCTTGCACACTGGTTGCAGGAAGACTCTCGACCCATTCTTGTTTGGTTTAGTAATATTATCCTTGATATATTTTCTATTTTCTCCCTTGTTTGCATTTGTTTTAATGATTTCTTTTCCTTTAGCCCAGCATGCATCATGTAGGACTTTGAGCTTTCATGTCTCATCCCTGGCTAACGGTGAGCCCTTGTTGAGTGCCCAACTATTCTTCATTTTTCGAAACAAGAAATCCTATTCCACTCTGAATCGGAAGGTCTGCCCCCGAGTGAGTTGTTCCCGTCAGTTTGTCAAGAATTTCCCTGTCTAGATTCTCTATACAATTTCATCATTATTTCTTTTGATCCATTTTGGTTGCGAACCACTCCCAAGACAGAGTCATGAGTTACCTGCCTGGCATGCACATGTCCCTCCAAAATGAAACCTGCAGGCCAATCGGCTAGGGTACCTCTCAATCGAGGGGTTGATCGTCCTTTTCTTCCTTTCTCCTCGTCTAGACTTGCGTCTTCCTTGCATTCTGCTCGAGCAACTAACTCGGGACTTTCACAAAGATTCCACTTGCTTATTGAATAGATCGGGTGTCTCTTTACCTTGGCTCCCACTTTTCAGTTCACTTCGCATCATCTCTGCTCCGCCGTCACTTCATGACACCTTCCGCTACACTTCCACTTCACTCCCTTGCAAAGTGGAAGCCAAGGAGGGGCAATCTGTAGACACCCGATTCTGGCCTACAAGTTGAACCACATTTCTTGTTATCTTGATGAGCCCCAAGTTGGTCATTCACCTTGAGCCCACCATTAGCCTTGCTTTGAGCTCATTAACAGCCCAATTTTCATGATGTCCCGCCCATTATCTTTTAAAAGAGTCCTTGAGCCTTAAATGCCCATTATTCTCCCTTTTGATTGGCCAATATATCAAGAATAATCGATTTTCCTTAACGCGGCTGGTCGTGGCGCCGCGTCAATCCTTCTTGCGCCCCCTATGGCCGTCGCGACAGCCCATGCCTATCCATGCACGTGGCCTTGATGTCGCGCCCCTTCTAGTTGTCGCATTCATCCCTGTCGCACCCCTACGACCCGTCGCGACAACAGCCGCATGCGTTGGCCTCCGCAACCACCTCCTATTTATCCTCTTATGGCCTTTGCATTTATCCCCAAGCAACCCCCCAACCTCCTGAGCGCATCTTGGGTTTGTGGGACTCCTTGGGCACCCTTTGGACTCTCACCCATGAATTTTAATGGCATTTATCTTTTTACTTGGGTAATTATCATGAAAAATGGGATTTTATCTCTTCTTGGTCTATATAAGCAAGGCCCTTCCTTCAGAACGAGGAGAGCCCCCATTTTTACCCCGAAGGGCTGCCGAAATTTTTAGTGGTCTGGACTTAACCTCACAGCCCTCCCTTTTCCTCTCCTTTCCTCACATTCTCCACCTTAAGTCATGCTCATTTGCCTATCTATGAAGCGTGGTGTGTGAGGAGGGCATCTCCATCTTTGTTCGTAGCTTATGAAGCACCCAAGGACGCCATTTCACGCCAGGGAGTCGCCCCTACATGGGGCTCTTTCTCTCTTTCCCCTTCTCCTCTTTTCTTCATGCATATTATTTTCCTTTTTAGATAGGTTGCATTTCCTTCCTTTACCACGTTTCCCCATCACCCTAGGGGTTTAAAAACCACCCCCAGGTTAGTTCCCCCCATGCTCCCTCTTTCTCTTTCATTTTTGAATGGATATTATGCTTAACTCGTGCTAACAGGGTTTCTTTCATTGTTTTGGCAGGCACCGAAGCGAAGTTTCACGAGGAGCTCTTGTCCTCTGGCCGACTGGAGGGCAGGAAGAAGGTCCCCTCACTTTTCTCCCACACTGTAGAGGACGCGATGGACCGGAGCGACGCAACCGTAAGACGCGCCCTGCTCGGGCGTCGCGACATCAGCTCCATCGCGGCGCGGTTCCCCGTCGCGCTATCAGTAAGTCCTTTTGTCCTCTTTCCTTTTCCTAGCTTAGTTAGCATGTTTAGTCTTTATTATTAGGCAACTATCTAGGTGGCGATCACATCCATATTTCCTTGCTTCTATAGCCACTACATATTTGCGTGTTTTGGGGGTCGCACATTCCCCGTGATTACACTTGAGAGGAGAGAGTGTGTGTTTTTAGAGAGGGTGATTCTTCATCTCTAGCCTTGTTCGTGCTAATCCAAGAGAGGGCTTTGCTTCTCTGACTTGAGAAGACTCTGTTGTGTGAGAGAATCAACCACAACAATGTTCGTGGAGGAGATCACGTGAAGGATTCACCTAGGGCTTGGGATAGCTTGTTTGATTTAATTTGTCGTGGTTAGAGCATCTTACAGTCAAGTAAATAAGGGTTTATATCTGTGGTCTTACCTTGTATATTGTGTACTTTTAACAAATTTTTATATGCCTTAAAGTATGAGAATTTTGGGGCTTGATCGTCAGATTGTTATATGTGTTTTCTTTCTTTTGGAACTTGACGGCAGATCTTACTGCCGCCAAGTCTTCTTGATGGTAGGATCGTGTGCCGTCAAGATTATCTTGATGACACTCTCTTGTGCCGTCAACTCTATCTTAGCGGCATACGATTACGTCGTTAAGTTCCTATGTTTTCTGAACTTATTTTCTTCCTATTTATGTGAAATATGTGGTTTAAATGAAGAGAGCATTGGGTAACTGTCTTGACATGGGTCTTAGGTTGTTTTGAATACTATTAAAAACATATATTTTACATAGTAAAATTTCTGCTCTTAAAGATATGTTTTAAATTTTATTCATGAAGAAAGTGTGTTGGACAATAGATTAGAAATGGATATTAATTGATTGTGGTTTGTTCCTGTGATGATAAATTGTGAGATTTTATATAGTTAATCCTGACAGTTAGATTATCATATGGTTCTGATTTGAGAATTTTCTGCCTTTAGATAGTATTTTTTGGAATATGTTTTTTGTGTCTAACAGAGGTTTATAAATTACATGAACTTATATGTTCATCAGAAAATTATGAGAATTTTATGGTTCAATTTAATGCATGAGATTCACGTTTTGTCAATTTTTCAAATTTTTATGAGTACTATAGATATTTCTGCATTGTTTAAGTTGTTTAAGCATTATGTGTTGAATTATGTTCAATCTATGAAATTATAGTAATTAGTAGCATGATTAAGTTACTGAAACTTTGGTTTACTGTTAATCAAAAAGAGCATGAATCATGATTTTGTATTGTACTTGCATGTGTAGTAAGCATGATTATGTGTGTTACATACATTGCTTAATAAATGTCAAAAGGACACTGCCACCATAGGGGGGTTTACTAGAGCCATACCATAGAAATGCCCCTATAGGAAAGTTCAGATTGTCGACTGTCTACTATCTATTGGCCTCGCAGGCAATGGGGTTTGAAATCTTGTAGGTGTTCAGCGGTTGCACTGTTTACTGGTTAGGGTGGAAGAGCTTCTCTGAGTTACGCAGGATAACCAACACTCATCATTGTCTTGCTTAGGTGATCGAGTACTGATTGACTGCACTGGCCTTCTAATGTTGATTTGGGCAATGTGTCTGACCATTGTTACTATTACTGTCTACTGCTTACTGCTATTGTTTACTACCTCCTGCTTATTGCTTACTACCACTGTCTACTGCTTCTTGCTTATTGCTTATTGTCTACTACTTATTGTCCATTGCTTACTATCTTTTGTTTGCTGCTAATGCTACTGCCTATTATTTAGTGTTAGTACTTTACTTACTGTCTCATAATTGTACATGTTACTAGTATTGTTGATGCATCCCATGTTAAATATTGCTCATTATTGTTAAGTGACTTAATAGCCTTATATGTTTAAGTGTTAATTGTTATCCATGCGAATTGTTAAGTGTGAGAGTAGAGTTTATGTATATGATAGCATGTCAGTGTTATATATGAGTACCATATTATTTAAAGTTTACCATACTGTAGATTGTGGATTTAGATTCTTGTTTGCTTGCTGGGTCTATTGCATAGACTCACCATTGTTGACTTTTCAAGATATTGAAGATTTGGAAGCTGAAGTGTTAAGAGTTGTTCGATGTGGAGTGTGAAGAGTAGACTTGTAGTTTAGTATTTAGCATGTTGTAATCTTTGTAATTTTAACATTTAATGTTGTTGTGGAGATTGGCTATGTTATGTATCTTGTCTCTATATAGATTGTGATATGTGGATTATAAGTTGATGAAAAGTTGCTATTTATTCCACTGCAAAATTCCTTCTCTATTTGTGTGAATCTCAACCTAGTTGTCCATTGTTGGGGTCTTCTCCCCTACAACAACTTTCTCTCATCTGACGTGGATTGGTATAACCATACCGGGCGGAAGCTGGGCGTTACACTTGTAATTTATATTTGCATTAGCAGTAGCTAGAAACGGTCGGCCCAATATGATTGGATTATTTTTCAAACCTTGGATTGGTTCCATATCAAGGATGAAAAGTCAAGTAGGAAGCAACACACATCTATCCTAAAAATGACATTTTCCACCATCCCTCTAGGTGCCCTAAGGGATCTATTTGCTAGTTGTAGGATCGTTGGGGTGGGTTTCAGCTCACCTATTCCAAATTTTTCATATACTAAAATTGGCAAAAGGTTCATGCTCGTCCCTAAATCCAATAGAGCCTTGTTAAAGGTGGTCCACTTGATGTTGCAAGAGATGACTGGGGCTCTAGGATATTTCATTTTATGGGGTAATTAGTTCACTAGAACTGCACTCACTTCTTCGGATAAGAGAACATTTTTAAGAGTTTTTGGGCTCTCTTTTTTTAGTACAAAGCTCTAAGAAATTTGGCATAGGCCGACACAAGTTGGATGGCATCTACTAGGGCATGTTGATGTGAACTTGTTTAAACAAGTCCATTAACTCTTTATTTCAGGCTTGAGTTTGTTGCTTCCTTTTCTTCTTGCTCGTTTCTAGAGCTTGTGTAAAAAGGACTTTGGGCTTGTAATTATCAGAGAATTCTTCAAGTTTTCCCTTACCTTTTTCATTGTCTTCACGTTTGTTAATAGAAATGGGCTATTCTTCTTCCCAATCATTTCTATGGTATGGGTCTGGCAAAATTTCACCACTTCTTAAGGTCGAAAGTGCTTTTGCATTTTCAAAGTGTGGGTCTTTTGGTGGATTTGGGCCTAGTTGAAGTGGACCCTGAGGAATAGGTAGAAGAGGCTGTTGTTGAAAACCTGGGGGATAATATCATGGATTGTGCACAAGTTGGCTAGGAAGTTGGCCTGGTTCTCTCCTCACATTGGTTTCTAAAAGTTGGTCTATGTAAGCATTTATCTTGGCCATTTGGGCTTGGAAAGATTAGTTTTGAGCCTAAATGTTCTTATTATGGGCCAAAATGAGCTAGTGTAATTGGTTGATTTTGTCACCATTCTGGCCCAATGGCTGGGGTAAGATTGGTATATTGATGGTAGATATAAGGGTTGCCCATATGTGGATTGACCAAATGAGGGTTGACCATAAGATGGTCGGCCATAAGTGGTCTGAGACTGGTTTGGCAATGACTGTAACAATTAGCTCTTATGGAAAGTTTGATTTTGAAGATGGATCTGGGGTTGAGATTTAGGTTGGTAGCTTTGAGCTTGTTAGGATTTCCAAGAGAACTTTGGGTGATTCCTCCTGCCTAGATTGTAAGGTTGGAGAATGGGTTATTATTAGATTAGAGAATCCCTTGGCTATTTGAATTTGCTCTTGGATGAAAGGGGGTAATTGAGCCACTGTGGGACAATCATCTAGCTAATGGGGTGAATTCACACATAATACACATGCTTATTAGAAGCATTGGGTCTAACTTGGGTGAGAATTGCAAGACAACTGGGTAGTGGAAGCTTGATTATTCGTATTGATGAGTTGATCAAATTTTTGAGCCATCAAATTCACTTTTCCCAGCTTTTTGGCTATGGCATTAACATCTAGCCCCAGTTCAAGTTCCCCTCTATTTTTCACCTCATAAAGCCCAACCATCTTAGATGGTCCAACTGACCTCTCATATGAGAGAGAGAAGCATGGTTTATGGAATTTTCACTTAACATTTTAAAGATACCATAGGCTTCTTCTTTACTTTTGCTCATGAATGCACCACCGTAAGAGACGTCTACCATTTACTTATATGGTTTAATTAACCTCTCATAAAAAACCTACATAATTTGTAATTTGGATAATCCATGATGGGGGCATTTTCTCTATAATTCTATCTCTCACAATATTCATGGATCAACTTCCTAGGGGTTTGAATAAAACTTGTGATAGGTCTCCATAAGGTATTGGTCTGACCTATGAGATAGATTTTTTTTCAAAAATTATTTTTGCATTTCTCCCCATGATCAAATGGGTCTCCCTATAGTCCCTAACCAATATTTAGCTTTGTCTTTTAATGAGAAAGGGAATAGAGTCTGTTTGAGAGCATCTTCAGTAAAGTATTGGATCTTTACTGTGAAGCATATTTCAAGGAACTCTCCACATGCTTGTATGGATCTTCATTGGTGAGTCCATAGAATGATGGGAGCATTTCTATGGTACTTGATTTAATCTCATATTGCATTGACTGATTTTGTGGGATGTGAATGCAAGAAGAAGGTTGGTATTGATTAGGAATGAAATGATCTTTCATTTGCTTGGGAGAATCATGATTATCATTGGCCATTGAAGCTTGTCTGAGATTATTCCTTTGGTGCAGAGCTCTCTCTATTTCTAGTTTGGGTCCTAATAAGATTGGATTTTAAGATCTCCTACTTTGCATATACTGCGACAAAGAGAAAGAAGAGGATTTTTTTGTATTTTTATTATTTTTTATTTTTTACTTTTTCAAACAAGTTGTCAACAAAATTAACCTAAAAGATCTATGGCTATCCTATACCTACCAGTTAGATTTCTCACAGAGTGACTTAAGACAAACATAAATCCACTCAGAAATATGTCCACTAGCCAGGTAAGAGGTGGGTAGTGGGAGGTTTCCTCTACTCTCGCAGAGACCTAATTAAAAAACCACTTAGCGACTTAGGTGTTTTCCACTTAACCTCTAGCATTAGACACTAATTTTTAAAATTTGCTAGTGGGCCTAAGTTGATGTAAGGGAGTTCTATGCAATGATAGATATGAATGAATATGCTATTTGGAAAGTTAGAGATTTTACCTTACCTCCTTCAATCTTCAACAAAAAGGAAATTACCAAGAAAATATACTTCCTAAAAATAACACTTGAAATGATGCATGTCTTGTACATGGAAAATTTCTACTCTTGTCATGCAATCTTTTATTTGATTCAAGTGATTTTTTTAATGTACATAACTAAATATGGAAAGACACACAAATGGCAACAAGAAGATAAAGAGGGTGTAAGATGCTAATCTTGGATTGCAATATCTCATTTAATGGAAACTACAAAATAAAGAAAAGAGTGAAATGGAGAAAACTTAACTGGCAAACTCTTTTTTCTAATTTTATTTTTCTAATTTTAATTTTTTTTGCAATTTTTAAATTTTGTTGATGATTTTCAGCAACTTATTACCTATAGTTTTGCTTCCTGCAACAATTTTTTGAATAGTTTTTTTTTTAACCTGATTTTCTTTTTTTGGGCCTTTTTCCCCCCTACAAAATAAGAGAAAAAAAAACAAATGTTAGATTATGCACAAAAAGTCAAAGATCTCAAATTAGAAACAATATGCCTCCTCGGCAATGACGCCAAAGATTGATATGCCAAAAGTTCGTTGTTAAACACTCTTGGCAATCAATCTAAAATCGGATTGACAGAACTAGTAAAATCATATAGCACAACGGCAAGCACAAGTCAAATCCCTGAGATGGTTAACGTCTAGTTGAAGTTCTTTGAGTTGAAAATCCTTTTTTTTATATACAAATCTAGCTATGAAATTTAATTTAAATCTAACTAAATGACAATAAAGAAAAGAGATAGAAGAGGAGAGAGAAAATATGACTAGGTGTAGGGAAAGATAGAAAGAGATAGAAGAGAATATGAGAGAGAAATAGAGAGAGGATGTTAATAAAAAGAGTAGATAGAAAAAAGGATGGGAAGAAAAGAAAGCAAGGCTATATAAGCAAATGGAAGGAATAAAAGGTGAAGGGACAAGAGCATTAAATTTTATGTATGGGATGCATGGCTCTCGCGTATCCCCCAAAGACACTATCTACATTATTCATCAAAATATTTATTTTACCTTTTTAAATTTTTTTTTGATATTTAAAAAAGCTAAAAAATCAAAACAACTAATGAAAAATAATTAGATTTGACAAAAAAAGTTTAAACTTAGAGAAATCAAATAAAAAATAGACTCTGAATGAATAATATTCAACAAAGCCAATATTACATAAAAAAACATAACGACTTAATCAGACATGGTGCTCTTTAATTGCATGCAGGCGAGAAAGGGAGAGAGTGGAGCTCCGACATGGTGCTCTTTCCATGCAGGTGAATATGAGGTGTTGGGCAGGTGCTCTATGAGTAGGTGATGACGACAACAGTGCAAGAAGGAGCAGACATGCAACGACAACGGCTTGAGCAGGTCTAGTAGCATGAGAAAGTAGAAGATGGTGACAACAACGAGCAAGTGCAGTAGCGAGAGGGAGAAGAAGATGATGGAAGGTACGACTACGAGGTTGGTGTGGAGGAGAAGGGAGGGAGAGAGAAGAGATGAAAGGTACGTGAAGAGAATGAAAAGGGAGAGAAAAATTAGAAAGGGAAAGAGAGAGGAAGGAGGAAGAGAGTGATGCTAGAGATATGCAAGAGAAGAAGCAGGAGAGGGGAATAAGAAGAAGAAGAGGATAGAGGAGAGAGAGAGAGAGAGAGAGGTGCCAAAGACACCTGCCTTCTCTTCTTCATGACTTTTTAAAGGCCTCAAATTAGGAGTGGAGATGAGATTAAGATTGTATAGAAGTTAGCAAAAAAGGATATGTATCCAACAAAAGGAGGGTGGTCATAGGATGGATTTGGGTGGTAGAAAGGTGTAGAGAGGTAGTAGGGTGGCAAAATGTAGTACAATCAACCTTCTCTCCATTTAAATTTGACTTTCTCTCCTTTGGCATGCCAAATAAGACTAGCTGCTACTTTATCTATTTAGTTGAAATCGCACCAAGTTATTTCTTCTCCTATTGAAACCCAACAACCAACGACCCTTTCACCTGTATTAGCAAGCATTTTTAAATATCACAAAGATTTAGTATTAAACTCTAAATTTATTTAATTATGTAATATTCTTTTAAACACATCTTAACTCTTACATATCACTTAGTAACTCAATTATTAACAATTTTTTTATGAAAATCTAAATTTAGTGTGAGACTTAAATTAACTACAAAATTTTACATAATAAATTTCATTGAAACCTAAAAAAAGATGTGTGTGACATAAATAAACATGTGTAAATATGCAATTATTAACACGTTTTAATTAACGCATCAACTAAACTCATCACGTTTAAACAAATTTCAGCTAGAAACCTAGTATGCCTCCATTTCAAACCCATCCACTTCCTATAGGCCACACAAAGGCCACAATGCATCCTAAACTCAATAATGGGAATAAGAATCTGAGATACGCCACATTAAGATTACCAAGAAAAAGAATTTCATTCTCGAAATTAGGAAGAGACGTATTACATCACACATATCAAAGATTTAGGCATGACACATTCATAAACTTTTAACACATTCAGTTATACTAAAATTAAAGCTCACAGAAACAAGTATAGATATTTCTTCATCTCATTTGCCGAATCCCAGGTTGCTTCACCCCCTAATTAATTTTTCTTATATTACCTTGAGCAATTCAATCTATTTGTTTTTCAATTTTTGCACTTTTCTATCATCAATTTGTACTGAATATTCAGGCATGGACAAATCTGATGCAATGTCATCTGCCGAGTATTTTATGATGTATGATGAATCTGCTACATATATTCTTAACATGGAAATATGAAACACATCATATGCATCTGTGTAATATGGAGGTAGCACCATTTTATACGTCATTTCACCAATCTGCTCAATAATCTAAAATGGACCAACATACCTAGGACTAAGTTTACCTTTCTTGTTGAATCTCATAACTCCTTTGGTAGGTGAAACCTTCAGATCTCATTTGATATGGGGATAAAAAAAATGGGGATGAGGATAAATTAATCTAGGGATACGTTATCCCCATCCTTAATGTACCTGTTATTTAGTATTTCCAAGGATATATTTCTAAAGATAACCACATCCTTCATCTTGGTAGAAAGTGTTAGTGTGGAGAAACAATATTTATTTTTATCATTATACCATCTTCGTTTGGTAGAAAAGATATTAGTGGGGGCATATTTTTCTCATCATCCCATTGCCACCCTAATTTTACTATCTGTTGGGGTGGCCATTGAGAGCGGTGCCTATATATATATATATATATATATATATATATATATAACTAAGAAGACAAGAAAGATATAATGGTAGTGTTAATAACATCAACGAAGTATGTAGTTAAGGTGGAATCAAAAGAAATAGATAGAAAATAATAAATATATTGTTGCATTAAAATATAAAATAAAAATAAGAAACAAAGTCAACCCCCCCCCCTTATTCTGAAAAATATAAAATATAAAATAGAAGAGAAAAATGGGGATAGGAGATGGGGATAAGTCATCCCAGTAAAAACATGGGATGACGTATCCCCAACTTACACCTATTTTTTGGAAATATTTCCAAAATATCTAAACCACCTTTGTCCCCTTTTTTTGGCATACCAAATATGGGATGTGGTTAGATTCACCTTTATCCCAAACTTAATGCCATACCAAATAGGGTCAGGAGTATATATTCCCCAACTTCAAAGTATAATGGTCTCTTTTGCAAATCTGCATAACTTTTCTGTTGACTCTGGGATGCTTGCATTCTTTTCTTAAGGAATTTCACCATTTTCGCACATTGCTGCACTAAATCTGGCCCCAATCATTGCCTTTCCTACCTCATGCCAATCCAATAAAACTCTACAAAGTTGACCATATAAAGCTTCATAAGGAGATACTCTGATACTTGAGTGATAACTGTTGTTATTTAGGTAAAGATAAGTGATGTTCCCACGAACCTCTCCATTCCATGTAGCACGCTCTCAACATATCTTTAAGTGTGTGGATTGTTCTTTTAGTTTATCTATTAGTTTGCAGATGGTATGCTGAACTAACCTTAATTTTGTTCCCAATGCATGCTGAAAACTTCTCCAAAAGTCGTAAGCAAATCTTAGATCTCTATCAGAAATAATGGTCACTCGTATGCCATACAGTGGTACAATTCCTTCTACATATAATTTATCAAATCTATGTATTGACGAAGAAATATTAACAATAAGTAATCTATATACCTTTGTCAAGCATTCCACAATTACCCAAATTGCATTGTGACCATGTGGTGTCCGTAGCAAATCCACAACAAAATCCATGGCAACATCATCCCATTTTCATTGTGGAATCGACAATGGTTGCAATAAACCTCTAGGCCTCTAGTGCTCTACCTTACTGACATACATGATGATGATCAGTCCATCTCCATTAATTTATTATTAATTATATGTATTTTTGGTCATTAACAAAATCCTGAATATTATTTTCTAATATCATTTTCTGAAGTTTATCAATAGGCAGCAATTCAAACAAAATCAGTAAGTTGTCTACACTCACTGCCATTTGAAGCTTATTACATATATTTTGTCTAAGTATACATCGACTTCTTTGTAAAAGCTCAGAACAATTACTACTTTACTTAAACAACGATTTTCTCAGTAGAACATCAATTTCAGTTCTCTATCAACTTCACTTAAACAACAATTTCCTCAGCAGAACATCGATTTCGGTTCTACATCGACTTCACTTAAACAACGATTTCCTCAGTAGAACATTGATTTCAAAACATCGATTTTGGTTCTCTATCAACTTCACTTAAACAATGATTTCCTCAGTAGAACATCGATTTCCATTCTACATCGACTTCACTTAAACAACTATTTCCTCAGTAGAACATCAATTTCATTGCTACATCGATTTCATTACTACATCGATTTCGTTTCACTTAAACATCGATTTCGTTGCTACATCGATTTTGTTTCACTTAAACATCGATTTCATTGCTACATTGACTTCGTTTCAATTAAACATCGATTTTAGTAGAACATCAACTTCATATGAAACAACGACTTCGTTTCTACAACAATTTCACTTAAACATTGATTTCGGTAGAACATTGACTTCATATGAAACAACGACTTCATTTCTACAACGATTACACTTAAACATCAATTTCGGTAGAACATCGACTTCATGTGAAACACCAGCTTTACTAGAACAATGACTTCATTTCAAACAACGATTTCATCTACACATCGATTTTAGTTAAATAACGATTTCATCTGTACATCGATTTTAATTAAACAACGATCTCTTCTGTACACTGACTTCAGTTAAATAACGACTTTGTACAGAACATCAATTTCATAACATGGATTATGTTCACATCGACTTTGTTTCAACATAGATTACATTCTCACATGGATTTTAGTTATAACATTGATTTCATATCCACATCGACTCTCTTGATCACAGACTGTCTCCAAACATCAACTCTCTTTTAAATATCGATTATGTTTTAGACAACTGTTAACTATCTCTTTTTAGACATTCTTAAAAGTTATTCCACATTATATTCAGATATATTTTCAAATCTCTGTGGATTTCAAGTCTTCCCGCGTATCATGTTGTATCCTGTGGTCTTCAACATTTATTGTGATGGAACAATATCTCTACACGATACATCTTTGCTTATCTCACTTATGTCACATAAAGTCACGCTTTATATGATAACAGAATGGCATTTCCTTTTTGGTGTATCTTCATATAGAACGATTACTAATAATGTTGACTAACAGTTTAGACAAAGATAAGTTGTCTATGTGTCAGCATTTATTATGTGCAGGGTTTCCGATAGAAGCGCACGTTGCCAAAATGGAACTGTCAACCTGACAAAGACTAGAAGAGATTCAGACAATCTTTCTTTGTGTGTGAATGTCTACCCCAGCATTAATGGTTGCAGGTTCTCTTGCTCCACACTTCGGACCAAACACTCCAACGTGCACAAAGATGTGAGACAACGGATACTTCAATGGTCAAAATCTTTCAAAGAAGATAAATAGAAGATTGGTGACTCCATGAAGAATAACTTTTCAACTCTTGAATTCTTCAACAACCTTTGAAAAGCTTGAAGATCTTAGTCACCTGCAAGAAAAGAAGAGCTCGCTCGTCCATTCAAACCTTCTGTAGCTCTTAGCTCTCCACAGCAAATTGCTTAGCCTTTGAGAGCCTGAGTAAATCTGAGAGAGATTTCCTTGTCGATATTCATTGTCTCTCAGACATTGCCTCAGATCAAGCAGCTTGTATTAGCTTGGTCTAGGGGCCATCCACTTCTTACTCATTTTCTTTGAGTGTTCCTCTTCGTGTGTGAAGAGAAGACCTACTATTGAGTGGGTGATTGTTCCCTTCGGCAAGAAGGAAGACCTGTTGCATCAGGTGCTTTAGTTCCTCTTCGGGTAGAGAAGAGAAGGCCAGCTACTGCTGGATATGTAAGTGTCCTTAAGGGGGACTGTACCCTTTCTTAGTGAAATCCCAAGGTGTTGCTCGGGGACTGGACGTAGGACTCCTTGTGATAGGAGATCTGAACCAGGATAAAATTTCATGTTGTATGTGTGATTGTTCTCTTTGTCTTTATTTATCGCGAACTCTAACCATCGAGCTTAGTGTCTACCATCAAGCGTTTTTACTTACTGGAATATTCTATAAGAAAATTTCAGCAATCCACTCACCCCCTCTCTGGGCTTGCTATCTGGGCAACAAGTGGTATCAAAGCCAAGTCTCTTCGAGTAAGCAGATCTCACGATCTGAAGAGAAAAGATAAAAGGCAGCTCAAGGTCATGCAGAAGGACAATCCGTCAACAGACCTCCTCTATTTAATGGTGAGGACTGCAACTACTGGAAGACAAGGATAAAGTTCTTCCTTCAAGGACTTGACTTCTAGCTATGGACAATAATTGAAGAAGGAGATCTCAAGGTAACCAACACCAAAGATAAATGGACATATGAAGATAAGAAGAAGCTGTCCCAAAATAGCAAAGCAAAGAGTATACTATGCTGCTCTCTAAGCAAGAAAGGGTTCAACAGAATATCAACATGTAAATCAGCCAAAGAGATGTGGGACAAGCTGAGGCTCACATATGAAGGAACTGATAAGGTAAAGGAAACAAGGATTGATATATTGGTAGCTCAATATGAGAGATTTCAAATACAGTCTGGAGAGTCCATCTCCCAAATGTACAGTCGTTTCACAGACATTACAAATGAACTTGCTGGGCTAGGAAAGACTTATGAAACTGGAGACATGGTAAGAAAGATACTAAGATCTCTACCAACCTATTGGACTCCAAAAGTAACAGCAATAGAAGAAGCCATTGATCTCAGAAGAATGTCCCTCGAAAAACTCATTGGGTCCTTAATGGCTCATGAGATAAATATGGAAAGGCTGGGAGAATCCTCCAGCAAGAAGAAGCACAACAATGCTCTCAAGGCCACAGAAGACACCTCTGAAGGTGAATCAGAAACTGATAATAGTAAAGAAAGTAGTGAAGATGAAGAAGCCTTTCTCTCCAGACGACTGCAACACATTTTAGCCAAGAAGAAATATCAGTTAGGAAGAAGGTATTTCAAGAAAGGCAGAGAATTCAAAAGATCTGAAGGCAAAGAAGTCAAAAGACCTGAACCCATATGTTATGAGTGCAAGAAGTCTGGACACCTCAAGGTTGAGTGTCCAAAACTGAAGAAGATTGAGTTCAAGAAAAAGGACAACATGAAGAAATTGAAGAAGTACAAGAAGAAAGCCATGGCTGCTGCATGGAACAATGAGAGTGACTCAGACAGTGAGTCTAGCTCCAACGAAGAAGAAGAAGAAAAGGCCAACCAGACCTTCATGGCAAATATCGATGACAAAGTAACTTCTGACTCATCTTTTACATCTTGCAATGAATCTGATTCTGATAGCTTAGAAGATACTTTCAATGAACTATACAGTAAATATAAAGACGTTTGTAAGCTATTGAAAACAACTAAGAAAAATTATGTGTGCCTTGAAATAACTAACTCAGATCTAAAATCTAAAATTGAACAATTAGAAAAACAAATTTCTAAACTGAAAAGAAGGAATGAACTGTTATGTGAAGATGTGAAAAAAAATTGAAAAGATAACAAACCTAGAAAATCAAGAAACCACAAGCAAACTTAAAAGTGAAATTAACACACTAACCAAAGATAATGAATACTTGATAGCAACAATTGAAAAATTTACAAATAGAAAATCCTCCTTAATATTAAAAGGAGAAAGAAGTTCAGGAAAGAAAAAATATGGTTTAGGATATACTCCACCTGATAATGAAGAAACAGTCATTCATCCTAAAATTTATCCAATGCCAAAATTTGTTGCTGAACAAAATCCTAACTATAAATCAAACAAAAAAAATTAAGCTAATCAAGATAATGAACAATATCTCTTGCTACACTCATTGTAACAAACTAGGTCACACTAAAATAACATGTACAACCAAACATTTAAAATGGATTCCGAAAAGAAACTGTGAAGAAGCTAACCAACGAGGACCCAAAAGAACTTGGGTACCTAAATCTTATTGATTTATTACAGGGAAGCTTTAGAGCATCAAAATGGTACCTGGACAGCGAGTGCTCAAGGCATATGATAGACAATAAAAGGCTATTCTCATATATCAAAAATGAAGAAGGTACTATAACCTATGGTGATAATGGTAAAGGGTCAGTAATTGGTTGCGGATCCATTGGAAGCCAAGATAGAATCCTGATAGAAGATGGTCTATGCATCAAAGGACTCAAGCACAACCTCATCAGCATCAGTCAACTGTGTGACGAGGGTCACCAGATCAAATTTCAAGAATCTAAGTGTTTGATTATCAAAGATGGTACAACTATTTTTGAAGCCAGCAGATATATGTACTTCATCTAGAAGAACAGAAGGATCAAGACATCTACCTAGCAGCAAGCAAAGAACAGAATGCTGAACTTTGGCACAGAAGATTAGGACATTGCAGCTTAAATGGTATCAGGAAACTCATCAAACATGTTCTAGTGGAAGGTCTACCGAAGATAAACTCAAGACTAGACAACATTTGTGAACCTTGTGCAAAAGGAAAGCCTGCAAGATCATCTTTCAAATCCAAAACACTAGCTACCACCTCCAAACCACTAGAACTGATTCACATGGACTTGTTTGGACCAATGAGAACAACCAGTTTGGGATGAAAGAATTTTGGATTTGTTATAGTTGATGATTATTCCAGATTTACATGGGTATCATTTCTTGAGCATAAAGATGACACATTTGATAATTTTGTAAAGTTCAGTAAGCTAGTTTAGAAGAATAAGAAGTACTATATCATAAGTATCCGATCAGATCATGGAGGGGAGTTTCAGAATGACAGATTTACAAAATTTTGTGATGATTTGGGGATTGAACATAATTTCTGAGCACCAAGAACACCACAGCAAAATGGAGTAGTTGAGAGGAAGAATAGAACACTTTTAGATATGGCTAAACAATGTTATCTGAGTACAATCTTCCAAGATATTTCTGGGCAGAAGCCATAAGCACAGCTTGCTACATCATCAATAGAGTCATGATCAGACAAATTCTGAAGAAGACTACATACAAACTGTACAAGCAAAGGAAGCCCAAGATCAGCCATCTAAGAACTTTTGAATGTCCTTGCTTCATTCACAACAATGGTAAGAGAGACATTGGTAAATTGGATCCCAAATCTGATGAAGGTATTATTATGGGGTACACTTCTAAACCTAAATGTTATAGAGTTTTCAATAAAAGAACTTTATTAATTGAACAAACTGTGCATGTTATTTTTGATGAGTCTAACCCTTCCTTGAGAAAGAAAATTGGAAGTGATGATGAAGATGCAGAAGACATTTCCAAGAAACTAAAAGAAACAACTATTAAAGATGATGAAGATCCACCCTTGGAAGAACTGCAACAGAAGGATGTGATTCATGATGATCTTCCAAAGGAATGGAGGTACAAAAAGGATCACCCAATAGATAACATCATTGGAGATCCATCAGTCGGGGTAAGAACAAGAGGTAATATTATTCCTTGTGACTATTTAGCATTTATATCTCAAATAGATCCGAAGACAGTCAATGAAGCACTGTCTGATGAATCGTGGATTTTAGCCATGCAAGATGAACTTAATCAGTTCAGGAGAAATCAGGTTTGGTCCCTTGTTTCGAGACCATCAGATCATCCTGTGATTGGCACCAAATGGGTGTTCAGGAACAAATTAGATGAAGCTGGTGTGATCACTATAAATAAGGCTAGGCTGGTTGCTCAAGGCTATTCCCAAGAGGAAGGCATAGATTTTGATGAAACCTATGCACCAGTAGCTAGACTAGAGGCTATTCGAATACTGCTTGCTAATGCATCTGCTTTAGATTTAAAACTTTTTCAAATGTATGTAAAATCAGCATTTTTAAATGGTTTTATAAAGAAGGAAGTTTATATGGAACAACCTCCTGGTTTTGATGATTCAGATTTTCCAAATCATGTTTTCAAATTGCATAAAGCATTATATGGTTTGAAACAAGCACCTAGAACATGGTATGAAAGACCAGTGCATTTTTATTAAACCATGGTTTTACTAGAGGTCAAGTAGATAGCACACTATTCATTAAATCACATGCCAAAAATATATTACTTGTGCAAATCTATGTAGATGACATTATTTTCGGATCTACTGATGAATCTCTATGCAAGTATTTTGAGAAGCTCATGCAGGGAGAATTTGAGATGAGCATGATGGGAGAACTCAACTACTTCCTTGGATTATAAATCAAGCAAAGCAATGAAGGAACTCATATCTGTCAAGCAAAATACACCAAGGAACTGTTAAAGAAATTCAAATTTGAGAATGCCAAACCACTGTCCACTCCCATGAGCACATCCACCAGATTAGATAGTGATTCGAAAGGTAAAAAAGTTGATCAGAAACTCTACAGAGGTATGATTGGCTCATTGCTTTATCTAACAGCTAGTAGACCTGATATTTTATTCACTGTATGCATGTGTGCAAGATATCAATATGATCCTAAGGAATCTCATTTAATATCTGTCAAAAGGATCTTTAGATATTTAGCTAAGACTCATGACTTAGGCCTATGGTATCCTAAAACCTGTGAAATTAGTTTAATTGGATATTCAGATGCTGACTATGTTGGATGCAAAGTAGATAGAAAAAGCATCAATGGTGGTTGTCAATTTCTTGCAGGATGCTTGATCTCCTAGTCTTCAAAGAAACAAAACTCAGTAGCTCTTTCAACAGCTGAAGCTGAATATGTAGCCGCTGGGAGCTATTACACTCAACTCTTATGGGTCAAACAACAGCTTGAAGACTATGGATTACACATCAAGACAATTCTATTGTTGTGTGACAACACAAGTGCCATAAATCTCACGAAAAATCCAGTGCAACACTCAAGGACGAAACATATAGAGGTTAGATATCATTTTATTATACATCATGATGCAAATGGTAATATTAATATTTCATTTGTAGATACACAAAATCAGTTAGCAGATATCTTTACAAAAGCCTTATTTGAAAAGAGATTTACGTCTCTTAGAAGGGAACTACGCATGTGCAATTTGTAACAGATATATCTGTACGTAATTGAAATAATATAATAAATTTCAGAATAAGACTTATCCTTCCCCTCTAGATTTAAGTAAATCCATTACTTTTTGCATTATCTTCTCCTATTTTGTCGTTATCTACATTTATTGCTCTACCGTTTCAAAAGCGCCTTTATGTCCTTCCGTTATGATGGGAATTCTTCCCTCACCGATTCGCTCACTCTCTCTCTCTCTTATCTCTTTCGACTTGAAAGCCTGTAAAACCCTCATCGACTCTAGCATCCCTCTTTGTGCTTTCAAAGAATCTCTCACTTCCCGCTCAAATTTCTTGAGGGGTCCTATTCCTCCTTCTCCTACGATCCTCCAGAACCCTTCTTTGCTTGATTCCATGGCCGCTTCAAGGAGTTCCGGCAGTGTGGGTGGCTATAGCGCCGCCTTCCTCACGACAGATCAACTGGAGCGATTCTCAGCAGTCAAGATCAAGCTCTGTGGGAACAAGGCAGTGGACCTAGAAGACCTAGAGAAGCATGGTATGCACAGTGTAGTCGAAGCCCTTCAGAGGCTGAAGTGGACAGGGATTTGTACTATCTCAGAACCAAGCTATCTGCACCTGGTGAAGGCATTCTACATATGCTTGAAGACAGAAGAAGATGGGTCTCTCACCTCCATGGTCAAAGGTAAATCAATACATATCACTCATGACCTGTTGGAGAGGTTGTTCAGAGTATCTATTGTAGGGCACAGTCTAGTGGATTCAGTAGATATTCATGCCAAGGGGCTAGGTATTATTGGAACAGAGTATAAGCTAAAGGATGGGAAGATTGACATCAACCAGTTTAATGCCTTTAATAGAATTTTGCATTTTATAGTCTGTCAGATTTTGGTGCCCAGGAGTGCTACCTTTTCCTCATGCACTAAGGGAGATGCTGATGTGATGTTCTGGGCCATTCAGAAGCATGATATTAACATGGCTCAGATTCTTATAGAAAGAATGAAGTCTGCTGTTGAAGTCATTTGGGATAGAAAGAACAAATTGGCAGTGTCCCTTCCCTATGCCCATTTACTTACAAGAATTTTCAGTCACTTTGAGATTGATTTGAAGGGAGAATTGTTGGAGAAGATGGGTTAGCCCATTAGGACCATAAATTTGAAGAAGAGTGGTTTTTCATTGGTAGGAAATGTGTGGTCAAAGACCTCGGTGGCAAGCCATCATTGGAGAAGCATCTGATGCTCCACCAGTTCAAGAGGAAGTAGCTGCAGTTAGAGAAGATGAACCTCCTGCATCTGAAAGGAGGATTGAAGACATTGCACTATAACTTATTGAGCCTGTTGGGCAATCTTCTGAAGGTGTGATCCCTCCTCTAGTCTCTGCACCTACTATTATTGAAGAATCTGTTATTGGTGGTGCTGCTCACACTGAGGGGGAGCATGAAGATATTCAGATTGAGGAAACCCCCAGTATTCCTGTAGTAGAAACTGCCATGGAGGAGAACCATGAAGACATGATTCCAGAGGTTGTGGCACCATGCCACATTGAAGATGTTCATATGGAAGTTGCTCCAGCTCAAAGAGAGCCAGAAGCTCAGGGGGAGCAAGATGTTCAGGGGGAGCCTATTGCTAGTGCCCCTGCAGATCAGTTTCAGAAAGGTCTGGTTAGAGACACTTCAGATGAGGATGATGAGCCAGTTGTAGGCTCAAGAGCAAAAGGTAAGGGTGTTGCCACAGGAATTCCCTTGCTCACCAGAAAGGCACACCACAGTTCCAGGAAGAAGAAGATACATGTGCATTTGGAGCCAGTTATTGCTAGATTGAATGCTCAAGGAGAGATCTTGTGCTCTTTTCAGTCGGATGTCACTTCCATATTTCTCAGCCAGAGCACTGAGGCCAAAGATATTGGAGCAATCAAATCTGAGCTCCAGGGGATGAGAAGTGAGTTGGGAATCTTGAAGAAGTTGGTGACAGTCTTGTCAGATTTTGTGAGGGTGCATTTAACAGCTCAAGCCCCTCCTGTTCCAACTCAGTCAGTTCCATAGGGAAGTGCAGGGCCATCAGGGCCTTCTGAACCACTTGAGAAAGTTGCAGGGCCATCTCTTGAGGAATCAGGGCCACTAGGGCCATCAGTGGAAGAGTCCGAGCCATCAGGGCCATCAGTAGTTGAAGAAGTTGGAGCTAGGCCATCAGAGCAAGTGGAATCAGTGGTAGGGCCAACCGGGCCTCATGTTTCAGTAGAGGAAGCTGATGTGCCCCTAGGGCCTTCTGACCCTCCTAGTCTTCAAACTCCAGCCCCTTCCTCTCCACCTACTTCCTTCACTACCCCACCTGCTCCTGAACCCTCCAAGAAACCCCTTCCAAAACACATCTCTTCTCCTACTCCTTTCCCCACTGCCTCCTCTTCCTCACCTATCCCTTCCTCTTCCATTCCTCCTCCAACTTTTGAGGCACCTCCTGCCTCCTCCTCCACATTTGTTGGTCCCTCTTCAGCTGGTCCTTCCTCTACTGGACCATCTACTCAACCTCCTCCTACTTCATCTTTTGCCTCTCTTCATCCACCTACTCCACCCTCCTTCATCACTATCATTCCCGAGAGTGCCAGTATCGTTCGCCATACTATGCAAAACATCAAGGATGAGTTTGAAGAAACCATCCTCCGCACAGTTCTTTCTGTTTCTGCCCATATCCATAGGACTGAATCTCAGTCTTCTACCAGTCCTGCCACCAAGAAAAGGAAGACCTCTACAGGGCTTGTTTTCCCTTCTTCTCAAACTCTCTTTCCTCCTCTGTGGTACTCTCTTTTTGTTGTCCACAGAAGAAAAAATCAATATTCTGAATATCTCCAAAAGTGTACTTTTGCTGCCACTTTTGGCCTCCCCTACCTTAACCTTTCTGAGTATCTCAATATCATTCTACCTATTGCTCTAATACCCAAGCCTGACCGAAGTCTAATCTCTGCAGGGCACTACTTTACCTTTCTCCTCTAATCTCTGCAACTGAAAACCTTTAAACACTATACTTTAACTGCACTCTGGCACACTGGTGCAACCACACAACTTATGCCACTATCCACGTTGTGGCTCAACAACTGCCAATTTAACAAACAGAAACACACGGTTTACGTGCCAATGGCTTACGTAAAAACTACTTTATATCACACAAAACCGCAGACTTACTACCAGCAGTGGACATTAATCCATGTATTAGGACATTGTAACTTCAATGTCTTTTCATATTCTAACTGGACATTGCTCTGATACCAACTGTGATGGCCGTGGATATTTATGCCCATTAAGGCTCCATATCTAGATCCGTCTCCCGCGAACGGACCGAAGTATCGCAAGGGATAGCTCACACAAGTGTCTAGTAAGAATATAAAAGACAACTACACAGTATAAGACATAAGAAAGTACATGTGCTCATACCTGCATATAATAATTTACAACTGTCCCATTACATTATTACATGTCCAATTAAAAAATACAACTACTTGGGGCATACCCCGAGGGAGCACGAGCTCACACAACACTAACTACTACACTACTGCTGGTGGTACAAGTCTCCTAGAACGCTGCTGCAAGCCAAACACACGGCATATCCTGAAAGAAACTGTAGGGGGGTGAGCCTCAACAAGTCAAAGGCTCAGTAGGGGCTACCCAAAAACAACAACAACTAAACAGAAGAGACCTCAACCCTAGAGGGTCTCATTGGCAACACTAATAGCCAAACCATTTCATGCTCACAACAATTGTATTTAAACTACAATTAAATATAAACACCTTAATCAAATATAACCTTAGAAGGTAAGAAGAAGCTACAGGACTAGTTTCACACCACTAGTCCGCTCAACAACAGTAACACCTAGGCCTCAAGCCTCACAAGCAAACCATAGTCACAACCAATCATTTAAGCTATAAGCCGCACAAGCAAATCACTGCCTAGGCTATAAGATTCACAAGCGAGTCTCAAGTACGTGGGTAACAAGATTGCTAACTAAAAGCTGGCCCTTTATACCCCAAACCACACTACGTCGAAAGCAACACACGAGATAACAGGACTGGCTATCACGAAGCCAATCCATAACACACTAAAACCATAATTGGAATCTTACCTGAGAAAGGGGAAAACACAATGAGTGGAAGGTCACACCACACGACCTTCACGAAACACAATTCCACGTCAACACCAGAACAGACTGGTATATGACGTACCACCACAAACCATTACCCATACGGGGTATAGGTACCTATCACCACAAGATACCAGCACAGATACCGCAAGTAAACCAGTGTCGTAACAGGGCACACCATAGCGAGCTAAACCACATTTGGTGAGTCAACACTCACCAACCATAACCAAAACTGTGCCACCACTCAGGCATACCACAAGCCACAACCGCAGTCACAACTGTGCCAACACCAGGGCACACCTCGAACGGGTCAAACCTCGACTACGAGTAAACTCACGAACCACAGCAAGTGTCAAAGCACGAGTCGGAAAAGAACGACGCCACCACAAGGGAACGGACTACTAGATGATCAGGCCAGTATCCAACCCGACAACACAACACAAGAACAACCTCTCAGTCTCGCAGTCACGGACGAAAGGTCCAACTGCCGCTCCATGAGAACAAGTCAAACAACTGTGGAGACCAACCAACACCACACCTGCAGACACACAGCTGCAGGTCCATGCCTGGCACCTCTAATGTCTCTGGCGGAGTACCCTAAAGTGAGGCACTGGAAAATAGGACTAGCTGGGGACCAGTGTCGACTACTGGTGTCGTACCCCAACTACGAGCGCGCTACAAGCGACTAAAACAAGCTCTTGGAAGTCGCTGTCCCACTGCCGTCTTTCCCTCAGCCGGACGTACAACTCAACACAGGAGTGAGGGTGTCCAGGAAGACGAACAGACCTCGACGGTACCACACTGTACCAGGACAAACCCGAGCACAACAAACACACGTGCCTGGCTCACAAAGACCTGGGGTACCCGACTAGAGAGGCATTCCGGAATAGGCCGGACCACCACACTCGGCTAGCACACAAACCACGATATATACACAAACACTTTCTATTATCAATTACGGTACATATGTTAGGAATAGCTTGTTCCAGTCACCTTGTGGCTTACAAGCTAACCTACACAATCACACACATAAACCATATTAATAATAACACCATAGCTTGTCATCGGTCACCTTGTGACCTCCACTGCCACACTAAACACAGTACACGATATTCACATAATAACCATACTTATGCTTTACTAATTATCCATCGAGGATAACTTATAAAAGATCCTAAAGGATCAAGGCTAGGTTCAGATGTGAACCTCACTGCCACAACACCACGGACTAACACAATAATTAAGATACAATAAACACAATAACGTACGATGTGCCATGCGCACACAAACTACATGCACGGCATCCAAACCACGTAGACACCACGTGTATAATACACCAGCCAGGTGCACCACACGTCATTCACGTAAACAACATGTCCAACACATGGACAACGCACTCCAAGAGCGATACGGGTGCCAACGCACCACACATAACACATTACCACGTAAAACATGCCCACCTTGTGAGCAACATGCTCCGTGAGCATAACAAGTGCACTGGCTCCACCTGTCATTGCCATGCACAACAAATACAAATAATCGTTTAACCACAACACTAAAAGCATACATGTCCAGACCTTTCAGATGAGGTCGCGACAAGGGACTAGGTCGCCTTCAGAACGTGACGCCCCGACATGCCGACTTCATAACTATATCGCGACGGAACGACATATCGCGTTCAACTCATAAACGCGACGGATCGAGCTGTCGCGTTAACAATGCAACGCTCAGGGCCATCGCCTTCACAGGCGCAAAACCCTAATCCAAAAGGAACTCCACAGATCACCACTCCAGACCATTCAAACACGATTAATTCTCATTTTACATGCTTTAATGGATACCCTAGCATGGTATCTAATGTTCTTTAAGCTTTAAACGAATCAAATCAACACCACGAGCAATCCACACAATCAAACGAGGTAGAAACACCCTACCTTCGCGAAGAACGCGAAGACCGGAGTTCTCTCGGCGTTTCCCGCGCTCCACGCGACGTCCTCGCGGTGAGAACATGCCCCACTCACCTCCAGAACCTCAAACTGTCCGGAAAAACCCCGCAGCAGCTCCCCCTGGCTGAGCTGAGCTTCCCTGCTCTGTTCGGCTGGGGTTCCTTAAAAATGCACTACGGTTGAGAACGCGACGCAGCCCTACGTCGCTACCTGAACGCCACATAGGCGAGCGTCACCTTCTCAAGCCCGACGTCAGCAGGCCACCCAGCGTACGACACTTGGCGTGCATGTAGACATCTCCGCTCAACAGCGGTAACAAGAACGCAACCACCAGGGCTATCGCGTTCAGAACGTGACACACACTCCTGTCACGTTCACAGGCAGAAAACTTGTGAGTGCTTTGGGCCCAATAGCCGGCCCACCAAGCCTCACAATGCGCGTAACACCTAAAACACGCACTAATGGGCCACACATTGGCCACCAAACTCGCTAAACCTAGACCCACGAGGATCCAAAAAATGCGCGACGTTACATTACTATCACCTAAAAAGAACTGTCGTCCTCGACAATCAACACAAACCACAATAAACCGGACTATCACCTAAAAATAAATAAAATCGTATACAGAACAAGAAGGATACTCTTTCTCTGCATCAGCCTTTCAATTCATCTACGCTAACTAACTCATATATCCATTTCCATCATTGCTTTGTTCTTTTCTTTTCTTTCAATTCATTTCACAATTACTCTGTTCTGTCGATTCCATTACCTTTCCTTACCTTTCAATTATGGGTGATTCTACCTTGCCAATGGCGCTTTATCTCCTTGGACTGAACCTACTTTCAAACTTTATGGGTTATGTTTGCAACATTTCTTTCCAGGCCATTTCTTTCTGCTCAAATCCTTTCATTTTATTCCACTACCTTTGGATGTTCTTTCGTATTAAACCTTGCTTAAATTCTCGAGTTTCTTAATGCCATTCCATTACTTACTTGTCATTGCTAGCCATTATCCTGCTTTATCTGCATTCACATACTTAACTGTCTGACCTGTGGGTTGCGGTCCCACCACGCTTCCGCTGCGCCACTCTGATTATACAAAATATTTGACAAAATATTTCATAAATTCTGCTTCCATTACTATTCACAATTGCTACGCAATTTCACCATTATTCTGATTCTGGTTAAATTCAATACAGATTGCTTTACTTGCTAAATTAATACTGGAAAACAATATCAAAATTTCCAAACTACTTTCTCCAATACTTCAATTCTAATTGTACCACACCTTTTAAAAATCCAAATTCTACCATACCATTACATTACTAACATACTTTATTTTTCATATTCCTTTTTGACTTCAATTTACATTCTCTAGCTGACTAACCACATTATTTCCATCATTTCTCAAAACATCTGCTTTCATCTTTGTATCGCTGCATTCTTATTTCAAGAAAATTACGCTGCTTAGCTGACTTTACGCATATTAACTTTATTTCAATCGGGTCAGATGGCACCTTAAATCGTTCACTGTTTATCTGATTGCACTTTTTTCTTTCTATACCTGACGGTTTCAATTTCCATTCAGTCATGCTCAGATCTGCACACTATTCCTTAACTATCCTGCCTTTTATTCTTATATCAAATTTTAAAATACTGCCTCGAGAAAACACTTCTGCTTAAACTAACCCACTTTCTGTGTGCTGCCATGCAAACTCTTACTGATCACTTCCTCACTCCTTCAGTTACATCTGTTCCATAATCTATCATACTCTTTCTTTTCCAAATTAATAATCTGCCAACTGTGCCCCCTTTTTTTTTGCCATGTATCCTTCTCAATTATTCTATTACTTAGCTATTCGTCCTGTACTGTACCATTCACACAACAGTTCATACAAACACTCTTTATTGACGACTGCCAAAGATATAATTTGAAGTCAATCTCTTTAAATATCGTAACTAGCTCTGCCTGATTTCTCCATACCACTTAGCTTAATATTGGTCAACGGCTTCTTAGATAATCCATTTCTTTTCATTCTGACCCGCATAACTCTATCTTACTCTGAACATTCTTAATCTTAGCTTCAATCTTTTTCAGACACAAGCTTTACATTTTCTCTGCTCAAACTATATACAATTGCTAATCAACAATAACCTTATTTGTAACACTGTATTCCTTAACGAACCAATCTATGCAATTTTCATAAACTGTTACTTGCCAAACTAATATCTTTCTTACAGAGTTGTCAGAAAAGTCCACTATGCACTGATCTTTCTTTTAGCCTCTCTTTGCTTAACTGATCACCTCTGCTTAGACCTCTAATTATCAAAACACCCTTATCCTCATCGGACGATCATAATTCTTTGCTCTTCCATTTACCCACACTTCATTTGAAGTCAACCTATCTCACTTAATCATTCTCAACTGGCCAGAACATTTATCACATTATTACTCAAGCTACTTCTCAATTCTTACTAACACAAATCTCAAACAATACCTCAGCCAAGGCCCTCATCTGCAACTTATCACACACACACTATTCCTTACTAGTAACATTCTACTGATCTATTGCAGTAACACCCTATATTTGTCTCTGTTAAATCTGTACTTTACTAACATATATTAGGTATATCCCTCTCAGGGCACTACTTTACCTTTCTCCTCTAATTTCTGCAACTGAAAACCTTTAAACACTATACTTTAACTGCACTCTGGCACACTGGTGCAACCACACAACTTATGCCACTATCCACGCTGTGGCTCAACAACTGCCAATTTAACAAACAGAAACACGCGGTTTACGTGCCAAAGGCTTACGTAAAAACTACTTTATATCACACAAAACCGCAGACTTACTACCAGCAGTGGACATTAATCCATGGGTTAGGACATTGTAACTTCAATGTCTTTTCATATTCTAACTAGACATTGCTCTGATACCAACTGTGACGGCCTTGGATATTTATGCCCATTAAGGCTCCATATCCAGATCCGTCTCCCGCGAACGGACCAAAGCCTCGCAAGGGATAGCTCACACAAGTGTCTAGTAAGAATATAAAAGACAACTACACAGTATAAGACACAAGAAAGTACATGTGCTCATACCTGCATATAACAATTTACAACTGTCCCATTACATTATTACATGTCCAATTAAAAAGTACAACTACCAGGGGCATACCCCGAGGGAGCACGAGCTCACACAACACTAACTACTACACTACTAATTGTGGTACAAGTCTTCTAGAACGCTGCTGCAAACCAAACACACGGCATATCCTGAATGAAACTGTAGGGGGGTGAGCCTTAACAAGTCACAGGCTCAGTAGGGGCTACCCAAAAACAACAACAACTAAACAGAAGAGACCTAAACCCCAGAGGGTCTCATTAGAAAGACTAATAGCCAAACTGTTTCATGCTCACAACAATTGTATTTAAACTACAATTAAATATAAACACCTTAATCAAACATAACCTTGGAAGGTAAGAAGAAGCTACAGGACTAGTTTCACACCACTAGTCCACTCAACAACAGTAATGCCTAGGTCTCAAGCCTCACAGGCAAACCATAGTCACAACCAATCATTTAAGCTATAAGCCGCACAAGCAAATCACTGCCTAGGCTATAAGCTTCACAGGCGAGTCTCAAGTACATGGGTAACATGACTGCTAACCAAAACCTAGCCCTTTATACCCCAAACCACACTACGTCGAAAGCTACACATGAGATAATAGGACTGCTATCACGAAGCCAATCCATAACACTAAAACCATAATTGGAATCTTACCTGAGAAAGGGGAAAACACAACGAGTGGAAGGTCACACCACACGACCTTCACGAAACACAGTTCCATGTCAACACCAGAACAGAGTGGTATATGACGTATCACCACAAACCATCACCCACACGGGGTATAGGTACCTATCACCACAAGGTACCAGCACAGAAACCTCAAGTAAACCAGTGCCGTAACAGGGCACACCATAGCGAGCTAAACCACATTTGGTGAGTCAACACTCACCAACCATAACCAAAACTGTGCCACCACTCAAGCACATGACAAGCCACAACCGCAGTCACAATTGTGCCAACACCAGGGCACACCTCGAACGGGTCAAACCTCGACTACGAGTAAACTCACGAACCGCATCCAGTGGCAAAGCACGAGTCGGAAAAGAATGACGCCACCACACGGGAACAGACTACTGGCTGATCAGGCCAGTATTCAACCTGGACAACATAACACAAGAACAACCTCTTAGTCTCGCAGTCACGGACGAAAGGTCCAACTGCCGCTCTATGAGAACAAGTCAAACAACTGTGGAGACCAACCAACACCACACCTGCAGACACACAGCTGCAGGTCCATGCCTGGCACCTCTAGGGTCTCTGGCTAGAGTACCCTAATGTGAGGCACTGGAAAATAGGACTAGCTAGGGACCAGTGTCGACTACTGGTGTCTGTACCCCCAACTACGAGCGCGCTACAAGCGACTAAAAATAAGCTATGGGAAGTCGCTGTCCCACTGCCGTCTTTACCTCAGCCGGACGTACAACTCAAACATAGGAGTGAGGGTGTCCAGGAAGATGACACAGACCTCAACGGTACCACACTGTACCGGGACAAACCCCGAGCACAACAAACACACGTGCCTGGCTCACAAAGAACCTGGGGTACCCGACTAGAGAGGCATTTCGGAATAGGCGCTGGACCACCACACTCGGCTAGCACACAAACCACGATATATACACAAACACTTTCTATTATCAATTACGGTACATATGTTAGGAATAGCTTGTTCCAGTCACCTTGTGGCTTACAAGCTAACCTACACAATCACACACATAAACCATATTAATAATAACACCACAGCCTGTCATCGGTCACCTTGTGACCTCCACTGCCACACTAAACACAGTACACGATATTCACATAATAACCATACTTATACTTTACTAATTATCCATCGAGGATAACTTATAAAAGATCCTAAAGGATCAAGGCTAGGTTCAGATGTGAGCCTCACTGCCACCAACACCACGGACTAACACAATAATTAAGATACAATAAACACAATAACGTATGATGTGCCATGCGCACACAAACTACATGCACGGCATCCAAACCACGTAGACACCACGTGTATAATACACCAGCCAGGTGCACCACACGTCATTCACGTAAACAACATGTCCAACACATGGACAACATGCTCCAAGAGCGATACAGATGCCAACGCACCACACATAACACATTAACCACGTAAAACATGCCCACCTTGTGAGCAACACACTCCGTGAGCATAACAAGTGCACTGGCTCCTCCTGTCGTTGCCATGCACAACAAATACAAATAATCATTTAACCACAACACTAAAAGCATACATGTCCAGACCTTTCACCTGAGGTCGCGACAAGGGGCCAGGTCGCCTTCAGAACATGACGCCCCGACATGCCACCTTCATAACTCTATCGCAACGGAACGACATGTCGCGTTCAACTCATGAACGCGACGGATCGAGCTGTCGCGTTAACAATGCGACGCTCAGGGCCGTCGCCTTCACAGGCGCAAACCCTAATCTAGAAGGAACTCCACGGATCACCACTCCAGACCATTCAAACACGCTTAATTCTCATTTTACATGCTTTAATGGATACCCTAGCATGGTATCTAATGTTCTTTAAGCTTTAAATGAATCAAATCAACACCACGAGCAATCCACACAATCAAACGAGGTAGAAACACCCTACCTTCGTGAAGAACGCGAAGACCGGAGTTCTCTCGGAGTTTCCCCCGCTCCACGCGACATCCTCACGGCGAGAACACGCCCCACGCATCTCCAGAACCTCGAACCGTCCGGAAAAACCCCGCAGCAGCTCCCCCTGGCCGAGCTGAGCTTCCTCTGCTCTGTTCGGCTGGGGTTCCATAAAAACTTACTACGGTTGAGAATGCGACGCAGCCCTACATCGCTACCTGAACGCGACATAGGCGACCGTCGCCTTCTCAAGCCTGACGTCAGTAGGCCACCCGGCTCACGACACTTAGCGCGTATGCAGACGTCGACGCTCAACAGCGGTAACAAGAACGCGACCACCAGGGCTGTCACGTTCAGAACGCGACACACACCCCTGTCGCGTTCACAGGCAGAAAACCTGTGAGCGCTTTGGGCCCAATAGTTGGCCCACCAAGCCTCACAACGCGCGTAGCACCTAAAACATGCACTAATGGGCCACACATTGGCCACCAAACCCGCTAAACTTGGACCCACGAGGATCCGAAAAACGCGCGACGTTACATTATCACTCACCATGCTTCCCGTCTGTCTCCTGCCTTCTACATGTCTGCCCCCACTAATGAATAAAATTTCCATTCTTGGCTCTCATTCATCTTTGTCTTTCTATCTTTTATCTTATGTTTATCTAATTCTTTTTGCTTAATGACAAAAAGGGGGAGAAAATGTTCTGAAATACATACTTTATGATTTTCTGAAATTTTATTTCAGTCTTTTATATGTATGCAATTCTTTATGTTTTGTCATCACCAAAAAGGGGGAGATTGATGATCAGTCCATCTCCATATAATTTATTATTAATTATATGTATTTTTGGTTATTAACAAAACCCTGAATATTATTTTCTAACATCATTTTCTGAAGTTTATCAACAGGCAGCAATTCAAACAAAATCAGTAAGTTGTCTACACTCACTGCCATTTGAAGTTTATTGCATATATTTTGTCTAAGTATACATCGACTTCTTTGTAAAAGCTCAGAATGATTACTGCTTCACTTAAACAATGATTTCCTCAGTAGAACATCGATTATGAAACAACGATTTTGGTTCTCTATCAACTTCACTCAAACAACGATTTCCTTAGCAGAACATCGATTTCGGTTCTACATCGACTTCACTTAAACAACGATTTCCTTAGTAGAACATCGATTTCGAAACATCAATTTTGGTTCTCTATCAACTACGCTTAAACAACGATTTCCTCAGCAGAACATCGATTTCGGTTCTACATCGACTTCACTTAAACAACGATTTCCTCAGTAGAACATCGATTTCGTTACTACATCGATTTCATTTCACTAAACATCGATCTCGTTGCTACATTGATTTCGTTTCACTTAAACATTGATTTCGTTGCTACATCGGCTTCGTTTCACTTTTTTTTTTTAAATCAAAAAGGTCCTCAGGGACAGCGACTAGGAGAGTGCACCTTACTCCAGAGGAGTAAAATGTTCCCACTCCACCAGTGCGAACCACCTGGGCCAAAATTATTAATAAAGGACAATACAATAGCTAAGGGGCATACCCCAGTTAAACAATTCTGAGAGAAGGAAGACCAGACCGGTCCATGGTAAGAGGACCTTTACATTCACGAGGCAAAGCTGTAGGGGAAGAGAAAACAATATTGCTAAGGGATTTGCAGCCCAAGTTGGCCAATGCATCGGCCACTTGGTTAGTTTCTCTATACACATGAACCATCTGAACAGTAGAAGAGCGAATGTACTTGTGAGCTTCAATCCACCAGTGCATACAGTCCCAAGCAGGAGAGCTACCAGATGTCAGAGAAGCAACAAGGGAGGCCGAGTCAGACTGAATCTGAGATAAATGGAGGTCATATTCAGTGGCGAGCCGAATACCATCACACAAGGCCCGCACCTCAACAACCAGACTACCACCAAAACCATAGTAATGAGAAAAAGCCAGAATGAGAGAACCCGAGCTGTCTCTGATACATCCTCCACCGCCGCAGTGACCCGGATTCCCCTTGCTAGCACCATCCACATTAAGGACCAAACCAGATTCAGGAGGAATCCATCTAACAAGCTTGAAACTTTTGTTTTTGATAAGGGGGGCGAACCCAAGGGAGCAGAGGTCAGTACTGCATCTACCAGGTGCATAATGATTAAAGGTCATTGAGGCAAGGGTGGTAGAAATCATGAAGCGGATATTGTGAACAATACTGTGGATGGTGCGCCGTTTCCCTTCAAAGCGCATGCTACAGCGACAGCGCCAAATTTCCCATATAATCAACATGGACACATAGAGAGATACATAGCCATGCGGGGTGGACATGTTGCAGAACTTCACCAAGTGCCACAGGCGAGCAGTGATATTATCCTGAGAAGATAAGTTAACCTCGAGCATGGGGGCCGCCCAATTCCACAGATCAGTTGCCAACTCACTTGTGATGAATAAGTGATTTAAATCTTCCGAATTATGGTTAGAACAGCAAGAGCAGCGAGAGGGTAGAGCAATACCCTGGTCCACGATCCTAGAGTCCACCGGCACCGCACGATAAAGCAATCTCCAGCAGAAAAGGGAAGCCCGGTGGTAAAAGGAATGGTGCCATAGGCGAGTCATAGGCTTCTTGATCACACCATGCGAAGAAAAATTCCTGTACGCAGAAGAGGTTGTAAAGGCGCCACCTGGAGAACCAGTCCAAACACAACGGTCCAAGTGATCAGAAAGTTGGATGTCACCAAGGATGGATGGGCAGGCGATAAGACTTCGAATGGGATGGTGATCATCAAGGATAATCCTCACGAACAATGATACTAGAACCATGGTAAGGTCTGGTCAATATAGTTTCAAGAGGGTCCTGACCAAGCCAAACATCTCTTAGAAAATCGACAGATCTACCATCTCCAACAATCCATCTAGAATGAGTTAGAACTGCCTGAATAGATAAATTGAAAACCGCCTTGGACATACCACGGGGAAAAAAATGCCTGAAGGGCGCTCCATCCTTAACCTGAAATCTGATCCGAGCGTAAGAAGCCCACATAGAATCACCATTGTAAATGTTCCAAATTTGCTTTGTAGCCAGAGCAAGCTGAATGTGCCGCATATTTTTAATATCAAGACCTCCTTCAGATATAGGGTGGTGAATGACATCCCAAGAGATCCAATGCTTCTGATGGGTACCTTCCGAACCATTCCAAAAAAAGTTTGCACAGTATTTTTCAATGTAGTTAATCACAGACTTTGGAATAGAAATAGCGGCAGCTAAATAAATAGGAAAAGAAGAAAGAATCGATTTAATGAGGGTTGCCCTGCCAGCCTGGGACAGGAACTTAGACTTCCAGGAAGTCATCCTGGCGTTAATCTTATCCAGGAGAAATTTGAAATCAGCCACTTTAACTCTTCCCACTCTAATGGGAACGCCAAGGTAGCGCAGAGCGCCCACCTGCTGGTGAAAACCCGTAATGATAGATAATTTTCTGCCAAGAAAAGAGGGAGCCTTTGGAGAGATAAGGTAGGTGCTCTTCTGGTGATTGACTTTTTGCCCCGAAGAATTCTGATATCTGCGCAGAAAATTAAGAAGCTTCTGAATATTAGAACTCTGGCCATTGCAGAAAATAAGCGTGTCATCCGCAAAGAGCAGGTGAGAAACAGTAGGGCATCTCCTAGGCCCAGCATAAGGAAGGAGGGAGGAAGAAGAGATGTGCTTCAGACCCCTACTGAGCGCCTCTTCCATAATGATGAAGAGGGCAGGAGCAAGAGGATCTCCCTGGCGCAGACCTCTAGAGGATTTGAAGTACCCAACAGAAGAACCATTGAACATAACTGAGAACCAACAATTAGATATTAGCATGCCAATAAGAGATATAAACGATTGGAGAAACCAAACTGCCTGAGCACCGCAAACAGGAAGTCCCATTCAACTCTATCATAGGCCTTCAGCATATCAAGTTTAAGGATGACATTGTGACCCCGGACTTTCCTTCCAAGATCCTGAATAAGCTGATTAGAAAGAGCAATATTATCCACAATATTTCTGCCTTTCACAAAAGCACCTTGCTCCTCAGAGATGATAAGGGGTAGGATGTCCGAGAGGCGGGAGCAAATGATCTTAGAAATGATTTTAAAGCAGAAATTGCATAAGCTGATCGGTCTGAAATCACCAAAGGAAGAAGGATACTAGACCTTGGGGATAATAGCAATGAGAGTCGAAGACACACCCCGCGGAAGGGGGAAGCCCATGAAAAAACCGCGAACAGCAGCAATAACATCCACCGAAATGATTTCCCAGCATGTTTGAAAGAAGCATCCAGAGAACCCATCCGGACCAGGGGCTCCATCACCATTCATTGCCCAGACCACCATCTTCACCTCATCATCAGAAGGAATAGAAGTAAGGAGGTCATTCTGGTTCTTTTGAATAAGATTTGGAATAAACTGAAGCATATAATCATCAATATCATGCACTTCGGAAGTGAGTAGCTGAGAGAAAAACTTCTCCGCCTCCACAGATAGGGCGCTTTGCTCATCACACCAAACATCATCAATTTTAAGGCGATTAATGTAATTCTGAGATCTATTGCCCTGAACGACCGCATGGTAAAAAGATGTGTTTTTATCACCATCATTGATCCATTGCACCCTAGCTTTTTGGGCCCAAAAAATTTCCTGACACATGAGAGCACGCCTGAGTTTAGCATTTACAGCATTAAGACCCTCCCTATTTGCAGTAGACGAGTCATCATCAAAAGATAGCTATTTGGTAGTCACAAGGTCCTCAGCTGAACGAACATTATCCTCAATATTCCCAAAAATATTTTTATTCCAGGTTTTCAACATGATCTTAGTAGCTTTGAGCTTAGATTGCAAGGCAACAAACGGATTAGGGGTGGTAGCATTAGTACTGGTCCAAGCATCACGAATACACTGAAGAAAGTTCTCGTGCGTCGTCCACATCTTCTGAAAGATGAATCTGGAAGCCTTAGAGTTGAAGGAACAAGATTAAGAAGAAGAGGAGCGTGGTCCGATGGACCCCTCGGCAGATGTTTAACACACAGGTCCTGGAAAAGAAGTGTTCCAAAGGGAGTTAACTAAGATCCGATCCAGTCTGGCTTTGACAGAGGCATGCCCAACCCTATTGTTGGACCAGGTAAAAGGCTGACCCACGAAACCCGCATCCAGCAGACCCGCAGCAGAAATGAAAGAGTTGAAGTCGAGCATAGCAGTAGGACGAGCCAAAGCACCACCCTTTTTCTCAGAGCCACTGGTGACGCAATTGAAGTCACCCCCGACGAGCCAAGGAAGACTTAAGCTATCCCCCTGATCAAGAAGCGATTGGAAAAGCTCACGACGGGAGGTCACATTACATGCAGCGTAAACTGCAGTGATAAGGCTAACAGGTGTATCATCATGAATAACCTTAGCTGATATAAATTGGTCAGAGCTATCAGTGACATGGAGATCAATAGAACTGGACCACATAATCCAGATTTTTGAATTCTCACCATCATTCCCAGCAAAACCATGTAACTTAAGGTAGCGACACAAAGCACCAGCCTGACTGAGAGGGATCTTCGGTTCAGAAATAGCAAGGAGCTGCACCTTATTAGTCTTTATCAGTCTTTTCAAAGTTCTCCTGGAGGCCATGTTTGAGAGCCCGCGGATATTCCAAAAGAGAGCTGGACTATTCATGAGGATTGATATCCACAATCCACCACAGCCTTAGCCTTTGATCTCGTACAGACACCCCGTTCAGGGGCCATCACACCGTCTTTTGAGATTTTAACATTAGCCATAAGAATATTCTCAGAAACGGCAAGTTTAGAAGCAGAGGATGTAATGTTTCCATCACCATGATCAAAGGAAGATACTGGAGCGATGTTTCCATCACCTTATCGGCTTCGTTTCACTTAAACATCGATTTTGGTAGAACATCGACTTCATATGAAACAACGACTTTGTTTCTACAATGATTTCACTTACACATAGATTTTGGTAGAACATCGACTTCATATGAAATAATGATTTCATTTCTACAACGATTACACTTAAACATCGATTTCGATAGAACATCGACTTCATGTGAAACAACGACTTTACTAGAACAATGACTTCGTTTCAAATAATGATTTCATCTACACATCGATTTCAGTTAAACAACGATTTCATCTGTACATCGATTTCAATTAAACAACGATCTCTTCTATACACCGACTTTAGTTAAATAATGACTTTGTACAGAACATCGATTTCATAACATGGATTATGTTCACATCGAGTTTGTTTCAACATGGATTACATTCTCACATGGATTATAGTTATAACATCGATTTCATATCCACATCGACTCTCTCTGATCACAGACAGTCTCTAAACATCAACTCTCTTTTAAATATCGATTATGTTTTAGATAGCTATTAACTATCTCTTTTTAAACATTCTTAAAAGACATTCCACATTATATTCAAATATATTTTTAAATCTCTGTGGATTTCAAGTCTTCCCGCGTATCATGTTGTATCTTGTGGTCTTCAACATTTATTGTGATGGAATAATATCTCTGCACGATACATCTTTGCTTATCTCACTTATGTCACATAAAGTCACGCTTTATATGATAACAGGATGGAATTTCCTTTTTGGTCTATCTTCATATAGCACGACTACTAATGTTGATTGACAGTTTAGACAAAGATAAGTTGTCTATGTGTTAGCATTTATTGTGTGCAGGGTTTCTAGTAGAAGCACACGTTGCCAAAATGGAACTGTCAAATTGACAAAAAGTAGAAGAGATTCAGACAATCTTCCTTTATGTGTGAATGTCTACCCCAATATTAATGGCTGCAGGTTCTCTTGCTCCACACTTCGGACCAGACACTCCAATGTGCATAAAGATGTAAGACAACGGATACTTCAACGGTCAAAATCTTTCAAAGAAGATAAATAGAAGATTGGTGACTCCATGAAGAATAACTTTTCAACTCTTGAATTCTTCAACAACCTTTAAAAAGCTTGAAGATCTTAGTCACCTGCAAGAAAAGAAGATCTCACTCGTCCATTCAAACCTTTTGTAGCTCTTAGCTCTCCACAGGAAATTACTTAGCTTTTGAGAGTCTGAGTAGATCTAAGGGAGAGTTCCTTGTCGATATTCATTATCTCTCAGACATTGCCTCAAATCAAGCAGCGTGTATTAGCTTGGTCTAGGGGCCATCCACTTCTTACTCATTTTCTTTGAGTGTTCCTCTTTGGGTGTAAAGAGAAGACCTACTATTGAGTGGGTGGTTGTTCCCTTCGGCAAGAAGGAAGACCTGTTGCATCAGGTGCTTTAGTTCCTCTTCGGGTAGAGAAGAGAAGGCCAGTTGTTGCTGGATATGTAGGTGTCCTTAAGGGGGATTGTACCCTTGCTTAGTGAAATCCCAAGGTGTTGCTTGGGGACTAGACGTAGGACTCCTTGTGGCAGGAGATGCGAACCAGGATAAAATTTCATGTTGTCTGTGTGATTGTTCTCTTTGTCTTTATTTATCGCTAACTCTAACCATCAAACTTAGTGTCTTCTATCAAGCGTTTTTATTTACAGGAATATTCTATAAGAAAATTTCAGCAATCCATTCACCCCCCCCCCCCCCCTCTGGGCTTGCTATTTGGGCAACACATGACATCTTGTTACAAATTTTGTTATCTCTTTCTTTATTCTAAGCCACCAAAATATTTTCTCAATCCATGGTACATCTTATTATTTCCAAGATGAATGAAATATCTAGATTTATGAGCTTCACTCAATAACTGTTGCTTCAATTCTTCTTCATTAAATATATACAACTTGTCTTGAAATCTAACCACACAATCATTAGAAATGATTATCCCCTATATTTTCATAATTTTTGATAAATTATCATTTGATCTCTGTGCTTCAACTATTTGATAATAAATAGAAGGCTTCATGATCAATCTTGTTAGGATTGCACTTGTAACGCCCCGAAAAAATAAATGATTTAAAATATAGGATAACATCAATAAATAAAAATGGTGAATAGAAATAAAATAAAAGTCATGGTTAAACTCTCAAAGTGTGAAATCAACTATTTAAATCATATTGGTCTAAGACAACTCCATTTGGGCCAAAGAACAAAACCCAAAGGTATTAAACCCCAAAATTCGTACCCATAATTATGCAGAAAATAGGAAAGGGCAAATTAGGGTTAAATCAGGGGTGATTAGCCATGGATGGCAATCAAATTCGTGCCTATCCATGATGGGAAGTTTCCTAATGGCAATCCTACTCCAATTGGGTGGAGAATCCCCAAAACGTGGAAGGGGCCAAGCCCAAAATAGCAGCCTCTCTCCTAGTCTCTTTAGGACATGGAACAAAACCCTAATCATATAAATAATCGTTAGTTGGGGTCATGTGGAGGCGAGCTAGGGCATTAGAGGAGGAGGAGAATGGCCAAGAACCGAAGCTTCTTCCCCATCCATCCTCTGATGCGATCTGTGCATTGACCAATCTTAGATCTACTCAAAGGTAGGTGACCTCAGGCTTCACCTAAACGTTACACATACTAATGGAACGATCATCAAGTCTTGTTTCATTTGCATGTATTTTCCCCAATATTCATGAACCATGTGAGTCGTATTAAGCATTTTCCCAGAGTTGCACAAGGTTAGGGCTTTATGTGTTCTTCATGTGTTTCACGCAAATCGAGGTCGAATTGGGTCAAACCAAAATGGTAGTTCTCTTCTACTTGATGTCCTCGACACTTTTCATGATCAGAGTTTTGGCTAAAGACCTTTGTATGTCAAGTTATAAGTCTAACATGAAAGAGTGTCACGTTTTCTGCATTTTCGGGCAAGATCCAAAAATGCGACGACACCAGACGTCGCGTTTCTTGTTTAATGAACGTGACGTACATGTACGTCGTGATTCTGCTCAAGGCGACAGACCGTTCCATCATGATTTGAGGCCTGACTAGTCAACACGATTCATGAAACTGTGCGCCGCGTGGGTTTCACTTCTGTCTTGAACGCGACCGCATATGCCGTCGTGATTTGACCTGTTTCCCTCCCAGGAATTTCTATCTATTTTTATATTCAGATTTTTTAACCAACTTTTGAACACGACGTGTCGACCCGTCGCGATTCAGAGCATGGCGATATGAACACGACGGGTAGAACTGTCGTAATTCTATTTGGACAATCGATGTTTAGGAGTCGATGTTTAGGAGTCGAAGTTCAGGAATCGATGTGTTAAACATGTCAGCCAATGTCATCACATTTCTGTCAAGAATTGATCTTGTTAAACGTGACCATTATGTCCGTCGCGATTCAATGACTTTGTACAGAACCGTGTTTTGACTGTGTATGGTCCTTTGATGTGCGACAACTGTGTCCGTCGCAATTTAAAGGCCAACCCGGGACTGTGTTAATGAGCTGTTCAGTCTACCATATGCATGCCCTATTGTCATATCATGTCATATAGTTATGCAATGGCCTAAAAGTGATCAACCTACATGAAAACCATAAGAATATGAACATCTATTCTAAGTGTTAATGATTGATTGATTTCATCTACCATGTGATCATGTGATTGATATATGCTATGTCCATACTCTGTCTTGTCCATAATTGAAAAGTGATTATATGCTTAAAGTACAACAACCATGTGATAGATTGAATTGCATACATATCATGCATGTTTGTTATAAGTTTTCCGTCTTGTTTTTAACCGGTGGATTGTGGATTGAGACATGCTCTACACGTCACATTGCACTTATAGGCAGCCCTTCTTGAGGGATTGGAAACTCACGGCCGATAATTCCATATCGGCAGTCTAGTGACCTTTCTCTTAAGGCCTCCATAAATCTATGTACTCCATGGATTCCCTCATGGAGACTGAGTCGGTTGTACCAATGAAGTACCCAGAAGATAGATTGCACCTCTATTATTATCTACTTCTTGTGAGAGTGATTTGATAACATTGAAACCAAGCCATTAAATGTAAAGATTGAACTAATGATGTTATGTTGTTATGCTGCCGAAATTAATCTGGATCATGTCCCCTTGCATTGTTCTCTATCATCATTGACATGATCTTTAGTTCATCATTGTCCATTGCTTGGAAAATCATGTTGGCCATAAATGAATGAAAGGAATTACTAGAAACTATTGGAACTTTGGTTCACAACTATGCCTGTGCAAATAGGGCCCAATCTGGTCCTGGGAGGAGCACCCGAAATACTTATAAATTGTGAGAGTATATGATCCATTGAGGTGTCTGGCAATCACCTAATTGACTGCAAGATTGATCTGGGTAATTTCCACACTGTTATTGAATGATTGACTGATTGATTAATTGGACTATTATATGTGAAATGGCCAAATCTATTATACATGTCATCATTATTGAAACCAATATGTCATTGTCCATTGGAATTCTACGGAATTCAACTTGCGATATCTATTGTACATGCTACATGCTATTGAATCTCTTATATATGTCAAGTGATCGTACTGTCAACTATCTCATTGATAATCGTTCCGTTCTACATGAGAATTGTCATGAATTGTTACCGAACCATTCCCGTACATGTTATAGCTTGAAACAGTTTCCATCATTATTGACATGAGTATTGCATGATAGTATTTCCACTGTTAACATGTTAATTACGTAAAGCATGCCTGCACTATGAGATGTAAATCCTACTGGGCGCTAGTACGCTCACACCTACTTTCCTTAATATTTTCAGGTGATGATTATGAGGAACTAGAGAATGATGGGACTGGGGACGAGTGATGAGTTGCTCTACTGTACCAGTCCATATAGCTAGTCAGTCAAGAAGATTAGAATTGAAAGAGTCTGTAATATATAGGTTTATTTCCTTTAATGTCTTATGTATTTGAAATACAATATTGGGCCCTACATTTGGCTCTAATGATGTAAGGTGTTTTAACTAGTTTGATGTAAATGAAATAAAGATTATTTGGCTGGCAATATTATTGTCTCGAGTCGTTTGTTGTACTTAGTTGTTGCTCTAAATTACTCGACTGTGATACTTATACTTGTATCATTCACGCTCTCGATGTTATTTCCGCTGCTAAATGTCGGGGCGTGACAGTTGGTATCAGAGCCTAGGCTTTCCCTTAAGTTCTAGGCAAACAGAAAATTTTTAGGCTTAGTCAAAACTAAATCCCATCTGTCGACTTGTCAAGAAACCAACAGTGAGATTGGGTAGAAACACAGGCTAAGTCATCTAGTTAGAATTAAGCTGCAATAAAGATAATATCCAATGAACATAATGTGGTTATCTTGAAGGATAGCAATGGCCTCTGCACGAGAGAGAGACTTGCAGAGGACGATCAATACTTTGACTCGGGCATTATTACAAGCTACTCAGGGTAGAGCTGAAACTCAAGGAGATCTCCATAGGAATTTTCGGAGTATGAACCCACCCAGGTTTGGGGCTAGCACTGACCCGGACGAGGCTGAGCATTGGCTCAAGGAAATAGAGCACGCGTTCTACGTGATGGGATGCACCGATGAGAACAAAGTTACTCTAGCTACTTATCAGCTAAAGAGAGAAGTACGTATCTGGTGGGAGTCAATTAAGGCTACACTAGGAGATGCCCAGGCAACTTGGGATCAGTTCAAGGAGTACTTCAACAACAAGTACTTCTCAGACACCCGATTCTGGCCTATAAGTCAAACCATTATTCTTGTTCTCTTAATGAGCCCCTAGTTGGTCACTCACCTTGAACCCACTCATTAGCCTTCCTTTGAGCCCATTAAAAGCCTGAATCACATCCAATTATCCATTAAAGAGTCCTTATGCCCCATTATTGAATATTCTCCCTTATGATTGGTCAAAAATTCAAGGATAATCAATTTTCCATAACGCGACAGGTCGTAGCGCCGTGTTAGCCTTTATCGCGCCCCCCATGGCCATCGCGACAATCCATGCATATCCATGCACGTGCCCTTAGGGTCGCGACCATTCTAGCCATCACGACTATCCTTGTCGCGCCCCTACGACCCGTCGTGACTATAGCCGTGTGCGCTGGCCTTCGCAACCACCTCCTATTTATCCTTTATAGGCATTATCCTCATCCCAAAGCAACCTCCCAACCCGTTGGCTGCGGTTTAGGGTTGTAGGGCACCTTGGGGCCTCCCTAGGACTCTTCCCCATGAATTTTTCTGGATTTATCCTTCATTTTTGGTCATTATCTCCCATGGACGAGATTTTCTCACTCATGTTCTATATAAGCACTTCTTATCCTTCAGAGGAAGGAGAGCCCCCTTTTTGCCACGAAGTGCTACCGAATTCTTGCCAGACCCGACACTTAGCTCGTGGCCCTCTCATTCCTCCATATTTCGTCACATTCTCTTCACCAAATGATGCAATTTTCTTCATCTATGAAGCTTGGGCATGGAGGAGGCGACTTCTGAGGTTTCTCCAACATTCAGAGACATCATCAGCAACCAGGGAGTCACCCCATTAGGGGCTCTTTCTTCCTCTCCCTCTCTCATTCTCCTTTCATGCACATTACTCTAGTTTTTAGATAGGATGCATTTTTATCTTTTCCTCCCACATTTTCCATACACCCAAGGGGTTTAAAAACCACCCCTGGTTCATTCTCCCCATGCTGTCCCCATTCCATTCATTTTTGAATAGATGCTACGTTTAAATATGTTCTAACAAGGTTTATTTGTTTGTTTCTCTTTGTTTTGGCAGGCACCCAAGCATCATCAGACGAGGAGCTCTTGTCCTCTGGCCGGCTGGAGGATAGGAAGAAGGTCCAACCATCATTCTCCTGCACTACAGAGAACGCGTCCGACAAGGGCATCACAATAAACATAACGCGCCCTGGTGGGGCGTCGTGACACAAGCATCATCGCGGCGGGGAGACCCGTCGTGACAAAGGTCAGTGCCCTGTTCTCTCTCCCTTTCCTAGTATAGTTAGCCTACATGGTTCTTAATCGTGGCAACTAGATAGGTGGCGATCTCATTTTCCTTTAATCCATGTTACACCTTTTCAAGCTCTTAAAAGCATCGTGTTGCGTGTTTCGAGGGGTGGCACAACCCCGTGATTACACCTTTTGGCGATCACGGTGGGATCTTTAGTGCTAGCCTCGTCAATTTTGCCTGTTTGTCTGCCATCTTCATCTATTTAAGTGCTTTGTAGAACCCTATTAGGTGTGTTTTCTGTCTTTTTCTATTTTTCTGCGCTCAGGTGTTAACGCGGCGCATCGCGCGGCCGCGACACCATCGCGTCCATAAAGGCGAACGCGACGGCAGGTACACGTTCCTTCTTCCTCGCACTGTTCCTTCACTAAGAGCATTCTCGTGTCTTATCCATGTTGTGTTGCCATGTATATTCGCGTTCTTGCTTGTTAGAATCTTGCTAGGGTTCGGATTTTCCTTTTCTTTTACTGTTTGATTTCGGATCGTGTCATGGCTGATCGGGGGGCCACGACAGTGTCGCATCGGTATTACAGGGCGCGTCTTCAGGTACACATTGGTTGTTACTGTTTTGGATCTATGCGTCGATTTTTGTATGTTTAGTGAGTATTACTGTGTTGCTTAGTCTATTCCATGATTGTATTGTGTCCTAGGTTAGTTTGTTTGCTTACTGTTTGCGTGTGACTGTGGTTTCTGTGCCCTGTTAGTATCACGGAGGAATTCTCGGTCGCAAAAAGGTCGCGGCGGATCTGGTCGCCACGACTTCAGCAGAGACCTGCCAGTTGCTGTGTGTTAGTTTAGGATAGAATTGCATGCACCTTGGTGCACTTAAGCTCATGCATACACTTCTGATCCGTGGTTATTAGGTTTTCCTCCTTGGTAGAATAGACCCTCTCACCTGCGAGCACTCGTGGGCTGACCAGAGCCACCTACTGAGGGCCTCCATAAGTCCCCGTGGCCGTACGCACGTTGTGGTTCGCCGGGTTGGTTGTACCCATTGTACCCATAGTTTAGGCCATCTCACGCATGAGTTTGTGCATCCCCTTAGTGTCACCGAAGTACTTGAGTCCTTACCTATTAGGGTCCCTATTGACCGAGTGAAATCCCATTAATCAATCCATTAAAGGTCAAGTAAGAACCCTAAAAATTTGATGGTAATCATGTTAACTTGAGTGCTCGTTTGGTATACCCCTTCTTATCTCATAGTCATTTCTTGTGTGTTAAGGTCTAGGAATTGTTTGGTAATTGTGTCATATCCCCTAATTGTTTTAGGGGTTGTTGCATGCGTCATTGTCTAGGTCGTTCGAGCCAGGTCCCTCCAACTATTGTATTATATCACAATCCTTTGTTCAGCATGGACCATTTCCGCATCCTCGCCGGCGACTCTTTGCCCATTGGGCTCCTTGAGGATGTGGCCCAACCTTCTGCGGCCACCCTCTTTGGGCACATCCAGCCCCCTACTATCGTTGATGGTCAATCTCGCCCCCCTTCTCCTCCTGGGGTGGATGACCCGCACACCCAATTCAGTCAACTCCTCCACATTTGAGCCCGGACCAAGTTCGGGAGTTTCTGGCCGCTGCCAAAGGCAAGCATCCCTTATCCCCGCCATCTCATCACTTAGTCCAGCAGGCGGCCTCTTCTGCCCATGCCGCCTCTGTGCCACATGTCCCTTCCACCATGGCAGATCCTACTCCCTTGCGTCTACGAGCTATTCATTTTTTCGAGCCCAGCTACCTTCCCGCGTGGGAGATTCGGCCCAAATCCCCTCCTGTCTCCCCTTTCTATCAGGCCGAACCTACTTCCTTTCCCCGTGAGAGGACCTATTCCTTGGAGCAATCCCGCTCCCTCATTCCCGCTCATCATGCCACGTCCCCCTCAGACTTCCTTGCGGAGTGGACATCTATGAAGAGTGAGCTCCATGACCTCCGGAGACAATTGGATCCGCAGAAAGCTACTGATATCCCCCTTCCTTCCTTCCAACACCTCTGGGTCCCACCCCAGTCGGAACTCCTGTCTACCAGTGATATTCTGGGGTAGGTGACCCCTATGTTCATTTGAAAGATTTTGTATATGAATCAGCCCTACACAAGTACGACCGCCATCTCATGGCGTACTTGTTTCGTAAGTCATTGGATGGAGCGGCCCTCGAGTGGTTCTACTCTTTGCCCCCCAAGGAAGCCGAAGATTTTCAGATTGTTCAAGAGAGGTTCTTACAGAAGTTTCAGGATCGGGTCGGACCCGAGTATTCTTTTGTTGATCTAGTAGCCGAAAAAATGAAGCCTGGCGAGGAGTTTGCAGTTTATGCGGATAGGTGGCATGCCCTAGCTTCAAAGGTCCACTGCCCCATGCCTAAGGAGGAGAAAGTCAAGTTGATAATTGTCAATGCCACACCTACCTACCGTGCCATCTTAGCTATGAACGACATCACCTCCATGCACCAACTATATAGCCGAGCCCATTTTATCCATACCCAACTTAAGGACTCACCCAACCACTCTATGTTTGAGACCCCTAAGTCACGCTATCCTAAGAAACCTCAAGGTCCCGTCACCGAAGGAGTCTAAACCAATGAGCAGGTAGGTGCAGTCAACAATCCTCAGGGTTCGGTAGGTAGGTCTCCCTATACCCAACAACCTCAGCAGCCCTAGAACAATAGGCAGCCACCTCCTCAAACCTAGAACCCCCAATAAGACCAGCGCCAGTACAATCAGGTTCCTCCACCCCAAAATGGCTATGCTCCCAGGAAGCCTAACGGACCTAAGAGAGTTCAATATCCTCCCCTTCCAGAGAGTCTAGCTGATATTTTCGCAGCCCTCATGTCCCTTAATGCCCTTAGGCTACCTCCCGAGAAGGCAAACTGGAATATGGCGGCAGATCAGACAAAGTATTGCCTGTACCACCATCATCCTGGCCACAATGTGTTAGATTGTTTTCAATTCAGAGATATTATATATGATCTTCATGAACAGAATCAGATTGATTGGGCTAAGTTGAAGAGATTGATCCAGACATTGAGGGACCAACAGGGGCAGAGGCAACAACAGCAGCAGCAAAGGCGACAACAGCCACAACAACAGCAATTCCAGCAACAACAACAGTAATTCCAACAGCAACATCAACAGTTCTAGCAACTGTTCCAGTTCCAACAGCAACAACCACAGCAACCTGCAGATGACCTCGGCATAATTCGCAATCCTATGCCACAACACCAGCCCGCTTCGAACCCCCAACCTGCTCCACCACCTCCTCCACCCGCTCAAGTTAACCCTGTCATTCACCATCTGCCACCTACAGCCGCATGGGCCTACGACGACGAGCATGAAGTAGGCCAACTTTTGTCTATTTCCCACATCACGCCTGTCTCCACCTCACCTACCATTGCTACCATTACCTCGCCACTCTACAATACCTCCGTCATACCACCTGTCACTCCGTCACCCCTTAACATCCCATTCTCCACTATGCCTCCACCCATAATAGCCAATCCCTCTATCATTGACACCTCTCTACCTCCACTTCACCAAAACCTCGCACTACGGAGCAGGCGGATGTTCCACCGAATGTACCCTAACACATCCGCATCTATGCTTGGTCAGCTGACCCAAATTTCTAACAGTAACAACCAACAGCAACAACAGGAACTCGAGGAGATAGATCCAGTCCCAGGGACCCAGTATGATATACTAAAGCATCTGGATCAGACTCTAGCCAAAATATCCATCCTCGAGCTAATCAAGAGGTCACAAACCCACCAAGATGCCTTGAGGGCTTTTCTGCAAAGGGTCATGGTAAATGAGGATATGAACCCTGACAATCTACCATATGTTCTCTCCATTGTTAAGAAGGGACCAACAATTACTTTTCACTGACAGTGAGCTAGCTCCCCCTTAAGCTCAAAAGATGCCTTTATGTGTAACTCTGACGATAAATAAGGTGGCCATCGATGTCGCCTTGGTTGATACAGGGGCTTCTATAAATGTGTGCCCCCTAAGCACCCTGCGGTCATGCAACATTTCCGAATGCCGCTTGCAACCAACTCCCACCACTATAGCGGCCTACGATAACTCCAGGCGAGCCTGTCACGGTGTTGTCTCTCTACAGGCAGAATTAGGCCCACTTGTTATGACCGTAGACTTCTATGTGCTTGACATTGAACCGACCTTTAACGCTATCATGGGTCGTCCTTGGATTGAAGCATTAGGGGTAGTCCCCTCCACAGCACACCAATGCCTAAAATTCCCATCCCAAGGGTGCATAGTCAAGGTTAAAAGTGCAGCAACCACCCATACGGTGGAAGCCATAGAGAAAATCATGCCGGAAGTTTGGCCCTCAAATAAGCCCATCATTTTGGTCCTTAATGTAAATTATCCATGGGCTTATACCTTTTCCTCCAGTCAGCAAACAGTGTCACCATCATTGGCAGCCATCAAGAAAAGTGTACTGGCAGATACCAAAGGTTGGGACATCATGATCAAGATTGGCTACCAACAGGGAAAGGGTCTCAGAGCACATCTCCAGGGAAGAACGCGAGTCATCGCTAGCTCAAAGAAAATTACAAGGCGTGGTTTAGGGTTCAAAGAGGAACTTAACCCATGGGCACCATTCTCATCTACTTCAAAGGTAGAGCAAGAACCTCTTACCTAGACATTATATGATCATTTTGTCAGTGGACCTGTACAACCAGGTACAACACCATCATGGCAAAAGCACCGATGTCAGCATATCAAGTTTTGGAGGCCCAGCGGCCTGGCAAGAAGAAGGAGGCTGAAAAGGCAAAGGCAGAGGAGTCAGATTTAGAAGACTTAATGACATCGATCAGTCTTTTGTTCAGGGAAGGTAGTATCATACAGCCCCCAGTAGTAGCAGAGTCAGCATAATCAGCATCAGCAACCACCTCCAAGTGACAGTTGCTTGAGTATGGTGAGAATTTTTAAACATTAAACCCCATCAATCTGGTAGAGGAGTTCTGGCCAGGGCACCCCCGGCCTTTTAGTCATTCTATATTTTCAATCCTTGTTTATAAATTCTCCTTCATCCCTCTTTCTCCTCCTCTTATTCTTCAATTCTCCTCTGACGCTCTCGAAGCGTTAACCACTTCCTCGCCCCATTTCGTCATCTCCTTTAATGGCACCATTCTTTCCTTCTCCCGATTATGTAGGATAGTTAATTTCTTTTTTTTTCTTAGTTTAGTATAATCTGTCTAATTCAATTAAAAAAACAAAAAAAATGCTCCCTTTCCTTCTCATTCCCCCCCAGCAATCGGACGGCGATCCCCGTCTTTCCTCCCCTTTCTTCAGACGGCGATCCCAGTCTTTCCCTCTCTCCTTCGTCGGACGGTGATCCCCGTCTTTCCTTCCTTTTTCAAACACCAATCTCCCGTTTCCATTTCCGTGACAATCCCTACGCTTGACGGCGATCCCCGTCACTCCCCACTTTCAAATCTCGGACGGCGATCCCCGTTCCCGCTTTTCCCTTGCTCTTGACGGCGATCCCCGTCATCCGTGCGCTCCTCCTTTTTCGACAGCGATCCCCGCCTATTCCCTCCTCCTTCTGCTTGAAAAGCGATCCTCGCTCGCTGACCAGCATGGTCACATTGGGCGATTTGGGTGAGGGGCCTTCTATTCCCCTACACCCTGACTCTTCTGCAGGCACCCTGAGCTCGGGTGGCCTGCCTCTGCCTCTGGTCCCATCGGAGGACCCCTGCGGCCGTGCTGCACCCCTTTCTTTTCCTTCCAATAATCCTCTGGATGTTTCTCCAGAGTCTTCTGTAAATATCAACCCTAGTTTAGGTTCAAGGGTAGAATCCACAAAGTCCCCGTCACCATCTAGGAAGAGTAAGGGTAGTGGCATACCCCGTAGATATTCAATGGATCTGGTACAAAGGTGTGGCGCTCTTCTAGTTGTTGAAGAGTTTGTCCAAGAAGCTGTCATTCTGAACATAGAATCTCAGCACGAAGAGGAGGGGCTAGACGATGGATTTGGAGTGTATGAAATCTTAGTTGAGGAGGACCCAGTGAATGAAGAAGATAGTGAAATAGAGGACGCTGCCGAGATGTATGCCAGTGGTATGAGGAGATTTGATGAACCCAAGTCGACAGTGGACGAACCCACTAAAGAGGTAAACATTGGGACAGAAGAAGAACCCAGGCTCTTGACTATAGCCTCCAACCACCCTCTTGAAGAAGAAGAAGCGCTCATAGAGATATTGAGGGAGTTCAAGGATTCTTTTTCCTGGTCATATGATGACATGCCTGGCATTGACCCCGAGTTAGTGGAACATAGGCTGATCTTGAAGCCAGGGGCAATAGCCGTTAAGCAAAAATTAAAGCATTTTCTCCCCCACATTGCTTTGAAGATGAAGGAGGAAATTGATAAACTACACAAAGCTAAGTTCATCCGTGTAGTCCTCTATCCGTTGTGGGTGGCTAATATAGTCCCGGTGATTAAAAAGGACGGAAGAGTGCGAATCTGCATAGACTTCCGGGACTTCAGTAGGGCATGTCCAAAGGGCGATTTCCCATTACCTCATTTGGATGTTTTAATTGATAACACCGCTGGGTATGAAACCCTTTCATTCATGGATGGTTACTCAGGATACAATCAAATCCGTCTAGCCCCGGAGGACCAAGAGAAGACCTCCTTCACCACGCCCTGGGGAACTTATTGCTATGTGGTCATGCCGTTTGGACTGAAGAATGTCGGCGCCACTTATCAAAGGGCAATGTTAGCAATCTTCCATGATATGATTCATATTGATGTCGAGGTTTACGTGGACAATATCGTGGTGAAGTCTCGGACCCGAAGTGAACACTCCTCCATGCTTGCCAGGGTGTTTCGGCGTGCACAAGAATATCAATTAAAGATGAATCCAAAGAAGTGCGTATTTGGGGTTTCCACAGGCAAGCTGTTAGGTTTGATCGTCAGCAAGCGGGGGATTCAAATAAACCCAAACAAGGCCAAGGCAATAAATGAGATGCCTCCTCCTAAGAACATATCTGAGCTTCGAGGACTGATTGGTCGGCTACAATTCATAAGGAGATTCATATCTCAGCATTCTCAAAGGTGTCGTCCTTTCTATGAACTGTTAAAAGGAGGAGCCAAATTCGAATTGAATGGTAAGTGCCAAGAAGCCTTTGACGAGCTCAAGAGTTATCTAATGAATCCACCCGTGCTGCAGGCGCCTATCCCAGGAAAACCCCTAATCCTATATTTGTCAACTATTGAGGACTCCTTAGGAGCTATCCTTGCTCAGCATGATGATTCTGGTAAAGAAAGGGCAGTTTATTACCTATCTAGGCTCTTCAATCCTTCCGAGCTCAAGCTCACCACAATGGAGAAAATGTATGCAGTGCTAGTGTGGGTAGTGCAGAAATTGAAGCACTACTTCCTAGCCTATCAGGTGAGTTTGATTTCTAGAATGGATCCTATTATGTATCTCCTGGAGAAGCCACTCCTCACCGACAGATTGGCATGTTGGCAGAGCTTCTTGTCACAATTCGATATCACCTTTATAGTCCAGAAGGCTATAAAAGGGTATGCCATTGCTGAGCACCTTGCTCACCTTCCTCTTCCTCATAGTGACACGGTCCAGGAGGAATTTCCTGACGAAAACCTATCACTCATCTCTCGCGATCCCTTCTGGTCACTCCATTTCGATGGAGCTCTGAATTCTAGGGGACGGGGCATAGGTGTTGTCTTGCTTACCCAAGAAGGGATCACCATTCCACTAGCATATCAACTTCAATTCCCTGCCACTAACAATGTGTCCAAGTATGAGGCTCTCCTAGCCGGTCTAAAGCTTGCCTATCTCTTAGGCGCGCATCATCTCAAGATTATAGGAGACTCTCAACTCATTCTTCGGCAGGTCCTTTCTACCTACCGCACTCGTGACCCCAAGCTCAAGCCTTATCAAGATCTGGTCACTCTCCTAGCTAACCAATTTCGCAAACTTATCTACATTCATACTCCTTGCTCTCAGAATATCATGGCCGATGCCCTGGCATCTCTAGCCTCGTCTCTCTCCTTCCCTCTCAGCCACAACGCTGAGACTATCATTGTCCAGAGGTTAGAAGTACCCTCCACTCAGATCCTTGGTTCAATAACCTCAGGAGCTCTTTATTCTTAAAGGCGGAGAGAAGAGAAGCGAAGGAAGTAATGCTTGTGGAGTTAGGAGAAATGATGGAAGAAGGAAGGCCATGGTACCATGAGATGGAGCAATATTATAAGGACGATACCTTCCTAGAAGAAGCTGAGGCTGAGGATAGAAGAGCCATCCGTAGAGCCGTGCTAAGATATACCTTTGTTGCAGAAGTATTGTATAGACGCTCTTTGAATGGAATGCTCCTCAGATGTTTGTCAGGCGAAGAAGCCTGGAAAGTAGTGGAAGGAGCTCGCTCCAGTGAGTGCGGAGGGCATGTGAATAGCCAAATGCTAGCTAAGAAAATCCTTAGGCAGGGCTATTACTGGCCAACCCTAGAAGAAGATTGTGCCATCTACGTCTATAGGTGTGTTAAATGCCAGCTCCATGCCGATAAGATCCATGCTCCATCTTCTTCCTTACATCCACTATCTTCCCCTTGGCCTTTCTCCATGTGGGCCTTTGATATCATTGGACCTCTCGGTGATCCTAATGCTCAAGTTAAACAAAAATCCTTCATCCTTACTACTACTGAGTATTTCACCAAGTGGGCCGAAGCAGAAGCTTTTGCAGAAATCAAAGGTTCAACCGTGTGCAGATTCATCATGAAGAACATCATCTTACGGTTCGGAGTGCCAAGCGGCTTCATCACCGACAATGGACCCCAGTTCATATCTCAAGAGCTTCAGGACCTATGTAAGAAATTTAACATTTCTCTGCATCATTCATCTTCATACTACCCACAGGGCAATGGTCAAGCCAAAGCCACAAACAAAACACTTTTGAAAATTTTAAAGAAAACTTGTGAGTCTTATAAATTTGCTGATTCGCCTGAGAAATTGATTGAGGCTCTATGGGCTTACCGTACCTCCGTCCGCACGCCCATTGGGCAAACTCACTTTTCACTTACTTATGGGATGGAGGTTGTATGTCCACACGAGATCCTCATTCCTTCGCTAAGGGTACAGCTAGATAAGGAACTTCACCTTGATGAACGTCGAGAGGCATTACTTACTCAGCTGGAACTCTTAGACGAGCGGCGTCTGGCCACGACCGATCATCTGCTTTCCTATCAAAATAGACTCTCAAGATCTTTTCAAAAGAAAGTGATTGAACACAAATTCCAAGAAGTAGACATGGTTTTGAAGTGAATTTTCATAAAACCTGGAGGTCCTAGGTCAAAGTTGCAGGCAAATTGGGAAGGGTCGTACGTCGTCAAGGAAGTGTACCCTGGAAACACGTATAGGCTAGTCAATGCCAAAGGTGAGGAGCTCTCTCACCCGTGGAATGGGTTATATCTTAAAAGATTCTACCCTTAATAAAAGATTTTCAATAGCGGCACTATTTTGCAACAGAATGCTAGCAGCTGCGAGTTTCACATCCATTTTATTGTTAGACAATTTCTGGTTTCAGTTAACACACACAACACGGCAACCCGTGCTGAATTCCCCTTAGTCAAATGTGTTCCTACTTAGCCCTAGTGTAGGGGAATGAAGGTCTTTTCTTCTCTCACTCGGACAAGGTCTAGGGGCAAAAAGATGCTTACTTATAGACAAGGGAGGGCGTAGATCATGTGTGAATGAAGTCTCAAAGAGGGACGGTCAGTTCAAAAGAAAGAAATAACAAAAAGAGAATAACAAATGAGTGAAAGAAAAAAAGAAACAAGAATAGGGGCATGGCAAAGAGTGGCAGTACAATTCCCCGCGGGACGCCCTTGAGCCTGGTCGCAAGTATGCCCCAAACAAAAGGCAATGATCACAAAGTCTCTAGACAACAGACAGAATCCATGTGTGATACACCCTTGCGAGTCGAACAAGTCAGCGTCCCAAGCACCGATGCCGAGTCTTATCCCCTTAAGTCTTCTTATCCCCACTAATGACTCGAATCCCCTGCACTTGGTCTGTGTAGGAACACTGGCGACCAGGGGCAATTAGCCTTAGGGAAGCCAATAACTAACGCACAATGTACCTAGAAGGTGTCTTGACAAGTGTAAGATGAAAGGTGAGACTCCTAGCTGATCACTTAAATGTAGAAGGTGTCGCTATAGAAAATCCCAAAAATCCAAAAAAAAATTAGAAAATCCCAAAATCCAAAAAAAATAGAAAACCCTAGAAATCCAAAAACAAATAGAAAATCCCAAAAATTTAAAAAATTTAGAAAATCCCAAAATCTAAAAATCCAAAAAATAGAAAATCCTAAAATCCAAAAATTAGAAAACCCCAGAAATCTAAAAAATTTAGAAAATCCAAAAAATTCAAAAAAATTAGAAAATCCAAAATCCAAAAAATAGAAAACCCCGGAAATCCAAAAAAATAAAAAATCTCAAAATCCAAAACAATTAGAAAACCCTTGAAATCTAAAAAAAATAGAAAATCCAAAAAAAATCCAAAAAAAAATAAATTAGAAAACCCCAAAAAAAAAAAATCCAAAAATCCAAAAAATAAAAAATATCAAAAATCTAAAATCTAAAAAAATTTAGATGTACATATCACGCATTATTTCCTTTTGTCTTTCGCCTATTTAATAAGGCTCAGCCCCTTGACTGCTATGAAGTTACAGTCACTTCTTATTTAATGCAAGGGGCTGAGTCAAAGAGCAGATCTAACCTGTTTTTCTAAGTGTGCAGGGGCAGAAAATTCTAGAACAAGCGCAACGACGTACTAAGTTTATTCTCTCTCTCTCTCTTTCTCTCGGATCTCATGTCACACGTGTCAATTACAATTCATTCCAATAATCACAAACATTGGCACAGAACATAAAAAAAAAATCCACTAAAGATAAACATCATGTACAAAGATGAGGGGGAGGTGGCTCACAAGCTCCTCACTATCCACCGCCACTCTCCCCAGATCCCTCCTGCCTATCGGGCAAGGGTAGCATCTCACACCCACCCCTACCGCTCCTGGCGCTCGTCTCTCCTGCTAAGCACCGCTCCTCCTCCTCGTTCCTCTGCCGATTGGAGGAACCGGAAAAAAACTGCCTGACCATGGCGCCGCTCGCCCCGCTCGCCCCAGCCTGGCTCCGACTCCTGCTCCGAGCTGCCTGGCTCACCATCACCATGCAGCTCCGCAACTCTGCAACTCCGCAACCAGGGACTACTGCACGGCTTGGTCGGTGCGCAGTAGAGCCAGCTCCCCCGGGTCCACCAGCGATCCCTACGCACGCAAGGTCGCTAGCTCCCTCGTCAACTAGTCCACCTGCGCCACCGCTGCCTCCGCCTGGATGCACCACCGGGTTGCCTCCACTGTCGCTGTCTCCGCCTCCGTATGCCACTGGGTCACCTCTGCTAATGACGGCCCTGCCTGCGCCCGCAGCTGATCTCTCTCAGCTACTGCTGTCTCTGCTTGGAGGCACCACTGGGCAACCGACACTGTCGCTGCATCGACCTTCTCTTGCAAGTGGGCTGCCCGGTCGGTGGCGGTCCTCAGCTCGGTCACCTGTGGAAGATCAAGCCAGTGCCAAGTGTAAATCATATTCAGTTCAAGTCTGTGCCATACTTACCCTCTCCGCCAGCTCTGCCTGTGCCTCCTCAGCCCTCCTCACTACGTCCGCTAGTCGGTCCTCTAGATCCGACTGGGAGCCCTCTACTACTGCCATGGATGAGGATGCACCTGTCTGTGCCCTCCTCACACTCGCCAGCTCCGCACGCTGCACATGCAACACTTGTCAGTTTCTCAATCAGCTAAAAGAAATTGGTGAGTTACCAAAGTCTGAGTAGGTACTTACCAGTTGCTCTACCTCCCTCCTTGCTGCATCCCGGTCCTGTACTGCCGAATGCAGCAAGGCCCGGAGTGAGGCGATCTCCCCGGCCACGTCCACCTGCAATTCATCCGAAACTATCAGCTCAATCCAATTAGAACAATTCATGAGGTCTGAGTTTAGAAGTTTACCTGTCGCCTCGCGCCCCTGTAGACCTTCGCCCCATACTTCAAGGCAAAGGCTTGCAGGTATGCATCGTCTGAGTCGGCGTCGGACCAGACCCGTCGGCCTCTGTGCTCCTAGTCCTCTATCTGCTCGCGGGCCCACTCACACCAGTCCGTAGTGTCGTGGAGTCCCCAGAAGCTCCGGCCAGGCCTAGGGGTCCGACCTCGGCTAGGGAACTCCACCGCACTCTGATATAGGCCAAGCGACCTCTGAGTCAGATACAGGTGGAGAGGTAGCACAAGGTTTAGGGCATGAACCCACACCATCCTACTAAAGTAGAGTTGGGCCTACTCTAACCAGGGCTGTCCCTCGTCCCCCTCCTCCAAGTATGGCTGCCACACCACCTGCACATCAAGAGCACATCTTGTAAGTTGCCAAACACTTAAAATTTAAATCAAATTGAACTCAGAGAAGGGGTAGAATACTTACATCCAGCTGAGGGTAGACATCAATGGCGTCCTGAATAGACGCCAGCTGCTCCTCCAATGGGTGCGTGTCACGGCTGTAATCACAGGATTGTGCTCCCTTTTTGAATTGATTGTGAATATGTAAGGGATTAGGAACTGACTGTGATCGCCACCAAGTAGTCGCCTCGTGATGTGTAGATGGAGGGCTGACTACGTTGGAAAGGAAAAGTGAAAAGGAGGCGTACTTGATAAAGCGACAGCGGGGGCGTCGCTATGCTTTTACCTGAACGCGACGTAGGCCGCGGCGCCTTCTTTATCGCGACAGGGGCCTGGTCGCCTTCCTCTTCAATGGATGGAAACGTGGGTTCTTTGTCTTCCTGCTCCTCAGCCGGCCGAGGGGCAAGAGCCTCACGTTGCTCTGATCTTCAAACACCTGCCAAAGTTAATCAAACAAGGAAAACACCCATTAGAATTCGTGCATAGCAGATCTATTCAATGAAAAGCATGAAAACATGAACTATAATGGAGGGAACTCACGAGATTGGGGCTTTTAACCCCTGTGGGTGTTAAGTATGGGTGTGTGTGTCGTGATCTAATGCTATTCTATGAAGAAAACAAGACTATGCATGCATGAATTGAATGAAATAAAGAGAAGAAGGGGAGAAGAATTGTGTAGCCGATGGGAAAACGCCCTGGGGGGCTCTTCTGAGTCGTCTGGAGGAGAAGCTCTCTTCGTGGAAGATGAAGCTCTCTGGAAGAGGAAGAAGCAGACTCCGGCCTTGCCCAAAAAGATGCAGAGACGAGGTACTTATGGGTGATTATTCCCAACTCGGGTCTGAGAGGAATAATGGGAAGGAGTCCGATTCTAGTTAAGTATGGCTGCGTATGGGCAATTGGAACTTGGAAAGGGACATGTTAGGAAGGTCTCCTCCGAATTTGAAAGGATTTGGACGTGATTTGGACGTTCAAATGAAGCAATTACCATCTTTGGCATGTGTCCAAATTGGCTTCGGAAAGGGTTTCCTATTTAAGGTCCTGAACGCGACAGCCTTCTGGTCGCCTTCCTGAACGCGACGGCTCGATACGTCGCCTTCCTCATAAGGAAGGTGACTTCAAGTCATTTTGTGATTTTTCAAGATTTAAAATATGGATTTATGATCGCGACATAGGGGCTGTCGTTTTCAGGAACGCGACCTAGGGCCTGTCGCCTTCATGACTTTTCTGCATTTTGGCCATGCAATGCGTCCAGTCTCCATGCGCAGCCTTCGGATTGAAACATCGGACTCCTGACTCAGAGAGCTATAGTGAGAGAGATTGATTTGACCAGGAAGGGTCCTCCAGGGCGATGAACTAATGGAAATGATGTCACGATCGGAGAAAGCCAGCTTGACGATGATGAGCCAACGTGGGGCATCAATGATACGACAAGGGATTTTGCTCGACTTATGGGTCAGAAATGGGTGTCTACAGATTGCCCCTCCTTGATGCCTGCTTTGCAAGGGAGTGGAGCGGTGATGGAGCGAAAATGGCGTGAAACGGCGATGAAGCGGAATGAAACAGAATGAGCTGAAAAGTGGGCATCAAGGTAAAGAGACACCCATTCTGGACAAATAAGCAGCGAGGATTATCTGGTTAACCTTGAACATGGCTGGGAACAGAATGCGAGGATGGTTCCTACTTGGGACAAATAAAAATCAAAAGAAAAGAAATGATCAACCTCCTGATTCAAGAGGTACCCTGGCTATCTTTAGCGTGCAGGTTTCGTTCATTAGGGGATAGGTGCTGCCCGGCGGGTCGATTCGACTCTGGCCTTTGAGCGGTTCACGACTAATGAGCGGATCGGAGATGAAGGAATGACTGTTTTAATGAATGGGGATGAGGGGAATCCTTTATAGGAACCATACTGGCAAACTGGACCGAGCTGCAAGCTCGAGGAAAACTTTCAAATTCGGAGTGGAATCCTTGTCTGAAAATGAGGATTTGGGTTGGGACATCATTGAGAAGCTGACTTTGACAAATCATGATTCATGAAGCTCAAAATTCATACATGATGCATGCTGGGCTAAAGAAAAGAAACCATAAAACGAATGCAAAGAAAGGGAGAAAATAATAAATATTCAAGGATAATATTGCTAGACAATATAAGCAAGGGTCAAGACACTTCGCATCCCCGACGTGCGATAGAATCCTTCGTCCCCGAGTTACATCACCCAACGGCCTATCCAGCGATTAGCAGTGTGCACCTAGATCATCCTTGTTTTTGATGAAGGGGAACTCAGATCCTGGAACACACTGGGAACCAGCCGGTCCTTGAGCTGATATAGTAGTGTAGATATCATATAGTAATGCGGAGGGATTAGAGTTAGAGATACTTACCTGACTTACCTGACGGACGTCGCTTTTGATTTTCTGAATTTTCTTATTTTTATGGATTTCCTGCATTTTCTAATTTTTATGGGTTTTCAATAATCAAAGCAGTAAAGATACAATGTACAATGCACCGAATAATGGACATGAAGACATATGTGCAAACATTCTGAGCAATCACAGAGAAATAAGCATGACAGTGTAAACTGATCAGAAGGTGACATAGGGCATGTCGCGACCCTTGACTGAAGAAGGCGACGGGTACCACGTCGCCACCTTGAAGGCGACGGGTCGATGTGTCACTTTCATAGGTTTCTCAGCCCGAGCTCAAAAGCTTTCAGCCCCAAGCTTGAGTTTGACTCCCATTTGGATTCCAATTGCTCTCCACTCAAGGTCCCACTCCTAATGGGTCTTCTCTACCCTTTCCTAGCAGGAATAGGAGTGCTATGGCTCTATAAATAAAGGGGATGAGAAGCCAAATTCGTAGCTCTCTCCTCTCTCTTCTTTTCTTCAAGTTTTGCAAGCTCTCATGGCCATGAAGAGAGCTCCTCTTACTTCCATGGATGGGGAGACGGCTTATGAGGGTCCCAAGCGCACTCGGGCGATCTACGAGGCTCTCATGAGGTTGACGGACGTTCCCAACCACTTGAGCCGGAGAAAGGAAGTGAGAGAGGTAAGTTTTTGGTGTTTTCAATTTTCAATGAATTTTTTCTACGAATTTCTTCATTAATTTTATTCTTCTTCTTCCTCCCTTCTCTTCTAGCTCTTCCCGGGCTCCCGCCGCTATTCTAAACTTACATGGATCACCCCCATGATCAAAGCCTTACCCATGTTTGTTATCCGGTTCTTGAGAGAGTGGGGTTTAGGTGGGGTTTAGGTGGGGTTTTGATAGCGGCCCATAACTACCATAAAATTTCTTTTGACTGGCATAGCATCACGGCCCTCATAGAACTATGGCACCCACAAACCCATACATTCATCTTTCCCAAGTTCGAGGCAACCGTCCTTCTAGGGGAGGTCGAGGCCTTCCTAGCTCTTCCTAAAACCAAGCCGGGGGATGAGCAAAGCATAAGCTACACTGTTGAACCCATCAACCCGAAGCTTATTCTAGGGGAGTTCATGACCGACCCGGGGGATGTATATACCATGATTAGCCCACAATTCATCCATTTAGTGCCGTTGTCTAAGTGGGTCATCTCCCAATGTAAAAACAAGAACACGGACCACCGGGAGATAGCAAAGGCCGTGGCCATATGTTTGTGTGGGGTGGTCCTCTTCCCGTCCGGGGATCACCTCATAGACTACGCGAGCCTTAGTGCTATTAGTGGGGTATGGTGGGGACTTTCATTCTCACACGCCGTCTTGGCGTATCTTTACTCGGGCCTTACCTCGGCTTCCAAGGGGGGCTTCCTTTATGGCTCCATGATCCTATTGGAGTGTTGGTTGGGTGTGAGGATAAAATTTAAGCCTGTTGACAATCCTACCACCGAAAATCGGATCTTTGGGTGCCATCCATTGAACTTTATTAGAGGGGCGGCCAAATTCTCCGACAAGGTTTTATGCAGGACGGCGGACAAGAAGACGAGGGGTGCATGGCGCCTCTACTTCAGTACCCTACCGGTGGAGCACTTCGCTTTGGGCGTAGCGGCACTTCACGGAGCGGAGATCCGGCTACCACTTAGACGCGGACTGGATTTGCAATTGATAGGGAACATGACAACGGTGCTCTACAACCCTCAGCGATGCTACCTACTGATCGGGAAGCTGAGGACAAAGGTGCTTCCGCCGTCTCATTTGCCTCCCGTGAAGAAGCGGCGCCTGGGGAATCCGGAGGACGAGCAGGCCGTATGGAGCGCATTGGCCTTGTGGAAGGCGTGTGCTACCCACGCACTCCCGCCGAGACTGGATGAGGACCGGGAGACGTACCAGGCGTACCTCCGAGAGCACGAGAAGCTTCGGCCACTTGATGGACCGGGAGCTTGAGAGAGAAGGTTGATTGTATCTTTGAGAGATTTTGATGGGACATGATGTAGTGAGGCTTGAGAGACTTGAGATCTTTGCTTTTTATTGATGTAAACATTGGAACTATAGCAATGGAAATCGATTTTTGAGGGTTCTGTGCTCTGACTGAGAAGGCAACATAGATGGTGTCGCTACCCTTAATGCGACAGGTCAACCGTCGTGACCTTAAAAGTGAACGCGACAGAGTGTATGTCGCGACCTGAAGCGAACGCGACAAGCACCTTGTCGCGTTTTCAGAACCGACAAGGATTTGAATTTGGGGCCCGGTGCCCTCCTCTTTCTGCGCACCCCTTCCCTTTCCTTTCTCTTTCCCTCCTTTCTTTGGCGACCGAAACCCAAGCTTCCTCTTCTCTCCGTCCGCTCCTCCTCTTCGGCGACCAACCCTTTCTCTGGCAGCAATTGCCGGCGGCCTACCTCTCTTCCCCTCTCTTTCTTTTCTCTCTTTCCCTATCTCTTCCGGCGGTTTGCGATGGTGGGTGGAGGTGATGGAGGCGACGGTACTGGTGGCCGGCGCCGCGTGAAGAAGACGATTCGCCGCCGCCAAGCGGACGAGGGAACGTCCACGGCGACTCAGGAGGACCCTCCGGCCGTGCCAATGGAGGAGGACACTGCGGCGGAGGTGCCAGGCGAGGACGAGCCCGTCGGTCCGAAAAAGGTAGGTCCCCGACCCTAGACCTTGTATGCGAGGTGGGAAGAGTGCGGAGCACTCGAATGTAGGGCTTTTGCCCGAAGTGAAAATGGTCGGGGAACGGGAGATGCCCGTCTCTCGGTCACCCTGGTAACGCGACAGCATAGTTGTCGCCTTACCAGTGGGATCGCGACGCGCCCTATGTCGCCTTCAAGAAAGCGACAGGCCGCCTGTCGCAACCCTGATTCCGAAGGCTACAGGCCTCATGTCGCCTTTAATAAGGCGACGGTAGCCCCGTCGCGATGACAGGACTGAGAGTTGATGTGCCTCTATGGCTAATTCCTGATGTTCCTATGTTTGTTTTGCAGAGCGAGCTTCGGTCCCGACTAGGATGGGCGGTGATCCGGGCAATCTACCGTGGATTGCCGGACTTTCAGAGGGTCCGATTGGAGGAGATGGGGTTCGGCCCCTTTCTCAGACTAGATGAGTTGACTCCCGACGTGGCCCTTATCCAAGCCCTGAAGGAGAGGTGGGACCCCGAGTTCCATGCTTTCCTCCTTCTGTGGGGTCACATGATCCCCACGTTAGAGGACGTGGTACGTATCACCGGCCTACGCGTAGACGGCCAGGCGGTGACAGGGGTGACCTACACGAGTTATCAGGAGCTGGCGGAGAGGCTGCTGGGGTTGGCGGTGACGCGGGAGAGATCGTCGCTAATCCCGAAGATGGGGCTGCAGGCGAGCCTGGGGGTGGCGAGCACGCGCCACAAGACAGGCGAGAGCCAGGCGGACTACATGACTTGGATGACGGAGGACGCTAGGGCAACACTGGTGGAGGAGGAGGGAGCGGCAGCAGACCGCGATCTGAGGCGATTCCTGATCCTTGTGATCGGGAAGCTGATCTTGGGGACCAGAGGGGACCGGTCAGCTGCAGGTGCCTGCCCCTACTGGAGGACTTGTCTGAAGGGTTATGCGGAAATACACAATACGGTAATCTAGAAGGGGGGTTGAATAGATTACGGCAATTTAAAACTATTGATGGCTTCTTTTCGATGCTACAGCGATCTTAATGAAATTTGATTAGAATTCGATTAAGTATGAGACCGCTTGAGTTGATCTAAATGAGAACAGGGAATCAAATGTGCGTATGAACACCGTGCCTACCAATCATCTATCGCAAAACGCGAACAAACCACAGAACACGATGATTTAAGGTGGTTCGGAGTACACAACTCGTGTATCCTACATCCACCGTCCACACACACACGCAGAAACGACTGCTTATGAGCGAGTTCAACACAACAACTCAACCACACACACGTTGTCTGATGAAACACGATCAGAACAACCACAAATACGTGAATCAAGCACAAGGGATGCTCGAAACACAACCACACACACACACGATGGAATGGAAATTATGAGATGGAGAAGAATTAGGAATTAGGGAACAAATCCGGTTGGAATTCTTCTCGTGGATCGTCCAAACGCTCTTCAAACTTCGATTGGATGTAGATTGATCGATGTAGAAGGTTGAATTGGCGACGATCCGGCTTCAGCTCCGCATAGATGGTGATTCCACGACGATCTGGGCGGAAAGTTGAAGCAGAGCAGCAATTTGGGGCTTTTCCTCTTGATCCCTTGGAGGCTCTTGGATGGGAGGCTGCTCTCTGCGAATTTGGCTCCAAAAGGATGCTTATATAGTGTTAGGTAAAGGTGGGGGTCGTGGAGGAAGGAAACACCCAAGTGGGGGCCGGATTTGGAAACTCAAAATCTTATGTTTCCGTCGTCTGTCGACAGGTGCACTTGCATCTGTCGACAGGCGCACTCAGGCTGAGAACTGGGTTTCAGGAAATTGAGTTTCTGAGTGTATCTGTCGACAGGCAGTTTGCATCTGTCGACAGATGCACTCAGGAATAGAAAACCTGAGCTCTGTCCTGGGTTGACTGTGTGTATCTGTCGACAGGTACATTGCATCTGTCGACAGATGCACTCAGAGATGCAAACCTGAGTTCTGTCTTGGAATGACTGTATGAATCTGTCGACAGGTACATTGCATCTGTCGACAGATACACCTCTTTGACAGATATTTGTGCTTTTTGCTCATTTCTTCAATGCCTCTTCAATGCTCCATGTTTCATGCTTGTGCACCTACATGCAAATACATTGTTAGTGATATACATTGTATGATTTAGCAATGTTTAACTCAATCACTTTCATGGTGTTTTTCATGTTAGTTAGCACATCAATTTTGCATTAAATCAATGTTCAAGGATGTTAATGTGATCATCAAAAACATGATATATGGAAAACCCAACAATCTCCCCCTTTTTGATGATGACAAAAACATTCAATTGATGCATATATTGATGTTCTCCCCCTTTTTGACAACATACAAAAGGTCAAGTCATGCACATATGGAGACAAATAAACATGAACTGAGTTTTCATTGATTGATCATTGAAATTTCACAGTACATTTGATAATCATTACATGACTCGATAGAAATCAAAAGAAAGGGAAATAACATGAACAAGCAAAAGATGACTAGACAAGTGAGACTAATTCCCAGCTAAGACTTTTAGTGACCTCTAATGACCCTGAGACCCTCTATTCATTGTCATGTCCAGCAGAAGGAGGGTGACGGGATCCATCTCTCTCGGAGTAGAGGTGGTCAAGCCGGTCATCCAGAGTGTTGAGGCGAGCATCCACTTGATCAAATCTTGAAGTCATCTGAGCAAATCCTGAGATCATTTCTTGATGGATTTGTGCCAAGTAATCACGAAGGGATTGTTCTTGAGGCACAGGTACATCATCAAATTCTTGAGCTTGGTCAGGCATTTGCTCATCCTGAGGTTCTTCATCACTGCCTTCATTTGCTTCATCGCCTTCATTGTCTTCTTCATCTGTTGAGTCTTCAGCTCCTTGTGGTTCCTTTCCCTTGAGAGTCCTTGTGACTACACCGTCCACAATCTTGTAGCCCATGCGGTTGGCAGCAGTGAGATCAAAAGCACTTCGGGACTTTAATGAGATGAGCTCACTTGGAAGGATAGGAATGCCAAGGAAAATAAGAAGAGAAGTGATGGGGCAAGCATATGGCATTGATCTTTTGGTGTTAGAGAAACACCGACGGATGAGGCTTATCATGAGTTCAGGCAGATTGATTTCTTGACACTTGAGGAAAAATATGAACAAGGATTTATGGACCTCGGTGACTAACTCTCGACTTCCATCCTTCGGGACGATCAAGGTAGTGAAGATGTGATGGATCATCCGGATTAGAGGAGGAAAGGAGTTGGCGTTGAGACGAGCAATCTCCTTGGTAGAGTCATAAGGTTCCAACGTGAGAAGCTCATAGTACTCAGAAGCAGAAGGAGTGTAGTTGAAGAGTTCAACTCCTGAGTTTGGAATTTCGAGGGCTGTGGAGAGAAGATTGGCGGTGAGGCGAAAACGAGTGCCTTTCACCGAAGAGTAGAGATCTCCCTGATCGGAAAGCCCTAGGTTATTGTAGAACTCGGAGACGGCAGTTGGAGAGTACTGCAAGTGGGAGTACAAGAAGGATGTCCACCCTTGTGTGTCAAAATAGGGTAGGAGTGAGGGGAACATCGGTGCTAAGGACTCGAAGTCCACATACCGGGATTGGACAATCTTCTTGAAGGTGCCGATGGGTCGGATTAGATGGAGACCTTGAGGAACGATGAGTTCCGGCAACCGATCCTCACGATGCTTGCTGCGACGTTCGGAAGGAGCCCTGGAGCTTTCTCCGGCGTCCGTCGGAGCGCGACGACGGCGAGCGAGAAGCTTCGATTTGGGTGCCATCGCAGGAAGAGGGATGAGAATGGAGAGTGAAGGGAGAGTGGAGGGATCCCAGACGAGGAGCAGCAGGATCGTCGGAGACGGAGCCCTGAAGGGGGAAAGATAGGGGGTTTGGAGAGGAGGAGGAGGGAACGAGAGAGGAGGGGTGAGAATGGGTCGTGGGCGGCCTTAGAATGGATTTGGAAGGTTTTAAAAGAGAGGCCCCACAAAAAGGAGGTGAACCGGCGCGAGGGTTTTCTGCAAAAACGAATCTGGGCCGTCGTCTGTCGACAGATGCCAGTCTATCTGTCGACAGATAACTCCTTTTTGGTTAAAAATTGATTTTTGACAATGTTTTTCAAAGGGACAAGTGTTCATTTGTTGTTTTAAGGCAAAATGGGTGTATGTGCAAGATAAAAATTCATATCCATTATGATGAAGACATGACACAAATCTAAAATGATTTTGAATTAAAACCGATAAGTTCTTTAATTAGATCATGAAGAACACATTTCACAATAGCCAGTGAAAATTAAATAACTCTTTTGATTAAGGCCGTTGAAGAAAAACATGCATCTTAATAGAGATGATAGTCAGATGACAATTGAATTAGATGGCCACAAGAACGTCTTACCGAAGAAGCACATTGGACTTGACATAAAAAGTTTTCGGAGGCTTCACTCTATTTCTGGTATGATTTTAGATCTTTAAACAATGAAGATGGAAAAGAGTGGCAATGAGGAGCACTTTCACTTTTTCATGTGAAGGTAGACATTTGTGATGCCAATACCCCCAGTTACTCAATGTGAGTGTCCGTCAAGCCATTGTATAGAGATAATGAAACAACCTTTTGACGCGAAGACCGACATTGGTGATGCCCATGTCCCCGGTTACTTAGTGATTTTCATCATTGCTCTACCTCCATCCCACAAATGAAAGATAAATTTGTTGATTGAACCGAAGAAATAGGTAGCTTTTCTCCCTTTTTTTATTATTTTTGCTTTTTGTCAAGTACATGAGATTTCTTTAGGCAAGATGTAATGTAGAACATTAAATTCAGAGCTTTCTGATTTTTCAAATCATTTTTAGATTCATGTTTAACGACAAGGGAGTTATTCAAAGGAGATGTTTAAGAATCATTTGGTTTGCTCATTGTGTTCAAAATGATCTAAAAAGACCTCAATCAAGTGTTGCATCAAACAACATTTAGACTTGGTTCACGACTTTGACATGAAGTGGATATGAAAAGTTATATTGCACACAAACAAACCAAGGTTTACCTTTAAATCAAGTAAGGAACACTTTCTTGAAAAGTATGAAGAAGGAATTGAAAAATAAGGAAGAATGTGTGTATCTGTCGACAGAAGGAATCTGTCTGTCGACAGATGCACACAGACTGATGAATTGAAGTTTCTGTCAGAACAAGACTGAGTGTACCTGTCGACAGATGGAATGAGTCTGTCGACAGATATGAACAGATTGGATTTTTCTGGTTTTAGATTGATTGCACATTGAGTTCAAGGAAGTGAGAATTCAACAAGAAGATGTGGAAAGAGTTTCCTCAAGAAAATACTCATCTATCCTTAACTCACTCCCCCATAGTGTGTGCACGTGTTGACACAACATCCAAGCAAGGATTCACACAAGCATTTGATACAAGACAAACATGTTCATGAAAGGAAAGTCATACACAAGCACATGGTCACAGAAAAAGCATTGTTTCATGGAGTTAACATGATAAAATGTAAGGAAACTAAAAATCCTATGTGAAGTACAGGGCCTTTATATGAAATGGGACTATTGATACTTGGCGGAGAATATTTCTCACGCATGATGATAGTTTCCAAACAAGCCGAACTTGTTCTTCCACAGTTCACCATTTGATATACCACATAGTCATTCACACATAAAGAGCATGTACTCCAATATGGATAGTTAGTTTCATTGCATTTTACACAAACCCAATTCTCTTCTTAAGGATGTGAATCTATCTTCAGACAAGGGTTTGGTGAAAATATCAGCCAATTGTTTTTCTGTGGGAATGAAAATAAGTTCCAAGGTTTTATTGGCAACTTCATCTCTCAAGAAATGATGACGGATTTCAATGTGTTTAGTCCGTGAGTGTTGGACAGGGTTTTTTGAAAGGTTGATAGCACTTGTGTTGTCACATAGGATAGGTGTGCATCCAATTTGAACATTATAGTCAGCTAACTGACTTTTGATCCACAACACTTGAGCTGCACAACTTCCTGCAGCGACATATTCTGCCTCTGCAGTGGAGAGTGCAACCGAGTGTTGTTTCTTGGATGCCCACGAAACCATGCAACCGCCAAGGAACTGGCAATATCCACTAGTGCTTTTTCTATCAAGTTTACATCCAGCATAATCAGCATCAGAATATGAGATCAAATCAAAACTACTGCCTGCTGGGTACCAAAAACCCAAATTGCATGTGCCAGAGAGATATCGGAAAATTCTCTTGACTGCAATTAAATGGCTTTCCTTTGGACTAGATTGGTATCTAGCACAAAGGCAAACACTATATTGAATATCCGGTCTACTTGCAGTAAGATAAAGGAGTGAGCCAATCATACCTCGGAAGTGCTTTGCATCTACCGGTTTACCTTTCTCATCATTTTCCAATTTGATGCTTGTGCTCATTGGGGTGGAGGCCGGTTTAGCTTGCTCGAATTGAAATCGTTTGAGAAGCTCTTTGACATATTTTTCTTGATTTATGAAGAATCCGTCTTTATGTTGTTTCACCTGCAAACCAAGAAAGAATTGAAGCTCCCCCATTAGACTCATCTCAAATTCACTGTGCATGTGTTTAGAAAATTCTTCACACAGTGAAGGGTTAGTAGAACCAAATATGATGTCGTCCACATAAACTTGAACAACAATTATGTGATTGCGAACTTTCTTAGTGAAGAGTGTTTGGTCTACTTTACCTCTTGAGTAGTTCTTGCTTACCAGAAAATTGCTTAGTCTATCATACCAAGCTCGAGGTGCCTGTTTCAAACCATAAAGAGCTTTGTGCAATTTATACACATGGTTAGGCATTTCAGAATTTTCAAAACCTGGTGGTTGAGAGACATAGACTTCTTCTTTGATATAGCCATTTAAGAAAGCAGTTTTAACATCCATTTGATAAAGTTTGAACTTATGGGAGCATGCATATGCCAATAAAATTCTGACTGCTTCTAACCTGGCTACAGGAGCAAAGGACTCTTCAAAGTCTACACCAAACTCTTGACTATATCCTTTTGCTACGAGTCTTGCTTTATTTCTGACCACTTTTCCTTCTTCATTAAGTTTATTCCTAAACACCCATCTAGTTCCTATGATAGAAATTTCAGGGGTTCTAGGAACTAAACTCCATACATTATTTCTGAAATTGACCAAGTTCCTCATGCATAGCATCAATCCATGAGTTATCTTTTAAGGCTTCTTCAACATTTTTGGGTTCCACTTGAGAAACAAAAGCAAAAAGATCATGTTCAATTATTTTTCTTACTTGAGACCTTGTTTGAACAGAATCATTTAAACTACCTATCACATCATCAAGTGGGTGATCTTTGGAATACCTCACATTTGTGATTGTTGAAGGGCCGGGAGTATCTTGTCCTTGAGGAATTTGATCTTGTGAGTGTAGTTCTTCAGGAGGTTCACTTTCTGGTGGATTCTCTTCAAGTGTTTCATCTTGTTTTCTGAATGCAATTTCATCATCTTCATCGTAGTCCCTGTGAAGATATCCACCTTTGGTCTTGGAATCTTCTTCAGATTTGTCTTTTGCTTTGACTTGTAGATCCTTGAGCGATGTCCCTTCATCCTCTTTTCCAGTCCTGTTAACATTCAAGCTGTTAGATTTGGCATAAGTCTCATCAAAAACAACATGTGGAGTTTCTTCCACAGTGCGTGTTTTATTGTTAAACACCCTATATGCCCTAGAGTGTTCTGAGTAGCCTAGAAAAACACCTTGATCACTTTTGGCTTCAAATTTATCTAAATCAGATTTATCATTGTTATGAATAAATACCTTTGAGCCAAAAACTCGGAAGTACCCAAGGTTGGGTTTCTTACCTTTCAACAACTGGTAGGGGGTTTTCTTTATCACAGGTCTTACCATGGCTCTGTTTAGAATGTAGCACGAAGTGTTCACCGCTTCTGCCCAAAAGCTTTTGGAGAGTTGGCCTTCAACTAGAAGAGTGCGAGCCATTTCCACCAATGTTCTGTTTTTCCTCTCCACTACTCCATTTTGTTCTGGAGTCCTTGGGGAAGAGAACAGATGTTCAATCCCTTGATGCCTGCAAAAATCAGAAAATGCATTGTTATCAAATTCTCCCCCGTGATCGGTGCGGATTGAGCATATTTTATTCACATTGCCATGCTCAATCTTGTTAAAGAATTCTTGGAAGATTGTAAGTGTTTCACTTTTGTGTGCCAAGAATTTGACCCATGTGAACCTAGAAAAATCATCTACAATGACAAAACCAAAACGTTTGCCATTGAGACTTAGAGTTCTAGTTGGTCCAAAAAGGTCCATGTGCAACAGTTCATATGGTTTAGATGTGCTTACCGGTGCTTTAGATTTGAAAGACTTCCGGGTCTGTTTTCCCTGTGCACATGCATCACAAAAACTTTCATTGTTGTTAAAAGAAATGTCAGGAAGTCCACTTACCAATTTGAGCTTCATGATCTTGTGCAACACGTTGTAGCTCGCATGGCCAAGCCTACGATGCCACAGGGTCAATTCATCCTGTCTATTTGCAACAAGACACAAGTTGTCATTTTCTGGATCATCTAAGTCAACTAAGTAAATGTTATTCACTCTTTTTCCAGAAAATTTTACACTTCCTGTTTCTTTATCAACAATTTGACATGAATTAGATTCAAACATGACGTTGTGACCTCTATCACACAATTGACTTATGCTAAGCAAGTTGTGATTAAGGCCATCAACCAACAGTACATTTTCAATTGAATTGAGGTACACTTACCAACATTACCTGTGCCAATGATTTGGCCTTTGTTGTTACCTCCAAAAATGACTTGTCCTCCGTCTTTCTCCACTAGGAAACAGAATTTACCTTTGTCGCCCGTCATGTGCCTCGAACAGCCGCTATCCAAGTACCATTTGTTTTGATGTTGGGCTGCTAGGCATTCCTGCAAATGTGGATCAGACAAGAGGTTTTGGTACCCAAATTACTTTGGGTCCCAAAATTTCATTCATGCAACAAAGTAGATGTTTAGGAATCCAAACTTGTTTGAATTTTTGTTTCTTTGGATTATTCCAGCATTGTTTTTCATCATGACCAATCTTTTGCATACATTGCATGAAGGAATTTTCTTTTCAATTTTTTGTTGCTTGTTAGACTGTTTATTAGTTAAAACTGTTCTTGTCTGTCGACAGGCACCATTGCATCTGTCGACAGGTGGCTTTTTCTTTTGTTTGTTGGGAACATTTTGTTTAAGTTGCATTGCCTTGGTCTGAGACTGTCTTGAGTTATGCTTTGTGGGAACATGCTTGCTTGTGCTTGGGCTAGGATCAACAAATGAAGTGATCAATGACTCTCCTATTTTCTTTTGTTTGACAGGTTGATATCCTAATCCATGCTTGGTTACATGTATTTTGGCGCCCAAAACCGCATCTAGATTTTGCTTCCCTTTTACAAATTTCATTAAGTCCTCAGATTTTTCTTTCAATTCCTTTTCAGTTTGTTCCAACTTTTTCTTGGTTTCCAATTGTTCTTCTTGAAGGAATTCAATGGAATGGCTTAAACAGTCTTTTTCTTTTTGTGTTTCTTGCAATTTCATTTTCAAGCAATCCATTTCTTCATTATGAGTCTTTTCATCAACTTTCATCATTTCCAATTCTTTTGTCAGGAATGCAATTCGTTCATCATTGTTCTTATCATGCACAAGGGAGTTGCATTTCTTTTTTAATGCTCTATTTTCAGATCTATATTCACAAAATTTTTCAAATAAGGTAGTGTATGCTTCCTCCCATTCACTTGCAGTGAAATCATCAAATGAGAAATTTACCTCGCTGGAGTCATCACTCCTAGCCATCAAGCATTTCACTTCTTCATCATCGGATGTTTCTTGTGCATCTTCATCTTCATCTTCATCACTCCAGGTGGCCAACATTGCTTTGGCCTTTTTGGAGGTGAGTTTTTCCTTCTTCAGCTTCTTCTTGAGTTCCGGGCATTCTCCTCTCATGTGCCCTTGTTTCTTGCATTCATAACAAACAATGTCAGATTTTTTGTTGGACTCATATTTCTGTGAAAAATTTTTCTTTTGAAAGGGTTTAGAGTTACCTGTGTCTCTCCTTTTGAACTTCAGAAATTTCTTGAATTGTCTAGTGAGCATTGCCATTTCACCATCATCACTCTCACTAGATGTTTCTTGCTCATCACTATCTTGTTGAATGGATTTCTTGGAGCTTGTTGATGTTTTGTTGGATGCTTTTAGAGCAATTGACTTCCTAGGATTTTCTTCTAATTCTTTTCTTTTGATGTTGATTTCATATGTCATTAAGGAGCCAATTAGTTCATCCAATTTCATTTTGGAAAGGTCTTTGGAATCCTCAATGACAGTGGCCTTAGTATTCCAAGATGAAGTAAGAGATCGAAGGATCTTTCTTACTAAGTCACTTTCAGAGTATTCCTTCTTAAGACCTTTAAGCCCGTTAACTATTATCATGAATCTTGCAAACATGTCTGATATGGTTTCATCAGTTTTCATCTTGAACATTTCATATTCAGACACTAACATGCTAACTTTAGTTTCCCTTACCTCGGACGTACCTTCGTAAATGAGTTCAAGTTTGTCCCACATCTCCTTTGCTGTTGAGCATGTGGAGACTCTTGAAAATTCCTTTGGATGCACCGCACATTGCATCATGTTTAGTGCGCTCCAGTTGAGAGTTCCTTTAGCTATTTGGTCTTTCGTCCAGGTGTCTTCGTCCTCGGGCAACACATATGGTCCCTTGCTGACTATCTTCCACAGCTCGTAATTTTGAGCTCTCAAAAATACCTGCATACGGTTTTTCCAATAAGGATAGTCAGTGCCATCAAAATAGGGTGGCCTGGTTACTGAATGTCCCTCGGCCATATACCCTTTGCTAGAATCCATAAGATCGAAAATCTCCTGATCGCTAGATCAAATGACGAAAAACAGTAAATCGGAGAAACCCGCTCTGATACCAATTGAAGGGTTATGCGGAAATACACAATACGGTAATCTAGAAGGGGGGGTTGAATAGATTACGACAATTTAAAACTATTGATGGCTTCTTTTCGATGCTACAGCGATCTTAATGAAATTTGATTAGAATTCGATTAAGTATGAGACCGCTTGAGTTGATCTAAATGAGAACAGGGAATCAAACGTGCGTATGAACACCGTGCCTACCAATCATCTATCGCAAAACGCGAACAAACCACAGAACACGATGATTTAAGGTGGTTCGGAGTACACAACTCGTGTATCCTACATCCACCGTCCACACACACACGCAGAAACGACTGCTTATGAGCGAGTTCAACACAACAACTCAACCACACACACGTTGTCTGATGAAACACGATCAGAACAACCACAAATACGTGAATCAAGCACAAGGGATGCTCGAAACACAACCACACACACACACGATGGAATGGAAATTATGAGATGGAGAAGAATTAGGAATTAGGGAACAAATCCGGTTGGAATTCTTCTCGTGGATCGTCCAAACGCTCTTCAAACTTCGATTGGATGTAGATTGATCGATGTAGAAGGTTGAATTGGCGACGATCCGGCTTCAGCTCCGCATAGATGGTGATTCCACGACGATCTGGGCGGAAAGTTGAAGCAGAGCAGCAATTTGGGGCTTTTCCTCTTGATCCCTTGGAGGCTCTTGGATGGGAGGCTGCTCTCTGCGAATTTGGCTCCAAAAGGATGCTTATATAGTGTTAGGTAAAGGTGGGGGTCGTGGAGGAAGGAAACACCCAAGTGGGGGCCGGATTTGGAAACTCAAAATCTTATGTTTCCGTCGTCTGTCGACAGGTGCACTTGCATCTGTCGACAGGCGCACTCAGGCTGAGAACTGGGTTTCAGGAAATTGAGTTTCTGAGTGTATCTGTCGACAGGCAGTTTGCATCTGTCGACAGATGCACTCAGGAATAGAAAACCTGAGCTCTGTCCTGTGTTGACTGTGTGTATCTGTCGACAGGTACATTGCATCTGTCGACAGATACACTCAGAGATGCAAACCTGAGTTCTGTCTTGGAATGACTGTATGAATCTGTCGACAGGTACATTGCATCTGTCGACAGATACACCTCTTTGACAGATATTTGTGCTTTTTGCTCATTTCTTCAATGCCACTTCAATGCTCCATGTTTCATGCTTGTGCACCTACATGCAAATACATTGTTAGTGATATACATTGTATGATTTAGCAATGTTTAACTCAATCACTTTCATGGTGTTTTTCATGTTAGTTAGCACATCAATTTTGCATTAAATCAATGTTCAAGGATGTTAATGTGATCATCAAAAACATGATGTATGGAAAACCCAACATTGTCCAGCGTGGGCAGCTACGCTTGGGGTGCGGCCCTCCTGGCCCACCTCTTTGACAGTTTAGGCACCTCCAGCAGGGTGACGGGGGTAGCCGGGTTCTTCCCGCTCCTACAGGTACACTTCTCTACCCTTACCCTTCACTTTTCTTCTGCTTGTTTTGATTAAATATGGTACTGACTGAGTTGTTTTGCATGTGTGGGCATATCACCACCTCCCTTCCTTGGGTCGTGGTGAGCCGAGACGGGCTGGGTCCATGCCCCTGCTACGACGCTGGAGGTTCCACCGGGACAAGCAGTCATTGCGCCGGCAGGTGACTATGATCCATGATGCATTGGACAGCGTGCCCTTTGGCCATGTGAGTACTTCTAGCCTTAGCCCTTTTCCTTTCCTTTGCTTATTTGACAGTTGACTGACTGATCTTTCTGTTTGTGGTGTGCAGGTTCAGTGGACTCCCTATGTCGGGGAGGATGACGCCGCCCAGCCGTGGGTGGAGCGGGGCCGTCCCTACTTCGGCAGGGACATTTGGCTCCATTCATTCAACACGGTGGTACCGCTCCACCACCGGCTGGTCGCGCGCACCCTGGGGCTCCATCAGTCAGTAGTGGAGTTCCCCACTCGACAGAGGCCATGGGAGAGACCGGGCCGGAGCTTTCATGGGATCCAGCATGAGACCGACTGGACGGTCCGGGTCTGCGAGCAGCTCACAGATTGGGAGCAGCGCGGCAGGGAGGTGGTCTCGGAGGCCACTAGCGATGAGGACTACTTTCGTGCCTATGCACGGAGGTACGGGGCCCAGGTTTACAAGGGGTCTCGACGACCGGTGAGTTTCTACTGCTTTTAGCTCTCTTAAGTTCAGTTTGATTGATTAACTGCTTGACTAACTTGACTTATGTTTGCAGTTTGATCCCGAGGGGCGGATTGCCTCGCTAGAGGGTATCCTCCACTCTACTATTCAGCAGCGGGATGACCTCCACGCGGTTGTGGACCAGCTGGTGAGTACTTTACACCCTGACCCCTCTTTTCCTAGCTTTGATTGACTGACTCTTCTTGTTTTCCCTTACAGCGGGCGGAGTTGGATAGGGCTCAGCAGATGGTGGGAGGGGCCTCTTCCTCTTGGGAGGACCCGGGCCGCTCGGTGTTGGAGGGCCAGTTAGCGGCAGCAGTGGCCTGAGTAGAGGATGCTCTCGCCCAGGCGCGGGAGCGGGTAAGTTAGCAACCAGATGCCCCTTCGGTTCTTGTTTCTTTCTTGGGCTTGACAAGATGTTTGATTTTGCAGGAGGCAGAGCTGAGGGCTGCCCTAGCGTGGACGACTGTGCTAGAGGTGAAGGTGGCGGAGCTACGCCTACGCCCGAAGGTAGCGGAGGTGGCGGAGCTACGCCAACGCCCGGAGGTAGCGGAGGTGGCGAGGTGGCGCCAGGAGGCCGAGGAGGCGGCGAGGCTGCGCACTGAGGCAGGGGACTTCCGCACGCAGCTAAGAGAGCAGAGGCACCGCTGCGAGCTGCTGCGGTCCGAGATGAAGGGCCTCGAGAGGGCTCTAGCCTTGGTCGGCCGTAGCCGCTCGTCGGCTAGCAGGAGCGGTATCCCCAGTGGATCTTCCGGGCACTATCTGACGGGTTCTTCCAGACGGCAGAGGAACGAGGAGGAGGAGCGACGACAGCGCGAGAGGGCGCCGGAGGGGAGTGAGACTGGTCCGAGAGACATGGCCCCTCCATCTCCTCGCCCGCCTGAGGGTACAGGGGAGAGTGGTTGAGGGTTTGCACTCTTCCTTTTGCCCCTTCTTTTTTGTGATATGACCATGATGTGTATATATGATACGAATGGAATAGAATGGATTTTTCGAGTAGCGACTGAGTGAGAGTGACGAGTGAGATGCGAGTGCCGCTTTCTTTTCCGTCCTGCACACTTAGACAACCATGAAACAAGTTAGATCCGTTCTTAGGCTTAGCCCCTTGCCTAAGAATGCGACGAGTGAGCAACCTTGATAAATGGTCAAGGGGCTAAGCCTTATTAAATGGGCAAAAGACGTAAATAACATGCACGAGCAGGTGAGTGGAGTGGTTGAACACATTTTTTTGGAATTTTTGAAATATTTGGTTTTTTGGAGTTTTGAAATATTTGAATTTTTTTGGAGTTTTGAAATATTTGATTTTATGGAGTTTTGAAATATTTGATTTTTTTAGAGTTTTGAAATATTTGATTTTTTTTTTGAGTTTTGAAATATTTGATTTTTTGGAGTTTTGAATTATTTGATTTTTTGGAGTTTTGAAATATTTGATTTTTTTTAGTTTTGAAATATTTGATTTTTTGGAGTTTTGAAATATTTGATTTTTTTTTTTAGTTTTGAAATATTTGATTTTTTTTGGAGTTTTGAAATATTTGATTTTTTGGAGTTTTGAAATATTTGATTTTTTTTTTAGTTTTGAAATATTTGATTTTTTTTTTGAGTTTTGAAAGACGCCTAAAGCCGGCATTAGCCCTTCCTGAAACAAGACGCGCGAGACGGAAGGTACTCGCCCTTTTGGGCCACAACACTTAGACCGGTTCGAGCCGCTGGTTTGGAGTCTTGATCACCTCTGGTCCTCACCACGGACCTCACTAGGCTAGGACGTGCGTTGAGGGGTGACAATGCCTTGGGAAACTACCCTTAGTTAATGCTGCGACTAGTAAAGCCTACCCGAGAGATGACTCAGCCTTATAGGGAGAAACAGAAGGTTATTTAGGGTATTTGATTTTTTTTGGAGTTTTGAAATATTTGATTTTTTTTTTGAGTTTTGAAAGACGCCTAAAGCCGGCGTTAGCCCTTCCTGAAACAAGACGCGCGAGACGGAAGGTACTCGCCCTTTTGGGCCACAACACTTAGACCGGTTCGAGCCGCTGGTTTGGAGTCTTGATCACCTCTGGTCCTCACCACGGACCTCACTAGGCTAGGACGTGCGTTAAGGGGTGACAATGCCTTGGGAAACTACCCTTAGTTAATGCTGCGACTAGTAAAGCCGTACCCGAGAGATGACTCAGCCTTATAGGGAGAAACAGAAGGTTATTTAAGGAAAGTCTTGCGTGGGTTCAGGGATGTTGGGTTCGACTACTTCCTACAGCATACCCTTCGAAGATTAGGCCTGTTGTGGAGGGACTTTATGGTCTTTTGCTATGGACTTGCACTATTTGGGGCATACGTACGACCGGGCTCATGAGCGTCCCGTGGGGACTTTGGCACTCTTTGCCATGTCCCTATTGTACTATGGATTTTTCTTTTCTTTTCGTTTCTTTGCTTCTTTGCCCTTTGTTATTTTGACCGTCCCTGTTTGAGACTTCCTCTCGTCGGGGTATGCTGTAGGTTGACAACCTCACCCTTACAACCCCTTTGCCCCTACACCTCGACCGATTAGGAGAGAATGACCGATGCATCGCTAGAGTAGAGCCCGCACAGTTGCAGCATCTACCAAGTGCAGTTATCCGGGCTTGCCGTGGGTGTGTGTTAATCCTAACTTAGAGCGATCCTTGACGATTAGGGAGGGATTTTAGACTTTCAACACGGGGTTATTCCCCGATCTAGGTGTTGTGGCCTCACACCTATAGGCCTAAGGGTAGAAACGTTTGAGGTATAACCCGTTCCACGGATGCGACAATTCGACGCCCTCAGCATTGACTAAGCAGTAAGCATTTCCAGGGTAGACTTCCCTCACAACGTACGGACCCTCCCAATTAGGCTGCAGTTTGGACCTAGGACCTCCGGGTTTGAAAAAAATGCGTTTCAAAACCATATCACCCTCTTGGAATTTACGCTCAATTACCTTCTTTTCGAAAGACCTTGAGATTCGCCTTTGATATGAAAGCACATGGTCGGCTGCCATAAGCCGTCTTTCATCTAAGAGCTCTAATTGGACTAGCAACGCCTCTCGACGTTCGTCAAGATTTAGTTCCTTGTCTAATTGGACTCTGAGTGAAGGGATTAGGATCTCGTATGGAACTACCGCCTCCATCCCATAAGTGAGAGCGTACGGGGTTTGTCCCGTGGGAGTGCGGATGGAGGTACGGTAGGCCTATAGAGCCTCTATCAGCTTTTCTGGCCAGTCGGCGAATTTATGCGACTCACAGGTCTTTTTTAAGATTTTAAGAAGGGTCTTGTTAGTTGCTTCAGTCTGGCCATTGCCTTGTGGGTAATACGGTCATGAATGATGCAGCGTGATGTTGTATTTCTTACAGAGGTCCTAGAGCTCTTGCGAAATGAACTGTGGCCCGTTATCCGTGACGATGCTGCTTGGCACTCCGAACCGCGAAATGATGATCCTCATGATGAAGCGGCACACTGTGGATGCTTTGATTTCTGCGAACGATTCTGCTTCTGCCCACTTGGTGTAATACTCAGTTGCTGTTAGGATAAAAGATTTCTGTTTGGTTTGAGCATTAGGATCACCAAGAGGGCCAACAATATCGAAAGCCCACATGGAGAATGGCCAAGGTGTGGAGAGTGGGTGTAGTGAGGAGGAAGGGGCATGGATTTTATCAGCATGGAGTTGACACTTGACACACCTACGGACGTAGATGGTACAGTCTTCCTCTAGGGTCGGCCAGTAATAGCTCTGCCTAATAATCTTCTTTGTGAGCATTTGACTGTTAACGTGCCCTCCGTATTCACTAGCATGGGCCCCTTCCACCACTTTCCAAGCCTCGTCATCAGTAAGGCATCTTAAAAGGACTCCTTTAAGGGCTCGCCTGTACAGAACTTCTCCGACAACTGTGTACCTTAAGGCGGCTCTTCTGATGGCCCTGCGGTCTTCTACACTTGCCCCTTCTGATGGCGACTCAGAGGGAAGGATAGGGATGAGGCTAGCGACGCCAGAGCATCGGCCAAGATATTTTGGGAATGAGGAGTATGGATGTAGATGAGCTTGCGAAACTGCCTTGCCAACAGCGTGACCAGGTCTTGGTATGGCTTGAGCTTTGGGTCACGAGTGTGGTAAGTTGAGAGCACCTGCCGCAAAACGAGCTGAAGAGTCCCCTATGATTCTGAGGTGTGATGCCCCCAGCAAGTAAGCATGTTTGAGGCCAGAAAGGAGAGCTTCATACTCGGACATGTTATTAGTAGCGGGGAAGGTGAGTTGATATGCGAAGGGGATGGTAATGCCTTCCGGGGTGAGCAGCATGGCTTCAATGCCCTGTCCCCGAGAGTTGAGTGCGCCATCGAAATGAAGGGACCAGAAGGGGTCTTTGATGATGACCGAGAGTTCTTCATCGGGGAATTCCTCTTGGAGGGAGTCACTGTGAGGGAGTGGAAGATGGGCTAGATGCTCGGCGATGGCATACCCCTTGACGGCCTTTTGGACCACAAAGGATATGTCAAACTGAGAGAGGAAACTCTGCCAACGTGCCAGCCCATCAGAGAGGATGGGTTTTTCAAGCAGATAGCGGAGTGGATCCATCCTTGAGATCAGCTTGGCCTCGTGGGCAAGGAAATAGTGCTTGAGCTTTTGGACTACCCACACGAGTGCGGCACAAGTTTTTGTCCGCGGTGGTGAACTTGGATTCGGCGGTGTTGAAGAGCCTAGAGAGGTAGTATGCTGCCCTTTCTTTCCCAGATTCATCATGTTGTGCCAGGACAGCTCCTAGGGAGTCCTCAATGACTGAGAGATATAGGATTAGCGCTTTCCGGCATAGGAGGCTGTAAGACTGGGGGATTCATGAGATAACTTTTCAGCTCATCGAAGGCTGCTTGGCATTTGTCATTCCATTCGATTTTGCCCCTCCTTTTAAGAGATCATAAAATGGGCGACATCTTTGCGAATGCTGAGAGATAAATCTTCTGATGAATTGCAAACGCCCAATTAGCCCTCTTAATTGCGAGATGTTCTTTGGAGGAGGCATTTCTGCTATAGCCTTGGCCTTATTTGGATCGATCTCAATGCCCCGCTTGCTAACTATGAAACCTAGTAGCTTTCCTGATGATACCCGAACACGCATTTCTTCGGATTCATTCTCAGCTGATATTCTCTCGACCTCTGCAACACCATGGCTAGGATTTCGGGGTGTTCTCTTCTGGTTCTCGACTTCACCAAGATGTCATCCACGTATACTTCTACATAAACATGTATCATGTCGTGGAAGATGGCCATCATTGCCCTTTGATGGGTAGCCACAGCATTCTTCAGCCCGAAGGGCATGACTACATAGCAGTATGTTCCCCAGGGCGTGGTGAAGGATGTTTTCTCTTGATCCTCAGAAGATAGACGGATTTGGTTGTATCCTGAATATCCATCCATGAATGAGAGGGTTTCATACCCATCAGTATTGTCGATCAGCACATCAATGTGAGGAAGCGGGAAGTCATCCTTTGGACATGCCTTATTCAAGTCCTTGAAGTCGATGCAGATTCTGACTTTGCCGTCTTTCTTCATGACAGGGACTATATTGGCCACCCAGTTCGGATAAAGCACTACCCTGATGAACCTAGCCTTATGGAGTTTATCTACTTCGTCCTTCATCTTCAGGGCCATGAGTGGGTGGAACCTTCTGAGTTTCTGCTTGATTGCCTTTGCCCCTTCTTTCAGTACCAGTCGGTGCTCCACTAGTGAGGGGTCTAGACCGGGCATGTCCTCGTAAGACCAGGAGAATGTGTCCTTGTACTCCCTCAGGATTTGCACCAGTTCCTCTTCTTCATCAGGAGAGAGATTTGCTGAGATAATACAATCCTGGGATCTTCTTCTGTTTCGAGGTTGACTTCCTTAGTAGGTTCATCCACTGCCGTTGTGGGCTCATCGAACCTTCTTACTCCACTGGCATATTTTTCGGCAGCGTCATCTACTTCGCTATCCTCTTCATCGACTGGGTCCTCATCACTCATTATCTCGTAGACGCCGAATCCGTCATCTAAGAACACCCCATCCTGCTCGAAAACCTCTTCAAGCACCAGTGCTTCCCTTGTAAACTCCTCTATTAATAGCAGCGCTTGACACCGCCGAGCTAGCTCTTGAAGATATCTCCGGGGAATAGCTTTTCCCCGCTGCTTCCTAGGACGCTGCTTGGTTTTGGTGGATACCGGGCTGACCTGACTCTCTACCCTAGGCCTATCTATCCTAATGCTAGACTCACCTACCCTAGACTCTCCTAGACTAGACGACTCTACAGGACTGGGGGAGGACATGGTGTCCCCGAAGAGAATGGCTCCTAGTGAAGGAGCAGGAGGGGAACCCCCAGTCAAGGGGTGCCCCTGATCAGGAGAGTGAAGGAGGAATGCCGGCTCCTCGACCTCAACGTGCATTTAAAAATGGGCATTTTTTTTTTGGAGATCAGTTGAGAGCATGCAGCAGGAGAGGGCGACCTCGTGGTCACCTGGATTGGACTGCAGGGCAGTGAGGATTGTAGGTGGGAGGTCAGGTGTGAGGAGGCTGTGTGCCGCCGTCAGGAGCTGAGGCGTCAGCTGAATAAGCAAGGGAGGAGAGGACGGAACCAGAATGGGCAGGAGGGAATCCAGAAGGGACGGGTGGATGGCTAAGCAGGTGCCCCTCCAGAGTTCATCTATGGTTTTCCCCTCTTCATAGGGAATGTCTGGCTCTCCTATGTCTGAGGCATCGCTCATGAGCTGCCTTTTAGATGTGATGGCGGTGGGTGGATCTAACAGCTCCGCCGCAGTTGGCGGCCATGTCCTTTCTTCCTCCTAGAACAGTCGGCTGAAGGCAATGGTGATGTCTTCTATGTCAAACCATCTGTACCACTCAGCTTCCGGGTCCCCTGTCTTTCTCCTCCTGGTTGGACGGAGGGCTTCTAGGGATCTATAGGTCAGCAACGGGGCCATGTGCCGAGAGAAGTTCCGGCCATGCACCTCGTGCTATGAGAGTTCTGCCTCGACTACCACGGTATTATATCCCGGTTGGGTAGGCCCCCTGATAAAGTGACACCAGAGTGTCCAGGTGAGTGGTTCTCGGTCGGCCTTAAGAGTGGATGTGCTAGATGACCATGGTTTGGATTTCTCTCTGTACCCTAAGCCCCATCGGCTTTTCGTGACAATGTCAGGGATGGGTTTGACTATGCCCTGTAGCTCTGCCCCTAGGCCCTTGCTTTCTTCATATCCTAGCTTCATCATGATTTGCCACCCCTTCGTGCTTAGTGGCTCTTTTCTCTTGACTGCATTGACTTGTGCCAAATTGGTCTCTCTCTTGGACTGGAACGTGTAGTTCCATGGGTAGTTGATATCTAGCACCGAAACTATGGGTTTGTTGGCTGGCCACATGGCTGGTAGGTGGGTATCGTGGAGGGCATCTACTGAGTGGGTAGTGGCTATACTCTTGACATTGATGATCCGTCCTTGAAAAGGGAACTTCAGACATTGGTGTGCAGTGGGCGGTACAGCCCCGAGCGCTTCCAACCACGGACACCCTAGAATAGCTTTGAACATGGGATCGATATCGAGGACGTAGAAGTCCACTGTGACAGAGAGGGGTCCCAGTTCGGCTTGCACAGTCACCATGCCATGACAAGATCTTCTAGAGTTGTCATATGCGGCGATGGTGGTGGGTGTCGGCCTTAGCGTCCCTTCCGATAAGTCGCAGGCTCTCAAGGTACTCAGCGGGAAGACGTTTATGGATGCCCCCGTGTCGACCAGTGCCGCTCCCACTGCTACATGATTGATGACCAGAGTGACGCAGAGGGGGAGCCTCCTGGCTTCCGGAGGTGCTAGTTCGCTTTCCGCAAATGTGATCGCCGGCCCGCGAGTCACCATGGCCAGGGCACTAGGTAGCTTGTCATCCAGCATGTCTTCATTCACTACCACCTTTTGCAGGAAATTCCTCAGGGCTTCCTAGTGCTCCTTGGACTTCTTTATTAGTTCCAAAATGGAGATCTTAGCTGGCACGATCCAGGTGCTTGAGGATGTCATAGTGGGTTCCAGGCAGCGGCTCAATCAACCCCTCATCTTGCATTTGTTGCTGAGCTTGTTGTTGCTGTGGCGGTTGCAGGACCTGCTGGGGGTTTGTGGAAGTGGAGGTAGTGGAGATAGGTGGGTATGGGCGGCGAAAGACTCTCCCGCTTTGCAGGGTGGTCGGATGGGTAGGTGGTTGTCTGGCAGAGGATAGTGTAGAGGCGGAGGGTTGGTCCGGCCTAGGTGGGGGTAGAATGATGGGTGAGGGAGTAGATATGATAGGGGGTAGAGGTACGGAGATAGGTGGAGCGAAAGGTAAGATGATGGGTGGACTAGCGACTGGCGCGGGTGCTGAACTGACGGGCAGCATGATGGCGTAGGCCATAGAAACTAAAGGAGGGATTGACTGGGGAGCTGTGTAGGCTGGTTGTATTGTTTGGGACTGGATAGGATATTGGTTAATGGCCATCATCTGCTAAACGCCTAGTTCATCATCGTACGTCCAATTCGTCTGAGGAGGAGGGTGGTGGACGATGGGGTTTACTTGGGCAGGTTGTTGTGGTGGTGGGTTTGGAGCTGGTGGATGGTTAGGTAATGGGTTGTGGACGATCCCGAGGTCCTGCAACGGCTGTTGATGTTGTTGCTGCTGTTGTTGCTGAGGGGGTGGCTGGCGCTGCTGCCTCTGCTTCTGTTGTTACCTCTGCCTTTCCTTGATATCTCTGATCACTTGCCGGAGGGCTGTCCAATCTATCCTGTGCTGCTCATGCAAGTCATACACCAGATCCTTGAATGTAAAGCACTGGTCGATGGTGTGACCAGGCTGTCGGTGGAAGACGCAGTATCGGGTTTGATCCACACTGGGGTTCAAGGGTCTCTCAGGAGGGAGCCTAATGGCGTCTGTGGAGAGCAAGGCCAAGAATATGTCGGAGAGTGTCTCCGGCAATGGCGAGTAGTGTGTTCTCCTAGGGCCCATGGGACGCCTTTGCTGAGAGCCATCAGGAGGTGGCACTTGGTTGTATTGGCATGGTGGTTGCCCTTGTGGCGGATGGGTAGGGTTTTGACCCTGGGCATTGTAAGGTTGATGATTTTGGCTCTGGCCGGCAGGGTTGAACGCGCTCACTTGCTCGTTCACTTGGACGCCCTCAGTGACTGGCCCCTGAGGCTTTCTTTGGAACCGGGACTTTTGGGGTTTGAACATAGAGTGGATGGGAGAATCTTTGAGCTGGGTTTGGATAAACCGGGCCCGACTGTAGAGTTGATGCATGGTGGTGATGTCATTCATCGCCAGGATGTTTCTGTAGGCAGGCGTGGCATTGGCGATGATGATCTTCACCTTCTCCCCCTCTGGAAGGTACCCCGAAACTCTGGTGGCCATTTGCCTCCACCTATCAGCGTACGAGGCAAAATCCTCGTCCGACTTCATCTTCTCAGCCATGAGATCTGTAAGGGAGTATTCGGGCCCGACCCTGTCTTGGAATTGTTCATGGAATTTGGCCTTCACGACAGCGAAGTCTTCAGCGTCCTCAGGTAGGAGGGAGTAGAACCAATCTAGGGCGTGCCCATTCAGCGACCGGCGGAAGAGATATGCCATGAGGCGGCGATCATGCTGGTAGGAGGCGGACTCATAGATGAAGTCTTTGATATGAGTATAGGGATTGCCTGAGCCGTTGTATTTGTGGTACTTCGGCAGCTCGGATGGAGAGGGAACCCATAGGCCATTGAAATTTGGCATGTGCACATCGTGGTGCTGCCTAGGGTCGACTTGCTTTCGGAGCTCTTGGAGCTCCTTCTTGATGGATGCCCACTCGGACATCATGTCCGGTGCGGCGGATGGCTGAGCGTACATGGACGAGGCATGAGAGGTGGGCCTAGCACGAGGCTCAGGGCAATGAGGGGAGTAGCATGGCTGATACGGCGGAGACCGGGGCCTCGACTCACGGGGCAGGTAGTGCTCCAACTCAAAGGGCGTGAACCGGATGGTCCGCGGCCGAATGGGCGTGTTGTCGGCTTGTCCCATGACAACGTGGGGGCCGGAGGCAGCTGCTGCGGGGCGTGACGCGCCCACTCTGGGTGAGGGTGAGGAAGCGACCTTTCCTTTGAGGGCCGTCATGAGGGTTTGGATCTGGGACTGATCAAGCTGGGGAATTAAGCACAGGAGTTGAGTGGCCTGATCATCCGACTGAGGAGGATGGATGTTCTGAGATGGGCTGCCCTCGTCGCGATGATGGCCCTCAGAGGTACGGACGGTAGTGACCCAGGGTTGGGTCGTCTCCTTAAGGAGATCATGGGGTAGGGACTCCTCGTAGTCCTGGGAAGCATAGAAGGCAGTGTCTAGGTTCTCACTATTGTAGATTGGGTTCAAGAACGACTCCATGTGTTGGAAAGTGGATGCAGAGAGATGGGGAAAGCCTTTCCAGACTTAAGAGAGACAACCTAACCTAGACAGACTCTTAGTTTCCTAAACAAGCAATCCTATGCAGACGAAAGGAAAGAGAAAATGTCTCATCAAAAGCAAGCAGTTGGCAATGATGATGGTTTCTTTTAATTGGTTCAAGTTTTGCCTTTTAATGATTTGACTTTTAGCAAGTTCTCTCCAAATAAGGAAAGGGTTTCCTAAATGGGAGAAGGCTTCCAACTTCGGGTATGACTAGGATTCTCTCTTTCTTGCCAAATGAATTAGACTCAATCCTAGGTGGCGACGGGTACAACCAGCCCGGCGGCCATGTGGGAATCCACGGTCAGCGGGGACTTACGGAGGCCCTCAAGAGAGTGCTCTAGTCGGACACAAGGAGTATGTGGCCGAGAGAGCGGGCGTCGTTGAGGAGGAAACCTACACTACAAGTATGGAAGATGTATGCAAATCCTATGTGCACTGGAGTGCATGCAAAATTCTAACCTAGTACTAACACAATAAGAATTAGGGCTAAATGCTCTCAGAGGCAGAAGGCGACGAGATAGCTGTCGCGACCAAGATCACGACAATCAGCCCGTCGCGTTCCTTCTCACAGTGGACAGAGAGCAACTAGGCCCTAATTATGCACGGAAATCAAACAATTCTACAACACACAAGACTAGTCAAACTCTCAAAATCATGGAATAAGCATGGTATGATGGAGTGTGGATGGAGTATGTATCAAATGAACCCGAATTTACATGGAAACTCAAAAGACCAGGGTACTGACCTGATTGCGACAGAACCACTGTCGCCTTTCTTATCGCGACGGTAATAGCGTCGCGTTTCTCCGCAGACTCGACAATTTTAAATAATGCAAGAAAGTGTACGGGCAGGGCGCATACCTGGTAGCGACGCTGCTGCTATCGCCTTCCTTATCGCGACGAAAGGGACGTCGCCTTCCTCACAGCACACAGAACAGAAACAGAGAAGGAAGACGCTGTGTACTAACCTGATCACGACGTGCTGTGTGTCGCTATTCTGATCGCGACATTGATATTGTCGCCTTCTCACCCAGAACCGCAGAGCACTGAGAAACTTAGAGGAAAAGAACTAAAAAAATGAAAAAACTAAGAACACAACACACCCGTTAGAAGGTAAGAACGGCGGGGAAAGAAAGAGCAAGCGTGATGGGCACTAGAAGTCCCACCGTGATCGCAAAAGGTGTAATCACGGGATTGTGCTCCCTTTTTGAATTGATTGTGAATATGTAAGGGATTAGGAACTGACCGTGATCACCACCAAGCAGTCGCCTCGTGATGTGTAGATGGAGGGCTGACTACGTTGGAAAGGAAAAGTGAAAAGGAGGCGTACCTGATAAAGCGACAGCGGGGGCGTCGCTATGCTTTTACCTGAACGCGACGTAGGCCGCGGCGCCTTCTTTATCGCGACAGGGGCCTGGTCACCTTCCTCTTCAATGGATGGAAACGTGGGTTCTTTGTCTTCCTGCTCCTCAGCCGGCCGAGGGGCAAGAGCCTCACGTTGCTTTGATCTTCAAACACCTGCCAAAGTTAATCAAACAAGGAAAACACCCATTAGAATTCGTGCATAGCAGATCTATTCAATGAAAAACATGAAAACATGAACTATAATGGAGGGAACTCACGAGATTGGGGCTTTTAACACCTGTGGGTGTTAAGTATGGGTGTGTGTGCCGTGATCTAATGCTACTCTATGAAGAAAACAAGACTATGCATGCATGAATTGAATGAAATAAAGAGAAGAAGGGGAGAAGAATTGTGTAGCCGATGGGAAAACGCCCTGGGGGGCTCTTCTGAGTCATCTGGAGGAGAAGCTCTCTTCGTGGAAGATGAAGCTCTCTTCGTGGAAGATGAAGCTCTCTGGAAGAGGAAGAAGCAGACTCCGGCCTTGCCCAAAAAGATGCAGAGACGAGGTACTTATGGGTGATTATTCCCAACTTGGGTCTGAGAGGAATAATGGGAAGGAGTCTGATTCTGGTTAAGTATGGCTGCGTATGGGCAATTGGAACTTGGAAAGGGACATGTTAGGAAGGTCTCCTCCGAATTTGAAAGGATTTGGACGTGATTTGGATGTTCAAATGAAGCAATTACCATCTTTGGCATGTGTCCAAGTTGGCTTCGGAAAGGGTTTCCTGTTTAAGGTCCTGAACGCGACAGCCTTTTGGTCGCCTTCTGAACGCGACGACTCGATACGTCGCCTTCCTTATAAGGAAGGTGACTTCAAGTCATTTTGCGATTTTTCAAGATTTAAAATATGGATTTATGATCACGACATAGGGGCTGTCGTTTTCAGGAACGCGACCTAGGGCCTGTCGCCTTCATGACTTTTCTGCATTTTGGCCATGCAATGCGTCCAGTCTCCATGCGCAGCCTTCGGATTGAAACATCGGACTCCTGACTCAGAGAGCTATAGTGAGAGAGATTGATTTGACCTGGAAGGGTCCTCCAGGGCGATGAACTAATGGAAATGATGTTACGATTGGATAAAGCCAGCTTGACGATGATGAGCCAACGTGGGGCATCAATGATACGACAAGGGATTTTGCTCGACTTATGGGTCAGAAATGGGTGTCTACAACGGTACGGCACCTAGCGTCGAGCTATGGGCACGAGGCCTGGTCGCTCCAGAGTCCCCCTCCTCAGGCCGGGGAGGTGAAGATAGGTCCAGACCTGTAAGAACATGAAGCCACAGTCAGATCTCAATTATAAAGGATGGTGGTGGACTGAGTTAAATCTTGAGGAGTGTTCATGTCCAGAATGATGAAATTGGCAGAGAAGTAACAATCATTGATTTTTACAATAACATCCTCAACTAAGCCTTTAGGAGTGGTGACAGAATGATCGTCTAGTTGAAGGACAATAGAAGTGGGTTTTAATTCTGCTAACTTGAATTTCTCAAAAATAGCAGAAGGTAGGAGATTGACACCGGCTTCCAAATCCAAAAGGTCGCTTTCAAAAGTGACTCCACCGATGATGCAAGGAATTGGTAGAGTGCCTGGATCTTTGAGCTTTTTAGGGAGTTGGTTCAAGATAATGGCACTCACAGTTTCTGGAAGAATGATTGTTTCAGTTTTATTTCTCATTTCACGTTTTGGAGTGCACATTTCTTTTAAGAATTTGGCGTAAGCAAGCATATGCTTAATGACATCAATGAGAGGAATGTTGATGTGAACTTGCTTAAAGAGTTCCTAGAGTTCTTCATTACCAGTTGGTTTGTTTTTGGATTTTGGCTTTAAAGCTTCAGGAAAAGTGACTCTTCGAATGTAACAGCTTGGGTCTTCATTCACTTTGATTTTGTCTAGAGGTTCTTCAATCATTTTCTCTTTTCCCTTGGATTTTTATTTTTGAACATTTCTTCATTCTCTTCTTCAATTTCAATTTCAACTTCATTTTCTTTATCCTCATTCAATGTTGACATGTGTGGGTGAGGATTTATTCTGATTTTTCCACTTCTTAAAGTAGACACGGTTTTAACATTTTCTACTTGGGGGCCCCTAGCTTGGGTAGGAGGATGGTCCTGTTGTATAGGTTGATTCTGGTTTTATGGTGCTGGAATGTTTTGGACAAAAGCTTGTTGTGAGTTTGGTGGTGGAGGGGCATTTGGTCGAGCAGGTGGTCTATACCCCTGGACTTGATGGTTTTGCTGATTCTGATAAAATCCGAGAGGGTTGTTCCTTGGGTTTGCTACAGTTTGACTTGGCAATTGCCCTGATTCCCTCCTATGACATACATCAGCAATTTGGGACTCTATTCTTGCCAAATTTTGTTGAAAATTTTGATTTTGATATTGATATTGATTGTGTTGTTCTTGCATAGTTTGACACAGAGTCACCATCATGTTTTGAAGTTGATTTATTTTATCTTCCCAATTGGGTTGAGGAGGTGGTGATTAATTATATGAAGGTTGTTAGAAATTGGTATGAAAAAATTGATTGAGTTTTGATTTCCTTGGACTTGTGGAGGTTTGGAGTAAGAAGGTTGGCCAAATCCCAGATTCTGATTGGGATAGGATTGACCATACATGGATTCCTTAAAAGAAGGTTGAGACACTTGTTCAGATTGATTTTTCCATGAAAAATTCGGGTGATTTCTCCAACCAGGGTTGCATGTGTTAGAATATGGATCATAGGAGGGTTTGTAGAAACCTTGGGCAGCTTGGACTTGTTCTTGAATGAAAGGGGGTAATTGGGCAGTAGTGGGACAAGCATTAGTGGAGTGAGCTGAGCTAGCACACATAAAGCAAGTTTCAGGTGGTTGAAAAAATTTGGGTGTGGCTTGCCCAGTTAGAGACAGTAATTGATCAAATTTTTGTTCCAACTTCTGCTCCAATCTCTGATCAAGTCTAGCTAACAGATCTTCTACCCTAGAATTTGATTCTTCTCTCCCTCTTAATTCATACAATCCTGCCTTCTTTGATGGTCCTAGTGCCCTCTCATAAGAGTGGAGTGAGGCATGATTGATAGAATTCTCACTCAATGTTTCAAACAGATTATATGCCTCATCCTCGCTCTTAGTCATGAATGCTCCTCCACACGAAGCATCAACCATCTATCTATTTAATTCTGTCAGACCTTCATAAAAAGCTTGGACTATTTGCCACCTCGACAGACCATGATGGGGGCATTTTCTAAGCAACTCTTACAATCTCTCCCACGATTCATGCATTAATTATCCTGGGTGTTGGGAGAATCCAGTTATAGCTCTTCTCATGGTGTTAGTGCGGCCAATGGGGTAACACTTCTTCAAAAACTCCTACTGCATTTTTGGCCATGTTCTAATGGTTCCTAGCCAATGTTTGGCCTTATCTTTTAAAGAGAATGGGAACAGGGTCAGTCTCAAGGCATTTTCAGTGAAATTTTGGATTCTTACAGTGGAACAAATCTCTTGGAACTCATCTATATGCTTATAGGGGTCTTCATTGGGATTGCCATAGAAGGATGGCAGCATCTGTATGGTTCCTGGCTTGATTTCAAAGTGATTTGCAGTTTTTTCTGGTCTAATGCAAGTAGCAGGTTGATAATCAGAAGGAATAAAGTTCTCCTTCATCTGTGTGGGTGCGACCTCCTCTACATTTCTAGAAACTTGGTTCTGGTCTTGGTTGGCCATCCTACGAAAGAATCTTTCAATCTCGTCTATAGGTTGAGCCAAATCTAAGTTCAGGGAGCATCTACCAAGCATGCACAGTTGAAAAGTTTTCTTTTTATGATTTTTGAATTTTTAAATTTTTATTGATTTTTATGAACAAACACAAACAAACAAATACTTTTGAAACAAATTAACATAAACACTAAGTGTTCCTTGGACCTATGTTATTTTTCTCAAAATCGGATTTATGTTTGCTTAAATCCAATCCTAACTCTTCTTGTACCGGCCAGGTAAGAGGTGGAGTAGAGGGAGGCCCCCCTTGCTTTCGCAAGGACCCAATTAAATAACCTCTAGCTCACTTATGCATAAGCTTTTTAACCTCGAATCCTAGACATTAGACTTAAAGAGTAGTCTTAGAATTAAGAAAGGATAAATCTAATTATGAACCCTAGGGCCAAGTCTACTAGTTTTTATTAAAAGTTTAGGAAAATGCAAGAATGTGAAGAATTTTTTGTGATTTTTGGGTAAAGGAAATGGTGATGAAATCCCTCACCTTATCTTTTTATTTTTTCTAAAGGGTGATGCCCTTAAGCAGTCCCTTTTACAAATATGAAATGCAACAAATCAAGTCCAAACAAGGGTTTTCTAATGCTAAGTCTAATGTAAGAAACAAGAGATAAAAATCTTACATTTCCCCTGCACTCTTCAATGCAAGAAAAGAAGTGGAATTCAAAAGATAATTAAAATGATGAATGTCCTAAAACAAGTGATTCTAATCTTAAGAAGATGAAATTTTTATTTGCAAACAAACGGCTAACATGAAAGAGTGATTTGGAAAAAAAAATAGATTTAGATTTTTTTAATTTTTATTTGGTTTTTGAACTAAATGAAATAAAACTTAACTAAGAAACTATAAGATGATACTATAAACTAATTACAAACCACACAAACCACCAAAAGGCCAATTATTACATGCCAACTTGAAAGAAATATCTGAACATGCACAGAGAGTACATGAAAACCTCACTACAAGTTTCACTCACACTCTTCTATCTAAAAGTCTAAATTAAAAGCAAATGTGAAATCAAATCAACAAGCTCTCCTTCTCCAATGGGCTCAAATGTCAAGCCCAATCTCCATGTTCCACTTCTGTGTAAATCTGAAATGAAAAGCCCAATAACAAGTCAATAAGAAGCACAATGCAAATAAAACCAAATGAAAGCAGATTTAAATCAAACTCTAACACCTCCCCAGCAACGGCGCCAAGATGAACGCGACATTATTGATTGTACACTTCCGTTGTCTAAAGTTCCGTGTATGAATCAATATGCTCACCTTCTCTAAACTGTCTCACAAATTTAAAATAGCAAAGATAAACTAGCAAAGTGGTGAGAACAGGTCATTTCCACAGAGAGGCTGAATAAAGTTTAGTTTAAACTACTTTGACTTGAAATCAAAAAGATCCAACAGTAAAATGCGATTTAAATCCACTCAATTCACTAAAAGCTCCAGTGCGATTAGAACTCTACAATATCACATTCAATATGAAAATTAACAAGACGTAAATTCTCAATGCATTAAAACTAAACCGCTCTTAATAAAAGATCAAATCAAGTATTCTTCCATGAAATAAACATTCCTACTTCTAGTCTCAAGACTGTTGTTATTCCAGAGTTGCTCACACCTTCCTAACTCGAAGGGAAGCAACATAAGATAAAGAAGATAGTAGATGAATGCTTCAATTATGCAAAAAGAAGTAACTAGAACATGAGATATATCACCATTCTATTGCAACTCAAAGATCAAACTGAGACAGTGAAGAAATCAAAGAAATCAATCAGAGAATTACACCGGAAACAAAATGAACTATAGAAATTTTAGACCACTATACCCTCACAGCTCGAGGGATTGAAGAACAAAAGGGAAAACAATGTGCAACAAACTTCAGAACAGCAAGAAGAATTTCAAATCTCTATACCCTCACAGCTCGAGGGATCAGCAAGCAAACCATAAAAGAAATGTAAATTGCAACATCAAACTCATGATCTGTCTAGAGGGAAGAATAAGAACATCAACGAAGTAGAAATCTCAAAAAAAAGAAAACAGCAAAGAAATAGCCAGTCTCTATGATCTCTCATTTTCTGATTGTTCTCTGCTACCTCCGGAAGCTTTCTGGACACCGTCGCACTCCCAGACACCGGACAGACACAGAACTAATCAAGAAAAGGAGGAGTTCCTGGTCGCTGTGTGCCTTCTCTGTTGTGCACAACGCTGGGATTCCTCAGGCGCACCAAATGCCAGCCACCACCAATCTCTCACAATCTCCACAGAAGAGAAGAAGCAGAACGTCTCTGGAATCTCCCCAACCCTATCTCTTTAACAGCACAGAAGAAAGGAGGAAGAAGAGGCCTCGTTTCCCAACAACAAAGAAAAGAAGAAATCGCCCAATCCCAGCAGCCTAACGATCTCTCCCAAAACACAGAAGAAATAGAAAACAAAAAAATGCACTGGATCGAACTATCTAAACACAGAAGAAATGAGAAATTAAACTGGATCGAACTCTGCAATAGCCCTCAATCTCTCACAGCTCCCACAACTCTCACAGCTCTCACAAAAGAAAAGTAAACTAAAATATCAACTCACAGCAGCAGTGAAGAGAAGAAGAAACACAGGTGAAATGAAAAAAAAAAAACTTGAATTCCCTCTCCTGTAGCCGCCAACAGCAAAGAAACAAAATCCAAAAAAAAAATGCTGAAGAAATCCTTCTCAGCCGAACTCCTGCTGCTGAGGACCTCCCGGATGCCAAACAGAAGAAATGAAGAAATCAACACAGAAGAAATAACAAAATCCACACAGAAGAAATGAGAAATTAAACTGGATCGAACTCTGCAACAGCCCTCAATCTCTCACAAAGAAGAAAACCCCAAAAAATATAGAACAACCCAAAATTATCGAACTCCCAGAGTGTTGAACACACAGCTTGTAATGCCCTCAAATTTTAAATACCATGATTTACTTAGAAATTCTTGTTTATGCAAACCGATTAGGTTTAAATTGTGATATTTAGGATTAAGGGTATGTTTAAGACACTTTATCATACCCAGGTACTACTTTCGGTCGTACACACCCCGACAGGGCGACACCGGAAAACTGTAACGAAAATAAAATATGAGAACATCATAATTCTTAGAAAATTGTGGAGATATCAAATATGTAATTATCCAGAATTTTTGACGACCGAATTTTGAGATTAAGTCGACCCAACTATTTTCCGGGCGATTTTTCACCCAGTAGCAAATAAATTCTAAAAATTAAATAAAATCATGAAAATTAGTAAAACCTTCCTATTAGTCTATGGTTGAAATTTCAAGTTAAATAGATATCATTAAGACACCTAAACATGAAGATCTTTGGCCCTGCTGATTTATGGGCTATTTACGGCAGAGATTTTTTGGGTTTTTCTTGGAGCTACGTGCGAGGCTTAGGAGAAGCCAACACACATTAGGATAAGGCTTAGCCAAGGGGTTGGGCTATCATTACGGTTACTTGCGTGTAACCAAAGAATGTGTTGCATGAGATAGGTGGCCTCACATGGTTTAAGGGGGTTTACACCATCACACGTCCATGGCCAACGTGCCCAGTTTGCAAGGGAACTGGGGAGCTTATATAAACCTCCCAACACCCATCGTATACATATTTCCAACACTTATGTTCTTCCTAGTCCTACTATTGCTGAGGTTACAAGCCTGGTGTTGGTAAATTGCTGTTGGGGTTGTATGCGTTGGAGCCACTTTTTGTTGGAGGTGTAGCTGCTGAAGTCCCTGTTTCAGCAGTCTTCTTACTTCCTCATCTTGTTGTTGTGTTGATCTCTATATAAAGAAGAAGAAGAGGAACTTTTGTTCTCTTTCAGATCAAGTAGGTGTCATACCATGAATCCTTCTCAGTTTCCTATGTACATGCTCATGGTTTCCTCATTCGTAGAAACCATGTCTCTTGTTTGTGCCATGATCTGTAGACTTCTTCTTGTTTTGGTTCACTTTTGATTATAGGTATTCAAGGATTTTGTGTACCTTGAAGAAAAGTAGATTCCTATCTTCTCCTCATACTTCTACCCACTGCTCTAGTTAGAAAGATCATAACCTTACATGAGTTGCCTTCAAGCTCATTAACCAGTCTTGGTTAAGTCTATGTACGAGATTGTACTTTCAGAATCTTTCGTTTGATTTTCCCTATTACCTCTGGAATCATATAATTATCAAGGAGCTTCTTCACTCCCCTTTACAATTTAAGTAGATTTCAAACCTCTTGTCCCACCCATGATCCAAGTTTGTGTTATAGAGTTTTGCTAGAAATTTCGATATCCTAGAATATTGTGATTTCTTTCCTTTCGGATGTTTGTACCTCAAGCCTTGATTTGGAACATTAAATATCTTGTGTTTTAGTGTTCATTTTGTAAGAATCTCCCAATAATCCATTGCTATCAAGACCACACTTCCAACAATATACTATGTCTAGTTTCTAGCTAGACAAGCTTGAATTGCAAACCTCTTGTTTCATCTCGCTAGTTCGGTTTATAAACCACTGTGAGAACTATAATTAGACTCTTCTATTTGATATACATCATGTCTTGATTCATAGGTTCCATGGTTAGCATGTTTAGAGTGCATTTCATAGTCCCTTATGAGTGAAGAACAGGCGGTTGTCGACAGGCATCTCATAGCTGTCGACAAGCCAGCCTGCCAGAACTCGGGTAAACTGGGACTGTGTGCATCTGTCGACAGCCATCTTGTTGCTGTCAACAGATACATACAGTCCAGCAAGCTAATGTTCTATCTGCAGCCATCTGTCGACAGGCCCTTCTTGGCTATCGACAGGTGCAGCCCTGAATTGAATTTCTGCACTCTTTCATGTCTGAATCCATGCTCGAACTTCATCCTAAAAGCCATGTAAGTTACCCTCTCATTTACCTTGGTATTTATTGTCATACTACCTCAAAGTTTATCCACATTATGTACCTTAACCTCTCTTGAGTTATTCTTAAAGTTGGCAATTACGAATAGTACTCCGATTGAGTCTATTCTTCGGTATTCGGTAACTGAGGTTATAAAACTTGACCACCTAAGAGTTCATATGTTTGAACACCTCATGAGATGTGAATAATTTGTGATGACCATTATGGATCTTCATTTTCTTTTGGATTCTTATATGATTCAAATCTTCTGAAGTTATTGACTTGAGTCATAACCCTGTCTCAGCCAATTGTCTTTCTCATACTCTTGAACTCTAAGCTACTTTGTCACTAAGATATGTGTACTAATTCTCAACCAAAACTACCTTTGGATTTCCCATTTCCTTTATGCTCATGAAAAGAAATTTATGATTTGAAGACAATGCTCTCTTCAAAGAGGGTTTAGGATCACTTGTGGTAGCACCAGCCACTTGTGATCAGCTGAGGGCGACAGTTTGTAGGTAAATCCAAGTCAATGGACTGACGATGGTGGGTAATAAACCCCGTTCTTGCGCAATGAACAAGATCTAAGGTGCTGGAATCGCCTAGGCACTGAGGATGGTATATTACGTCTATATAGTAACCTCTTGAGAGCAGTGATGCCTGTCAAGTTTGTTCTGAAATCAAGTTATGATATGAATTTTGAAAGACAAATATGACTTTGTTCTGATATTCGTTTGAGCCCGTCATGAAATTAATTTGGGCTATATGTTTATGTTAAGTATGAAGATTCATGAGCAATTATGTTTGTTCCATATATGCACTTTCTGAATACTCTTGAAGCTCTAAAATTTGAAACTCCTATCTTTATGTTTACTGTCACCTACTGAGTCCTTCCGACTCACACCTTTGTTTCCTCCAACCCTTTCAGATTGAAGGTGTGTATAACCTCAGCTACATGTGAATCCTAATTCCGCTGCTTACGATGAAGAGATGAAGAAAAATAATGTAGTTTTAGTAGTTTCTTTTAGTTGATAATGTATTAAGTTAGAGAGAGAGAGAGAAACTTAGCTTTTGTAAATAATGAGTGTTGCTACTTTGTCACTTTGTATATTATAATGTGTTCGAAGATACCTTTGTGGAATGGTTTGCCAGTTTTGAGCATTGCACGGATATATCTACCCATAACGAAAGTTTGTCAACGTAACCCCTCTTCCGATCAAAGGTTACGTATGTGTTTGTGTGAAGTCGGAGGAGGGTGTTACACAGCTCAAACCTCACAGCAGAAGCAAAGAAATGAAACACTCCGAATCAATCTCCCCGATGCTTACAGAAAGAAAGAAAAATCACAGAAGAAAGAAAAATCCCCTCAGAAGCCTTCCTAGAAATCCTGAACTCTCGGAAGAAAGGAAAAAGCTAAAAACCAAAAAAAATCCTGAACTCCCCAAATCTCTCCACCCCCTGATCTGAGGACCTTGGGGTCCTTTTATAGGCGCTCGGGCTTCTTCCAGACGCAAGAATTCCTCACGCGCCCAGTAGATCCACACGGCCCAGCTCCTGTACGCCTCACACACCCTGCCGCTTCAGCCCATCGTGCCGGATCCATCGCCAGATCTGGACCGCCCAAGCTCTGCATCGCACTGCCTCAACAGATTCGCACGGCTCGCATGGCAGTCGGACTCATCCACCTCCACAGCAGCTTCCATATCCACTGCACACGCCCCTACCACGTATCGAGAGCTTCTGCATCTCCTCATGTGCCAGCCGTACCTGCACTGCATGACCCGCTTCCGGCCTCACCCCAGCTCACCACGCCTGCGCTGCACATGGAAGCCCAGCCTCCATCACTGCGCACGGCAGCTCTTGCTCCTGAGCTCCTGCGCACGCCCCTGATCACCACCGCCACAGTTCTGCATTGCCCAGGATCCAACTGCTTCGAGCAGCTTCCGTCGACCTGGTGGGGAAGAAAAGAAAAAAAAAAAGGTTTAAATGGGGTGCGTGGTCAAACGTGTGGTGGGGGTATTAAAAATTGTTTATTTATTTAATGGGATTGGGTGGGGTAAATTTATTAAAATTTGATTTATTTACATATTAATGTTTGCAAGAATTAAAAGATGTTTATAAAACCAAAGATTATTTATGTATAATGTTCTTGTAAAAAGAGAAAATATTTAGTCAAACTTTTCAAAATGTATTGAATTTATTAAATGAGAATCTAACTATGTGTTCTACCAAAACTAATATGCTTAAAAACCTATTTAAGGATGAAATGAAAATTAAACTCAAAATGTACATTATTTATGGACAAAAGATACCTAAAATCAACTATATGTATAAAATTTAACACGAAAAATTTTGCAATTATCAGTACACAACGTCTTCCACATATCCATACTGAGAAAATACATGTTCAATGCCGACCATGTAATCAGCCACGAGGACTTGGAGATTCGAGAAGACCTGACTTATGAAGAGAAACCAATCAAGCTATTTGGATCGGAAGTTTTAAGGACTAAAGAATCATACCATACGTATAGTGAAGGTCCAATGGAGTCAAGATGGAGTTACTAATGCTACCTGGGAAATGGAGGAAAGAATGAAGAAAAACCACCCAGACCTATTCTCAGGTATGATACTATACCACTATATATAAATTTGGGGACCAAATTTTCTTAAGTGGGGGAGGATGTAATGCCTCAGAAAATTAAATGATTTAAAATATACGATAATAGAAATAAATAAAAATGATGAATAGAAATAAAATAAAAGTCATGGTTAAACTCTCAAAGTGTGAAATCAACTATTTAAATCATATTGGGCCAAGACAACTCCATTTGGGCCAAAGAACAAAACCCAAAGGTATTAAACCCCAAAATTCGTACCCATAATTATGCAAAAAATAGGAAAGGGCAAATTAGGGTTAAATCAGGCGTGATTAGCCATGGATGGCAATCAAATTCATGCCTAGCTATGATGGGAAGTTTCCTAATGGCAATCCTACTCCAATTGGGTGGAGAATCCCCAAAACGTGGAAGGGGCCAAGCCAAAAACCGCAGTCTCTCTCCTAGTCTCTTTAGGACATGGAATAAAACCCTAATCATATAAATAATCGTCCTAACACTAGTTGGCAAGGTTTACCATCGAGTTGGGGTCCTGTGGAGATGAGCTAGGGCATCATAGGAGGAGGAGAACAGCCAAGAACCGGAGCTTCTTCCCCATCCATCCTCCGCTGCGATTTGTGCATTGACCAATCTTGGATCTACTCAAAGGTAGGTGATCTCGGGCTTAACCTAAACATTACACATACCAATGGAAAGAGCATCAAGTCTAGTTTCATTTGCATGTATTTTCCCCAATATTCATGAACCATGTGAGTCGTATTAAGTGTTTTCCCAGAGTCGCGCAAGGTTAGGGATTTATGTGTTCATCATATGTTTCACGCAAACCGAGGCCAAATTGGGTCAAACCAAAATAGTAGTTCTCTTCTACTTCATGTCCTCGACACTTTTCATGTTTAGAGTTTTGGCTAAAGACCTTTGTATGTCAAGTTATAAGTCTATCATGAAGGAGTGTCATGTTTTCTGCGTTTTCGGGCAAGATCCAAAAATGCGATGACACCAGACGTCGTGTTTCTTGTTGCATGAATGTGATGTACATGTACGTCATGATTCTACTAAAGGCGACAGACTGTTTCGTCGTGATTTGAGGTCTGACCAGTCAACACTGATGCATGAAACTGTGCACCGCGTGGGTTTCAGTGCTGTCTTGAACGCGACAGCATATGCCGTCGCGATTTGACCTGTTTTCCCGCCCAGGAATTTCTGTCTATTTTTATATTTAGATTTTTGAACCAACTCTTGAATGTGACATGTCGACCCATCGCGATTCAAAGCATGGCGATATGAATGTAATGGATAGAACCGTCGTGATTCTATTTGGACAATTGATGTTTAGGAGTCGAAGTTCAGGAATCGATGTGTTAAAAGCGTCAGCCAATGTCGTCACATTTCTATCAGGAATCAATCTTGTTAAATGCGACCATTATGTTTGTCATGATTCAGTGACTTTGTATAGAACCATGTTTTGACTGTGTATGGTCCTTTGATGTGCGACGACTATGTCCGTCATGATTTAAAGGCCAACCCGAGACTGTGTTAATGAGCTGTTCAGTCTACCATATGCATGCCCTATTGTCATATCATGTCATATAGTTATGCAATGGCCTAAAAGTGATCAACCTACATGAAAACCATAAGAATATGAACATCTATTCTAAGTGTTAATGATTGATTGATTTCATCTACCATGTGATCATGTGATTGATATATGCTATGTCCATACTCTGTCTTGTCCATAATTGAAAAGTGATTATATGCTTAAAGTACAGCAACCATGTGATAGATTGAAATGCATACATGTCATGCATGTTTTTTATAAACTTTTCGTCTTGTTTTTAACCGGTGGATTGTGGATTGAGACACGCTCTACACGTCACATTGCACTTATAGGTAGCCCTTCTTAGGGGATTGGAAACTCACAGCCGGTCATTTTGTATCGGCGGTCTTGTGACCTTTCTCTTAAGACCTCCGTAAATCTCCGTACTCCGTGGATTCCCTTATGGAGATCAAGTCGGTTGTACCACTCGGAAGATAGATTGCACTTCTATTCTTATCTACTTCTCGTGAGAGTAATTTGATAATATTGAAACCAAGCCATTAAATGTAAAGATTGAACTAATGATATTAAGCCGTTATGCTGCCGAAATTAAGCTGGATCATGTCCCCTTGCATTGTTCTCTATCATCATTGACATGATCTTTAGTTCATCATTGTCCATTGTTTGGAAAATCATGTTGGCCATAAATGAATGAATGGAATTAATAGAAACTATTGGAACTTCGGTTCACAACTATGCCTGTATAAATAGGGCCCAATCTGGTCCTAGGAGGAGCACCCAAAATACTTATAAATCGCGAGAGTATATGATCCATTGATGTGTCTGGCAATCACCTAATTGACTGCAAGATTGATCTGGATAATTTTCATACTGTTATTGAATGATTGACTGATTGATTGATTGGACTGTTATATGTGAAATAGCCAAATCTATTATACATGTCATCATTATTGAAACCAATATGTCATTGTCCATTGGAATTCTACGGAATTCAACTTGCGATATCTATTGTACATGCTACATGCTATTGAATCTCTTCTATAAGTCAAGTGATCGTACTGTCATCTGTCTCATTGATAATCGTTCCGTTCTACATGAGAATTGGGGTGGAACACCTCGGCCAGGCCCGTTAAACCGATAACGTACTTGATCTGATTCCGCCTCCCGCGAACGGGCTGAAGCCTCGCTAGGGAAACCAAACCACAGTCCGTGTAAACACAAAGGAACATACCATTTTATATATATAATTCACAAGTTACATAGCCAAATTTCCACAAAAAAATTGAAAAGAAGTACAAGAGCCTGGGGCATACCCCGAGGTACAACTGAAGAAAGTAAACAACTATCTAAGGTACACTGATGGAGTACTACACAGCTAGAACTACACCGCTGGAGGTACTGACCCTGCACCGCTACGGCGCGGCTCTGAGCTGAACGACGGTCGTGAAACGTCCTCCTCGCTCTTACCTGTGGGGGTAGGGGTGAGCCTCGCTAGTCACTGGCTCAGTAGGGAACTCCCCCAACACCGAGCAAACCAAAACCATAGGTACGAAAGCAGTAAACAATACCAACAATTTATAGAACAGCTAAACAGAATATTAAAGCTGTAAAAGTACTCACTGTCTGCCGACTACGTAAAACAACTTTAATAATTAAACGGCAAACCAGTACAGGTGTACAGGCTAAAGTAGAGACAGCCAACACGAGCCACGTGAATTGGTTCGCGACACCAGAAACTGACTCGGACAAACTAACACAGGTCTACCTCTCAGTCTCGCAGCCACGGACGAAAGGTCCAGCTGCCGCTCCGCGTGAAAAGTCAAGCAACTGTGGAGACCAACCAAACACCACCACCTGCAGACCACATGGTCACAGGCCCATGCCTGACACCTCAGGAGACCCTGGCCCGGGCTCTCTAGAGTGAGGCACTAGAAAAGGACTAGCTGAGGACTAGTGTCGACTACTCATGTCCGTACCCCCAACTACGAGCGCGCTACAAGTGACTAAAGACAAACACAAGTGTCACTGTCCCACTGTCGTCTTTCCCTCAGCCGGACATACAACACAAACACAAGAGTGAGGGTGTCCAGGTCAGACGACACAGACCTCGACGGTACAACACAAGTACCGGGACAAAGCCCCGAGCTAACAGCCTGGCTCACAAAGAACCTCGGGCACCCAACTGGAGAGGTAACCACGGTAGGCGTCGTACTACTACCCACGTACACAGAACCACATGCACGTCACACACAAACCACGTGAAACCTCACGTAAACCACAAGTAACAATGGTTCACTACACGTGAACCCAACTGACTCGCGTAATACAACGCGCAGCACGAAAGTAAGTACCTTGTATGCTAAACACGAAAACTCAGTGCACTCAGTGCACCTCAGGTACCAACGCACAAGCATTATTGATAAATACCATAATTAGTTATTTCTGTTTACAACCAGTAGGCGGCAACATCGACTGCCGCTTACAGGAAATCGACGGCAAGGTATCTGGCCGTCTACATCCTGGCTGAGGAGCTTGGCGACAAGCGATGTTGACGCCAAGTTCTTCGGCCTCAAACCCTGCAGAAACCCTAATCCGAATATATGGCTTTTCCAACCGTTAAAACAACGGAAAAACATACTGTAATGATCGCTCTAACATCCATGCATCATATTTAAATCAAAACAACATGTTTTACTGCCTAAATTACCAAACCACCCATTAACCCCGCATGGTGCAACTTAATCCGAAAATACATTATCATGCTGATTCAGGTGGTTACGATGTGTTTTAATGTTTCTATGGGGCTAAACGGGTTCGTCCCCTACCTCAGAACACGCTAAAACCTCCTGCAATCTCCCGGTTCACGCCGAATCCTCCGCGAGCTCCCACGGGAATTGCACCACGCCACGACGTTTCCTCGCACAATTCGGCGACGTCACGCGTTCTACGATCGCCCAACCACCCATTGATACCTGTTAGAAGCTTTAAAACCACTGGGACAAAAAGCTGGGGCAAGAGGGGATGAGAACCAGGTTGGAAACCTGCTCTCGGGTGAGCCTATAACCTGCAGAATTCTCAGGTTGGCATCAACCCCTATGCCGCCAAGAACAACCGCCACCATAAACGTCCACATCCTAAGCCGCCAAGTTCATGCAGTCAACGTCCACTTACCTACATGCCAACCAGTCAACGGCCACCCCTGGCCGCCAACTCCAACTGAACTGCAGCATGTCCTATTTCATTTCAGGACCAACCCTGCACTTCACCTGCTCAAGCCACACATCCACACCATACATTCCACACAACCAACTCACATTGGCCTCACAACGGCCGCCACAACCACAACACACATGATCCGCATGGATCCGAAAAGCACGCGACGTTACATTACTATCATCTAAAAAGAAAATTTCGACCTCGAAATTCATAACATAACTCAAAGTTAAACAAGTTAAACATACACATCTTTACAAGCACTATCATCTAAAAAGAAAATACAAAAGCTTATTCAAACAAATAGGGATACCCTTTAGCCATTTCCTCGGCTAACTCCCATGTATCCTCACCTCCCAACCTATTTTCCCATCTCACTTTAACTAGCTCAATTTCTTTATTTCTCAGCTTCTTCATCTTTCGATCTGTGATCTGCACCGGATATTCTGGCATAGTCATGTCCGATCTCAGGTCACCACCTTGATATCTGATTATTTGAGCTGGATCTTCAATACATTTTCTCAACATGGAGACATGAAAAATATCATGCACATCTGCAAAATCTGCTGGCAAATCTAGCCTATAAGCTGCTTTCCCAATCCTTTCTAACACTTGAAAGGGTCCCACATATCTCGGGCTCAACTTTCTAGTCTTGCCAAACCTCATAATACCTTTACTCAGGGAAACCCTTAGGAAAACAAAATCTCCCACCTCAAACTGAAGTGGTCTCCTTCGAACATCTGCATAACTCTTTTGCCTACTTTGAGCTGCCTGCAATTTCTCTTTAATAAACTTCACTACTTCAGTGGTTTGCTGAATCAATTCAGGACCCACTAACTGCCTTTCTCCCACTTCATGCCAGTTCAATGGGGTTCTACATGGTCTTCCATATAAAGCTTCATACAGTGCCATCCCAAGACTGGTATGATAACTATTATTGTAGGCAAACTCAACCATTCCCAAATGATGCTCCCAGCTACCTCCCCAAACTAAACAACAAGCTCGCAACATATCTTCAATTGTCTAAATAGTCCTCTCTGTCTGACCATCTGTCTGAGGATGATAAGCGGATCTATACCTCAACTCAGTTCCAATCACCTTCTGCAAACTTCTCCAAAAACTAGAAGTAAATCTTGGATCTCTATCAGACACAATTGTCTTCGGGATACCATGCAGTGGAACAATCTTTTCAACATAAATATTTGCCAACCTGTCCACTGTCCAAGACATACTCACTGCCACTAATCTGCATACCTTGGTCAATCTGTCAACAAATACCCATATTCCATTATGCCCTGAACTCGACCTTGGTAAACCTGCCACAAAGTCCATAGCAATATCATCCCATTTCCACTGTGGAATGGGTAACGGTTGTAATAGACCTCCAGGCTTCTGATGCTCTGCTTTAATCTGCTGACAGATAGCACATCTTGAAATAAATTCTGCTATTTCCTTTTTCATAAGAGGCCACCAGAAATGCTTTCTCAAATCATGGTACATTTTAGTACTACCCGGATGAATAGTGTACCTAGATTTATGAGCCTCTTCCAATACTCGCTGCTTCACCTCTCTCTTTGCAGGAACAAACAACCTGCCCCTGAGCCTGACCACACAATTATCATCAATAGTAACTCCTTCCATTTTTACAATTTCAGCCAAACTGGCATCTGCTCTCTGAGCTTCAACTATCTGCCAATACAAAGACGGTTCTACAGCACTAGCAGCTAGCACTGCCCGTCGCTGACTACTGGGCACATATAAGGAGTTCTCCGCTACTTCTTCATACAACTTCCACTCTTTAATCATCATCAAATTCATATATGCCTTTCTGCTCAAGGCATCAGCTACAACATTGGCCTTACCTGGATGGTAAGCCAAACTGAAATCATAATCTTTCAAATACTCGATCCATCTGCGCTGGCGAAGATTCAAATCTTTCTGCGAGAAGATATACTTCAAGCTTTTATGATCTGTAAAGATCTCAAATCTCTCGCCATACAGATAATGCCTCCACATTTTCAAGGCAAATACAACTGCTGCTAACTCCAAATCATGAGTGGGGTAATTCTCCTCTGATAGCTTCAATTGTCTGGACGCATACGCTATCACTTTACCATGCTGCATAAGTACTGCTCCAAGACCTCTCCTTGAAGCATCAGTATACAACACAAAACCACCACTCCCTGCCGGTAATGTCAATATAGGTGCTGATGTAAGTCTCTTCTTCAATTCCATAAAACTTTTCTGACATTCACCGGACCACACAAATGGCACCCCTTTCCTGGTCAATCTAGTCATAGGTGCTGCAATCTTAGAAAAGTCTTGAATGAAGTGCCTATAATAACCTGCTAATCCCAGAAAACTTCTAATCTCGGTTATTGTCTTAGGCACTCCCCATCTTGACACAGCTTCCACTTTGCTCGGGTCCACTGCTATTCCTTTAGCTGAAATAACATGACCCAAAAACTGAATTTCTTTCAACCAAAATTCACACTTACTAAATTTAGCAAACAACTGGTTATCCCTTAACAATTGCAGAGTAAACCTCAAATAAGCTGCATGCTCCTCTTCAGATGCTGAATAAATTAGAATATCATCAATAAAGACCACAATGAATTGATCTAAATATGGATGAAAAATTCTATTCATCAGATCCATAAAACCAGCAGGAGCATTAGTCAACCCAAAAGGCATAACCACAAACTCAAAGTGACCATATCTAGTTCTGAATGTTGTCTTGTCTATATCTTCTTCTTTAATTCTTAACTGATGGTACCCGGACCTCAAATCAATTTTGGAAAACACCTTTGCTGATTGCAATTGATCAAATAGATCATCTATTCTCGGCAACGGGTATTTATTCTTGATGGTCACATCATTTAACTTTCTATAATCAATACACATCCGAAAACTTCCATCTTTCTTTTTCACAAATAAAACCGGCGCTCCCCACGGGGAATGACTTGGTCTAATAAACCCTTTCTGCAACAGTTCTTCTAACTGCTTTTTCAATTCTTTAAGTTCTGCTGGTGCCATCCGATATGGAGCTTTAGAAATCGGCATGGTACCTGGCAGCAACTCAATGGTAAAGTCCACCTCTCTATGTGGAGCTAAACCAGGCAAATCCTCCGGAAAAACATCAGCAAATTCCCTAACCACGGGAACTACTTCTACTGGCTGACTGACTTCTACCAGACTTACCGAGGCTAAATAAGCTACACATCCATCATTTATCAACTTTCTAGCTTTAATTGCAGAAATTAGAAACTTGGAGGTATAAAAAGGCATACCTTGATATCAAATACTGCACCATTAGGATGACAAAATCTGATCATTTTCTTTCTGCAATCTAACATTGCTCCATACATCTCAAGCCAGTCCATACCCAAAATAATATCATAATCTGCTAATTGCAGGGCATACAACCGACCCGGCATCTGGTTCCCTTCAATCATAACAGGAGCTTCATCTATATAGCTCGAAGTGAGTAAAAACTCACCTGAAGGAACCTCCACTACTAACTCACAAGATTTCTCCTCTAAAGGATGAGCTATACAATCCAGAAATTCTTCGGAAATAAAAGAATGAGAGGCACCCGAATCAAATAAAACTCTTGCTGAATATTCATAAAGAGGTAAAGTACCTTCTATCATATTCGATGCCTCCGCCTGGGCTTGGGTGATAGCCATAACCCGGCCTCTTCCCCGCTGCTGCGGTGCTCCTCTACCACGACCTGACTGTGGCTGTTGAAACTGCTGAGGCTGCTGCTGCTGCTGCACACCTCTTCCATATCCATATTCCCTCGGATAGGGACAATTGCGGATCAAATGTCCCTGCTGATTACAATTATAGCATCTATATCCCGGTGGAGTAACAGGCTGCCTGGCAGTACTCTGTTGCGACTCCTCCACCTCAGGCCTACCTCGGCCCTACTGGAACTGCAGACGACCTCCCCATCCTCGTCCTTTTCCTTTAAATGCTTGCTTTAATTTTTGACCCCATTTACCGAAGCCTGATGAAGAAGGTCCTGCTGGTGCTTTACCCCTACTTGCACCCACTGACTGTTGCGGTAACCGAAAACTACCTGAACCTGACTCGCCCACCTGACGAGTCCGAATAGATCTCTCCAAAGTAGCTGCTCTCTGAGCTGCCTCTTCCACTGTCTTGCACATAAGAGGTACTATCGTATCCTGCAATTCCACTCTCAAGCCTCTAATAAAGTACTCAACCATCATATTATTATCAGAAACAACATAAGGTGCATAACGGCTGAGTGCCATAAACCTCATCTGGTATTCCAAAACTGAGGAATTACCTTGCTGGAGAGTCCGAAACTGCTCTCTTTTTACTTGCTGCACTTGGATTGGAAAGAATGTATCATTAAATACATCAAGAAATTTCGACCAAGTGATGGCCTCCTCTGTCCTACCTGCGAAGGTGGTCTGCATCTTCAGTCGCCACCATTCCAAGGCAAAGCCCCTCAACTGATAAGCAGCTAATACAACTCTATCTGCTGCCGAACATCTCATAGTCGCAAAGACCCTCTCAATTTCATGAACCCAATGCTCAGCTGTATCTGGATTCGGCCCTCCTGAATAAGTAGGTGGCTGCAATCTCAGAAACTTCTCCACCTGCATCACTGGTTCTTCTGCTATCAACACTGGTGGTGGTGGTGGCACAGGTGCTGCAAAAGGTACCTCCACTCTCGGCGGGACTGGAGCTACAGGTACAGCCTCTCCATCCCCAGGTGGCACGACAACTGGTGGTACCGGCGCCTGCTGATCCATCCTCGCCCGAATATCCGTGAGGCTTTCCCAGATCCTCTCTATCATACACTGGGTGCTTTCCTCCGGATCATCTCCTCCACCACCCCAATCTCTTCTATCAGCCATTCCAGAAATTTTCTACATAAACAAAATACCAAACAAAAATCAAAACAACAAGTTATCAAAAACCAGGGTCCCTACCAGCAGTGTACAAAGACCGAAATAAGGCTATGTATCTTTCTAGTTCCCTTATATTAACACGGACCTTGCTCTGATACCAACTGTGGCGGAACACCTCGGCCAAGCCCGTTAAACCGATAACGTACTTGATCCGATTCCGCCTCCCGCGAACGGGCCGAAGCCTCGCTAGGGAAACCAAACCACAGTCCGTGTAAACACAAAGGAACATACCATTTTATATATATAATTCACAAGTTACATAGCCAAATTTCCATAAAAAAACTGAAAAGAAGTACAAGAGCCTGGGGCATACCCCGAGGTACAACTGAAGAAAGTAAACAACTATCTAAGGTACACTGATGGAGTACTACACAGCTGGAACTACACCGCTGGAGGTACTGACCCTGCACTGCTACGGCGCGGCTCTGAGCTGGACGACGGTCGTGAAACGTCCTCCTCGCTCTCACCTGTGGGGGTAGGGGTGAGCCTCGCTAGTCACTGGCTCAGTAGGGAACTCCCCCAACACCGAGCAAACCAAGACCACAGGTACGAAAGCAGTAAACAATACCAACAATTTATAGAACAGCTAAACAGAATATTAAAGCTGTAAAAGTACTCACCGTCTGCCGACTACGTAAAACAACTTTAATAATTAAACGGCAAACCAGTACAGGTGTACAAGCTAAAGTAGAGACAGCCAACACGAGCCACGTGAACTGGTTCGCGACACCAGAAACTAACTCGGACAAACTAACACAGGTCTACCTCTCAGTCTTGCAGCCACGGACGAAAGGTCCAGCTGCCGCTCCACGTGAAAAGTCAAACAACTGTGGAGACCAACCAAACACCACCACCTGCAGACCACACGGTCACAGGCCCATGCCTGACACCTCAGGAGACCCTGGCCCGGGCTCTCTAGAGTGAGGCACTGAAAAAGGACTAGCTGGGGACCACTGTCGACTACTGGTGTCCGTACCCCCAACTACGAGCGCGCTACAAGTGACTAAAGACAAACACAAGTGTCACTGTCCCACTGTCGTCTTTCCCTCAGCCGGACGTGCAACTCAAACACAAGAGTGAGGGTGTCCAAGTCAGACAACACAGACCTCGACGGTACAACACAAGTACCAGGACAAAGCCCCGAGCTAACAGCCTGCTCACAAAGAACCTGGGGCACCCAACTGGAGAGGTAACCACGGTAGGCATCGTACTACTAGCCACATACACAGAACCACGTGCACGTCACACACAAACCACGTGAAACCTCACGTAAACCACAAGTAACAATGGTTCACTACACATGAACCCAACTGACTCGCGTAATACAACACGCAGCACGAAAGTAAGTACCTTGTATGCTAAACACGAAAACTCAGTGCACTCAGTGCACCTCAGGTACCAACGCACAAGCATTATTGATAAATACCATAATTAGTTATTTCTGTTTACAACCAGTAGGCGGCAACATCGACTGCCGCTTACAGGAAATCGACGGCAAGGATCTGGCCGTCTACATCCTGGCTGAGGAGCTTGGCGACAAGCGATGTTGACGCCAAGTTCTTCGGCCTCAAACCCTGCAGAAACCCTAATCCGAATATATGGCTTTTCCAACCGTTAAAACAACGGAAAAACATACTGTAATGATCGCTCTAACATCCATGCATCATATTTAAATCAAAACAACATGTTTTACTGCCTAAATTTACCAAACCACCCATTAACCCCGCATGGTGCAACTTAATCCGAAAATACATTATCATGCTGATTCAGGTGGTTACGATGTGTTTTAATGTTTCTATGGGGCTAAACGGGTTCGTCCCCTACCTCAGAACACGCTAAAACCTCCTGCAATCTCCCGGTTCACGCCGAATCCTCCGCGAGCTCCCACGGGAATTGCACCATGCCACGACGTTTCCTCGCACAATTCGGCGACGCCATGCATTCTACGATCGCCCAACCACCCATCGATACATGTTAGAAGCTTTAAAACCACTGGGACAAAAAGCTGGGGCAAGAGGGGATGAGAACCAGGTTGGAAACCTGCTCTCGGGTGAGCCTATAACCTGCAGAATTGGCGTCAACCCCTATGCCTCCAAGAACAACCGCCACCATAAACGTCCACATCCTAAGCCGCCAAGTTCATGCAGTCAACGTCCACTTACCTGTACGCCAACCAGTCAACGGCCACCCCTGGCCGCCAACTCCAACTGAACTGCAGCATGTCCTATTTCATTTCAGGACCAACCCTGCACTTCACCTGCTCAAGCCACACATCCACACCATACATTCCACACAACCAACTCACATTGGCCTCACAACGGCCGCCACAACCACAACACACATGATCCGCATGGATCCGAAAAGCACGCGACGTTACAAGAATTGTCATGAATTGTTACTGAACCATTCCCATTCATGTTATAGCTTGAAACAGTTTATATCATTATTGACATGAGTATTGCATGATAGTATTGCCACTGTTAACATGTTAATTACATAAAGCATGCCCGCACCATGAGATGTAAATCCTACTGGGCGCTAGTGCGCTCACACCTGCTTTCCTTAATATTTTCAAGTGATGTTTATGAGGAACTAGAGAATGATGGGACTGGGGACGAGTGATGAGCTGCTCAACTGTACCCATCCATATAGCTAGTCAGCCAAGACGATTAGAATTGAAAGAGTCTGTAATAGACAGGTTTATTTCCTTTAATGTCTTATGCATTTGAAATACAATATTGGGCCCTACATTTGGCTCTGATGATGTAAGGTGTTTTAATTAGTTTGATGGAAATGAAATAAAGATTATTTGGCTGGCAATATTATTGTCTCGAGTCTTTTGTTATTCTTAGTTGTTGCTCTGAATTACTCGACTGTGATACTTATACTTGTATCGTTCACGCTCTCGACGTTATTTCCGCTGCTAAATGTCGAGGAGTGATAGCTCTCTTATGGCTACTTGGAATCACAAAAGAGTTCTCTGCCACATCCTCAAACAATTTTCATTCTCTGATCATTATATGCCTTAATGCTGCCTTCCTACTCATTGCATCTGCCACTACATTTGCCTCTTCCGGCTGATATGCTAGAGAAAAATCATAATTTTTTAAATACTCCATCCACCTATACTACCTAAGGTTCAAATATTTCTGAGAAAATATGTATGTTTTCTGATCAGTAAATATCTCAAACCTTTTGCCATAAAGATAACATCTCCAAATCTTCAAAGCAAACACCACTACTTCCAACTTTGAGTCATGAATAGGATAATTTTGTTAATAATGCTTTAACTACCAAGATGTATATGCCACTACCTTGTCATGCTACATCAATACTGCTCCTCTACAACAATACTGCTCCTAAACTATAACGTCGCGTGTTTTCCCGATCCCTGTGGATCCAGGTTTAGCGGGTTTGGTGGCCAATGTGTGGACCATTAGCTTGTGTGTTTCTTATTGGATCCTTACCGGGCTTGGTTATGGATCTTGTTCAGTGCGCTGGACATCAACTGTAGGTTGGCGTCCAGGTGTGTGACGTCGACTGTGTGTTGGCGGCAATGGTGTTGCCGTTAACATATTTTTGGCGTCCATCGATGTGGACGTCTAGCGTGATGAACTTGGTGGCGAGCGTTGTGGACGCCTAGTTGGGGCAGTTTGGTTAGCGGCGCAGAGGTTGACGTTAACCTGATGCACCTGTGTTTTTAGGGCTGACCCGAGCCTTGTTCTTTTCCCCACTCTCTCCTCTCCTCTTCCCCCACCTTCACCCTTGAGCCTCTTCACAAGTTCCGGTGGTCGACGGGAGCACGAGGGGCAGCCGTGGTGAGCGTGGTAGCGGCAAATCAGGCGGGGAATGACGAATTGGAGCGCGGTGTTCGCGGGGCGTTCCTCGGGTTTCGGCGTGATTCAAGGTTCTTCGGGAGTTCAATCGCGTTTCTGAGGTAGGGACTGGACCCGTTGATCTTCCCTGGTTAAATTGTTATGTTTTCTTTGCATAAATCGGTTGTTAATTGAGTTTTTGGGAAAGGGGGTCTTCATGCTGGGAAATCAGGTGGTTTGATTGATCTAAGCGTTGGATCATGTCTTTCCGGTTCAATTGTGGTTGCTAGATGTAAGGGGAAGTGTTTCCCCTTGTTTTTCTATTGTATTTATGGTTTGATTGCCCGTGCAATCGGCCTAGGGCCATTTTGTGTGTTCTGGCGGGTTCTGCAGTGAAGATCTTGACGTCAACATCGGTTGACGCAGAATTCTTCATTGGGAGATTAATGGCTAGTTATCTAGCCGTTGATTGTGGGTAAACGACCAAGTGGTGGTCGCTTACTTGGTGTTGACGGCAAGGGACATTGTCGTCTATATCCTTTGGACAGCAATCGATGTCGCTGCCAACCTGTGCATGTGCACATCGTGTTTTTAATGGCATTCTTGTTATAAGTGTTGCGGTGTATTAACACCTGTGGTGATCTTGGAGCACGGGGCTTTTGAGGTCAGTTTACCAGCTATGAAGTTGTGAAATATTACAGGGTTTTTATGTCGTGCAAGTGGTTTGTATATGCATGGCACATCGTACGCTATCATGTTTATTATATATTAAGTATTGTGGTGTTGTGGCGATGAGGTTCACATCTGAACCTAGCCTCGATCTTCTAGAATCTTTTATAGATTATCCTGGATGGATAATTAGTAAAGTGTAAGTATGATTATTATGTAAAGTATTGTGGTCAGTGTTTAATGTGACCTCTACTGTCACAAGATGATCAATGATAGGCCAAGTATGATTGGCTATCGTGGTTTATATGTGTGTTTGTGTGAATTAGCTTGGAGGTCACTGTGTGACTAATGATAGGCCGTGGTATTAATATGGTTCATGTATGTGTTTGTGTAGGCTAGCTTGTAGGTCACGAGTGACCAAGACAAGCTATTCCTCACACGTATATCGTGATTTGTAATAAATGTGTAAGTGATGTGGTTTGTGTATGGCCGAGTGTGGTGGTCCGGCGCCTATTCCGGAATGACTCTCTAGTCGGGTACCCCAAGTTCTTTGTGAGCCAGGCATGTGTGTTTCTTGTGCTCGGGGTTTCGTCCGGTACTTGTGTTGTACCGTTGAGGTCTGTGTCGTCTTTCTGGACACCCTCACTCCTGTGTTTGAGTTGTACGTCCGGCTGAGGGAAAGACGACAGTAGGGCAGCGGCTTGTGTTGGTGGGTGTGCAGTCGCTTGTAGCGTGCTCGTAGTTGGGGGTACAGACACCAGTAGTCGACACTGGTCCCCAGCTAGTCCTGTTTTTCAGTGCCTCACTTTAGGGTGCTCCGGCCAGAGACCCTAGAGGTGCCAGGCATGGACCTGCAGTTGTGTGTCTGTAGGTGTGGTGTTGGTTGGTCTCCACAGTTGTTTGACTTGTTCTCGTGGAGCGGTAGTTGGACCTTTCGTCCGTGATTGCGAGGCTGAGAGGTTGTTTTTGTGTTGTGTTGTCCGGGTTGGATACTGGCCTGATCAGCCAGTAGTCCGTTCCCGTGTGGTGGCCTCGTTCCTTTCCGACTCGTGCTTTGCTACTTGTCGTGGTTCGTGAGTTTGTGACTCATAGTCGAGGTTTGACTCGTTCGAGGTGTGCCCTGGAGTTGGCACAATTGTGACTGTGGTCATGGCTTGTGGTGTGCCCGAGTGGTGGCACAGTTTCTGTTGTGGTTGGTAAGTGTTAACTCACCACAAATGTGGTTTAGTTTGCTATAGTGTGCCCTGTTACGGCACTGGTTCACTTGCGGTTTCCGTGCTGGTGCCTTGTGGTAATAGGTACCTGTACCCTGTGTGGGTAATGGTTTGTGGTGGTATGTCATATACCAGTCTTTCTGGTGTTGACGTGGAACTGTGTTTCGTGGAGGTCGTGTGGTGTGACCTTCCACTCAATGTGTTTTTACCTTCCTCGGGTAAACTACCGTATATGGTTTTCATGTGTGATGGATTGGCCTGCTGTAGCCGATCATGTCACTTGGTGTGTGTGGCTATTGTCATATTGTGGTTTGGGCATAAGGGGCCAGCTTTTGGTTAGCAGCTCTGTTACCCACGTACTTGAGATTTGCTTGTGAAGCTTATAAGCCTAGGCAGTGGTTGACTTGTGCGCCTTATAGCTTAAATGATTGATTGTGACTGTAATGTGCTTGTGAGGCTTACGGCCTAGGCATTTCAGTTGTTGAGCGGACTAGCCTGTGGTTCCCTTTTTCTTTATAAGGAATATGCATTTGTTTATCAATTACTGTTTAAAGTGTTATTTAAATGTAAATGTTGTGAGCATGAAATGGTTTGGCTATTGGTGCTGCCAGTGAGACCCATTGGGGTTGAGGTGTCCGTGGTTACGGTGTTGTTTTGGGTAGCCCCTACTGAGCCAGTGACTTGTTGAGGCTCACTCCCCTATAGTTCTTGCAGGGCTTGCCGTGTGTTTTGTTTGCAGCGGCGTTGTGTCAGACTTGTACCACCAGCAATTGTGTAGTAGTTAGTGTTATGTGAGCTTGTGCTCCCTCGGGGTATGTCCCAGGTAGTTGTACTTTTTATTTGGACATGTATTAATGTAAAAGGACATTTGTAAATTGTTATATGCAGGTATGAGCACATGTACTTTCTTGTGTCTTATACTGTTGTGGTTTGTCTTTTATATTCTTACTGGACAGTTGTGTGAGCTATCCCTTGCGAGACTTCCGTCCGTTCGCGGGAGGCGGATCTGGATATGGAGCCTTAATGGGCATAAATACCCCGGTCTGTCACATAAACCCCTCTTAGAAGCATCAATATAAATAATAAAACATCCATTTCCAGATGGCAAAACTAGTATTGCTGTTGTAATCAATCTCTTCTTCAATTCTACAAAGCTCTTCTGGCATCGAGGGACCATTCAAACAGTACTCCTTTCTTTGTCAAATGTGTCATTGGTGCTGCAATCTTTTTTTTTTTTGAATAAACTGCCTATAGTATCTTTTTAAACCAAGAAAGCTTTTGATCTCAGATGCAATTTTCAGCCTTTCTCATTTCAGCATTGTTTCCACCTTAGTTGGATCCACTACTAAGTCTTCACTAGAAGTCACATGCTCTAAGAATTGCACTTCTTTTAGTCAAAACTAATGTTCTCTCAATATTTGCAAGGCAATTCTCAAATGTGTTGCATGCTTTTCTTCTAAGGAACAACTTAACATATCAAGATGTCATCTACATATATCACAATGAATCTATCTAGAAAAGGATGAAATATTCTATTCATCAAATTCATAAATGTTGCTGGTGCATTAGTGAGATCAAATGGCGTAACCACAAACTCATAATTCCCATATCGAGTTCTTAATGCTATCTTGCTAATATCTTCTTCTATAATTCTCAATTGATGATATCCTAATCTCAAATCAATCTTAGAAAATACCCTTGTTAATTGCAGCTAATCAAACAAATCATCAATTCTCGATAATGGATACTTATTCTTGATTGTTACCCGATTTAGGTAGTCTATGTGCAATCTAAAGTTGTCATCCTTCTTTCTCACAAACATCACTGGCGCTCTCCGTGGGAAATGGCTAGGTCAGATGAAATTCTTCTCCAATAACTCTTGCAGTTGTTTCTTTAACTCTCTCAATTTTGTTGTTGCCATGTGGTGTGTAGCCTTAGATATTGCCATTGTTCCTAGTGACAACTCCATAGTGAAATCTACCTCTCGATGTGGAGCTAACTCTAGTAATTCTTCAGAAAATACATCTAAAAATTCTTTGACTATAGGTACATCTGCCACGGTAGTACTACTATCCATAAGACTAACAAATGCTAAACATGCTATGCAGCCATTGTATAAATGATAAACTTTGAGGTGAAAGATGGGAAACCTTGAAACCCAAACACCACCCACTAGGATAAGAAAACCAAATGTTCTTCTTCCTACAATCCATTATAGCAAAATATGTCTCTAACCAATCCATTCTCAAAATCACGTCATAATCTATCAATTGAAGAGCGAACAACCTAGTTAGCAACTTATGACCTCATATTTCTATTGGCACATCTTCTAAATAACATGAAGTAAGCATGAAACTTCCAAAAGGGATCTCTACAATAAGCTTACATGGTTCTCTTTCATAGGGTTCATCATATTATCTATAAAATCTTCAAAAATAAAAGAATGTGATGAACTTGAATCTATTAAAACTCTTGTAGAGCTATCAAAATATACCTTCCACTAAGTTAGATGCCTCATTCTACACCTTAATAATAGCCATGACTTGCCCATGACCCTTTGTTGCCCTTGCACCACTGGTTGTTGTTGTTGTTGTCTAAATTCATGCAGTTGAGGACAACTTCTCGCTAAATGGCCTAGTTGACCATAGTTGTAGCACCTAGCACCTAAATCCCACTAATTGTCTTCCACTGCTTTGTTATGACTCTTCACTTGGCGTTCTAGCACCTCAGCCTTGCTGATGTCCCTCGCCGCATGTAGAGCAAAATAATTTCCTAAGTCTTTAACCCAATCTAGAAATGCCTGATCCAAATCCTAAGGAAGAAGATGATCCAGATGGTACCTTGCCTCTACTTGACCTTGGTTGTTCTTGTGTAGCTCCTAAACTTTCTATTCTTGCAAATTGCTTAGCTTGAAGTTATGTTTCTAATGTTGCTGCTCATTGTGCTGTCATTGCCACATCCTCAGACATAAGAATGTATATAGCCTACCTTAGCTTTGGCCTTAGCCTAGCTATAAAATATTCCATCTTCATAACTTCATTTGCTAAGCTATGGAGCATAACGGCTCAATGCAATAAACCTCTTATGATGCTCTAATACTGACATATTACCCTACTGCAATGCTAAACTACTCTCTATGCTTCCCTTGTACTTGTATTGGAAAATATGTCTTATTAAAAACTCTCAAAATTTTAGGCTATGTAATGTTCCTGGTCTCCTTTTAAGCAACTCGTACGTTGCCAAAGCCACCTTCTCCTTTGCGGGACACCGCATCGTCTCAAATACCCTTTCCATCTGGTGTATCCAATGCTCTGCTCTATTTGGATTCAATTATCATGTATATGTGGGTGGTTGAAGCCTCAAATATCTCTCTAATAATGAAGATGGTTCATCTGGTGTTGGAGCATTTAGAGCCACTGGCTGTGCCTGAAAATCCATGCTCTTCCACATATGGTTAAAGAAATGTGCCATGGGATCATCTGGTTCACATGGAGGTTATTGATCCTCATGTTCCTACCTACCATATCCCAAATATCATCTATTGGCCATAATTAGTCTTGCAAAATGTTATAGCAACTAAACAACATAACAAGTGCTCATATAAGAAATGTCGGATCCTAACCCAGAGTTCATAATTGTATTATGGGACAATGATAATCCGCTTATCTTCCAACATTCTGACTAGACCAGCTCTAATACCAACTATGGTGGTCTTTGTCATCCGTGTTGAGCACTTGTTTGTGCACATTTAAGTAAAACATTACTTATAGTTTTGAATATGACAAAATCCTATTTCAATCTTATTTAATTAACAAATCCATCTAATTGTGTGTAATTAGAATTACTTATAGTCTATATGTCATTTCTATGCTAAAGGCATTTTACCATTATGTAAAGTATCCAAGAAAGTGCAAAATTTTCTAGGTGTAAGTTCGGCTCTCACTAGGCTAGTCGAAGTGAAACATAGATTGATGAACATATCTCAAATAGTCGAAATCCAACTCCGACTCATGACCAGTTGAAGTGCGACATCAATTGATGAGTAGATCTCATCAGTCGAAGTCCAACTCCGACTCATGACTAGTCAAAGTGCGACATCGATTGATGAACAGAACTAATCAGACAAAGTCCAACTTCGACTCATGGCCAGTCGAAGTGTGACTCGAAGTTACACTTGTATCCATTGATGTTATATCATATCGATTGATTAACATTATTTCAATTACTCTTTTATTGTTCCGATTGGTTAACATTTTGCATCGATTGACGTTATGTTTGATGTGATTGATGAACCCCACATCGATTGACATTATTTTTGTTGTGATTGATGAACACCATAAAGATTGATGTTATGTTTTATTGCGATTGATGAACACCATATCTCTTGACATTATTTTTGTTGCAATTGATGAACACCATATCAATTGATGTTGTTTTTGGTTCGATTAGTAAACAATAGATAAGTTGTGTTCCAATTACTGACCAAATGTTCACTTGTCATATCGATTGGTGTTATATCTGTCAATTAGTGAACAAAGGATAACTTGTATTCGATTGCTGAACAAAATGTTCATTTCTCATTCTGATTGCTTTATATTATTCTAATTGTTGTTATTTTCCCACTTCGACTCTTGTCCAGTCGAAGTACTCTATCACTATGAATTCTTTTAAGTGTTTAAGAGTAGAAGTTTACTCCGAATTCTCTTAAAGTGTTTAAGAGCTGAAGTTCAAATTTTCATTTCCCACCCTTTCTCTTAAACTCAAAAAGTATTATTATTTTTTTAGAGGACATAGTTGAATTATCTTGTCATTTCAGAGTTCCTAATACTAATATCTTTTGTAGCGGTCCTCGTCATTCAAACCCATTAACCTAATAACGAGCTTGACCTGACTCCGCCTCCCGCGAACAAGTCGTAGCCTCGCAAGGGATATCATTCACATGTCCGTAAAAATATAAAGGAAACAACTCAAATATATATAAGATGTCACATCTCACAAATATTATAACAACCTGGGGCATATCCCGAGGTGAATAGAAAGTAAAGATTACACTGCTGGCGGTGCAAACCCAACTCCGTTGCGGTGCGGCTTCGAACTAGACGAAGGACGGGAAGCCTCCTGCTCTCCCTCACTTGAAAGGGGTAGGGGTGAGACTCGCAAGTCACTGGCTTAGTAGAGAAACTCCCCCAAAAGCCGCACAAAACCAGACTCACAAGTGCAGTAACAAGAAGCTACACTAGGCAATTTATAGAACTATCTATGCATGGTATTAAAGCTATAAATAACAATTATCACAAGCTATTAACTGAAAACAACCTTTAATAAATAAATGGCAAACCTCGTCCAAGTGTACAAGCTAGAGTAGAAAATGCCACACTCGGGTCACGAAGACTGGTTCGCGACACCAGCAACTAACCCGGACAAACCACACAGGACTACCTCTTAGCCTCGCAGCTACGGACGAAAGGTCCAGCTGCCGCTCCACCACAACAAGCCAAGAAACTATGGAAACCAACCAATACCACTCCTGCGGACCACACTGCCGCAGGCCCATGCCTAGCACCTCAAGGGACTCTAGCCCGAGCTCCCTAAAGTGAAGCACTAGAAAACAGGACTAGCTGGGGCCCAGTACATCTACTGGTGTCCGTAACCCCCAACCATGAGCGCGCTGCAAGCGACAAACACAAACTCACACAAGTCGTTATCCCACTGTTGTCTTTCCCTCAGCCGGACGTACAACTCTACACAAGAGTGAGGGTGTCCAGGAAGACGACACAGACCTCGATGGTACACAAGTACCGGGACAAGCTCCGAGCACTAACGTGCCTGGCTCACACAAAACCCGGGGCTCCCGACTAGAGAGGTAACCACGATAGGCGTCGTACTACTCGCCACGCACACACAAACCACGTGAACACCGCTATCCTCAACCTCAACAAGTGCCGATGCACCGCTTACCAATGTCATATACAATAGATAAAGATAATCCGATAATCACATAACCATGCAAAGACCATTAGCCCTTGGAAGCCAGAACGTGACAGGGTCAGTCATTGCCTTTAGAACGCGACACCTCGATACGGTGCATTCTGAAGAAGAACACGACGGCTCGGGATGTCGCGTTCAGAATGCGACACTCGGGTCCGTCGCCTTTACAGGTAGAACCCTAAATCTGGGATTCCATCTCTAGGATCCCCATGCAAACCACATAATCTCCAATAAAAAGTGATTATACATGTTCTAACCAATACCCTAACATGGTATCTACCATCTACAGCATGTAAAACAAGCTAAACATGCTCAACACACAATCCACAGCGAGCAACAAGGTGGAATCTCCCAACCTTAACGTGAAGAACGACGATAATCTAGTGTTTCCCCCCGCTCCGTACCGCGTCCTCGCGGCGAGACCATGCCAAATCCGTCTCCAAAACTCCGAATGGTCCAAAAGCACAGCAAAACCTCCTCTCCCTGGCCGAACAGAGCTTTCTGAGCTATGTTTGGCCGACCTAGGTTAAAAATAGTTCGGAGTTAAGAACACGACGCACCCTGCCGTCATGACCAGAACGCGACGGTTCAGGCCGTCACCTTCTCATCGCTGAGGCCAATAGGCTACCCAGCGTGCACCTTGCGGCGGACATGTAGATGAAGACCCTCAAGTGGCGGTTTCATGAACGCAACACCTTGGACTATCACGTTCAGAACGCAATGCCCAGCTCTGTCGCATTCAAAAACAGTGAACCAGTGGGTGCTTTGGGCCTAATCTACCAACCCACAAAGCCCCACAACCTGCAAAAACACCTGCAACACACACCATAGGCCACACACTGGCCACTGCAACCACTAAATGTCGATCCAAACGGTCAATATGCTACATTACTATCACCTAAAAGAAATTTCATCCTCGAAATTTAAGAAGAAAGCTCAGCATAAAAATTCTTAATTAAACATGCATGGTACTATCACCTAAAAGAATTAAAAGCTTACTCAAACAAGATACGCTTTCATCATTTCCTCAGCTAATTCCCATGTGTCTTCTTCACCTTATCTGTTTTCCCATCTGATTTTCACTAGCTCAATCTCTTTATTTCTCAGCTTTTGGGTTTTGCGCCCTGTAATCTGTACTGGATGTTCTGGCATTGACATGTCTGGCTTCAAATCATCTCTTTGATAGCTAACTATTTGTGAAGGATCTTGGATATATCTTCTGAGTATGGAGACATGGAATACATCATGTGCATCTATGAAATCTGCTGGAAGATTTAGTCTGTAAGCTATTTCACCATTTTTTTTCTAAAATCTAGAATGGACCAGCATATCTTGGACTCAATTTGCCTTTCCTGCTAAACCTTAGCACACCTTTGGTAGGAGAAACCTTTAGAAACACATAATCTCCAACTTCAAACTATAGTGGCCTGCGTCTGGTATCTGCATAACTCTTCTGTCGGCTCTGGGCTGTCTGAAGCTTCTCTTTGATGAACTTGACCATCTCTGAGCATTTCTGAATCAATTCTGGTCCCATGATCTGTCTCTCGCCTACTTCATGCCAATTCAATGGTGTCATGCACAGTCTGCCATACAAAGCTTCATAAGGTGCCATTCCAATACTTGCATGATAACTGTTATTGTATACAAATTCTACCATGCCCAAGTGATGCTCCCAGGTACCTCCCCATACTAGACAGCAAGCTCTCATCATGTCTTTTATGGTTTGAATTGTCCTTTCTGTTTGCCCGTCTATCTGTGGATGATAACCTGAGTTGTACCTCAATTCTGTGCCAATTACCCTTTGTAAACTCCTCCATAAACGTGAAGTAAACCTGGGATCCCTATCTGAGACAATGGTAACTGGGATTCCATGCAGTGGTACGATTCTGTCTTCATACAATCTGGCTAATCTACCCACAGTCCATGACATACTCAATGCCAATAACCTGCATACTTTGGTCAATCTGTCTACAAAGACCCAAATGCCATTGTGACCTGCTGTTGTTCTGGACAATCCGACCACAAAGTCCATGGCTATGTCATCCCATTTCCACTGTGGAATAGGCAATTGTTGCAATAGTCCTCCTGGCCTCTGATGCTCTACTTTTACTTGCTGACATACCAAACATCTTGATATAAATTCTGCAATTTCCTTCTTCATATTCGGTCACCAAAAATGCTTCTTCAAATCTTGATACATGTTGGTACTACCTGGATGAATGGTGTACCTGGACCTGTGAACCTCTTCTAGTACCTTCTGCCTCACCTTGGCTTCTGTTGGAATATATAAACAACCTTTAAGCCTAACCACACTGTCATTATCAAGTGTAACCTCTTCCATCCTCACAATGTCCACCAAATTCTCATCTATTCTCTATGCTTCCACTATCTGCCAATATAAAGAAGGCTCCACTGCACTATTTGCTAATATTGCTCGCCGCTGGTCATTTGGCACAAATAATGAATTCTCTGCTACATCTTCATACAATTTCCATTCTCTGATCATCATCTGGTTCATAACTGCCTTTCTACTCAGTGCATCTGCAACTACATTGGCTTTACCTGGATGATATGCTAGGCTGAAATCATAATCTTTCAAGTATTCCATCCATCTGCGCTGCCTCAAATTCAAATCTTTCTGTGAGAAAATATACTTCAAGCTCTTATGATCTGTAAAGATTTTAAACATTTCTCTATATAAATAATGCCTCCACAACTTTAATGCAAAAACCACTACTGCCAACTCTAAATCATGTGTAGGATAATTCTCTTCATGCCTTTTCAACTGCCTTGAAGCATATGCCACTACCTTTCCATGCTGCATCAATACTGCTCCCAATCCTCTTCTGGATACATCTGTATACAGTACAAACCCTCCACTGCCTGATGGTATCTCCAATATAGGTGTTATAGTAAGCCTCTTCTTTAACTCTGCAAAACTGTGCCGACAATCTAAAGGCCACACAAAGGGCACTTCTTTCCTGGTCAATCTTGTCATTGGTGCTGCAATCTTTGAGAAATCCTAGATGAACCGCCTATAATAACCTGCCAAACCAACAAAGCTTCTAATTTCTGACATTGTCTTCGACTCTTCCCATTTCATCACTGCCTTTACCTTAGCTAGATCAATTGCTACACCCTGACCTGAAATTACATGGCCCAAAAACTGAATCTCCTTTAACCAAAATTCACATTTATTATACTTAGCATACATCTGATGATCTCGCAAAGTCTGCAATGTAATCCTCAGGTGTGCTGCATGTACACTAATATATCATCAATGAATACTACAATAAACTGATCCAGATAAGGGTGAAATATCATGTTCATCAGATTCATAAATGCTATCGGTGCATTAGTTAACCCAAATGGCATGACCACAAACTCATAGTGCCCATATCTGATTCTGAAAGCTATCTTGTCAATGTCTTCTTCCTTAATCCTCAACTGGTGATATCTTGACCTCAAATCAATTTTAGAAAATACCCTGGCTGATTGTAGCTGATCAAACAAATCATCAATCCTGGGAAGTGGATACTTATTCTTGATTGTAACCTTGTTCAATTGCCAATAATCTATACACATTCTTAAACTGTCATCCTTCTTTCTGATAAATAGCACTGGTGCTCCTTATGGTGAATGACTAGGTTGGATGAAGCCTTTCTCTAGCAAATGTTTCTTCAATTCCTTTAGCTCTGCTGGTGCCATTCTATAAGGTGCCTTTGATATGGGTATACTGCCCGACTGCAATTCCATTCTGAAATCCACCTCCCTGTGCAGAGCTAACCCTGGCAACTCTTCTGGGAACACATCTATAAATTCTCTAACCACGGGTACCATTTCCACAGACTTACTTGACTCAACTAAACTGACTGAAGCAGAATATGCTACACACCCCGCATTTATCAACCTTCTACCTCTAAGTGCAGAAATAATAAACTTAGGAGTGTAGAACGACATACCTTGGAACTCAAACATTGCTCCACTAGGCTGACAAAATCTGACTCTCTTCTTCCTACAATCCACCACTGCCCCATAGGCCTCTAGCCAATCCATTCTCAAAATCACATCATACTCCTTCAACTGAAGTGCGTACAACCTTGCGGGCAACTAATTCCCTTGAATTACTATCGAAACTTCTTCTAAGTAACAGATGTGAGCATAAAACCACCAGAAGGAACCTCTGCGATTTATTCACACGCCTCTCCTCTAAGGGATGAACCATACTATCCATGAAATCCTCAAAAATAAACGAATGTGATGCACCCGGATCAATCAACACTCTACCAGAAAATTCAAAAAGTGGTAATATACCTTCAATCAAGTTGGATGTCTCCGCCTGTGCTCTGGTAATAGCCATAACTCGACCTCGTCCCCTCTAAAAAGGTGGACCTCTACCTGGCTCTGCTGCTGGTTGTTGGAATGGTTGCTACTGTTGTTGTTGCTGTACTCCTCTGCCATAACGGTACTCCTGAGGATGTAGACAATTCCTAGCTAAATGCCCTGGCTGCCCACAATTATAACACTTGAAGCCTGGAAATGTTGTGGGCTGCCTTGTTGTACTCTGTTGCGACTCCTCTGGAGCTGGCCTAAAACCTCGGCCCTGCTGAAAATCTTGCTGGAAACCCTGCTGCCTACCACCACCTCATCCTCCTCTGAATATCTTCTTCAATTTATTGCCCCAGTTGGCAAATCCAGATGATGATGACGCTCCTGAGGGTGCCTTACCCTTGCTGATGCCTGTAGATTGCTGAGGAAGCTGAAAACTACCTGAACCTCCTGACTGTGACTGTCTAGCCTGAACAGTCCTCTCAAGTATAGCTGCCCTCTGCACTGCTTCCTCCACTGTCCTACACATAAGGGGAATCACTGCATCCTGTAGCTCTGCTCGCAATCCTCGATTAAAGTACTCCACCATCATAGCATTATTTGTAACCACATATGGATCATATCAACTTAATGCCATAAATCTCATCTGATATTCTAATACTAAAAAATTCCCCTGCTGCAATGTCCTGAACTGCTCCCTCTTGGCCTGTTGTATCTGAACTAGGAAGAATGTGTCTTAAATACCCCCAAGAACTCAGGCCAGGTGATGGTGTCCTCTGTCCTCCCAGCAAACACTATCTGCATATTCAATCTCCACCACTCCTGTGCAAATCCCCATAGCTGATAGGTAGCTAGTATCACCCTATCACCCTGTGAACACCTCATAGTAACAAAAACTCTCTCTATCTCATGTATCCAGTGCTCTGCTATATCTAGATTCGGGCCTCCGAAGTAGGTAGGTGGCTGCAACCATAAAAACCTCTCCACAAGCACCATAGACTCCTCTATGCTGGCTGACCGTGCTAGTACTACTGGGAGTATGGGTACAACGGGTGGTACCTAAACTCCTAGTGGTGGCGGGGGTAGTGCCACTGGTACTGCCTCCTCCACAAACTGTGGTGCCTCCGCTACTGGCTGTACCGGTGCCTGCTGATCCAGTCTGGTCCAGATCTCCATAATACTTTCCCATAGCCTCTCAATCAACTGCTGAGTAGTCTCCTCTGGCTCATCTCCACCACCTCACCAATCCCTCCTATCTGCCATTTCTGATTCTGCACAAACATCATCCAACCACACAACATACAACAAATCAATACAAAAAAACCAGGGTCAACTACTAGCAGTGGACTAAAGTAGAGACCAGGCTATGTAAATTTTTGATTCCTTTATATTCACACGGACCTTGCTCTGATACCTTTTGTAGAGGTCCTCGTCGTTCAACCCCGTTAACCTAATAACGAGCTTGACCTGACTCCGCCTCCCGCGAACAAGTCATAGCCTCACAAGGGATATCATTCACATGTCCATAAAAATATAAAGAAAATAACTCAAATATATATAAGATGTCGCATCTCACAAATATTTACATGAAATATACATAGTCATTTCTCAACTGAAGTCAAACTCAAAGTACAACAACTTGGGGCATACCCCGAGGTGAACATAAAGTAAAGATTACACTGCTGGTGGTGCAAACCCAACTCCGCTGCGGTGCGGCTCTGAACTAGATGAAGGATGGGAAGCCTCCTACTCTCCCTCACCGGAAAGGGGTAGGGGTGAGCCTCGCAAGTCACTGGCTCAGTAGGGAAACTCCCCCAAAAGCCGCACAAAACCAATCTCACAAGTGCAGTAACAAGAAGCTACACTAGGCAATTTATAGAACTATCTACGCATAGTATTAAAGCTATAAATAATAATTATCACGAGGTATTAAATGAAAACAGCATTTAATAAATAAACGGCAAACCTCGTCCAAGTGTACGAGCTAGAGTAGAAAACGCCACACTCGGGTCACGAAGACTGGTTCGCGACACCAACAACTAACCCAGATAAACCACACAGTACTACCTCTCAGCCTCACAGCCACGGACGAAAGGTCCAGTTGTCGCTCCACCACAACAAGCTAAGAAACTATGAAGACCAACCAACACCACCCCTGCGGACCACACTGCCGCAGGCCCATGTCTAGCACCTCTAGGGACTCTGGCCCGAGCTCCCTAAAGTGAGGCACTGGAAAACAGGACTAGCTGGGGCCCAGTACGTCTACTGGTATACATAACCCCCAACTACGAGCGCACTGCAAGCGACAAACACAAACTCACACAAGTCGTTGTCCCACTACCGTCTTTCCCTCAGCCAGACGTACAACTCTACACAAGAGTGAGGGTATCCAGGAAGACGACACAGACCTCGATGGAACACAAGTACCGGGACAAGCCCCGAGCACTAACGTGCCTGGATCACACAAAACCTGGGACTCCCGACTAGAGAGGTAACCACTGTAGGTATCGTACTACTCGCCACGCACACACAAACTACGTGAACACCGCTGTCCTCAACCTCAACAAGTGTCGATGCATCGCTTACCAATGCCATATATAATAGATAAATATAATCTGATAATCATGTAACCATGCAAAGACCATTAGCCCTTGGAAGCCAGAACACGATAGGGTCAGTCGTCTCCTTCAGAACGCGACGCCCCGATACGGCGCGTTCTGAAGAAGAACACGACGTGTCCGGCTGTCGCGTTCAGAACGCGACACCCGGGTCCGTCGCCTTCACAGGTAGAACCATAAATCTGGGATTCCATCTCCAGGATCCCCATGCAAACCACATAATCTCCAATAAAAAGTGATTATACATGTTCTAACCAATACCCTAACATGGTATCTACCATCTACAGCATGTAAAACAAGCTAAACATGCTCAACACACAATCCACAATGAGAAACAAGGTGGAATCTCCCAACCTTCACGAAGAACGACGATGCAAGCTATCCTAGAATGGAAACCAAGCTGAGCGTTAGACAGAAGCTTGAAGACGTTACACTCAAGAGATTTCTTCCCAGTCTAAACATTCATATTTCAACGGTCAGATTCAAATGGATAGTCAAAGCCTGAAGACTCAATATAGGGCAGTCGAAGCATTTGAAGAAGATATATATACATACAGATATGAAGATAGACAACGATCTACAATGCAAAAAAAATCTCTTCATTTGTTCAAGCCTTTGAGTAGTCTTTAGCTGTATGGAGAAGTCTCTCAAATCATCTATCCAGTCCACTTAGAGCCGGAAAGATAAGAGCGCATCCAATTCTTATACTTGTAGCTATCTTTCTATTTGTGTTTGCTCATCCTCTAAGCAGCACCCTATTGTGTATACATTAGTGCTTGTAACCCGTAGGGGGTTCGTTCTCTATTTGTACCCCTTTTGTATAAGGGAGTACCTACTAGAAGTAGGAGGTTTGTATGCCCCTCAGTGAAGGGAAGACTTGCCTAGATGCAAGTGATGTATGTCCCTCTTTGAAGGGAAGACCAAGGTTGCTTGGTGGTTAGTGAAAAATCTCAAGAGTTGCTTAGGGACTGGACGTAGGACTTCTGTTTGGAAGGAGGTCCAAACCAAGATAAACCCTTTGTCTCTTGTGTGTGATTGCTTCAGCTTACTCTTATCTTTATTTCACATATTGCACTAATGGCTAACAACACTTTTGAGTGTTTTTCAGATCTATTTGTCTTAGTAGAAAGTTTTAAAGATAGTCCTATTCACCCCCCTCTAGGATATCTCAGCTCCATTTTGATCTAATAGTTCAAACCTAATAAGGCTTTGAACCAACTCTGCCAACCCACGAGCCCAAAAATGTGAAATAGTAAACTAAATGGTCTAGTGAGAATATAAGTAAGAGACAACATGCATTGATATTTAAATATTCACAGGATCACATTCATTTATGCACATATGATTACATTGTTCCAGTATATAACATTAGTTCAAAAGTAAGTACATCATTCCAGAGCATATCTCGAGGTGTACAAAACTGCCAAGTTACTGGAAGAAGAAGAGTCCACACTCACTACTGCATGTCGGTCCAAGGTTCGGAACTAGCTTGCTCGCCCTCACTTAAAAGGGAAGTAGGGGAATGAGCCTTACAATTTTATTAGCTCAATAGGGAGACCCTTAAAAACTCAAAGCAAGGGACACATATAGAAATCAATAGTTAGACATGCTATAATTAAAGAAGTGCATCTATTAAACAATAAATAACCCACACCAAGCACAATGTTGATGTCCAAGTAAAACACGAGCCAGTCGATACGATGCCACCACTTAGATTACAAAAATTGACCCATAGAAGACAGTTCTTGACCATGACAAAGAATGCAGTAGTAAACCACATGCTAGTCTTGTAGTCAAAAATACATTTCGACTACTACTCCATGTCTGGCATCCTACTAACTAGTGAGGCAAGTGGAGACTACAAAACACAACACTTGCAGCTTGGCCGAGCTATAGTCTCATGTCTGTCTATCTCATCTGGATTTCGAGACTTAAAGAGTGAGGCAAATGAGTAAACTCTGGTACTGATTGGGAACCATGCACTACAAGGTGTCCAATTCCCCCATATATGAGTGCATTCAAGCGGATGACAACACGCTGCCCTATACCATCTTTCCTCTGCCCAAAGGAGGCACAACAAACCAGGAAGATGGCACCAAACTTTTACCCATTGCACACAACACATGGACCAAACCTCGTCAATGCACACAGTGGAAGGTACACACAATAACAAAGTACCTGAGTAGAGAGGTATCAAACAAATCACAATACATGATACCACTAGACTCGATAAAAAACACATCGTAGAACCGTTCACATCACAACACTACATCATATATAGAAACCCCAGGCCAATGCCTTGTTTATACTTAAACACATCATAAACCGTCACCGTGGTTATGGTTCTGGGAAACAATTGTGGCGAGATCAGTTACTATAACTAAGACACGTCGCCTACGGTGTGCGCATCTTAGAATCCTAGATGCATCCACAAGCAGAGCTACGCTTAAAGATACAATGGCTGATATTGTCACGTTATCAGTCGGAACCCAAAATCCCCTGTTCAATTTCTAGAAATCACATACAACTGCTCAACACACACCATAGAAATTCCTTAAGCATGTAGAGAGGAAGAATAGGCACATAACATACTTATAAATAGCAAGAAGTCACCTAAACATGCTTCTAATATAGAGAGAATCATTCCAACATGGTTTCTAGCTCATTACATGAAAAGTAGACCACAATAACCACAAATCAGCTGAAATTTGACCAAGTCTCACCTCCAAATATTCATCCATGTAGGAAACCTCAAGAATATGTAAAAAAACCAGAGGAAAGGAAGCCACTTTACCTAGAATGGAGAAAACAAGCCGTTGGCACCTTCTAGTGAATTGGCCACCACCTCATAGCAATTCTCCACCCTCTAGAACCTTAATAACACCTGAAAATTAGAAGAAACAAGAAAATAGAACACTAGTAATCATCTAGGCAGAATTGAGGGTGAAACCCTCATTCTACTGACTTAACCTCATAAGAACTAGTTGGAACCCTAAACGCATCATTGATGCCTACTGCGCTTATAAATGCGTCGTGTTAGGATGATGCATTTAAGAATTAAACGGCACGTGTCTACACAAAGTTGACGCGTGGCCAAACACTTGGTCAAATCGACTTAAACAAACGTGTTGATAAAAGACATCACCAACAAGAATGTGTCGTCTTTGAGCGGCGCATCTTGAAATCTTAAAAGTGTTGTTCAAGCTAGACGTGTCTTTAACAAATCGACTAAACCTGTCAAGTTTAAACAATCTTTAGCTAGAAACCTAGTAGACCTGTGTTTTCAAACCCATTCACTTTCTACAACCCACATGTGATACCCGAAAATTTTCCTTCTTTTATATGGTGCATATGTCTTTACTTGTTGCGTGAGTAGCGTGTGTATTCAATTGTGCATATTATCATTTCTATGCTTTCTCATTAGTTCATGCATGTATATACAGGATAGTTAGGTGAGAATAGACAATTAGTTAAATTTATGTATAACGTGTATACCAAAAATCTGAGGCATAAAATAGTTAAGTAGTATTGTGCGTGTGATAGGTAAATAATGCTATAGGCCATGTAGGTATATGAGAGCTATTTATGTACAAGTATAAATATAAATATGAGTGTGCATGCATTATCTAGCTATCAATGAATGTAATAAATCTATAAATTTCATGCATTATTTAATTACTAATATGCCTATTGCAATTAGTTAATTTATGCATGTTGTATGTCACCATGGTGTATATAGGTGTACATATATATGCTAATATTGTTTAAATGATACTTATTTATTTTAAGCATGATAAATAATTTATGACGTGTAAGGTGCTTGAATGATAATGTACAGGTAGAATTTAACTATTAATGAACACATTTCATTATAAATTTATGCACAATGTATGTGACTATGTAATGTGAATGTGTATGTGCATGTATGCATGTTATTGATGCATGTTGTTCTTAACCATGATTAGTGTAAGTTGTATTTAATTAAATATTATAAAATGCATGTGTTTATGCGGTGAAGGTATGTGAAATTATTTTTACATATATTAAATTATTTGGACGTATGTATGCATTTATTTCAAGGTTTACCGAAGTTTTGGCCAAATGGCACTGCTGGGGAGTTGGCGGCCAAGGTCTGGACGCCAGAGTGGTTGGCGTCCACATCCATGGATGCCAACCCCAGGTAGGCGACCACCCCCTGGACGCCAACCTCAAGTTGGCGGCCAGACCCTTGACGTCAACAGTCCAGTTGACTACAACCGATGTTGACGTCAATATCATCCTGCGTAACGGTCCCAGATTTGTTAATACTCGCGTTTTGGCCGGTTCCAATTTAGGAAACCCTTCCTAATCCCTTGGTAACCTACCCTAGTGCATACGCAACCCATCCATCCTTATAAAAACCCATTTTCTGGCCGCACAAAGCCCTTTTGGTCATTGTGAAACCCTAGTTTTCCCTGTGAGAAAAGCTGAACTTCCCAAGCTTTGATCCGGTGACTGGAGGACTTTCTGGGAGATCTACGACGACTGGAACATACTCCAACCATCCAAGAAGCATCCCCAACCCCAAGGAAGGATCTACATCGACGGGAGAACAAGATTCAAGGAGTTTCTGAGCACCCTCTTGCTTTGGCCGAGGAGGGCTTCAACGACAAAGATTTGATCTTCTAGGATTTTTTTAGAGGCAAGTAACCTATGAACATCTTTCCTATACATGTCCCCTAGGTCCTAGAATTTTTATAGATTTTTCCTCGCGTCCTGGACCCTCAAACTTCTTCGTACATGTGAGTGTGTCTGTGCAGATTGTTGTCTTGAAGTTGACAGCAACATCCCTTGCCGTCAAGTTCATCAGTTGACGGCAAGAGATGTCGCAGTTAACCCAGTTGGCGGCCAGGACCATATAGTTAAGTTCGTCAGAGTTCTGGAAAATACTATTTAATTCATTTAAATGATTTCTGGGTATGTGTTTATGCTGAAATTTTTATGAGGGGTCAAGGGTGATTAGTAGGTCATATCATGAGGTTTTTGTGAATTGTCATGATTTATGTTATTTATTAAAATTCTGGAGATTGAATTATGACCCTAAGATGACGCATGTTTAATCTGTATAAATAGGATAGTTGTGAGTTCGGGCATGGTGAATTTTTGTAATGATATGATTATAGTATAAATGCATTGATACTATCAAATTAGATTGTCTTACAAAAAAAATCTATTTTGAGAAATTAGTGATAAATGCACCTGTACAATGATTTAATTGCTATAAATATGTTTATGTTCAGAAAATTTTGAAAAATTGAGAATATGTTCTGTTTACTGTCCTTAACTTGTGATAAAACTTTCGTGAAATTCTGATGACAGTAAGTAATTTTATAGTTTTAAATGTGAAAATAGCCATGTTAAACATGTTAGAGTTAATCATGTGTAAATCAAAGGTTAGTAGCATGTTAATGCCTTATTTTGAGTGGTTTATCACAATTAGACAGTAATGGGAATGTCTGTAAATAGAAATGTGAATATTATGTAAAGTGTGTATGAACTGGAGTGAAAATGTGTGTGTGGGCATGAGTAAAAATGAGATAAGGATGATAAAGTGGTTAATGTAATATTTAGCCAGGGATGACACTGTTACCATAGGGGTCTGAGAGTTGTACCATGGAAAAGTCCCTATGGAAGGCTCAACGTTATGAGATAAATCCTAAGGGCATTAGGATAAAATCCTGGAGGTGGACAAGTACCGCTGGTTAGGGTGGAGAGGGCTTCTCCCGGTTCTGCGCAGTTACCTAGATTTGTCACCGTATTGCCAAAGTGACAAATATGTGAAAGTGAGTGCTAAGTGCTAAGTGAAAAGTACTAAGTGCTAAAGTGATTGTTTTTCCTCTATCTGGTAGTTAAGACTATGTGTCATGGCAACTTAAGAGATTAAATGTGAATATAGTGTAAAGTGATAAATGTGAATGTAAGAGTAAATGAAATGGAAGAAGTGTGAATTGATGTGAAAGGAAGAATAAAAGATAATAAGAGTACAATTGCATGGAAAACCAAGGTATTAATACATGTGTGTTTATTTATGTGTTACCATCATAATTTTAACATCATGTTTAATACCATGTTTAGTATTATGTGATATAGTTTCATAATATCCATATGGTGGTGTGTATGAATATGTGCATGTGAATATGTAGGGAAAGGCAATGTAGAAAGATGAGTATGTAGAATTGATAAATGAGTAAGATAGTATGAGAATAAGTGTAAATCTATGTAATTAAGTTTACTTCATGTCAAAACAGCAAGCTAAATGAGTTTATGATCTTGATAAACACATGAAATAATGTCCAAGTTCCATGATAGAATTGCTACTTGTTTAGTATATAGTTCATGCTTAAATTGTAGATGATTACCATCCGAATTGAATATGTTTTAAATCTTCATTCCATGTTTAATATAGGTGATATCATGGTGAACTATTCATATTAAAAACAGCAAATGAAATGTGTAAGTAAATGAGAAAAGTGCATGTGAAAAATAAATAGAGATTATGTTAGGTTGCTATCTACTTTATGTATAAATGCACGTTTAAATTGTGGAGTTGTATACAATAAAGAAAAGGTTGAGATTAATAAATCATGATACATGTTAGGTGGTTAAGAGTGCATATATTCATGTCATGTATGTATTAATTGGATTATGTTTAACTATGTTAGAAAGATTTATATCATATTATGTAGTTTACAAGAAAACATGTGCAAGTGTCATGAGTGTATGATAAATTATACATTAAAACAGCAAGTTAGTTGTATGATAAAGTTAGGTAAATACATGAGAAATTGACTAAATACCATGCTAAAAGTATTCATCATCTTGTACATAACCTTGTGTTTAAATTTGATTACGTTATGCAATGATATGATAAGGATTTGAACCATGTATCATAGAATATATCATGTGTAGAGAACTTGTGTAAGTGTATGTATTTTCATGAGTTAATAAGAGTATGTGTTAATTAAGAATAGGTTTGGAGGACATATGTATTGTTAACCATAAAAAGCTTGTACTATGTGAATTAACGTGATTTGTATGAAAACATGTGTTTCATCATTGATGATTGTATAATGTGTATGTGATATGTATAAGTTTGATGGTTTTAGATTACTTGCTGAGTCTTGTAAGACTCATACTTGCTTCGGCGTATAGGTGTGACATGTAGTTTCATAGCAGAGGAGAGAATAGTGAAGATTGGAGCCGCCTACAAGAAGTAGTACTTGAAGAGTTTTATTTTCAATAAGTTGTTTTATTTTATAGCTTGAATAATGTCATTCATATGGACAATGTAAAGGACAATGTATTTTCTTTCAAGTTGTAATAATGTGGACTCTAGTACTTTCTTTTACTATATAGACTGTGGAATGTATGATGATGATGGAATAAAGCAAAGTATTTCTTTTAAATTCCGCTGTACTCTTCCATTATTCATGGACATATCAACATTATTGTTTAGTGTTGGGTTAGTATCCCACTGTGATGATGCTCTTTATACCGATGGGGATTGGTATAATCGTACCGGTATGAGGAGGGTCGTCACAATGGCCACAACACTTGCTAAACCCAATAAAGGGAATCTGAACAAGGGCAGACGGACGTTATGCATGGGGGGGGGGGGGGGGGGGGGGCATGCCCCCCCCCCCACCCAATTTTTTTTTTAATAATGGGCTGATTTTCTTATTTAAATGGCCCATGGGCGGACCTGTACAAATAAGCCCAGAAAAGGACCTTCTGGAAGCGCTTCATGCCCACCGAAAATTTGTTTTTATATGTATAAAAAATTCCCCATAAGTGCAGTGGCGTTGGTGGCCGTTCGATTTGGGTGTTTGAGTGTTTTATGTTTGTTTGATTAACATGCTTGCTTTCGCAATGAAGTAAAACCGACGTTGGGCAACCAGGGGTTGGGGGCTTCTGGTGACTTGCCTCGTCTTTGTCTCCCCGTGGCCCGTGCCATGGGTCCTCCATCTCTATCGCACAGCAAAAACCTCCATCTCTGTCGCGCAGCAAAAACTTTTGTCGTTGCCTCCTCACAAGTAAACGGGCCGGATCAAGATCCCCCGATTTTTTAATAAAAAATCTGACCTTTTTATTCTATTTTTTTTCTGAAACTTTCCCTTTGTCCTTGCCTCTTTGGAGCCAGGATTTGACGGCAGGCAGCGGGCAGCCCACCTACGTTATGCAGGTGCTTTTTTTTTCTCAGTCGAATCTAGAGCTTTCTTCAGACGACAGACACTACTTGTTATTTCTATCAAATTAGAGATACAAGATCAAATTAGGTATTATAATTTTATCACTTTTTATTTAGATTTTCATCTCAGAATTTTGAGTTTCTTCATCTACGAGTATGTTTTGTATCAAGTTGTATTTTTTAAGTTTAATGATAATCTTTTTTATTTGATATGAGTTACTCGTGATTACTAATTTTGAGAAAAATCTTATTTCATAGTAGTTGATTATTTATCCAATGGTGGCCAATAGTCAACTAATAGCACGTCAACATTCCTTACGAGTCTTCAACCTGTCGGCCCTTATGAGTTAACACCTCACATCACCAAGGTAATATATCTGTCTTTTAATTTCTTCTATTTGAGATCTAGTGAGTTTATATGGTGGCTCATTTATTATAGAAAGTATTTAAATTTTTATACTGTGATCCAACGAGCCTGGGTGGTGGCTCATTTATTATGTAAAATATTTAATTTTTTATACTATGATCCAGCGAGTCTGGGTGGTGGCTCATTTATTATGTAAGATATTTAATTTCATATATTATAATCCAGCGAGCCTGGGTGGTGGCTCATTTACTGTGTAAAATATTTAATTTTTTATACTGTGATCCAGCGAGCCTGGGTGGTGGCTCATTTATTATGTAAAATATTAATTTTTTATACTATGATCCAGCGAGCCTGGGTGGTGGCTCATTTATTATGTAAGACATTTAATTTCTTATACTATGATCCAGCGAGCCTGGGTGGCGGCTCATTTATTGTGTAAAATATTTAATTTTTTATACTGTGATCCAGCGAGCCTGGGTGGTGACTCATTTATTGTGTAAAATATTTAATTCCTTATATTTATGATAAATCCGTGTGATGGCTCATTTGTTGTATATAGTTTAATTTTTTTCATAATCCATAGAATGATTTGGCAAGTTTTGATGTTGGTTCTATTTATTATCTTTTAATATGTGTAGAAATGTAGATGTGGCCCCTACTAATATGTGTGCAGATATTTTTTACTTGTTATTTTAGATGGGAAAATCTTCTACATTCGAGTCATTTTTTAAAAGGAAGAATGTTGAAATTGGAGAAGTTAATGAAAATATTTCAAAAACTCCTAGAATTGAAATCAAAGATGATTTTGATATACATTCATTAGAACGAGATCCAGGATTGTGTCCACAGATTTGGGAATATTCTGTTAACCAGCGTGATGAAATTCGAAGAGCATATATAAAGTTTGGTTCGTATCAATGTGAATTTATAAAGTATCCAAAGTCTGGACAAGCAAGTCATCTTCGTAGTTTTCAAGCAGCATGGTTTAAGTTATTTCTATCATGGTTGGAATATTCTCCTAAGAAAGATGCAGTATTTTGTTTACCATGCTATTTATTCATACACAAGATAGACCTTCTGGATCAAATGCATTTACTGTTGATGGGTTCAAAAATTGGAAGAAAGTGAGAGATGGCAAGAACTGTGCTTTTTTAATCTCATGTTGGACAAAATTCTTCTCCTCATAGAAATGCTGAAAAAGCATGTGATGATCTTATGAATCAAACTATGCACATTGACAAAAGTTTTTCTAAGTTTACAGCTCAACAAATCACAGAGAATCGACTTAGATTAAAAGCTTCTATTGATGTAATCAGATGGCTTGTATTTCAAGGATGCGCTTTTAGAGGTCACGATGAGAACATAACGTCAAAGAATCGTGAAAATTTTCACGAATTACTAAGTTTTGTATCATCATACAATGATAAAATTGCTGAAGTTTTAGAGAAAGCTCCACAAAATGCCTCGTATACATCACCAAGAGTGCAAAAAGAAATTCTTCAAGTTCTATCAGTTAAAATCAAAACTGCTATTCGTGTAGAAATTGGTGATGCAAAATTTTGTGTGATAGTTGATGAAGCTCGAGATGAATCCAAAAAAGAGCAAATGTCTGTAGTTTTGAGATTTGTTGACAAAAATGGATTTGTATGAGAGCGTTTCTTTGGACTTGTTCACGTTAAAGATACTACTGCATTGACATTGAAAGAAAAATTATTTGTTATTCTCTCTCGTTATAATCTTGATGTTCAGAATATTCAAGGACAAGGTTATGATGGTGCAAGCAATATGCGAGGAGAGTGGCATGGTTTACAGGCTTTAATTTCTACAGTATGTCCATATGCTTATTACATTCATTGCATGGTGCATCGTCTACAATTGGCATTAGTTGCTGCTTCAAAGGAGGTGATTCATATTCATCATTTTTTTAATAATTTGACCTCCATCATCAATATTGTTGTAGCTTCATGTAAGCGTCATGATCAATTAAAAGCTGCTCAGGCTGCAGATATTGCTCATTTAATCACTATCAATGAGCTTGAGACTGGAAAAGGACTTAATCAAATTGGTACATTACAGAGAGCAGGTGATACTCGTTGGAGTTCACACTTAAATTCAGTTTCCAGCTTGATAAAAATGTTTAGTGCCACATATACAGTTCTACTGAATATTATTGATGATGGAGCTACACCTGCCCAACGTGGAGATGCAAATGCAGCTTATGAAGCATTAATCTCTTACGAATTTGTGTTCATTTTGCATCTGATAAAAGAAATTTTAGATATTTCTGATCAACTTTGTCAAGCTTTGCAGAGACAATATCAAGATATTTTGAATGCTTTGTTTCATCTACTAAAGCACTCATTCAAAAATTAAGAGATGAAAGATGGGATGAATTACTTTCTATTGTGAACTCTTTTTGTGCAATGCGCAATATTGATGTGCCAGATCTCAGTATTTTGTATATCTTAAGAAGAGGTAGAGCTCGACATCAACAAGATGAAATTACACTTGAGCATCATTATAAAGTGGACATTTTTAATGTTGTGATAGACACTCAAATGCAAGAATTGAATAATCAATTTAATGATCGAGTTGTGGAGTTACTCATTCTTAGCTCAGTTTTAGATCCACGGGAGATGTCTGTATCATTCAGAGTTAATGATGTTTGTAAGTTGGCAGAAAAATTTTATCCACAAGACTTCAAAGAACAAGAGATGATGCAATTGAGGATATAGTTAGAGCACTTTGAGTATGTACGACAACATCAGGAATTTAAAAGTTTGTCCACTATTTCTGATCTATGTCAGTGGCTGATGAAAACAAGAAAATCAGAAATCTATCCACTTGTGTATAGAGTCTTGACTCTTATTCTCACTCTTCCAGTTTCCACAGCTACAACAGAACGATCATTTTCAGCTATAAAGATTATCAAGAACAAGCTTCGCAACAAGATGGAAGATGATTTTTTATCTGATTGTTTGATCATCTATATTGAAAAGGAAATTGCTGAAACTTTTAGCATGGATTCAATTATAGATGATTTTTGTGACTTGAAAGAACGAAGAGCTATATTCTGATAGATCACATGTGATAAATTTTAAGGTATTTTACTTTTACATCTTCTTATTTTGCACCCCCCCTTATATTTCATCCTGCGTCCGCCCCTGAATCCAAATATGAGATACGCTACATAATGAGCCTCTCATAATCTCTATCTGTAACTGTTTGCCTGAGGTTTGTGAGATATGCGAAGAAATCTTAATAGGTTGCAGGCCCCCACCTGCTATGAAGTCCCTTCTTGAGGCATCTCCCAATCACTTCTTCCGCTTCAAACACTAACGGACCATCTCCTTCAAGATGTTATGTAGCCAATGGAATTTGCTCATCTGCTAGTGTGTGCTGAAGTGTGAAGAGTTGTTCTGCTCGACATGTCCAACTTATCGCAAAAGTGGGAACCTCTTAATGAGAAAGTATTGCTGCACTCCATGTGTCTGGAACGGACAAGAGATGCGCAAATTGGACTGACAATAAATCCATCTCCATCTTAATTTGGCCAGCTTAGGAATTGCGTTTACTTCGCGTGTTTGCATGCCTTTGTCAGAGACCCCATTTGTTCTCCCTCTCCACACCCAAAGCCTCACCTACTGTACGATATCCAATGGAAAATTCCTCAAGTTTGGTATCCATGACAACGAACATTTCCTCCATGTTCTTCATAATCTTCTCTTGTCCAATGCCTAAAGATCCCACCTGGGCTTCTGGTCGGCTGATGCGTATTTCCTCCATTTCATGGCCCATCCAAGCGTGGTTCTTCCATTGCGCGCTGTAGGAACAGCTGCACATGTGCTCTGTGCATATTGTTGTAGGCGATCCATGGTTGGTTCTGGACGCTGAGCTCTACGATGGATGGTGAGATGGGATTCGAAGATACCTCACGTCCAGTTTCAGCTGCTCCCTTCCATGCTTCTATGTATGCATTGAGCAGAAGAGAGAGACTCTCTCTAGCGTTCAAGAAAAATGCTTATTAGCCATCCAAAAGGAGAGTAAAAATATCCATTCAAATTCTGTCACCTTTAAAATCATTTGTCAACCTTATTCAAGTAATAAATATTTCTCTACTATACATTGGAGCGAGGTTGGAACTTGGACCTATTGTGCCAACTCCATGCACAAGGCCGGGCACCATTGATGCTGCTGAAGAATTGTTTGAATAAAAAATAATATTTTCTGCACAAGTTGGTGAGCAGCCAAACCAACTGTGACTTGCCCTAACCGTCAAGTATTGGGAAGGTGAAAGACTTTGTGCACTTTTAAAAGTGCACAAAGTACAATCCACATGGACAACTAACTCATGTGACACCATCTACATGGGTTGGTGTTGGAAAATCGACCCCCCGATCGGCAACCCTCTCTCACACTACTCACACGTAGAGTTTGGAGAAGAGATTGAAGAAGGGAGAAGAAGGACACAAGAACACCAGATTTTTTACGTGGTTCGGAGGCAAAGTCTTCCTACGTCCACGGCCACAGCAGCAATTCCAATACTATACGTCAGGAACAATCGTCCAACCACACGGTACAAGGAGAGACCGCCCTACTATATATACGGGAGGTTAGGGCGCCATAATCGAGATTTACAAGGACAAAACTACCCCTCACTCAGATTCACACAAGTCGCCTATCCTGGGGTTGAAAAGTCGATTGCCTTGAGAAATCCGACTGCTAAAGTCGAATGCCAAATTCGACTGCTGACCCCCACTGCTAAAGTTAAATGCTGAAGTCGACTGTTGACTTCGACTGCTGCAGTCGAATGCTGACTTCGACTGCTCAAGTCGACTGTTAACTTTGACTACCTCTTCTGTACGCCAAATTTAACTTCCGAAGGCGCTGCCCCCGGAGACCCCCGCAGGGGACGTTGCCCCCTTGACCCCCGCGACCTGATCGCGCAGGTCGATCTACGTCCCGAACCTTCTTGTCTACATCATCAAGTTCAGGCTCCACACTCTAACAGTTGGTAGCCCATGTGACACCCAAAAAAGTGGTGCCACATGCGCTAGTTGCCCATGTGGATTGCACTTTGTGCACTTTTGAAAGTGCACAAAGTCTTTCTCATTGGGAAGTGCACACCATTCAGCTTCAAAATGGCCCCAGAAGTTGCCAGTTCTGTAGGTAGTACATACACCATGGGGCGGTGAAGACCAACATCTACAACGGATCAGTCATGGTCAACTTTGACATGCTTTTCCTGTTCAGATTTAACCTTGTGTTCCAACAAACTTCCTCAGTTCACCTGAGGGTGCATAAACGACTAAGAACAAGTTTTCTGGCATAAATCCGTGATGCAAGCTCCACGATTAGAACTTAACCAGCTGTTTAGATACAAGAATTTGCGTTGCTCCTATGCCAAAACGTTACTCCTGGACTTGTGGGAGATTCTAGGCATGTTTGCCCGCGCCATATCCGAAAATCAGAAAAACTAGAGTACAGTTTGAACTAGCAATAAGGGTAAACCAAAATTACACCAACGGTCTCTAAAACATCCCATGGAAATCATAAATGGCAAAGGGAAAATTGGAAGAAAAGAAGAACAAACAAGAACAATGTCTGTTTCAATGACGTAAAAATGCAACTGTGGCCACACGAGATCCTTCCACGCCACCAAACATGATTGTTGGGTAAGTCTTGACATGATCGACATATTGGAAGACAGAGGCTCCGCACGTTTCACCATCCCTTAACTGATTGAAACTTTCCACCTCTTGAACTAGCTCATCTTTCGTGTTGTTACACGAGGTGATCACCTGATCCCAATAAAAAGCATGAAAGGAGAAAAAAATAGTCATACAAACAGCTAAACTAAATTGAGAGTTGTAACCATCACGGCAATAGACCATCGCCCATCGCCCTCAGCTTCAGTGGTACAAAAGTGACGGGCATAATTCACAAGCAGCGGTGCTAGGTGTGGAGCGCATCACCACTCCATCATGAGACTGCATGTGTGGTCCAAGACTGTTGCAGCACGCATCTTATGCAGAAGGAAAACAGGGGGTGGGGATGGGGGAGGTTAATGTCAGAGAAGCACTAACCAATAAGCCACCGGGAGCAACCAACTTTGATACAGACCCCAAATACATTAACCTGAAATTTCAAATACACCGGCGATTCAACAACGGAATGTATGGGCATGCTCTCTGCTTCAAGCATCAGTCTTCGTCAAGAAAGCAGTTTGGACTAAGAAACATATTGGAGTAAGAATCCTAAATAAGACGGACTCAGTCATGATAGACCAACACAAGGACCATACAGCATGAAGTGTGCCCTTCGACAACAACACAAATTGGTGACTAAAGCGGATATTTGCATCATGGAGCTGCAGGGTGCCAGGGTCCAACTTCTATCGCCTTGCTTTACTTTATAGAGTAGAAGACAAGTGAACAGCTAAAGTGGAATAAACTCCACTGTTTCCTATACAAGCAAACTAACACGGGATGATGTGATGAATGCAGTGCTTTTTTTCTTGCACAAGGGACAAGCATATCTCATGGAGCTGCTCAATCAATGGAGAGAAAACAGACAGGTTGCATCTTGTAACCAGCATCAGGAATGTTCAACTACTTGGAACGGAGCAGCTTACGGAACATGAAAGGAAATGTCAGGGCCCAATTACCTTCTTACAGGACCCTCAGGATGCAATCCAATAGCATCTAAGGTTCCCTTATCCATGACAAGATGAAACTGCCGCTCTATCGGCTCTAACTTTGTATCAAGAATATCATCTACCTGCAAGATGGGAATGTACAAAAATTTTGAGCAGAGAATCATTCACCACAAACCTCATACTATCATGCAATTTCTATTAACTAGAAACAAGTTGTCCTTTAAGTAATAACCCATGAAAATGAAGATTAAAGCTAAATCATTTCCTTAACTCTAGGAGTAAAACTTAGAGAAGCTTCAAAAGCATAGAACAAAGTCATCAACTATTTGAGCCTCATGAAAGAAGTTGTTGGTTGGAAGAAAGAACAGATGTGAGGAACACTGCCCCAGCAGCAGCGTGCCAGGGCCTGGGAACATGGTTAGCGAAATCGGCCAATTCTGTATCGGATCTGCCTAGGCCAATCTGATTCCGAGGGGTAGCCCCCTGGATGGTATAAATTCCGGCCGAGGCCAGAATCAGACCAGATTGGCTGATCCCAAGCTGATCGGGCCAATTCTGTAAAACACTTTTTTTCCCTTGCATGCATTAACCCATCATTTCACATGTATAAATTAATACATATGTATATATTTACACAAATTAATGTCTAATATGATTGTGTACATTAATTTACATATTTATGCATACAAGTACACAAACACATATAGACATATATATGACATATAGTATATGTATTATATATCATATCTGGCATACATATGTATGATTACATATTAATATATATATATATATATACATTAATATATGATTGTATGTACATTGACACACATATATGTATAAAGTGTTCATTCATATGATATATATACTATAAAGATATACATATTAATTATTTCTGTACATTAATATTTCCATCTTCCAATGTTATGTAATTTGGAACTCATGATTTTGATATTTCAGTACATTCCTTGCAGATTGTACCACAGTAAATAGGTCTGGTTCTTTCTTATCCTGGCTGACGTCACTCCAGAAAAATGTCCCTGAATTGTGTCAATTTTGTTCAGAGATCTTGAAATCTGAAAAACTGAATACATTGCATCTCTCATAAAATCCATGTTCCACCTTCCCTTTCCATCCTAATCAAATCCTAACCCTCTTCCAAACTTGTCCGGTCCCACAAATAGTAAACTTAATTGGAATTATTTCTTTCTTGCAGTCAAGAATTCAGCTTCAGCTTTGACCATTCCTTCTGATATGTGTACACCAACTGTGTCTGATTTTGCATAGCGTTGAGAAACATTAACTAGCCCTTCATATGTCCCAATTTCTCAAGTTCCCCAATGTAAACAATAAGGCACCATCAGCATAATGTAGATGTGTTCCTTTCAGTTTGCCCTTTCCTCATGTGGCCGCATAATCGCATATACATCCTTTTCTATGTACATGCGTTACAAGGATGAACAAGGGGAAATAATATCTCCTCGACGGATTCTCTGAAACAGTAAATAAAACATGACTTTCCAGTTTCCACTGAAGCAAAGCTCATCAACTGAAGTAAAAAATTTTCTGTTAAAGATCGCCAAATCCCATGACACAAAAAACTCTACTAATACAGCCTCAGCCTAATTTATCATATGCTTTCCAAGAATCTAACTTGAGAACTATATGTCCTTGTAGATACTCATGCAACAAAAAGAATGGATATCCTCTGTACGATGTAGGAATCCTGGCGACATTTGGCAATGGATTGTCCTATCACATTCTCCAGCATTGTGTTCATTTCCTAAGATAATGCCAGCAAATTCTCATAAAGCACCAGACAAAAGGAAGAAAGAAACAAGCAAAGAAAGATTCCCCCTCCAGACAGAAGTTGTTTCCCCTTAAGATATCCTACGTTATATAGTGTCACAAAACATAAGGAATACAAATGAAAAGTGAAGTTTATCATAGAGAAGATAAAATGGTTTTAATACACTAAAAAACCATTATATTATTTGAGAGATCCAGTTTCAGCCTGAGACCCCATTACCACCCATCTTCTTCTAATAAATCCATGTTTCTATTTCTTCAAGAATTACTTCAAGGATACCAGAAGTCAATAGTGGTAAAATGCAAACCCAAGATTGAAGCTAGAGCATACCACAAAATTAATAGAAGCAAACCCATTGCGAGTGGCAAGGCTCCTAGCGAGGTCCATTGCTCCTCCACTATAGTCAATCCCAGTCAAATCAGAAAATCTGAAAATTCAGCTAATTAGTAATATTACTGAGGTATTAATATGAAAAAAGTAACATGATATCAAACACATGTTTGACTATCTTTTAGATTTTGGGAGGTGACATTTTTTATTTATTACGCTCCTTCATGGAATTCAATCTCATGAATCCTGCTGAGATCTCATGAGATTCTGTTCTCAGACAGGTTTCCTTCCCTAGAATAGAAACTACAAAATGCCAAGAGATCTCGGTGACATATCACTTTGTTTGCCCTTGAAAGTTTGAAACTCACACCCATGCTCATACTAACAGCAGAAGGGAGTCCTCACAAGAAAGAAGTGACTTATTCAAATTTTTAACTTTATTTTTTACAAATCTTATATTTCTGTCAGCTGCACTGCCTGCAGCAGCTACTGTGGCATCAACTACTGGCTATTGCAATCAGCTGCTGGTGATATTTTACATCCTTCTTAGGCATGATTGAAAATTCTTCATACTTGGTCCAGTCCAAGTCACGTCCCACACTTCACTCTGAAATGCTCGGCAAACTCAAAAGAACCACTAGTCGACCTAATGGATTTTTTGGTCAGAGACCTCACCCCAAGTCAGCTAATTTTAATCCTCTTACATTGATAATTGCAGACAGCCACTCTTCTACACATATCAAAATTCACTGGATAATATAATTATACAAGAGCTAGAATACCCTTCTAGTGACCTGCCAATTAAAACCGCATAAGAGTGCAGATTATGCTTACATAGTAGGATTGTTTTCACACTAGGCAAAGACATAGGAACATTTTTAAGTATGGTCAGACTTTGACTCAAGTTAATTTCATCAATGTGGCTTACAGTGCCTAACGGGAGGGGTGCATTTGCACATATTTCTATATAGTGAGGTTATATGTATTGAAGAATGGCAATTCTGCAACTACTCAACCACATCCGCACTCCTACTGACATGAAAAGTGATTGACAGCAGTGTGGTTAGATCGATTACTAGGCATAGTGTCTTCAGGGTTATGTGATTTCTGGTGTGTGATGTTGTGATATGAGGAGATTCAGACTATGAGTGGGCGGTGCAAAGCAGCAAAGCCCAATGGAAGAATGTGAAGTAACTGATGGATTATAGGAGCGACTCTAAGAATGTTTGTGATATGGCTAGCAAGAGGGCTGAGGGATGGTCCTATTGTTCATCCAATGAAGATGGATCTCTGAGACAGTCCCATTGGGCCAATGGAACTTACTGTGCACCTAGACCAACAACCAGTGCAATAAGCATTAGATCTAAGCAGTGGCAGACAGTGCAGCAACATCAGTGTGATCCTCTGGATTACCATCTGATTAAAGTGAGATGCCATCTCAATCATAGTTACCAACATGGAAAAAGAAAGCCAGACATGAAGCAGGAAGTGAAAGGTAGAAATGCTTGATCTGGTCACATATTTAATTACAAGGTAAGGAGAAGCAAGAATATATATATAGAGAGAGAGAGAGAGAGAAATGCTATGGTGCGGTAGGGGCTTTTGATACGGCCCCTCCGTAACATAGCGAAGACCGTTGGATTTCAATCCAACGGCGAAGCACTACAGTACATCCATGCTCAGTGTTCGGGCGTTCGGGTGTTCGGAATGTTTGTTGCTCGGTGTTCGGTACTGCTCGGTGTTGCTGGGTGAGAATAGACAGACCGTTGGATTTTCGTACTGATGATATGGCGGGGCCGTATCCAAAGGCCCAGCCATATCATAGCATTACTCTATATATATATATATATGTGTGTGTATGTGTTGCTATATATTTTAAGTTGTCACAGAGGTTTTGTACTACCCACTTTCAAAAAGTTGTCAAAGAGGTTTTCCAGTAACTACATGTCAGATATCATGCAATTCACAGATCCTGTTGCATTTGACCTAATAAGTTATGGACAGAGGGTTGGAGTAGAATCACTTGATGTGTGAGATCCTTTAAATAATTCGTGATGGCTGTAAGAGACCATCCATTGATAGTTATAAAAGGACCTAAAGTGCAATTCAATGGTCCACAATGACATCTGACTTCACGCCAGCTCTTCTGGCAGACATGAGAGAGATTACCTCATCCCTTGGTAAAATATGTTTGTTTCTGGCTAGAAATTCGCCTCCCCACTGGAAAGGATAGTTTTAAATTTGAAAACAACCGAATACATGAAATACCATTTGTCTAAAGAAGGAAGATGCAGATAGAATTTATAGCGGTTTATATTCTGCGAAAAGAAAGCAAATGAGAAACAAGAAGGTCAAACTGCCAAACTTGCAGATGCTGACCCAAACTTCTATAGAGCATGGAAACAAGAAAATGAGTATCTGCAAGTTACCCTTGTCTTGCAAGTTCTTGCAGAAGTAGGCCATTTCCAGTTCCAATATCGAGCACACTCCAGCTGGACAGATCTTTAGGGACATCATCACCTACATCATGTTGGGACATGCTTGTGCATAAATTCTTAGTCCAGGATGCAACGGTGTCCATCACTTCCATCCCAAACCTAAAAGAAAAAAAAAAGCAATAATTATTTCAGAATATTTGGATTTAAATGGTAGAAAAGTGGACTTTGGACAGAATACAGAGGATGAAATAGAAGCATATCTTTGAAAGGGAGCCCCTTGCAGTTTCTATAAGACCCACCTTTATATGATTATGAAAATATGTTTTGACATTGAGCATAAGCTCAATGAAAACAAAGATCCCAGGTAAGCATTTCGTGACAGTCGTGCTCACATGACATATTTCAGTACAATTCAATATGTTCAATTGTTCATCTCGATGAGCATGATAGACAAGGCATAAAAACTACATGTTTTTAGAGAAGTGATGATACCTATAATCCAATAAAAGTGAAGGATTTTTTTTTTTTTTTAAGCCCTGTAACTTGATTTTTTTAGCCCTGAACCAAGAAGCTCAAACTTCCCTTATAAGCAGGTCCTTTCAGAGTCCTTTCGATAAATTTTACGGTTAATGTTTAATCCAGAAAAGGTCTCAGAATGCTCACCAAACTTCTCCTGCATGGCCATGCTCATGAAAATTTGCAAGATCCTCAGCGTAAGCATTATCCCAGTAGCTCTGTAGGCCCAACATGGACGGCTCCACCTCATTGTCGTCCGGCTCATCCTTGTCTGAGCTGCTTCACAAAATAAAAGATTTATCACAGTGCAGAAGCATGAAGATCTAACCCTAAAACAGTAACAGGTCAGATTACTTTTCACAAACTCGCACCCAAACGAAATGGAATATCGAAAGCAAAAGGATATAGTCGATCCACATCATCCAGTGAACTGATTTCATATTCAATTGCTCGATAGACACATACACATACAGCGGAGTCAACAACAAAAGTATGGGAAAGAGATGTTTTTCAGGCAGCTGATAACTCCGAAAACCTAAGTTCTATATAAAGGGCAGCGCCAAAGCAGAAACCTAGGATTCTAAGCTAAAGAAAAACGAGAGAAATATACAGTCAAAAGCATCGAAGTACACATCACTGACGAGATGCAGCACAAAACGAGATGAGAGAGAGAGAGAGAGAGGGAGGCACCTGCAATCGGAGGGAGCGGGGAAGTTGCAGCTGGAGAGCACGTCAGCCTGCCGCTGCTCGTCGTCGAGGGTGCTCCCGTACTCGCTCTTGATGGACCAGGAGTCGGCCGCGACGGATCGGTCGTCGTCCGAGACCAGATCGGCGGCCGCCGCGGGGGGTGCCCGAGCAGGGTGGGGCAGGTCGACGTCCTCCGGCGGGCAGCGCGCGCCAGCCATCTCGTCAGGGTTCACGACTGGCGATGTGAGGTAGGGCGGAATGGAAGAGGAGAAATGCAGAAGAGAACAGTGGAGAGAGGAGAGAGAGGACAGGTATGAAGATAGGCTCCACGAGTGGGGATTTGGAGTGATGTGGCTCACAAGTGACAGGAGGTGTATTAACGACGCACATAACGTTATCAATTTTTTGCGTCGTTGTTAAGGAGGTATGATTATTTCTAATTTAAATTCTTTGAATTTTTATATATAGTGTAACTTTTTTATTTTTTGCAGAAAAAAATAAAAAAAATCATCCAAAAGATCAAGAAAAAAAAGAAAATTATCTTCAAAGTAAAAAAAATCAAAAAAATAAAAAATTTCAAAGAAAAACTTGGCTCTCGAGGTAACTCTCCCTCTCACCTTTCTACTCTTTTCCGGTTTCCTAAAGATGGAAGGATTGCACTTGAGATAAGTATCTTTACCCCTTGTCTAGTTTCCTTTTTTCATCCCTTACCATATTTAGATAGCTCTACAAAAATAAAAATAAAAAATCACTTGAATCAAATAAGATTGTTTGCCAAGAGTAGAAACTTTCAATATTCAAGACATGCATCATTTAGAAGTGTCATTTTTAGGAAGTATTTTTGCTCGATATTTTTTTTTTTGGTTGAAGATTGAGCGAGGCAAGGTGAGATCTCTAACTTTCCAAATAGCATATTCATTCATATCCATGCTTGAATAGAACTCCTTATTTGATTTGTGATGCGCACAACACTTTTAAAAGTACTTTAAGGGCAATACCTAATAACAACATAAGGTGGACATTTGATCACCCTTCTTTGACCTACAAACCACAACCTCTATGTATCTTCGATACCCCTTAAACCTTAACAAAAGTCAGTAGATATCCATTTAGGTTCATTAGCAAAATTTGAAAACTGGTGTCTAAGGTTAGAGGTCAAGTGGCAAATGCCTGAGCGGACCCGTGGTTCTTTAATTAGGTCTCTACGAAAGCAGGGGAGCCTCCCACTACCCCACCTCCTGCCTAGCCAGTGAACATATTTGTGGGTGGATGTAAGTTGTCCTTAAGTCACTTTGTGAGGAAAGTTAACCGGTAGGTCTAGGATAGCGATAGTTCTCTTAGGTTAATTTTATTGACAACTTGTTTGAAAAGGCCATAAAATATAAAATACTAAAAATACTAAAAAGCTCTCTTTCTTTCTCTTTGTCCTAGTATATGCAAGATAGGATATCTCAAAATCCAATTCTACTACGACCCAAACTAGAAATAGAGAGAGCTCTGCACCAAAGGGGTAATTTCCCATAAGCTCCAATGGCCGATGATAATCATGATCATCCCAAGCAAATGAAGGATTATTTTATTCCTAATCAATATCAACCTTCATCTTGAATTCACATCCCACAAATCAGGCCATGCAATATGAGATTAAATCAAGCACCATACAAAATGCTCCCATCATTCTATGGGCTCACCAATGAAGATCCATATAAGTATTTGGATGAGTTCCTCGAAATATGCTCTATAATGAAGATCCAAAACTTTACTGATGATGCTCTCAAATTAACTCTCTTCCATTTCGTATTAAAGGATAAAACCAAATATTGGTTAGGGACCATAGGAAGGCCCATTAGGTTATGGGGAGAAATGTAAAAAAAAATTGAAAAATTCTATCACATAGGTAGGACCAATACCATGAGGAGAGCCACCACAAGTTTTACTCAAACCCCTAGGGAACTGATCCATGAATCTTGGGAGAGATTAAAAGAATTATTGAGAAAATACACCCATCATGGATTATCCAAATGGTAAATTGTGCAGGCTTTTTATGAGGGTTTAACTGAAACATATAAGCAAATGGTAGATGCCTCTTGTGGGGGTGCATTCGTGAGCAAAAGTGAAGAAGAAGCTTATGATTTCTTTAAAATGTTAAGTGAAAATTCGATAAACCATACTCTCTCTTTTCATATGAGAGGTCAATTAGACCATCTAAGAAGGCTGGACTTTACAAGGTGAAAATAGAAAGGAACTTGAACCGAGGCCAGATGTTAATGTCATAGCCCAAAAGTTGGAAAAAGTGGATCTTATGGCTTAGAAATTGGATCAACTCATCAATACGAATAATCAAGCCTCCATTCTAGTCGTCTTTCAATTCTCATCCAGATCAATTCTTCCAAGAATCATGTGTGTTATGTATCAGTCCAACCCATTAGCTAGATGACGATCCCGCAGCAGCCCAATTACCCCCTTTCATCCAGAAGCAAGTCCAAGTAGCCTAGGGATTCTCTAAGTCTAACAATAATCCATTCTCTAACACCTACAATCCAGACTGGAGGAATCACACAAATTTCTTCTGGAAATCCCAATAGGCCCAAGGCTAACAACCTAAATCCCAACCCCAGATCCATCTTTAAAATCAATCTTTCCATAAGGGTCAATTATCACATCCACTGCCAAACCAGTCTTAGACCACTTATGGCCAACCATCTTTTGGTCAACCCTCATATCCACCATCAGTCTATCAACCCTTAATCTTACCCCAGCTAGTGGCCCAGAATGACAACAAAATCAACCAATTACACCAACTTATTTTGGCCCATAATAAGACCATTCAGGCCCCAAACCAATCTTTCCAAGCCCAAATGGCCGAGATAAAGGCTCAGATAGGTCAACTTTTAGAAACTAATGTGAGGAGAGAACTGGGCCAACTTCCTAGACAACTTGTGCCCAATCTGAGAAATTATCCTCCATGTTTTCAACAATAGTCTCTTCTACCTAATCCTGAGGGTCAACTTCTACCGGGGCCAAATTTATCAAAAGGCCCACACTTTGAAAATGCAAAAGCAATTTTGGCCTTAAGCAGTGGTAAAATTTTGTCATACCCATGAATCCAATCAAGCCTCAGCTAGTCCAGTCCATGGAGAAGAAGAGGAAGAAGAAGAACCCATTTCCATTTACAATTGTGAAAACAATGAAAAAGGGAAAGGAAAACTTGAAGAATTCCCTGATGATTACAAGCCCAAAGTCCCTTTTCCACAAGCTCTAGAAGTGGGCAAGGAGAAAAGGAAGCAACAAACTAAGGCCCGAAATAAAGAGTTAATGGACTTGTTTAAATAGGTTCACATCAACATATCTCTGGTAGATGCCATCCAACATGTTTCGGCCTATGCCAAATTCCTCAAAGAGCTTTGTACTCAGAAAAGAGAGCCCAAACAAACTCCTAAAAAGGTTCTCTTATCTAAAGAGGTGAGTGCAATTCTACTGAACCAATTACCCCAGAAAATGAAAGATCCCGGAGCCACACTCATCTCTTGCGCCATCAAGGGGACCACCTTTAACAAGGCTCTATTGGATTTAGGGGCGAGCGTGAACCTTTTGCCAGTTTTAGTCTATGAAAAATTTGGAATAGGCGAACTGAAACCTACCTTAGTGATCCTACTGTTGGCAGATAGATCCCTTAGGACACTGTAGATTATGCTTTTTCATCTTCAAAAAGACTCTGAAGCGTCCACAAAGAAAATAATGAGAAAAATAAATAATAAAGAATAAGGAACGGAGCACAACTCCTTGGATGATCATGATCGCCAGACACACAAGGGTGTCAAAGGAGTATTGTAAGGCCCTCGAATTTTGTTGCATCATTGTAATGCATGTAAATAATTCGTGTCGTATATGTACGTATGTATGTATCTACGTATGTATTAGTGGTATACTTATGTGTGTATGTGTATAGCTTAGGTATAAATAATGTATGTATTACTTGATGGTAGTGTGTGCACAAAACTATATAGATATTACATGTATATATGCATGATGTACATGGGTTTCTGCATGTTTTAGACTTCTGGCCGAAGGCCAGATTGACGTCAATCCCATAGCCGCTTATGTGGTGTCAGCGTCAACCCCATGGACGCCAACACTAATCCCAGCGTCCAACAATATGGACGCCAACTTCTCTGACCTGCATGCATTGCAGAGCCAGAAATTCCGGAACCAAGGCAACTCACCCATTGGGGAGCTGTCTCCCAATGGTCTGAGAGCCATCATGTCACCCCATGCGTGGGAGAGGAGCCTCTCCTCTTCAAAAGAGCCCCATTTCGCAACCCTAGGGCCCTCTTTAACCTTTTGCAAGGGAGGAAGAAGAGAGGAGAAAAAACCCTATTCTCTGACTGAGGAAAACCCCCACTTTGGAACCCAAAATCCAACAACCTGAAGCTTGTTCCGGGGTTCTGCTGCAACAAGGAGCTTGCTGGATCATCGAGGAAGGCTTCCCCGACCTCGACTTGCTGTGGAGACTGCTCAGGAACCCGGAGGGAGGCGATCTTGGAGGGTGTTTCGCAACTTCTTGGGACTGTCCAAGGAGAGCTTCTCCAAACCCTAGATCTATTAGTGTATTTTTCGAAAGGCAAGTACCCTACTCATAACGTCCCCGTATGTGTCTAGGTTGGTTTTACAAATTTTATGTATTTTCCCTCGTGTCCTAGACCCCCAAATTCACCCCATCTTTGGAGCTCGGGTCTGTGTTCTGCACAGACCTGACATTGACGGCAATGTCCCTTGCCGCTAAGATTATGCTTAGCGTCCATCGACTATGCCGTTGACATTGAATTAGCAGCCAGAGACTGCCGCCAAGTTCATCTGGACAGAATAGTGACCTGTTCTGCCCTTCTATACGACTATTTTCGATATGTTTCACGATGAGGATATACTGTAAATCATTTATATGCTATGTATATTGTTGGTGTGATGGATGTGGTGTGTGGATGGATTATCATGAATGATAGGACTTAATTATTTCATGAAGATACATGTGTGATGAGTTTTAATCTTGTTAAACCATGTTTGCATGATTTAGGACAAGTCTGAATGCCCTAATTTGTGAGGATTATGCATGTGAGGTTCAGTCCCTGTTCTAAATTTCTGAGATTATTCCCATGCTTGTGTGAATTATTGTAAAATTGTTTAGGAAAAATAGAGATCATGCTAGGTCATGATAAATCTTTCATAAATTAATGGATTGTCCAATAAATTCAGGAATAAATTATGTGGTTCCATGTCTGTTAGGGTTCAGACAGTGAGTGGTTAAAACTGTGCTTGTGTTTAACTCCATGTTAAATCGAATTGCGGATAGCATGTGAAATTAATATTAGATTTTCTGTAATTCCGTTTTAGTTTAGAAAAATCTGAAAATTTGCATGAAGAATCCTAAACCCGAAATTAACATGTGGTTAAAATTTCAGGTCATTTGGACTAGTATTTAATGTAATATGAATTTTTCCATGTAAATGTGTATTTATGCATGCCAATGTGAAACAATTCGATTTAGGTGTAATCCGACCTGATCGGTGATATTTACCTGAATGTAGATTTTGAAATCTGTAGTGTCATGATAGGAAAATAGAGAAATGTGAATGTGAGAGAGAAAGTGAATAGAATGAGAGTGACATGTGTAAACCCGTGTAAAATCGGTAAAAATGTGTAATGTGAAAATTTGTGCCAAATGTGACACTGCTTCTGTAGAGGGCAGTGGAACCGTATCAGGGAAAAGTCCCCCTGAGAAGGTTCAATGTGTAAGTGACCCTAAGGGCATTAGGGGGAAATCCTAGAGGTGGACAAGTACCACTGGTTAGGGTGGAGACTTGTTCTCCCGGTCTGCGCAGTCCAAGAGTCGCCATTGTATTGCCTAGATGGCGTCTATGTGATGTGATGTGTTGTGTCCTTCTTTGGTGGTTTGGACTATGTGTCACGGCACTAAATGTGAAAGTGTAAATGTGTAAATGTGCATGTGTTCATGTGTTAATGTGAAAGTGAACAATGTGTAATGTGTATGTGTAAAGTGCAATTTATGTGAATTGGAAATTTGTGTAAATAAAATGTGAAACCAAAGTGTAAGGATATGATATTGTAATCCATGTTGTGACAAATATGAAACCATGTTAAATCAGTAGCTTCATTATGTTAGGATCATGTTTATATGTGTAAAATGCCTAGAATCCATGCTAGGGACAATTAACAAGTACGTGCACAAAATCCCATGTTTGGTTGTTCACATGTTGTATTTTAAATAACATTGTAGCTCTCATGTGTAGGGTTATGGCTGCTAAATCATGTGAAAACCAACAAGTTAAAGGGTGTAAAATGTTCGTGTACATGCACAAGAATGTGTAGATTCCATGTTGTGTTTTGTTACATGTACGTAGGATAGTCATGCTAAGTGCTTTCATGTTTTAGTTAAATGCAAAGTAGAATTTCATGAGTAGGAATGATTAGAGAACATGTGTTAGGAATTTATATTGATAAGGAAATCTGAAAGCATGCATCATGTGTTTACTTATAGAATCATCATGGTTGGTTATTCATTTCAAACATTAAGCATGATACATGTTGAGTTTTGCAATGGTGTGTGTAGAGCATACTATGACATGTACGTGTATGGTATGAGCGGTGTTACTTGCTGAGTCTTTAGACTCACTACTTGCTTCGGCGTACAGGTGTAGTTGGTGACGTGGCACCGTTGGAGGAGACGGTGGAGACGGACTCCGAGTGCGGAGATTAGTCTTTGGAGTACTTTGTGACTTTTGCGCTTCATAGTATGTAAATTGAACGTTGTATTAGCGTTATTATGGAAGGAATGTATAATGGTGGACATCTATGTATTAAATTTTCAGCAATTTAAATTATGTGAACTTTTAAGTTCTTTAATGTTATTGCAATTTCATGTATGCTAAATGTGGATGATGAATGAATGAAGACAGTAGTTCTTTTTACTTCCGCTACTCTGTTCTTATATTCACGTGTATCTCAGCTGAATGTATTGTTGGGTAAATGTCCCACTGTGATGACGCTTGCTATACCGACGTCGGTTGGTATTGTTGGGTTGAATGTATATTCATATCATTTCCCTCCTATTTTGATGATGACAAGAGGTAATTTTAAAGCAATTCAATTGAAACATGTCAAAAACATCATACCTGAAATCAATGTTCAAAAAGCATATTTCAAATCACATTTATCATTGATGTTCATGATAAACATTTAACTAATGATATATGTGTTTAATTTTCAGGTACAAACATTTTTATGCAAAAGATGTGTCGACACACCCATCAATGGTGTCGACACAACAACACAGATTCAAAGGCAAAATGTGTAAAAATGTTGAGACTGTGTCGACACGAGTCAAGAGTGTGTCGACACGAGTTGCAGTTTTTTAGAAATCAGTCCACCCAGGTCGACACACTCTTAGAGCAGGTCGACACTGGACCCCGTTCACAGAACAGGCTATTTGCAGATTCCAGGAATAAGTGTACTCAGGTCGACCTCACCATCAGGGCAGGTCGACACTAGATCCCGCTCCCAGAACAGCTATTTTCAGAACCAGGACAACAGGTCGACACACTCACAGAGCAGGTCGACACGGGACCTTCTTCCCAGAATAGCATTTTCCATATTTTGGACAGTGTCGACACCACCACCAGGGCAGGTCGACACACTACGGAAAGATTTCATCTTAAAGTGGATGGCTGCCACGTGTCAGCCCAGGCTGATGGGGAATCAACCTAGGATCATGTGCCCTTATACCTAAAAGGTATCTTTGGACTCTTTTGGGTATAAAAGGCCCTTTATTGGTCCTCCATCAAGCGTGAGACCCAACTAACCTCTTAGAGCCTCCTGAAAAGTTCCTGGCGGCCACAAGAGTTCGTGTCTCCCTCCTCTGCCTTCCTGGAGTTTCCAGAAGACCTCTTCTCACCATTCAAGGTGTGAGAATTGGGGTTTGATCTTTGAAGAAGCCTCTAAAGCATCCCAAGGAAGCAGATCAAGTAGAAGCTATCGTTGGAGAAGAATTCAAGGAAGATCCAACCTCCCAGATTGCAGAGCATCGTCTTGGACTTCAAGTTTGCAAGCTTCTTCCCAATCCAAGCTTCTACAAGGGAGTACACTTGAAGAACGAAGTCATTCAATACATTTTACTGTACTTCTGTTCTTCTGAGATATCTTTTGAGATTATGCAAGTGCTTCTGCATAATTCTCATTAGTGTTCTCAAATTTCGACTAGATCTGTTGCTAGAAGATCTATGTCTTGAGTTGGTGTCTAGCAAGTAATTGTGTGAGCATTGTGCTCAGGTTGTTGTGAGCCGTCGTGCTCAGTTTGAGTTCTCTAACTCAAGAGTGTGTTGAGCAGTCTTGCTCAGTTGTTCTAGAGTAGTCTTGCTCTAGAAGGTGTGTGAGTTGTAAGCTCTCTAGTGTTGGAGTTGTCAGGCTCCAGTGGGTGTGTTACCCAGTTGTGTTTAGTGAATCCTCACGGGTTGTGAGGGGTGGATGTAGGAATCACTTGGGTGATTTCCGAACCACCTAAAATCATGGTGCACTTGTCTATCTGTGGTTTGATTTCATTATCCGTTAGATGCTTGCATAGGATCGTTTAAAGTTCACTTAATCAACTGATTTCATATCTGCTTTTATCAACTCACTCAAATTTCATCAGATCTGTGGTTTTTCACTGATAAAATTGCCTCTGATTCAAAAGTGTTTTTAAACTGTTTAAGCTTCCACAGAAAGTGGCATAGATCTATTCATCCCCCCCTTCTAGATCTTATCCACACATTTTCCTTGATCCTTCAATTGGTATCAGAGAGGGTTTACATCGATCTGATTTAATCTGAGCAGTTCTTGTTTATGAGTGTGGTGTGTTTGATTGTTTGCTTGTTTGTTTGTTTACTTGCTTAGTTCTTTCTCTGTGCAATTTCTTTAGAGTCATGGATTCAAAGGGTTTCATAGCTGAGGGCCATTCCATAAATAGGCCACCATTCTTTAATGGAACAAACTATTCTTATTGGAAGAATAGAATGCAAGTATTTCTGAGGGCCCAGAACTATGAGATCTGGAAAGTAGTTGAAGTGGGTCCCTATGAAAACCAGGGAGAAGAAGACACCTGGACTAGGGAACAAATAAGGAAAGCTACATTGAATTATAGTGCCGTGAACATGATTCAATGTGTTGTCCATCCCAAGGAGTATTCGAGAATCTCAATGTGCAAATCTGCCAAAGAGATGTGGGATAAACTCGAATTACTCTATGAGGGAACATCTCAAGTAAAGGAGACTAAGGCAAATATTTTAGTTTCAGAATATGAACTTTTCATGATGAAGTCTAACGAAAATATTTCTGAAATGTTTGCCAGGTTCATGGTGATTGTGAATGGATTGAAGGCCTTGGGTAAGGAATATACAGATGCAGACTTGGTAAGAAAAATTTTACGTTCACTTTCTTCAATTTGGCATACAAAGGCCACTGTCATTGAAGATTCAAAAGATCTGTCCAAAATCTCTTTGAATGAATTGATTGGATCCTTAATGACATATGAAATCAACTTAAAAAGAAATGAAGAACACATAATTAAGACCAAGCCTATGGCACTTAAGGCCTCTTCAAGCAATAAAGACAAAAGTCAGGAGAAAACAAGTTCTGAGGAGTCTGAGTCAAATGAGGATGAAATTGCCCTCATGACTAGGCAATTCAGAAAATTCTTGAAATACAGAAAAGGAAAAATGTCTGGAAAAAGAAGTCTTTCTCAGGTAAGAAAAACACTTCCTTTTCTAATTTCAACAAGAATCACAAACTGACAAAAATATTGTCTGTTACAGGTGCAACAAACCAGGACACATGAAGGGAGAGTGTCCTGAGAACAAGAAGGATAAGCACAAGAAATTCCAGAAGTACAAGAAGCCAAAGGCCATAGTGGCCACTTGGTCTGGCGAAGACTCAAGTGAGGAAGAAGAAGAGAAGAAATCCTCAAGCTCTGAAAGTGAGGAGGTTTGCTTCATGGCCAACAACACAGATGAAAAGGTAAATACTTCCTTTGAAGACTATACTGTTGAAGATTGGCAGGATGTGTATGCAGAATTAGTTGAAAAATATTCTGAATTGAGAAAAGAAAACAAACACATCAAAAAGAAAGTTGAAAATCTTTATAATAACCAATCTTCAAACAACAGAACTTGTGAACTGGAAACTGAAATAACAGAATTGCTTGAAGAAAAAGAAAATCTCCTGAACCTTATTGATGAACTAAAACTTGCCTCTCAAAAGGCCTCCCAAGAATTCAGAAACTTAACTGAAAAGCTGAAAATTGAAAAACAAGAAAAACAACAGAAAATTGAAGAAATTGAAACTCTTAAAAACCAGCTAAAAGAAAGGGATGAAGTTATCCAAACCTTCACAAAAGGTAAAGATAACTTAGAGGCATTGCTAGGAACCACCATGACAACCATCTCTCATGGATTAGGATTCAACAAGAAGACACCCATCAAAGACAAATCTGGTGAGAAAAAGAACAAAGCACCACTAATTAAATTTGTCAAGGGTCCTAATCTTGAAAACACAGAAATTCAACAAACAGCAAACAAAACCTTAAACAAAACATCAAAAATTTCAAAAACTCAAAAACAAAAGAAGACAACCAGGTCGACTCAGTCTCCTGATAGGTCGACACCAGTCCACAAGAATAAGGCTTCTGTGGCTGCTGTGTCGACACCAGTACAGGAGAGGTCGACCTGCTCAGCATCAAAAGCTGCAGACAACTCAACCAAAAATTCAAATAAAAATTTTAAAAATGAGAAAAAGTCAAAAGAAATACTCCATGAAAAACCTTGGACCTCCAAGAAAACACTGCAAAATGACTGGATCAATCCTTGGAGCCAATTGTATAACAACCCCTGTTGGTATAATCCTCAATTCCTTCATCCAAACCTTTGGATGTACCAACAAAATCCCTGGATTCCACCTCCTTATCTGAACTCCAATTTTCAAATGAAAAACTCCCCTCCCACTAAAAATAAAAATGTTGGTGCTTTCATTTCTAAGAAAAAGAACAAATCTAAAAAGACTAAAACCACCAATTTAAAAACACAGAAATCAAAAACAAGTCAAATTTGGGTGAGAAAGGATTTACTAACAATGTCCAAACATTCTGATGGTCCCAACTCTGTTTGGGTACCAAAATCTTCTCTCCACTGATCTTATTGCAGGAAGGTCGTGCACCCAACTCCAATGTATGGTTCCTTGACAGTGGGTGTTCACGACACATGACTGGAGATAGAGCCAAATTCTCATTCCTGCTTGAAAAGAGGGAGGGTCAGTTACTTTCGGAGGTAAAAATAAAGGAAAGATCTTAGGATCTGGAAAGGTTGGTCAAACTTCTTCAAACTCAGTAGATAATGTTTTATTAGTTGATGGTCTTGATTATAATCTGCTCAGTATAAGCCAACTATGTGACAAAGGTCACAAAGTTGTGTTTGAATCTGATTTTTGTAAGATAATTGACTCATCATCTGATAAAATCAAATTCTTTGGAAAGAGAGAAAATAATGTCTACATGATCAACCTAAATAAAAACTTTTCTGAAAATCTTTGTTTTGTTGTAAATAAAGATGAAATTGCATGGACTTGGCACAAAAGACTTGGCCATGCAAGTTTCAGAACAATGGATAAGTTATTAAGATTGAATTTGGTTAAGGGTCTTCCTGAATCATTCTCTAAAGTTGAAAATCAAATTTGTGGGATATGTGCTAAAGGAAAACAAACTAGGAAATCTTTTAAAACCTTCAATGAGGTACTTACATCTAGCCCACTAGAACTTCTTCACATTGACCTTTTTGGGCCAACAAGAGTTCTAAGCTTAAGTGGCAAAAGATATGGGTTTGTAATCATTGATGATTTTACTAGATTTACTTGGGTTATCTTTCTATCCCACAAAAGTGATACTTGTCTTGAATTCAGGAATTTCTGTACCACTATCTTAACAACTTATTCATATAAAATCAAAAACATTTTAACTGATCATGGGGGTGAATTTGATAACACATCCTTTTCTGATCTATGTGCTGAATTTCAAATATTTCACAAGTTTTCTTCACCTAGAACTCCAGAACAAAATGGAGTTGTGGAAAGAAAGAATAGAACTATTGTGGGAATGGCTAGATCCATACTCATAGGAAGTAATCTGCCTAAATTCTTCTGGGCTGAAGCTGTTAACACAACCAATCATATCCTAAATAGAGTTTTGATCAGACCAAAGATCAGAAAAACCCCCTATGAATTGTTGAAAAACAAAAAGCCAACTGTTTCTTATTTCAAAACTTTTGGGTGCAAATGCTTTGTACACAATAACAACAAAGAAAACCTTGACAAGTTTGATGCTAAGAGTCAGGAAGCCATCTTCCTTGGCTATTCTGAAGTGTCAAGGGCCTTCAAAGTGTACATTCTAAAAACCAAAACTGTTGAAGAATCTCCGCATATTATTTTTGATGAAAATTCCTTTTCCACTAATGACTCTAAATCTTGCAGGGAAAGACAAGACAATGAAGAGGATGACCTCATTGTGGATTCTTCACCAACTGTTGAGGAGCCTGTCGATAATGAAGAGAACCTGAACAACAACTCACCATCTTCAAGTGGGTCAGGTAACATTGCTCCAGAAGTGGGCACTTCTCAACAGGTAATTTCTGAACCTCGATATCTGAGAGATCACCCATTAGACAGTGTAGGTTGCAATTTAAATGATAGAGTAAGGACCAGATCATCCTTCTTGCAAAATATTGAAGAAGACTCACTAGCTCTAATTTCCAAATTGAACCCAAATCAATTGATGAAGCCTTATCCAGTTCTGATTGGATCAATGCCATGCATGATGAGCTTCATCAATTCGAAAGAAATCAAGTATGGGAATTAGTACCTAGGCCTAGTGACCAAGCAGTGATTGGCACTAGATGGGTCTTCAGAAACAAATTGAATGAATCTGGTCAGGTAATTAGAAACAAAGCTAGGCTAGTTGCAAAGGGGTACAATCAAGAGTTTGGAATTGATTTTGAAGAGTCATATGCCCCTGTAGCTAGACTAGAAGCAGTCAGAATTTTCCTTGCTTTTGCATCCTCCATGAAATTCAAAGTCTATCAAATGGATGTCAAAAGTGCATTCTTAAATGGATATATAAAGGAAAATATTTTTGTTGAACAACCTCCTGGATATGAAAATGAAAAATATCCTAACCATATTTTCAAGCTTAATAAGGCTCTCTATGGTCTTAAGCAAGCTCCAAGAGCTTGGTATGACCGGTTGAGTTCCTTTTTACTTGAAAAAGGATATTCTAGAGGTAATGTTGATCAAATATTGTTCACAAAAATAGTAAAAAATTAAATAATTGTGGTCCAAATTTATGTTGATGACATAATTTTTGGCTCCACCAATAAAGGCCTTTGCACAGAATTTTCAAATCAAATGAAGAATGAATTTGAAATGAGCTTAATGGGAGATTTAACATTCTTTTTGGGATTGCAGGTGAACCAAACAACTGAAGGAATCTTCATCAGTCAAACCAAATATGTCAAGGAGCTATTAAAGAGGTTTGACTTTCAGAACCTTAAGCACTCAAGCACACCAATTGCAATTAATGCTAAACTAGAAGAAGATCCATCTGGTAAGTCAGTAGATCCAAAGACCTACAGAGGTATGATTGGCTCTTTGCTCTATCTTACAACTTCTAGACTAGATATTCAGTTTTGTGTGTGTTTATGTGCTAGATTCCAATCTAATCCTAAAGATAGTCACATGCTTGCTGTTAAACGAATTTTCAAATATCTTGTTGGAACATGTGACTTAGGTATTTGGTATCCTGCTGGTTGCAAGTTAGATTTGTTTGCCTATTGTGATGCTGATTATGCTGGGTGCAAATTAGATAGAAAAAGCACAAGTGGCTTGTGTCTATTTCTAGGTGGGTGCCTTATCTCTTGGGCTTCTAAGAAGCAACATTCAGTTGCTCTGTCAACTGCAGAAGCTGAATATATTGCAGCAGGTAGATGTGGAACTCAGATTCTCTGGGTGAAACATCAACTTTTTGATTATAACCAAGATTTAGGGTGTGTACCCATCCTATGTGATAACACAAGTGCAATAAATCTGTCTAAAAACCCCATTCAGCACTCTAGAACAAAACACATTGAAATTAGGCATCATTTCTTGAGAGATGAGGTTGCAAAGAAATCTTTTGAACTCCATTTTATTGAAACTGAAAAACAAATTGCAGACATATTCACTAAACCCCTTCCTGAAAACAGATTTTCATCCTTAAGGAGAGAACTTGGTTTTTGTAAATGTCCACTTTCTTGATCTCTCTCAAGGTTTGGGGTTGAGTCTATGCATTGTCTAAAGGGGAGTTCTTTGCATTTCATAATTCTTTGCTTCCTTGAGTTACATTGTTCATATCTCTCTCACTTTCAATTCTATTCCCTTTTTACAATAAATTCTCCAACTCTTATTGTGTTGAAATTTCTTGGTATATCAAATGGTGATTTGAAGAAGGACAAGTTATGCTTGTCTGGACACTTTCACTATGCGAGAGTATATGTCTCCGCCAAGTACTAAGAAGTTGATATGCAATAGTTGAGGGGGAGCTTTTATTGTTCAAAGAGAATACTCCTTCTGATTTCAAAAACTTGCTAGTTTTCACTTCCATTTCTTTTTGATAATGAATTCTTCAACTCTTATTGTATTGAAATCTCTTGGTATATCAAATGGTGACTTGGAGAAGGACAGGTTATGCTTGTCTGGACACTTTCACTATGCGAGAGTATGTGTCTCCGCCAAGTACCAAGAAATGGATATGCAATTATTGAGGGGGAGTCTTTGTTGTCCAAGAAGAAAATTTTTTCTGATTTCCAAAATTTACATATTTTATTTTGATGAAAAGTGATTGAAATCATCATCTCAGGAGGAGCTAGAAAATTCACAATTCATGACTTTGCAAAATTCAAAACTTCTCTTGAATTTCATCAATTCCTTGCATGATGTCATCATTTAGAAGTCTAGAGTCTCAAAATGAACCCTTGAGTGATCTATTATATTTTTTCACTAATCAACTTTCAACTATGTCTCTCAACCCACAGAAATTCAGATCTCTTCCTAGACTAAACATCAACTTGTGCTTTGAACTTAAAACATTTCCTTGTTTGCAACTGGTGATTAAATGTATTTGAATTCTGTCTCACAAACTCTCCAAAATTTGTTAAAATCCAACAGAGCAATGGCACTTGTGCTGAGAAACTGCACACCTTCACAATGAATGAAGTGCCATGTATGTCATGAGGCACTATTGCTAACTCTGTTCAAAGGGGGATCAAAATAAAAATAAATTCAAAACAAAAGCAAAATGTGCTATGTTTTTGATGATGACTGAGTAACTGGAAATATTGGCGTCTACAAAACGTATATTTTCATGTCAAAAGGCCATCATTTACCCCCTTGAGACTTGACAATGACTAAATCTTAAGTAACCAAGGACTATGGTGTGTAAAAAGCACTAGCACTTGAGTGAACGAGATTTATATCATTTGATAGTTTGTTAAAAGAACAAAATGTAAGCATTATTGGAGATATGTCTAGAAAGAATCATCTTCATTCCTCATCAGGTTGTTCTTTGAGATTGTGTTTTATTTTCAATACAATTGCATTTAGTCTAGATGACATCTTTAATTCTTTAAAGTTGAGAAATATGGTAGTTTATATTTGATTGTTAGATATATTATATCCCTCAATTTCTCATTTTGTTGATTCAAGTCTTGGAATGCTAATATCCTGTTGGAAATTGTTTGAAAAACTTGAACTTTGATGAATTTTTGCAAAATATAACAAATGAATTTTTAAGCCTCTTAAAAATCCTTGAATTGATAATTCCTCTCATTGTTTATCATTCTAAAGATGTCCCAAGATTTCTCAAAAATTTCCTCTCAAAGATTCAAAGTTTCTTCAAAGGTCGTGTCGACACAATTTTCTCTCGTGTCGACACACTTTCAGTCAGATCGACACACCCTTCATCATGTGTCGACACTGCCTTCTTGCCAGACCCTTTTCAAACCGTTTGGGTTCATGATAAGCCCTTTTGTTCCTGCGGGGCAGTGCACCATTGCACCCCTTTTTGGCTTCAAGTCGACCCGACGGCCTCATTCTCCTCATTTCCGGCAAGAAATCTTCACCATTTCTCTCTAGCTCTCATCCTCTTTCCATCACCTTTCCATTCTTCCATCTCATCTCCGAATTCCACTCCTCTTGCACCATGGTCAGGAAGTTGGGTCCCCACCGTGGCGCAAGGTCAAGGGCCTCTTTAAGGCCAGTTCCGGCAGCGGTTTCCGTTGAACAGTTGGAAAGAAGAACCAAGAGAAGAAACGATCCTGCCGAGCAACCAGGATCTTCTTCTGCACCTCAGAGGGCAGCCAAGAGAGGTAGGACCTCCACTTCAGGCAGAGGTAGTCATATTTCAAACCCTAGACCAGAAATTCCGGGCGATTCTTCTGAAAACCCTGAGGAATCATCTTCCTCTTCTTCTTCTGAGTCTCAAGAGGATATTCCCTCAGAGTCAGTCAGTGCAGCCAAGTTGATTTTGAAGCCCCGAATTCTAGACCTATCAGACATTCAGCTAGCAGACTCTTTTCCTGAAATTCAAACATATTTCTCCTTTCAATCTTGGATACCTTTTATCTCTGAGTTTCAAGTCTGTTATCCAAGATTAGTTCGAGAATTCTACAAGAACCTCACCTGCACAGATGAAGGGTATGAATCCAAAGTCAAAGGAATAGCTATAGATATGCCAACTGAAAAAGCTGCCTCCATTTTCAAAGTGCCAGATGAAGGGGCAGACTATCATCAGTTTGAATTTGATCTACATGAAGCCTATTCCATCTTGACAGGCCTTCCTGCAGATGCATCAGATCCCAAACAGACCCATGTAACCAGGTTCAATGCCAATTCATTTCCACCTGTGTTAAGGGTCATCCACCACATTTTGACCACCATAATTACTCCTCAAGGTGGTGGAAGGGATAGGTTGACAGACATTCAGAGGTTCATCCTTTATTGCATGGTGAAAGACATCAAGATCAACCTCCATGTGATTCTCTATCAAATCATAGCTGAAACAACAAGGACAGACCTAAAGAGATCACTTCCTTATGGGGCACATCTAACCTCAGTGTTCCAGCACTTTGGTGTGCCCTTGGAGAATGAGAAGTCCCAGTCTATTCCCAAGTCAAACATCTACACATTTAAAAATATCCAGAAGTTTATGGGATTTAGATTGGAGGGCAATCAAATTAGAAGAGGGCCACTTGTAGTTGAGGCCCCTCAAGCTCAGGAGGAACAACCTCAAGATCAAGGGGAACAGCCCCAAGCTCAGGAGGATCAGCCTCAGGTTCAAGGGGACCAGCCCCAAGCTCAAGAGGAACAGCCTCCAGCTGAAGGGGACCAGCCCCTAGGACAAGAGGATCAGCCTCCTGTGAATGAGGATCAGCCTCAAATCCCAACTGCAGGTGATATCCCAGTTCATGCCCCTCTCTCACCTCAGTTTCAACCCTCCTTCATTCACTCTGATTCTCCACATCCCACATTCCAACCATCCACATCCTCTGGTGGACCTTCTGTTCCACCAGAGCTGTTGTCCTTTTTGAATGACAAATTTGAAACCTTGAACTCCTCCATTCAATCCATGTCACAAGCTTTTGAGCTGAGGGTTCAAAGGTTGGAGAATACAGTTTCTGCCAAGTTTATAGAGCAAAAAGCTGCCTCAGACTATGCAGCTCAAAGATTCAATAGATTGATTGGTACACTGGCAGATGCATCATTAAAGCTGAAGGACCACCAGCTAACATTGGAGGCAGTTCTTGAGGAAATTTTGTCAAATTCCAAGGCTGAGGTGTTCACCTCCAAGCAGACATTACATGAGATCTCCAGCACAAGACTGTCCTTTGCTCATTTTGTGGATGATTTGGAAAGCATGAGGAACTTCAATGAACACATTGACAAGCAAATATCTGATTTGGCAAAAGAATTCAAGATAATGCAAAGACCTGGTTGGTCAGCTGGATCATCATCATCTTCATCTTCTCAACCCATTGCAGCTGATCTAGCCAGAGTTCAAGCCACCCTGCTAGAAAATTCAGATAGAATGGAACACTTTTTGGCCACAAAAATGATAACCATTCAGGATCAAATCAAGACCAGCTTGAATTTTATGGAGAAAAGATTGTCTGACATAGAGACCATCCTACTTCCCATTCCTCCTCCTCCTCCTCCACCATCTCCTTAATGTAATTTCTCTTTTGATGATGTCAAAGGGGGAGAAGAAAGAAAGAACAAATGTTTGTAATCTTTTGGAATGATTGTAATGGTTCTCTTGTAATGGTTCTCTTGTTGAATGAAATGAAAAGTTTTGCTTGGCTTGAATGATTTTCTCAATTGTGTATTTAATGTGATTGAAAATCTTTTTGTGAATGTGATTGAATGATTACTTGTCAAGTTGCTTGACTTCGGTGTACAAAAATTCTCCTTTCAAGTAACATTGTGTTTCACAAGTACATCATCATCTATTACTAAAGCATATCAAAAGGTCTTTGACAAGTTTAAACAAAAAGAAAATAAAAATGTGAATAACAAAAATTGCTTAAAATATCATTTCATCAAAACCACATTGCAATATGGATTTATTGTTGCCATCATCAAAAAGGGAGAGATTGTTGGGTTGAATGTATATTCATATCATTTCCCTCCTATTTTGATGATGACAAGAGGTAATTTTAAAGCAATTCAATTGAAACATGTCAAAAACATCATACCTGAAATCAATGTTCAAAAAGCATATTTCAAATCACATTTATCATTGATGTTCATGATAAACCATTTAACTAATGATATATGTGTTTAATTTTCAGGTACAAACATTTTTATGCAAAAGATGTGTCGACACACCCATCAATGGTGTCGACACAACAACACAGATTCAAAGGCAAAATGTGTAAAAATGTTGAGACTGTGTCGACACGAGTCAAGAGTGTGTCGACACGAGTTGCAGTTTTTCAGAAATCAGTCCACCCAGGTCGACACACTCTTAGAGCAGGTCGACACTGGACCCCGTTCACAGAACATGCTATTTGCAGATTCCAAGAATAAGTGTACTCAGGTCGACCTCACCATCAGGGCAGGTCGACACTAGATCCCGCTCCCAGAACAGCTGTTTTCAGAACCAGGACAGCAGGTCGACACACTCACAGAGCAGGTCGACACGGGACCTTCTTCCCAGAACAGCATTTTCCATATTTTGGACAGTGTGTCGACACCACCACCAGGGCAGGTCGACACACTACGGAAAGATTTCATCTTAAAGTGGATGGCTGCCACGTGTCAGCCCAGGCTGATGGGGAATCAACCTAGGATCGTGTGCCCTTATACCTAAAGTGTATCTTTGGACTCTTTTGGGTATAAAAGGCCCTTTATTGGTCCTCCATCAAGCGTGAGACCCAACTAACCTCTTAGAGCCTCCTGAAAAGTTCCTGGCGGCCACAAGAGTTCGTGTCTCCCTCCTCTGCCTTCCTGGAGTTTCCAGAAGACCTCTTCTCACCAATTCAAGGTGTGAGAATTGGGGTTTGATCTTTGAAGAAGCCTCTAAAGCATCCCAAGGAAGCAGATCAAGTAGAAGCCATCGTTGGAGAAGAATTCAAGGAAGATTCAACCTCCCAGATTGCAGAGCATCGTCTTGGACTTCAAGTTTGCAAGCTTCTTCCCAATCCAAGCTTCTACAAGGGAGTACACTTGAAGAACGAAGTCATTCAATACATTTTACTGTACTTCTGTTCTTCTGAGATATCTCTTGAGATTATGCAAGTGCTTCTGCATAATTCTCATTAGTGTTCTCAAATTTCGACTAGATCTGTTGCTAGAAGATCTATGTCTTGAGTTGGTGTCTAGCAAGTAATTGTGTGAGCATTGTGCTCAGGTTGTTGTGAGCCGTCGTGCTCAGTTTGAGTTCTCTAACTCAAGAGTGTGTTGAGCAGTCTTGCTCAGTTGTTCTAGAGTAGTCTTGCTCTAGAAGGTGTGTGAGTTGTAAGCTCTCTAGTGTTGGAGTTGTCAGGCTCCAGTGGGTGTGTTACCCAGTTGTGTTTAGTGAATCCTCACGGGTTGTGAGGGGTGGATGTAGGAATCACTTGGGTGATTTTCGAACCACCTAAAATCCTGGTGCACTTGTCTATCTGTGGTTTGATTTCATTATCCGTTAGATGCTTGCATAGGATCGTTTAAAGTTCACTTAATCAACTGATTTCATATCTGCTTTTATCAACTCACTCAAATTTCATCAGATCTGTGGTTTTTCACTGATAAAATTGCCTCTGATTCAAAAGTGTTTTTAAACTGTTTAAGCTTCCGCAGAAAGTGGCATAGATCTATTCATCCCCCCTTCTAGATCTTATCCACACCTTTTCCTCGATCCTTCAGGTATAACCGTACCGGTATAATGAGGGTCGTCACAAGTATAAATAAATAAAATAATAAAGGAGTGATCGCGAGAAATACCTTTAAGCACAAGAAGATTGTGTGGGAGAAAAGTGGGTTCACTTCTTCTTCTACGAACATGGCTGTCCGTGTTAGAAGGCTTCTTCTTGTTTTGATTACCCTTGCAAATAAACACATAAAAATAAAGGATTAGCCAAAAACGTGTGGTATCAAACTCTTAGATAGATGAAATAAGCATGAAAAGTGGAGAATGACGCACCTTGTTTGTGGCTTTTAAAACCCCTAGAAAATAGATATGTTGTGTGCATGCATGAATATGTGTTATGTGTGTTGATAGAGTGTTGATTAAAAAGAGAATAAAAAAGGTAGATAGGCAGCCACGTTTGGGCTAAGAGGAGGTATGCTTATAGTGGGAACTTGAAGAAAGAATAAACAAATATAGTATAAACAAGAGAAAGAAGGAGATGGATGCTTCTCCTTAATGATGACAGTGCATGAGGATGCTTGCTGGAGCTTGAAGAAGAGAGGAGGAACCGGTGGTGCTGCTCTTGCTGCTGGTTGGAATTTTGAACATGCAAAGGATGCTGCTACTTGATTATGGAGAAGAGAGACGATGGAAGCAAGAGGCGGCGATCTGGCAGAGCTCCACCCTCAAATTATTCTCTCAAACTCACTAGACGTAGGGAATATTCAACTAGTGTTCCATAGGGTCGCTTGACATCCATCCTCTTTAATGTGACCTCGAGAGTTTCTTTTATAAGGATGAAACTGTAAATCGTGACAAACACAGTTGTCGCCTTTATGCATGAAATGCGTCTAGGCAAACAACCGCGTTTAAGAAATTTCCATACTTCTACTTCCCATATCTTGAACTCATTCGAAATATAGTAAACATAAACCGCAACATGCAGATCTGATGTCTATGAACTTCCAATATATTTTAGATTCTAACCATATTTTTTAAAATGGAAAGTGTGAATAGCGACGACTTCGACAGTCGTGCTTATGAGAGAGAAATCCGCATTTGAGATTTGATTCTCGTCAATAAATGAAATTCATAAATGCAACCACTTGACAAGACACAGATATATTTGGCTAAAAGTATTTTGAAGGTTGCTAAAAATGGAATATGGAAACTCTTAAATGCAACGACTATCATGGACGTGTTTATCAGACTGGGAATCTCAAACAGACTTCGTATTTCACTTTGTCTTATACGAAATCAACTTCATTATATACGAAAATAATTAGCTTCGTCAAATGCGAAATCAACTTCGACTAGCTGCGTTAAAAAAAGTGTGACATGTCGACCAGTCGCGTATCATATTCTTCATGAATGGATTAGTTCTCACCAATTAGTGCATCATCAATCGGAATATGAAACACGAAGGATTAAACCGACGTGAATATGATTCTTTACCAGTCTTCATTGAAAGGCGACCACTTGACCCGTCGCGATTAACATTTTCTGCACAGAATTTCTAGTATGCTAGGAAAATAAAGAGAAGCACCAGGAAATGGGGGAAAGACCCTGAATGATGGGGGAAAAACACTTTCGAAGGGCAAATTGGATCCATTTATGGCATTATAGTGTAACATGAAATATGGTCACCGGTGTTAATTTTAGCGTGTCTACAGTTCCCACACCTTGGCGTCTGCTTTGCAAGGGAGCGAAGCAAAGGGACACGAAGTGGAGTGAAATGGAATGAAAAGAAATGAAGCGTAGTGTGATAACTACTAAATTTTTCGTGTTAAATTTCATACAATTAGTTAATTTTAGACATCAGTTGTCCATAAATAATGTGCATTTGATTTTAATTTTCATCTCATCCATGGATAAGTTTTCAAGCATTTTAGTTAAATTTTTGAGATAGAACACATGTTAGATCTTCATTCAATAAGTCATTACTTTCATATTAGATTCATTTTAGAAATAAAAGTCATTTGTAAATAAATATTGTAAATAAATATTTCTTGTCGCAATAATATGTTTTGTAAATAATTTTAGTAAATAGGTATTAGATTTGTAAATACTTAAATACCTCACCCACTACAATCATGCCACATACCCCAACCCAATAAATAAAACACTTTTAACACCCCTCTTTTAATCACATGATGCCACATACCCCACCCCATCCCAATAAATAAAACTTTTTAAAATATTCTACCTAATCCCATCACATTTTCTTCATTTAACCTAAATATCTACGCACTCCATTTAAAAAACCTTTTATTAACTTTTTTTCCCCAACAGATCTGGAAGGCTCCAGAGCTCTGGCGATGGGGCTTGGGCATGGCGGTTTGGGGCTTGGAGCTAGGCGGTTTGTGCAGGGCAGCTGGGAGCTGGGCGGCCAGTGCCCAGGTGAACCAGCAGGGGCGCGACGGGTTCTGCTGGGTGCAGCCCAGGTGGAAGCGGGCATGGCAGGAGGCCAGCTAGGCGGGTTCATGCGCAGCGGCAGAGGCGGAGCGCCGTGCGATGCAGGGCCGGATCTACTGTGCAGTGGCCTGCTGAGGCCGGTGCGATGTGCACCGTGCAGGGGCGGGGCGGCTCTGGCGTACGGCTGTGGCGATGGTGGCGGCTTGGGATCTGGCTGGTGTGGCATGGCAGGAGGCCAGCAAGGAAGGCGGTGTGCCAGGGACTGCTGGCCGATCCTTGGTGTGCGCGTGTGAAGCTGGTGCGATGATGTGTGGCTGATGCTGATGTGGCTGGCGCATGAAGAGCTGGATGGCGGTGCCTGTGCGATGGAGCCCAGGCGGTGCAAACCTGGGCCATGGAGTTGGGATGCGGCTGGGTCAGGAGGTGAAGCAGAGGCGCTTGGAAGGGCCATAGCCCCTATTTAAAGACCCGAGGTCCTCTTCTCCAGGGGCTCTCTAGTTAGAATGGAGAAGGATTTTTTTTTTGTTTCCTTTCTTGTATTTTCTTTTGAGCAGAGCAAGGAGTTGGGGTTCGAATTTCTTAGGATTTTAGTTTCCATTCTTCTGTAATTTCTTTGTTTGAGCAGAGCAGTGAGGGAGACGAGTGGAGATGTTTTGTTAGGATTTTTAGTTTTAGTTTCCTTCTTCTGTAATCAGAGCAAGGGAGGGTTTGGGCTACTGTTCTTGCTAGTTCGAGATTTTAGGGAGTTTATTTGGCATTTCTTTCTGTATTTTCTCCAGCAACTGTTCTTAGTTCAGTGTTTTGAGATTTCTGCCATTTTCTTTGTACTTTTCTTTCAGCAGAGCAACAGAGGAGGTTCGATTGTTGGGGATATTTGTCTTTCTGTCATTTAATTCCTATTTTTTTTTATTCAATTCTTCCGGGAGAGGGCTTAGTCAGTGGCAAATTTTTAGGGATTTTTGAGCTTTCATTTCTTTTCTGTTCATCAGGAGATCAGAGCTGTGAGTTGTTGGGGCTGGTGTTAAGCATTTAAGCTATCGGAGTTCGATCCAAGGGAATTCGTTCTTTCCTATTCTTCTGTGTTGTTCAGATCAGAGGGAGTTTGGAGTTTGTTCTTGGGTTTTCTTCGTTGCTGTTGTTTGCTGCTGGGAGCGTTATATTTCTTTTGCGTTTAAATTGTCCATTTCTTCTGCATTTAGATGGTTTTGATCCAGTGCAACTGTTAGATTCTATTTCTTCTTTGTTCTTCATCTGGGAGGAGATCAGTTGCCTGGAGGTTGATCCAGGCGCAAGTACTTTAGCCATTTCTTCTTAATTGTTTTAGATTTCCTTCTTTTGCTGTAAAAGATCCAGTGGTGTTTATACCAGTTCTTGTTTTAGTTCAACTTAGTTACATTTTCCAGTTCATCTATGTTGTTTAATATTTTCTGTTGTGTTGGGAGATTGGGGTGTTGAGTCTGGAATTTCAGAGGTTTTATGCTGTTCTGTGACTAATTTGATTGATGCGATTTACAGAGTTAATTCTCATGCAATGATACTTTAGTGAAAATGTGCCCGTGGGGATGATTTCAATTCAAAGTAGTTTAATTCAAATTCTATTCAGCTTCTCTATGGATATGACCTGTGCTCACCACTATATTAGTTCATCTTTATGATTTTAATTTTGTGAGACAGTTTAGAGGAAGTGCGCATATTGATCTGTGCAATGAACTTTGAACAACGAGAGTGCACAATCAACTATGTCGCGCGTCCATAGTGTAGTGGAACAAAGTGGAGAGAATTGATAAGTAGACGCCAAGGTGAAAAATAGACACGCGTTCAAAGTGGTGACACCACATGATGAGAGTCTTTCACCAACTACCAAGGAAGCCACCTCCGGAGAAAGAAGACCAAGAAAACACAGAGTTTGTATGGAATAAAAGAGTGCATGAGGGCACGAAGAGAGGTGTGTACGCGGTACACGAAGGAGATGTGCCACGTGGGGTGTGAAGAAGAGATCAACTTCCAGTGTGGGGGAAGTACCTAAGGACACAATCTGTTAGGTTTCACTATTGGGGGGGGGGGGGGCATTTGTCAGCTTGTGGACATGCCGCTGCCAAGGTGGATCTATGGGAGATAAAGAAGAATGTAGAGGGATAAATCCAAACAAGGGAGTTCAAAGAAATCAGCCCGGAGGCGACAACAAAGAGAGTTGGGTACTGGGAGTTGAAATAAGAATGGCTCTCCAGTTGCATTGGGAGAGCAGTTTTCCACAGTGATATCAAAATATGCATGTATGCAGGGCTGAAGGGAAAAATATGATAAAAAGATAGAAAATAATCAAGGATAAATATTGTTATGATGCTGAGTTGAGTCAAGACACCAGGTTTTCCAGGCGTGGGTCCGTCGTCCTCATATGCAAAGGGTAACAGTCTGTCCGTTCGGCTAAGGATCCTCTAGAATAATCATTGTTTTTAATAAAGGAGAACTCAAATCCCAGATTCCTCAGAGCCACAAGGTCCATGATATGCTCTAAGGGTAATAGTAAAATGCAGATAAAGATGGTAAGGGCAGCAGTAGCAGCCTGGTTGCTTGTTGGTAGTGCAAGATGAGGTAACTCAAACCTACACTAAAAAATTCATTAACCAAGAAACAATAACATTATGGAATAAAATCATTCATAGCATGGAGCATATATAAAATCATTCATTCATAGCATTCAAAGCTCATTTATGTGTTTTAGAGCATGAGGATAAATGGACTTGGCCAAATTAGAAGATTGGAGTTCAATGGCAAGAGAAACCAACTGATTGGAAGAATTGGATTGATCTGACATGATGAAGATTAGGTGCAATCCTATAACATCCCTCCTTTTCCTTGGTCAGCCACCTTCTATTGAAGGTCGCGACGCTTGGGCTGTCGCCTTGTAAAAGCGATAGGATGACCGTCACGTTCTGTTTGGGAACGCGACGGGCATGCTGTCACGTTCAGCCTCTGACCGCAGCATGCATCCTTGTCATTTTGCTGTCGGGACAGACAGGACAAGTGTCAACCACTGACATGATGAATGCGACGGGTCAGGTGTCGCGTTCATGGTGTCAGGGTTGCTTGGGCGATGCATGGTATATCTATTGGTTAGGTTGACCTTGACCATGGGATCGCGATGGGTTGGCCATCTTGTTCACTTGAGTGAACGCGACAGTCAAGTTGTCACGTTCTCATCTCCGAGGCTTAAATGGTCTCAGGCCTGAGAACAGCCCCTTCTTCCCCCATCTCGGCTGGCTTTCTTCCCTATGACGCCTCTGTTGCTGGTGGCTTCGTGGGGAGCTTGGGAGAGAGTGTTTGGTGGCTTGTGTGAGGTGTGGGTGTGTTGCTCCTATGTTGGGTTGGGGTTTTCCCCTCCTGTGTGGTGCTTCTCCGGCGTGGTGACTGGTTCTCCTCGTGGTGTTCCTCTTCATCATCGTCTAGGAGGAAGTTCGTGGCTCGTAGAAGACATGAGCGTGGAGCTTGGAGCGAGGAGGAGGGTTGCATGCCTGCGAGAAGGCCCCATTGGGGTGGATCTTCGTTTTGAGGTAGGGATGCCTAAACCTTCCCCTAGTTCTAGCATGGTAGTACTCCAAACCCCTTTCTCCAAGCCTAGGGATCATGCTAGGTTGTGCATGCATATTATGATTCTCGTGGAATGCATGGATGGCGTGATTGTGCTTTGATTCATGCTTGGATTGGGGTGCGGATGATGAGAGATCCATGTTTGAATGTGAGATGATTGAGTGTAGATCCATGTTCTTGGCATGCATGGGTGTTTACAAGGGTGGTTTGAGCTTAAATGATCTATTTACATCGCCCTACATGCTCCCCTCCCCTTGTACTTCTCAGTTTTATGTTGCATGGTTCGAAGGTGGTGCTCTCGGGTGTGCAAACCTGAGGTCACGACACGTTTGGTGTCGTGACCTAGGTCACGACAGCCCGATACGTCGCCTTTTGGTTTGAGGAAGCAACGCCCACCCTGTCGCATTCTGATCGCGACAGGGTGGCTGTTGCCTTCTCTTCGGTTTACACCAGGTGTCGTGGGAGGTTCCAGGTAGACACCTAGACCTCTACATGTGGTCTCCTGATTGCGACAGGTTTCCTGTCGCCTTCTGGACCAGGTTGCGACAGTCAGGGTGTCGCCTTCAGGTGGCGACAACTTGTGTGTCACCTTCTCAGACAAAGAAGGGACTTGGCGACCTGTTCGGAGTTTTCTTTCTGCTACGACTCAGTTTCTTGGCACCTGTGTTGTTCCTAGTACAGTGCTACTTTAGTCTTTCGCCCGTTGCTAGGCATTTGAGGGCTTGTCCGCGAAATAGGTTGTTACCGTTACCTGGATCCCCGATCCCCGCGCACCTGTTTGAGGGAGTTCTCCACACGGTGGGCGAGCTCGAGTCATGGACTCTGGTAGCAGAGGGGAAAATGGTGGGGACATCAGCGTAGATTTGTTAGTAGAGCTCTCTTAGCTGATTTTGGGATGCTGAGGTGGTTGGTAGCTCTTCCGGCGCAGATCAACTAGTCCTTTTCTCACTGCCTCACTCTCGGTGGTTCCGGAAGCATTTAGAGGAGCCAAGCGTAAGACCGTAGTCCGGCCAGACTACGACAGTTGTGGTTACTTTAGTTCCGCGTCTCACTCCGACAGGAGGTGCTAGACATGGACTGTCGGTTGAGGGTAAGGCGCGTGGCGCACTTGACCGATTGACTAGTGTAGTGTTTTGTAGCTAGTTCCTATGTCCAGACAATTGTTTACTATCTGTGTTACAGCCTTGGGTTCTTTCCAGTACCGATTTTACACGGGTTTCCAGTCCCAACGTTTAGCTTAGACCGTAAACCGTGTAGTTTCCTTACGCTTCCTCACTTTACTCTGTTAGCAGGATAGATTACTATTTTATTTAAATTATTGCACATATAGATCTTTTTTGCTGTTAGAACAGTTGGAGATTGGTAGTCCCTACTGAGCTTCTTTGTGAAGCTCATTCCCTCCTTTTCAGGTGAGACTTCACAGCAGTACATTCCGCGGCGGGCTGAGGAGACGGGGTCGTAGTAGACGGCGTCTTCCATGGGCAGTGTTACCCTAGTTCTGTGTACTTCACCCTCGGGGTATGCCCCTAAGGGACCTGTTATCTGAAGGATCGAGGAAAAGGTGTGGATAAGATCTAGAAGGGGGGATGAATAGATCTATGCCACTTTTTGCGGAAGCTTAAACAGTTTAAAAACACTTTTGAATCAGAGGCAATTTTATCAGTGAAAAACCACAGATCTGATGAAATTTGAGTGAGTTGGTAAAAGCAGATATGAAATCAGTTGATTAAGTGAACTTTAAACGATCATATGCAAGCATCTAACGGATAATGAAATCAAACCACAGATAGAAAGTGCACCAGGATTTTTAGGTGGTTCGGAAATCACCCAAGTGATTCCTATATCCACCCCTCACAACCCGTGAGGATTCACTAACACAACTGGGTAACACACCCACTGGAGCCTGACAACTCCAACACTTGAGAGCTTACAACTCACACACCTTCTAGAGCAAGACTACTCTAGAACAACTGAGCAAGACTGCTCAACACACTCTTGAGTTAGAGAACTCAAACTGAGCACGACGGCTCACAACAACCTGAGCACAATGCTCACACAACTTGAGCACAATGCTCACACAATGGTTGCTAGACACCAACTCAAGACATAGACCTTCTAGCAATAGATCTAGTCGAAAATGAGAACACTAATGAGAGATATGCAGAAGCACTTGCATAATCTCAAAAGATATCTCAGAAGAACAAAAGTACAGTGAATTGTATTAAATAGCTTCGTTCTTCAAGTGTACTCCCTTGTAGAAGTTTGGATTGGGAAGAAGCTTGCAATCTTGAAGTCCAACGCCGATGCTCTGCACTTTGGAGTTGTTGGATCTTCCTTGAATTCTTCTCCAACGAAGGCTTCTACAGGATCTGCTTCCTTGGAATGCTTCTGAGGATTCTTCAGGCATCACACTCCAATTCTCACACTTGGATTGGTGAGAATTGGTCTTCTGGAAGCACAGGAGAGCAGAGGAGGGAGACAACCTCTTGCAGCTGCCAGGAACTTTCGGGAGGCTCTAAGAGTTTTGGTTGGGTCTCACTTTCTTGGATGGAGGGCCAATAGAGGTCCTTTTTATACCCAAAAGAGTCCAAAGATACCTTTTAGGTATAAGGGCACACGATCCTAGGTTGATTCCCATCGGCCTGGGCTGACACGTGACACCCATCCACTTTAAGATGAAACCTTTCCGTAGTGTGTCGACCTGCCCTGGTGGTGGTGTCGACACACTGTCCAAAATATGGAAAATGCTGTTATGGGAAGAAGGTCCCGTGTCGACCTGCTCTGTGAGTGTGTCGACCTGCTGTCCCAAATCTGCAAATAGTCTGTTCTGTGAGCGGGATCCAGTGTCGACCTGCTCTGAGAGTGTGTCGACCTGGGTGGACTGATTTCTGAAAAACTGCAACTCGTGTCGACACACTCTCGACTCGTGTCGACACAGTCTCAATGTTTCTTCATCTTTTGCCTTTGAATCTGTGTTGTTGTGTCGACACCATTGATGGGTGTGTCGACACATCTTTTGCAAAAAGTGTTTGTACCTGAAAAATAAACACATATATCATTAGTTAAATGATTTATCATGAACATAAATGATAAATGTGATTTGAAATATGCTTTTAGAACACTGATTTCAGGTATGATGTTTTTGACATGTTTCATTTGAATTGCTTTAAAATTACCTCTTGTCATCATCAAAATAGGAGAGAAATGATATGAATATACATTCAACCTAACAATCTCCCCCTTTTTGATGATGGCAACATTAAATCCATATTACAATGTGGTTTTGATGAAATGAGATTTTAAGCAATTTTTTTTTTGTTATTCACATTTTTATTCTCTTTTTGTTTAAACTTGTCAAAGACCTTGATATGTTTTAGTAACAGATGATGATGTATTTGTGGAATATAATGTTACTTGAAATGAGAATTTTTGTACACAAAAGTCAAGCAACTTGACAAGTAATCATTCAATCACATTCACAAAAAGATTTTCAATCACATTAAATACACAATTGAGAAAATCATTCAAGCCAAGCAAAACTTTTCATTTCATTCAACAAGAGAACTATTACAAGAGTACCATTACAATCATTCCAAAAGATTACAAACATTTGTTCTTTCTTTCTTCCCCCTTTGACATCATCAAAAGAGAAATTACATTAAGGAGATGGTGGAGGAGGAGGAGGAGGAATGGGAAGTAGGATGGTCTCTATGTCAGACAATCTTTTCTCCATAAAATTCAAGCTGGTCATGATTTGATCCTGAATGGTTATCATTTTTGTGGCCAAAAAGTGTTCCATTCTATCTGAATTTTCTAGCAGAGTGGCTTGAACTCTGGCTAGATCAGCTGCAATGGGTTGAGAAGATGAAGATGATGATGATCCAGCTGACCAACCAGGTCTTTGCATTATCTTGAACTCTTTTGCCAAATCAGATATTTGCTTGTCAATGTGTGTCATTGAAGTTCCTCATGCTTTCCAAATCATCCACAAAATGAGCAAAGGACAGTCTTGTGCTGGTGATCCCATGCAATGTCTGCTTGGAGGTGAACACCTCAGCCTTGGAATTTGACAAGATTTCCTCAAGAACTGCCTCCAATGTTAGCTGGTGGTCCTTCAGCTTTAATGATGCATCTGCCAGTGTACCAATCAACCTATTGAATCTTTGAGCTGCATAGTCTGAGGCAGCTTTTTGCTCTATAAACTTTGCAGACACTGTATTCTCCAACCTTTGAACCCTCAGCTCAAAAGCTTGTGACATGGATTGAATGGAGGAGTTCTGTGACGGCCCTCGTTACACCGGTACGGTCATACCGACCCACGTCGGTATAGCGAGTGCTGCCACAGTGGGACATTTACCCAACGATACAAATAGCTGAGATACACGCGAATATACAACAGAGTAGCGGAAGTAAAAGACAACAGTCTCCATTCATTCATCATCCACATTAAACATACATGCAGTTCGCAATTAACAAAAAGGAACTAAGAATCCACATGATTTAAATTGCTGAAATTAAATACAAATGTCCACACTTATACATCATTCTCATGATACTTCTAGTACAATGTTCAAAATTACATACTGTGAAATACACAATCTCAAAGAACTCCAACAACTAGCTAGTCTCCGCGCTCGGAGTCCGTCTCCACCGTCTCCTCAAGCGGTGTCGTGTCACCAACTATACCTGTACGCCGAAGCACGGAGTGAGTCCAAGGACTCAGCAAGCAACACTACTCATGATATACACTTATAAGTCCTAGTGGTTTCTACATGCACATTACAATTAGCCACACATAGCATGTTAGTCATTTCAAGTTGTCAACCTATCATGAAAGTTCTACAATTTTATACATAACTCATGCTTTCAGATTTCTAAAATAAAATTCACCTATCACATGGTCTCTATTCAATTTACTCATGAAACTTTAATCTTTAAAGAATCAAACATGAGAGCTATCAACATGAACTTTTACATACATGGAAGGGAAACACAACTAGCATGGATTTTACACATTTTTAAACACATACATGAACCTTTTCACATGCTTTAGGTTGCTGATTTCATATGGTTTCATGGCTGAAAACCTATGCATGAGAGCTACAATAATGCATAAAACATGTCATGTGATCAAACAATCATGCTACCTTTTGCCCGTTATCACCAATTATCCCTAACATGGATTCTAAACATCTTTGCACATTAAACATAATGATAATAACATGAATTTACTGAATTTACATGGTTTCAGATTTGTATCACATAGGTTTCAATAACACATTTCCACATCTTTAGTTTCACATTTTTATTTGCACAAGTTTTCTCTTTCACATGGTTCACTTTACACATACACATTCACATGTCACTTACACATTTACACATGGTCACATACACATTACACATTTCACATTACACATTTTAGGTGCCGTGACACATAGTCCAAACCACCAAAGAAGAACATATACACATCACATTACACATAGACGCCATCTAGGCATTCCAATGGCGACTCTTGGACTGCGCAGACCAGGAGAACAAGTCTCCACCCTAACCAGTGGTACTTGTCCACCTCCAAGATTTCCCCCTAATGCCCTTAGGGTCACTTAACACAATGAACTTTCTCAGGGGGACTTTTCCCTGATACAGCTCCACTGCCCTCTACGGAAGCAGTGTCACATTGGCACAGTTACACATTTACACATTTACCATTTTACACTTGGTTTTACACATAACACTTCATCTCATTCACTTTCTCACTCACATGAATACCTCTATTTTTTCTAATATGGTACTACAGAATTTCAAGAGTTTAACACACAGTAAACACACTGATCATGCTGGGTTTAAACAAAATCCAATCACATTACGATCATATGCACGAATTATCACATTTCACATGAAAAATACATAACTTTTTATTTACTGATCCAAATGACCTGAAATTTTGACCACATGCTGTTTTCGGGTTCAAGGTCATACCCTCAAATTTTCAGATTTTTCTGAGCTAATTAGAATTTACAGAAAATAAAACGCCTAATTAGCATGCTATTAACAACTTAAGTTAACATGGGTCTAACACATTTTGCAAATTAGCCACTTGTTGTTTAAACATAAGCTATTAACATATGCATGAATTGAGAATACAAAATTTCCCTAATTCATACATCTATGGATTGAACACTACAAATCATTCTTGCATGCTTTCATTTTATTCTACCGAATCGGATTTATTAGCCCGTTACACTAGCATGGATAATTTACCAAATTTGAAAAACACATATATTGACCCACTGACTTTCATGATCAGACCAAAACCAAGGCCTTCATACAATTCTAATCATGAAAACTAATTTTGCAAGAATCAACAATTCATGCTCACAAGTTTAAGGAATACCATTTCCCATTCACCATCACACCACATTCATCCACACACCACAAAGCACAATATACATAGAGTATAAGGTTTACCATATATCCTCATCACGTAAAACATACCGAAATTAATGTATAAGAGGGACAGAACAGCTCACTGTTCTGTCCAGAAGAACTCGGCGGCGGTCTCTGGCCACTGACGCAGGGTCAGCGGCATGGTCGATGGACGCCAAGCTCATCACAAGCGTCCAGGGACCTTGCCGTCGAATCAGGTCTGTGCAGAAACACAGACCCGAGCTCTGAATCTTGGGTGAATTGGAGGGTCTAGGACTCGAGGAAAATTCCATAAAAATCACAAAACCAACCTAGACTCATAAGGGAACACCATGGATAGGTCACTTGCCTTTATAAAATTTCTCCAAGGGATCTAGGGCTCGGTGAAGACCTCCTTGGGCAGTCCCAAAAAGTTGCAGAACTCCCTCCAAAGATCACTCCCTCCGGGTTCTTGGATGAGCTCCACAGCAAGGGGTCAATGGGGAAGCCTTCTCCTTTGCTCCAGCTTCCTCCTTGTCGTGGAAGATCTTCAGATCAAGCTCCAAGGGGTCGGATTTGAGGGTGCCAAGATGGGGTTTCCTCACAGACTTGCTCCTAGGGTTTTTCTTTCTCCTTTCTCCTCTTGCAAGGGTGAAGGGAAGAGTGGGAGAGTCCAATTCGGGTTCAGGATTTAGGAGGGTCTCTCTCCCACTCACTAGGGTGATGGGACACCCTCAGAGCCGTTGGGGGACATCCCCCCCAATGGTGGCCATGCCTTGTTTCAGAAGCTTGCAGCTCTGCTGCGCATGTAGGTCAGAGAAGTTGGCGTCCATATCGCTGGACGCCGGGATGAGTGTTGGCGTCCATGTCTGGACGCTGACACCACCTAAACGGCCTGGGCTTGACGCCAAGGTGGCCTTCGGCCAGAACTTTAAATTATGCAGAAAACCATGCATACCATACACCTATACATGCAATATACATATGTTATTGTATCCATACTATCATCATGCAATACATACATTATTTATACTTAATATAAGCACATGCACACGTAATTATACTAATTTAATACGTACGTAAATATGTACATACATACATAAGTACAAACATACAGACACAGATACAATTAATGCGACAGAAATTAGAGGGCCTTACAAGTTCAAGGTTTCAAATTTTTCATTGAGGAAGGAGAACAACTCTGGTGGAACAGAAGGCCCACCAGAGGATGTGGATGGTTGGAATGTGTGTTGTGGAGAATCAGAGTGAATGAAGGAGGGTTGAAACTGAGGTGAAAGAGGGACATGAACTGGAGGCTGATCCTCAGTCACAGGAGGCTGATCCTCTTGACCTAGGGGCTGGTCCCCTTCAGCTGGAGGCTGTTCCTCTTGTGCTTGGGGCTGGTCCCCTTGAACCTGAGGCTGGTCCTCCTGAGCTTGGGGCTGTTCCCCTTGATCTTGAGGCTGGTCCTCCTGAGCTTGGGGCTGTTCCCCTTGATCTTGAGGCTGGTCCTCTTGAGCTTGAGGTGCCTCAACCACAATTGGCCCTCTTCTAATTTGATTGCCCTCCAATCTAAATCCCATAAACTTCTGGATATTCTTAAAGGTGTAGATATTTGACTTGGGAATAGACTGGGACTTCTCATTCTCCAAGGGCACACCAAAGTGCTGGAATACTGAGGTCAGATGTGCTCCATAAGAAGTGATCTCTTTAGGTCTTTTCTTGTAGTTTCAGAGATGATTTGATAGAGAATTACATGGAGATTGATTTTTATGTCTTTCACCATGCAATAAAGGATGAACCTCTGAATGTCTGTCAATCTATCCCTTCCACCACCTTGAGGAGTAATTATGGTGGTCAATATGTGGTAGATGACCCTTAACACAGGAGGAAATGAATTGGCATTGAACCTGGTTACATGGGTCTGTTTGGGATTTGATGCATCTGCAGGAAGGCCTGTCAAGATGGAATAGGCTTCATGAAGATCAAATTCAAATTCATGATAATCTGCCCCCTCATCTGGCACTTTGAAAATGGAGGCTGCTTTTTCAGTTGGCATATCTATGGCTATTCCCTTAACTTTGGATTCAAATCCTTCAGCTGTGCAGGTGAGGTTCTTGTAGAACTCTCTAACTAATCTTGGATAACAGACTTGAAACTCAGAGATAAAGGGTATCCAAGATTGAAAGGAAAAATAGGTTTGAATTTCAGGAAAAGAGTCTGCTAGCTGAATGTCTGATAGGTCTAGAATTCGGGGCTTCAAAATCAACTTGGCTGCACTGACTGACTCTGAGGGAATATCCTCATGAGACTCAGAAGACTCAGAAGAAGAGGAAGATGATTCCTCAGGGTTTTCAGAAGAATCGCCCGGAATTTCTGTTCTAGGGTTTGGAGGAATACTACCTCTGCCCGAAGATGAGGCTCTACCTCTCTTGGCTGCCCTTTGAGGTGCTGAAGAGGATCCTGGTTGCTCGGCAGGATCATTCCTTCGCTTAGACCTTCTTTCTGACTGGGCAACGGCACTATCTGCCGGAATCGGCCTAGAAGAGGCCCTGGACCTTGCGCCACGGCGGGGACCCAATTTCCTGACCATGGTGCAAGAAAGAGTGGAATTCGGAGAGGAGATGGAAGAATGGAGAGGTGATGGAAAGAGGATGAGAGCTAGAGAAAAATGGGAAGAGTTCTTGCCGGAAACGGTGAGAATTTGGCCGTCGGGTCGACCTGATGCCAAAAAGGGGTGCAGTGGTGCACTGCCCCGCAGGAACAAAAGGGCTTATCATGAACCCAAACGGTTTGAAAAGGGTCTGGCAAGAAGGCAGTGTCGACACATGATGAAGGTGTGTCGACCTGACTGAAAGTGTGTCGATACGAGAGAGAATTGTGTCAACACGGCCTTTGAAGAAACTTTGAATCTTTGAGAGGAAATTTTTGAGAAATTTGGGACATCTTTAGAATGATGAACAATGAGAGGAATTATCATTTCAAGGATTTTTAAGAGGCTTAAAAATTCATTTGTTATATTTTGCAAAAATTCATCAAAGTTCAAGTTTGTCAGACAATTTCCAACAGGATATTAACATTTCAAGACTTTGAATCAACAAAATGAAAAGTTGAGGGATATAATATATCTAACAATCAACTATAAACTACCATATTTCTCAACTTTAAAGAATTTAAAAATGTCATCTAGACTAAATGCAATTGTGTTGAAAATAAAACACAATCTCAAAGAACAACTTGATGAGGAATAAAGATGATTCTTTCTAGACATATCTCCAATAATGCTTACATTTTGTTCTTTTAACAAACTATCAAATGATATAAATCTCTTTCACTCAAGTGCTAGTGCTTTTTACACACCATAGTCCCTGGTTACTTAAGATTTAGTCATTGTCAAGTCTCAAAGGGGTAAATGATGGCCTTTTGACGTGAAAATATACGTTTTGTAGACGCCAATATTTCCAGTTACTCAGTCATCATCAAAAACATAGCACATCTTGCTTTTGTTTTGAATTTATTTTTATTTTGTTTCCCCTTTGAACATAGTTAGCAATAGTGCCTCATGACATACATGGCACTTCATTCATTGTGAAGGTGTGCAGTTTCTCAGCACAAGTGCCATTGCTCTGTTGGATTTTAACAATTTTTGGAGAGTTTGTGAGACATAATTCAAATACATTCAATCATCAGTTGCAAACAAGGAAATGTTTTAAGTTCAAAGCACAAGTTGATGTTTAGTCTAGGAAGAGATCTGAATTTCTGTGGGTTGAGAGACATAGTTGAAAGTTGATTAGTGAAAAAATATAATAGATCACTCAAGGGTTCATTTTGAGACTCTAGACTTCTAAATGATGACATCATGCAAGGAATTGATGAAATTCAAGAAAAGTTTTGAATTTTGCAAAGTCATGACTTGTGAATTTTCTAGCTCCCCCTGAGATGATGATTTCAACCACTTTTCATCAAAATAAAGATATGTAAATTTTGGAAATCAGAAAAAATTTTCTTCTTGGACAACAAAGACTCCCCCTCAATAATTGTATATCCATTTCTTGGTACTTGGCGGAGACATATACTCGCGCATAATGAAAGGTTTCCAGACAAGCCTAACTTGTCCTTCTCCAAACACCATTTGATATACCAAGAAATTTCAATACAATAAGAGTTGAAGAGTTCATTATCAAAAAGAAATGGAAGTGAAAATAAGCAAGTTTTTGAAATCAGAAAAAGGTATCCTCTTTGAACAGTAAAAGCTCCCCCTCAACAATTGCACATCAATTTCTTAGTACTTGGCGGAGACATATACTCTCGCATAGTGAAAGTGTCCAGACAGGCAGAACTTGTCCTTCTCCAAATCACTATTTGATATACCAAGAAATTTAACACAATCAGAGTTGGAGAATTTATTGTAAAAAGGGGAATAGAATTGAAAGTGAGATAGATATGAACAATGTAACTCAAGGAAGCAAAGAATTATGAAATGCAAAGAACTCCCCCTTAGACCAAGCATAACACTCAACCCAAACCTTGAGAGAAATCAAGAAGGTGGACATTTACAAAGACCAAGTTCTCTCCTTAAAGATGAAAATCTGTTTTCAGGAAGGGGTTTAGTGAATATGTCTGCAATTTGTTTTTCAGTTTCAATAAAATGGAGTTCAAAAGATTTCTTTGCAACCTCATCTCTCAAGAAATGATGCCTAATTTCAATGTGTTTTGTTCTGGAGTGTTGAATGGGGTTTTTAAACAGATTTATTGCACTTGTGTTATCACATAGGATGGGTACACACCCTAAATCTTGGTTGTAATCAAGAAGTTGATGTTTCACCCAGAGAATCTGAGTTCCACATCTACCAGCAGCAATATACTCAGCCTCTGCAGTTGACAGAGCAACTGAATGTTGCTTCTTAGAAGCCCAAGAGATAAGGCACCCACCTAGAAATAGACACAAGCCACTTGTGCTTTTCTATCTAATTTGCACCCAGCATAATCAGCATCACAATAGGCAAACAAATCTAACTTGCAACCAGTAGGATACCAAATACCTAAGTCACATGTTCCAACAAGATATTTGAAAATTCGTTTAACAGCAAGCATGTGACTATCTTTAGGATTAGATTGGAATCTAGCACATAAACACACACAAAACTGAATATCAGGTCTAGAAGTTGTAAGATAGAGCAGAGAGCCAATCATACCTCTGTAGGTCTTTGGATCTACTGACTTACCAGATGGATCTTCTTCTAGTTTAGCATTAATTGCAATTGGTGTGCTTGAGTGCTTAAGGTTCTGAAAGTCAAACCTCTTTAATAGCTCCTTGACATATTTGGTTTGACTGATGAAGATTCCTTCAGTTGTTTGGTTCACCTGCAATCCCAAAAAGAATGTTAAATCTCCCATTAAGCTCATTTCAAATTCATTCTTCATTTGATTTGAAAATTCTGTGCAAAGGCCTTTATTGGTGGAGCCAAAAATTATGTCATCAACATAAATTTGGACCACAATTATTTGATTTTTTATTATTTTTGTGAACAATATTTGATCAACATTACCTCTAGAATATCCTTTTTCAAGTAAAAAGGAACTCAACCGGTCATACCAAGCTCTTGGAGCTTGCTTAAGACTATAGAGAGCCTTATTAAGCTTGAAAACATGGTTAAGATATTTTTCATTTTCATATCCAGGAGGTTGTTCAATAAAAACATTTTCCTTTATATATCCATTTAAGAATGCACTTTTGACATCCATTTGATAGACTTTGATTTTCATGGAGGATGCAAAAGCAAGGAAAATTCTGACTGCTTCTAGTCTAGCTACAGGGGCATATGACTCTTCAAAATCAATTCCAAACTCTTGATTGTACCCCTTTGCAACTAGCCTAGCTTTGTTTCTAATTACCTGACCAGATTCATTCAATTTGTTTCTGAAGACCCATCTAGTGCCAATCACTGCTTGGTCACTAGGCCTAGGTACTAATTCCCATACTTGATTTCTTTCGAATTGATGAAGCTCATCATGCATGGCATTAATCCAATCAGAACTGGATAAGGCTTCATCAATTGACTTGGGTTCAATTTGGGAAATTAGAGCTAGTGAGTCTTCTTCAATATTTTGCAAGAAGGATGATCTGGTCCTTACTCTATCATTTAAATTGCCAACTACACTGTCTAATGGGTGATCTCTCAGATATCGAGGTTCAGAAATACCTGTTGAGAAGTGCCCACTTCTGGAGCAATGTTACCTGACCCACTTGAAGATGGTGAGTTGTTGTTCAGGTTCTCTTCATTATTGACAGGCTCCTCAACAGTTGGTGAAGAATCCACAATGAGGTCATCCTCTTCATTGTCTTGTCTTTCCCTGCAAGATTTAGAATCATTAGTGGAAAAGGAATTTTCATCAAAAATAACATGTGGAGATTCTTCAACAGTTTTGGTTTTTAGAATGTACACTTTGAAAGCCCTTGACACTTCAGAATAGCCAAAGGAAGATAGCTTCCTGACTCTTGACATCAAACTTGTCAAGGTTTTCTTTGTTATTATTGTGTACAAAGCATTTGCACCCAAAAGTTTTGAAATAAGAAACAGTTGGCTTTTTGTTTTTCAACAATTCATAGGGGGTTTTTCTGATCTTTGGTCTGATCAAAGCTCTATTTAGGATATGATTGGCTGTGTTAACAGCTTCAGCCCAGAAGGATTTGGGCAGATTACTTCCTATGAGCATGGATCTAGCCATTTCCACAAGAGTTCTATTCTTTCTTTCCACAACTCCATTTTGTTCTGGAGTTCTAGGTGAAGAAAACTTGTGAAATATTTGAAATTCAGCACATAGATCAGAAAAGGATGTGTTATCAAATTCACCCCCATGATCAGTTAAAATGTTTTTGATTTTATATGGATAAGTTGTTAAGATAATGGTACAGAAATTTGAATTCAAGGCAAGTATCATTTTGTGGGATAGAAAGATAACCCAAGTAAATCTAGTAAAATCATCAATGATTACAAACCCATATCTTTTGCCACTTAAGCTTAGAACTCTTGTTGGCCCAAAAAGGTCCATGTGAAGAAGTTCTAGTGGGCTAGATGTAAGTACCTCATTGAAGGTTTTAAAAGATTTCCTAGTTTGTTTTCCTTTAGCACATATCCCACAAACTTGATTTTCAACTTTAGAGAAGGATTCAGGAAGACCCTTAACCAAATTCAATCTTAATAACTTATCCATTGTTCTGAAACTTGCATGGCCAAGTCTTTTGTGCCAAGTCCATGCAATTTCATCTTTATTTGCAACAAAACAAAGATTTTCAGAAAAGTTTTTATTTAGGTTGATCATGTAGACATTATTTTCTCTTTTTCCAAAGAATTGATTTTATCAGATGATGAGTCAATTATCTTACAAAAATCAGATTCAAACACAACTTTGTGACCTTTGTCACATAGTTGGCTGATACTGAGCAGATTATAATCAAGACCATCAACTAATAAAACATTATCTACTGAGTTTGAAGATATTTGACCAACCTTTCTAGATCCTAAGATCTTTCCTTTATTTTTACCTCCGAAAGTAACTGACCCTCCCTCCTTTTCAAGCAGGAATGAGAATTTGGCTCTATCTCCAGTCATGTGTCGTGAACACCCACTGTCAAGGAACCATACATTGGAGTTGGGTGCACGACCTTCCTGCAACAAGATCAGTGGAGAGAAGATTTTGGTACCCAAACAGAGTTGGGACCATCAGAATGTTTGGACATTGTTAGTAAATCCTTTCTCACCCAAATTTGACTTGTTTTTTATTTTTGTTTTGTTAAATTGGTGGTTTCAGTCTTTTTAGGTTTGTTCTTTTTCTTAGGAATGAAAGCACCAACATTTTTGTTTTTGGTAGGAGGGGAGTTTTTCATTTGAAAATTGGAGTTCAGATGAGGAGGTGGAATCCAGGGATTTTGTTGGTACATCCAAAGGTTTGGATGAAGGAATTGAGGATTATACCAACAGGGGTTGTTATACCATTGGCTCCAAGGATTGATCCAGTCATTTTGCAGTGTTGTCTTGGAGGTCCAAGGTTTTTCATGGAGTATTTCTTTTGACTTTTTTCATTTTTCAAATTTTCATTTGAATTTTTGGTTGAGTTGTCTGCAGCTTTTGATGCTGAGCAGGTCGACCTCTCCTGTACTGGTGTCGACACAGCAGCCACAGAAGCCTTGTTCTTGTGGACTGGTGTCGACCTGTCAGGAGACTGAGTCGACCTGGTTGTCTTCTTTTGTTTTTGAGTTTTTGAAATTTTTGATGTTTTGTTTAAGGTTTTGTTTGCTGTTTATTGAATTTCTGTGTTTTCAAGATTAGGACCCTTGACAAATTTAATTAGTGGTGCTTTGTTCTTTTTCTCACCAGATTTGTCTTTGATGGGTTTCTTCTTGTTGAATCCTAATCCATGAGAGGTGGTTGTCATGGTGGTTCCTAGAAATGCCTCTAAGTTATCTTTACCTTTTGTGAAGGTTTGGATAACTTCATCCCTTTCTTTTAGCTGGTTTTTAAGAGTTTCAATTTCTTCAATTTTCTGTTGTTTTTCTTGTTTTTCAATTTCCAGCTTTTCAGTTAAGTTTCTGAATTCTTGGGAGGCCTTTTGAGAGGCAAGTTTTAGTTCATCAATAAGGTTCAGGAGATTTTCTTTTTCTTCAAGCAATTCTGTTACTTCAGTTTCCAGTTCACAAGTTCTATGGTTTGAAGATTGGTTATGGTAAAGATTTTCAATTTTCTTTTTGATGTGTTTGTTTTCTTTTCTCATTTCAGAATATCTTTCAACCAGTTCTGCATACACATCCTGCCAATCTTCAACAGTATAGTCTTCAAAGGAAGTATTTACCTTTTCATCTGTGTTGTTGGCCATGAAGCAAACCTCCTCACTTTCAGAGCTTGAGGATTTCTTCTCTTCTTCTTCCTCACTTGAGTCTTCGTCAGACCACGTGGCCACCATGGCCTTTGGCTTCTTGTACTTCTGGAATTTCTTGTGCTTATCCTTCTTGTTCTCAGGACACTCTCCCTTCATGTGTCCTGGTTTGTTGCACCTGTAACATACAATATTTTCGTCAGTTTTGTGATTCTTGTTGAAATTAGAAAAGGAAGTGTTTTTCTTACCTGAGAAAGACTTCTTTTTTCCAGACATTTTTCCTTTTCTATATTTCAAGAATTTTCTGAATTGCCTAGTCATGAGGGCAATTTCATCCTCATTTGACTCAGACTCCTCAGAACTTGTTTTCTCCTGACTTTTATCTTTATTGCTTGAAGAGGCCTTAAGTGCCATAGGCTTGGTCTTAATTATGTGTTCTTCATTTCTTTTTAAGTTGATTTCATATGTCATTAAGGATCTAATCAATTCATCCAAAGAGATTTTGGACAGATCTTTTGAATCTTCAATGACAGTGGCCTTTGTATGCCAAATTGAAGAAAGTGAACGTAAAATTTTTCTTACCAAGTCTGCATCTGTATATTCCTTACCCAAGGCCTTCAATCCATTCACAATCACCATGAACCTGGTAAACATTTCAGAAATATTTTCGTTAGACTTCATCATGAAAAGTTCATATTCTGAAACTAAAATATTTGCCTTAGTCTCCTTTACTTGAGATGTTCCCTCATAGAGTAATTCGAGTTTATCCCACATCTCTTTGGCAGATTTGCACATTGAGATTCTCGAATACTCCTTGGGATGGACAGCACATTGAATCATGTTCATGTTACTATAATTCAATGTAGCTTTCCTTATTTGTTCCCTAGTCCAGGTGTCTTCTTCTCCCTGGTTTTCATAGGGACCCACTTCTACTACTTTCCAGATCTCATAGTTCTGGGCCCTTAAGAATACTTGCATTCTGTTTTTCCAATAAGAATAGTCCGTCCCATTAAAGAATGGTGGCCTATTTATGGAATGACCCTCAGCTATGAAACCTTTGGAATCCATGACTCTAAAGCAGGCAGAAAAAGCTTAACAACCAAACAAGCAAACACTCAAACACACAACACTCAGAAACAAAAACTACTCAGACCAAATCAGATCAAGGTAAACCCTCTCTGATACCAATTGAAGGATCGAGGAAAAGGTGTGGATAAGATCTAGAAGGGGGGGATGAATAGATCTATGCCACTTTTTGCGGAAGCTTAAACAGTTTAAAAACACTTTTGAATCAGAGGCAATTTTATCAGTGAAAAACCACAGATCTGATGAAATTTGAGTGAGTTGGTAAAAGCAGATATGAAATCAGTTGATTAAGTGAACTTTAAACGATCCTATGCAAGCATCTAACGGATAATGAAATCAAACCACAGATAGACAAGTGCACCAGGATTTTTAGGTGGTTCGGAAATCACCCAAGTGATTCCTACATCCACCCCTCACAACCCGTGAGGATTCACTAACACAACTGGGTAACACACCCACTGGAGCCTGACAACTCCAACACTTGAGAGCTTACAACTACACACCTTCTAGAGCAAGACTACTCTAGAACAACTGAGCAAGACTGCTCAACACACCCTTGAGTTAGACAACTCAAACTGAGCACGACGGCTCACAACAACCTGAGCACAATGCTCACACAACTTGAGCACAATGCTCACACAATGGTTGCTAGACACCAACTTTAGACATAGACCTTCTAGCAATAGATCTAGTCGAAAATGAGAACACTAATGAGAGATATGCAGAAGCACTTGCATAATCTCAAAAGATATCTTAGAAGAACAAAAGTACTGTGAATTGTATTAAATAGCTTCGTTCTTCAAGTGTACTCCCTTGTAGAAGCTTGGATTGGGAAGAAGCTTGCAATCTTGAAGTCCAACGCCGATGCTCTGCACTTTGGAGTTGTTGGATCTTCCTTGAATTCTTCTCCAACGAAGGCTTCTACAGGATCTGCTTCCTTGGAATGCTTCTGAGGATTCTTCAGGGATCACACTCCAATTCTCACACTTGGATTGGTGAGAATTGGTCTTCTGGAAGCACAGGAGAGCAGAGGAGGGAGACAACCTCTTGCAGCCGCCAGGAACTTTCGGGAGGCTCTAAGAGTTTTGGTTGGGTCTCACTTTCTTGGATGGAGGGCCAATAGAGGTCCTTTTTATACCCAAAAGAGTCCAAAGATACCTTTTAGGTATAAGGGCACACGATCCTAGGTTGATTCCCATCGGCCTGGGCTGACACGTGGCACCCATCCACTTTAAGATGAAACCTTTCCGTAGTGTGTCGACCTGCCCTGGTGGTGGTGTCGACACACTGTCCAAAATATGGAAAATGCTGTTCTGGGAAGAAGGTCCCGTGTCGACCTGCTCTGTGAGTGTGTCGACCTGCTGTCCCAAATCTGCAAATAGTCTGTTCTGTGAGCGGGATCCAGTGTCGACCTGCTCTGAGAGTGTGTCGACCTGGGTGGACTGATTTCTGAAAAACTGCAACTCGTGTCGACACACTCTCGACTCGTGTCGACACAGTCTCAATGTTTCTTCATCTTTTGCCTTTGAATCTGTGTTGTTGTGTCGACACCATTGATGGGTGTGTCGACACATCTTTTGCAAAAAGTGTTTGTACCTGAAAAATAAACACATATATCATTAGTTAAATGATTTATCATGAACATAAATGATAAATGTGATTTGAAATATGCTTTTAGAACATTGATTTCAGGTATGATGTTTTTGACATGTTTCATTTGAATTGCTTTAAAATTACCTCTTGTCATCATCAAAATAGGAGAGAAATGATATGAATATACATTCAACCCAACATTATCCCCTTTATTTTCTGCACTTGTACTTTGTTGCCCAGTTGACGAGCCCAGAGGGGGGGTGAATGGGTCTTTTTAAAAAATAATCTAGACGATACCTGTAAATAAAAACATTCACAAAAATGTTCTTCGATGAAGGTTAGTGACTGTTAGTTCAAATACCAATCACACAAAGAAAACAATCACACGACACAAAGGATTATCCTGGTTCGGACCTCCTCTCCTTAGGAGTCCTACGTCCAGTCCCTGAGCAACCACTCAGGTTTTTACTAACTAGGGTACAGTCCCCCTAAGGACGCTACAACACCCAGCTCGGCTGGTCTTCCTTCACACCCGAAGGGAATAATAACACCCTGGATACCCCACCAGGTCTTCCTTCACAACTGAATGTCTTGAGGACCCTGCACACATTAAATGCTAGAATAATAGACAGCTCGGCTATCTCTTGTTGTCAGTAGACGTTGATGTGAGTATTCACCAAAATAGCAATCCCAAATAGCTCGTTCTTAAAAGATGTTGACAGAATATGCATAATAATAAAAGGATATCATCTGCATGCATGCAGAGATACGTTCTGTCTTTATTAAATGCACAACAGTCAGACAGATAAGAGAAGACTTTGACTATTCAACGCTTTTATGAGATAAGATAAATGTCAAGTCAATATATAAACTATAAAGTCGTTGTCTATATGACTTATGAAATCATTATGAGTACTGACAAGTCATTATAGAGAGCAAATCGTTATAGGAAGCAAGTTTATATGTTTCAACAAGGAAGTCGTTATGATAGCTTACGAAATCATTACGGCGAGCAAGTCGTTGCGAGTTCTAAAGGAATCGTTATGATAACTTACGAAATTGTTACGGTGAGCAAGTCGTTGCGAGTTCAAAAGGAATCGTTATGATAGCTTACGAAATCGTTATGGCGAGCAAGTCGATGCGAGTTCTAAAGGAATCGTTATGATAGCTTACGAAATCGTTACGGCGAGCAAGTCGTTGCGAGTTCAAAAGAAATCGTTACGAGAACTTATAGAATCGTTGCGATAGGCAAGTCGTTACAAGCTCTAAGGAAATCATTACGAGAACTTATAGAATCGTTGCGATAGGCAAGTCGTTACGAGCTCTAAGGAAATCGTTACGAGAACTTATAGAATCGTTGCGATAAGCAAGTATTTATGAGCTCTAAGGAAATCGTTGCGATGACTTATAGAATCGTTATAGGATCGACTTGTTTGAAACAACATGACTTTCCAGTCTTACAAGGAAATCGTTAAAACACTTATGAAATCGTTGTGATATCAAATTGTTATAGCTGTATTGAAATCGATATGCTCTTAAAGAGATCGTTATGACTTTCAACAGAAGTTGATGTGGATTTAGAGAAATATCAAGTTGAAAGGATTAAAGCTTCAGTAAGGTAATCTTGTACCAAGGCCGACTCAGGCTTGATGTTTTGGGCCATCCAAAACAGGGAAATCAATATGGCTGAAGTAATGATAGAAAGGATGAAGTTCGCCAGAGAACAGATTTGGGATACCAAGAGCAAGCTAAACGTCTCTCTGCCTTATGCTCACCTACTCACCAAAGTATTCAAACACTTTGGTGTTGATCTATCAGGGGCAGTCACTGAGAAGATGGGCCAAGCAATTAGGTCCAGAAACCTGAAGAAAAGCGGATTTTCATTACATAATGGTATCTGGTCTAAAGCTTCAGTAGCAGAGGGCGAAGACATCATTGGCGATGCTCAAGTTGATCATCAGGAAGAAGTGCCAGTAACACCTGCAGCAGAACCAACAGTAGAAGCTTCAGTAGCAGTTGAGCCAGCAGCACCGACAGCTCCAAAATTAGCAGCAGGACCATCAGATCAAGCAGCAAAGCAAGCAGTGGTAGCAGGATCACCTGTAATTGATATTGAATCTCCACCTCCAGAAGCACCAGCAGAAGAAGCAATGGCAGGTGCAGCAGATCCCTTGCCCACCTCCATAGTTGCCTCTATCCTTAAAGAGATATTGGATTCTATCCACTCCACTCCAGTCACTCCAGTTCGAGAGAAGCAATCAGATGCCCTAGCAGATGTTGGTTTGGAATAGGCTCCCATTCAGGGGGAGCAAGAGCCCATAGAAAAGGATGCTCATGTTCAGGGGGAGCAATCAAGGAAAGGACTAGTAGAAGCAGCTCACAGTGATGAGCCTATGGGCAGTGTACCAACTGATGAAGACTTGCCTAATGCTCAGAATGATGACAGAGATGGGGAGACAGCCAGTTCCTCTGACTCAGATGATGATCAGTAGCCTCCAGCTTCAGAGGCCAGGCAGAAAGGAAAAGAAGTAGACTCTGGAGTCCCACTCCTATCAGATACTCCATTTGAAAGGCAGATGAGGCAGAAAATAGTGATTAATTTAAAGCCTGTGATTGAGAAACTTGATGTTCAAGGTACAATTCTGTGTTCTCTTCAGTCTGATGTCACTTCCATGTTTATGAGCCAAGCTTCAGCTTCTAAGGAAATTTCTGGTATTAGAAATGCCATGAAATGGTTCAACAAAGAGATGGGGAATATGATATTAATGCTATCTGAGATCCTGAAGGCAGTTGGAGCTCCAGCTCCTCCTCCTCCTGCACCTCCTGCAGATCAGAACTTGGGTGCTAACACTCCTAGGCCATCAGGGCCATCTGTTCAAGAGTCAGGGCCAGCACCAGCAGCAGCAAAGGCAGAAGTTAATGTGCAAGGGCCATCTGGGCCAGCTGAGCAGGTTGAAGGGCCTCCAGGGCCAGCTAAGCAAGTGTCAGGGCCAACAGGGCCATTGGAGAGTGAACCTGTGCAGACAGAGGTTGAAGAAGAGGTCTTGGCACCTAAGCCTCCAACTCCTTCTCATCCCTCTCACACACCAGTTCCTCCATCTCCTCCCTCAGCTCCTACAGCACCCCCTGCCCCTCAGCCATTCAAAAAGCCTCAATCCAGACCCATCTCCTCTCCAACACCATTCCCTTCTCAATCCACCTCATCTCCTGCATCTTCTATTCACATACTTCCACCTCCACCTATTTCTGAGGTGCCTAGCATCCTCTGTGGAGCCTCCTCCTCCTCTGGTCCCTCCCCTGGACTAGTTGATGACATTCCCACTACTTCTCATTAATTTCTTCATCCTTCTCTCCACCCTCTTTCATCACTATAATCCCTGAGATAGCTCAACTTGACTCTCCCTTTATAGAAAAAATAACGGATGAGTTTGAGGAAGGCATTCTCAGGTCTGTGCTAAAGGTTGGGGAGCACATCCATAGGGCAGACTCTTCCAATCCTGCACCCAAGAAGAGGAAAATTTCTTCTACCTCCTCCATTTCCTCTGAGCCTAAATACCCTCCTTTGTGGTTTTCCCTCACAGTGGTCAACAAAAATAAACCACTGTATAGAGAATATCTCTCAAAGGTTCTTCTTGCCACCATCATTAACCTTCCATTCCTCAATCTAACAGAGCATTTAAACACCATCCTACCCTTCACTTCTCTTTCGAAATCCAAAAAATCCAAAATCTTCTCTATTACCCACTCCAAAAATGAAGAGCAGTGGGGCAAAGGCCACAAAGATCTCTTCGAAAGATACAGTCTTGCCAAATCTGCCAGATTCCCCCAAGGGACCACTCCCTGACCTTATCAGAGTGGTTCAGAATTTATCATAGAGAAATTTGGGCACCCTTCATTCAGAAAGAGATCAAGATGGTCAGGCACTATGTGTTGTTCAACAACTACAGATATGTCCATCGACTTCTAGAAGTTCAGCTCAGCCAATTCAAAAGGGCTATTTCAGCTCTCAATCCAGGCATCTCACAATCTTCAGATATTCAGGTAGATTTTGCTACCCTTCCTGTGCCTAATGAGATAGCACTACCTCAAATACATTTTCTTGTCATGGAGTCCTCTGTAGGATCCATCATCTTTGAACGTTTTTCCAGAGTAATGGGAAGGATTCAAGTTCAGAAAGGCTGCCTGGTTGCATTTCCTAGATTTCTATTTAGAGAATATCACTAGAGGCATGTCAGTGCTGAAGTTCTAGCCCCAATTCTGTCTGAATGTGAAAGGTTGACATCCTCATAATGGAGTAGATTCTATCCTTTGTCTGCTCAGCAGCTGTTCACCCTCAATGAAGCTCAATCCAGGGAAGACAAACCTGCTGTCTCTCCAGCCACTTTCTTGGATATGAACTCCTTTCACCTTGTAAATGACCCCTTCAAAGTTTGGGAGGAAAGGTACAAAGTGTATGTAGCTCTACATAAAGCTCTCAGAGATAATCACAATTACTATCCTGTGTCCATGGATCAGTTTCTTACCTGTGCCAGCTTTGGGACTACTCATTTCCTGAAGCTGACTATGGATAAGAATGCTTATGCTGAGCTTCTCTATAAGCATCTAGATCTTCATCACAAAAGTATGGCTTCCTCTATGGGACCAACCTATTCTTTGTCTTTTGGAGTCTTTAAAACTCATTTTGAAGAGCAGGAAGCACAGGCATGGGAAACCATTTCTCATTTTGCCTCTCTTCTGTCTCCTGCTTACTATCTGTCTGTACCTCCTCAACATTAGTGAAACATTCTTGTTTGTGTGCTCCTATCTTTTCTCTTCATTCTTTGTCTCAGATTATCTTTTTGCTTAATGACAAAAAGGGGGAGAAAAATACTTAGCATATCTGCAATACATTCCAGAAATATTAAATTTTTTGTGCCATGCTTATTGTAAAGGGGAGAAAATTACTTAGTATGTCTGAAATGAAATACTTCCTGCAAATATTCAGATCCTTTATTCATGCCTATTGATAAGTTTTGTCATCACCAAAAAGGGGGAGATTGATGCTCAGTCTGTCCCCATGTACTTTTAATTAATTACATATTTATTTTGGTGATTAACAAAATCAAACAAAAATACTAACACATTTTTCATAAGTCTTAAGTACAGGAAAATATACCAAGATCAATCAAGCCAATATTGGTAAGCATGCTCAATTCCCTGATCATCACAAAACTTAGCAAATTTTTCATTTTGAAATTCACCACCATGATCTGATCGCATAGAAATAATGCTGAACTTCTGATCCTTCTGAGCTTTCTTTCTGAAACTGACAAAGTTATCAAATGTGTCATCTTTATGCTCTAGGAATGATACCCATGTGAATCTTGAGTAATCATCGACTATGACAAATCCAAAGTTCTTTCCTCCAAGACTGGTAGTCCTCATTGGCCCAAATAGATCCATATGAAGGAGCTCTAAGGGTTTTGAGGTGGTTACCACCATTTTTGACTTGAAGGAGCTCTTGGTGTGCTTTCCCTTAGCACAAGATCTACAGACACCTTCCATTTTTGCACTGACCTTTGGTAGACCTTCCACAAAGATTTTTCTTTAGCAATTTTCTCATGCCATCTATGCTGCAATGACCCAGTCTTCTGTGCCATAGTTCAGTTGACTAGCTTTTATTTGCTGCCAGACAAACATCCTGATCCTTGAGTTCTTCAAGATGAAGCGTATACAGGTTTTTCTCCCTATTGGCTTCGAAGATTACTGCTCCATCCTTTAGTATGCTGCACTTTGACTCTTGAAACTGAATCTGATGACCTCTGTCACAAAGCTGGCTGATGCAGATGAGATTGTGCTTCGGCCCTTTAACAAGCAATACATCTTCTATGACTATTTTTCCTTTGTTACTCACAGAGCCACTGCCAATTACTGTGCCTTTCCCATTGTCTCCATAGCTAACTATTCCTTCTTCAGCTTAGAGAAGGGTGAATTGCTTATGATTTCCTGACATGTTCCTTGAGCACCCACTGTCCAAATACCATTTGGATGCTCGAGTGTTACCCTGAAAATAAAATCATCAAGTTTTAGGTACCCAAATTCTTTTGGGTCCTGATTGGTTAGTATCATTGATTTTACCTTTGATTATCCATTTCTTATGTTTTGTTGGGCATGTTGTTATGATATGTCCTAACTTGTTGCAGTGACTACAGCAGGATAATTTGGTTACCTTTTCTATATATTTGAAGTTAGCTTTGTATGCTATATCTTGTTCAGGTATAAATTTTGGTGTTGGATATATTTTAGGATAGATTATGGTTTCTTCATTATCTGGGGGTGTATACCCTAATCCATTTTTCTTTTTACCTGATCTTCTAGCACCTTTTAATATGAGGGAGTTCTTACCATTTGTGAATTTTTCTAATGTGCTATATAACTGCATATTCTCTTCTGTTAGTGTCTTGATTTCAGTTTTCAGTTCATCTGAATTTACTTGTTTTTCTAATTTAGTTATTTGTTCATTCTTAGCTTTTAGATCTTCACATAATAGTTCATTTCTTCTTTTAAGTTCAGTTATCTTGCTTTCTAATTGTTCATTTTCTGATTTTAGATCTGAGTTTGTATTTTCTAGACAAATCATGTTTTTCTTGCTTATTTTTAATAGTTTGGTTACTTCTCTATATTTATTGTATAGTTCGTTGAAAGCTTCTTCTAAACTGTTGGAATCTGAACCATTACAGGAATCAAAGGATGAGTCAGAGGTTACCTTTTCTTCGGTATTTGCCATGAGGGCCAGGTTGGCTTCTTCTTCATCACTGGTTGAGCTTGACTCACTGTCTGAGTCGCTACTGTTGTGTAACGGCCCCGGCGCCCGGGTCCCCGGCTCCCACCAAGGATCCGACCGTCGGCACCGCCGCCTACAGGTCCGGAGACCCAGAAGGGCTAACGGATCGGTCTAATGAGATATGTGACGGAAAGTAAATAACGACGACTGTACTAAAAATGTACCAACTAGTGCAAGAAGAAGTCTAACACAACATGCAAGTCTAGTACAAGTCCCAAAGTAGTAAAGTACGAGTGCAGAAAGGAAAAGGAATAACAGATCCCTTAGGGGCATACCCCGAGGGTGAAGTACAGAACTGGGGGAAACACTGCCACTAGAGACGCCGACTACTGCGGGCCCGTCTCCTCGCTACGCAGCGGAGGGAACTGCTGTGAAGTCTCACCTGCAAAACAGGGAGTGAGCTTCACGAAGAAGCCCAGTAGGGACTACCAATCTCCCACTGGTTCCACAAGCATATATATAGACTAGTGCAATAATTAAATAAAGCAGTAAGGTCTAATCTACTAAACATAGTAAAGTGGGGAAGCGTGAAAGAACTACACAGTCGTTGGTCTAAGCCACTCGGCGGGACCGAAAAACCCGTGTAAACCAAGGCACCGCAAGAACCCAGCTGTAAACACAGACAGTGAACTGCCTGGACAAGCTCACTAGCTACAGTACACTACTCTAGTCAGCTGGTCAGGTGCGCCACGCATCTTACCCTCGACCAACGGTCCATGTCTGACACCTCCCGTCAGAGTGAGACGCGGAACGACAAGTAACCACAACTGCCGTAGTATGGCCGGACTACGGTCCCACGCCTGACACCTCTAGGTGGTACCGAAACCACGTAGAGTGAGGCAGTGAGAACGGACTAGCTGAATTGCGCCGTACGAGTCACACACTACCAGCGTACCAGTCTCAGCTAAGAGAGCTCCACAAACGACCACGTCGCTGCCCCACAGTTTTCCCCTACTTCTACCAAAGTCAACGACTCGAGCAAACCCCGCCGCCTGGAGCAACACCCTCTGACACAAGCGTGCGGGGACTGGGGGTCCCAGGTAACGATAACAACCTGTCTCGTGAACAAGCCCTCAAGTGCCTAGCACCGGGAGAAGAGAGAGAGACTAGAAGTAGCACTGTATTAGGAAACAGCACAGGTGCCAAGAAGATCAAGTCGCAGCGGAAGCAAGACACTGAGCAGGTGGCGAAGTCCCTTCTCTGTCTGAGAAGGCGACAGGTATGGTGTCGCTATCAAGATGGCGACACTCAGGCCGGCGCAACCCTTTTGGACTGGTCGCGACAAGGTCCTTGTTGCGACCAGGCCAGTGCTCCAGAAAGGGAACTGTAACCAGAACGGAAAGCAGGCAGAAGGTGACGGCCCTCATGTCGCTACCAGGATGGCGACATGGGTGCTGTCGCCTTCAGGAGTTCCTGAAGGCGATGCATTGATGCGTCGCCACCTGGGTAGCGACACCCAAGGTGTCGCATTACCAGGTAACCACCCACCGAGCCTCCCTTCAACAAGGCCTCAACCACACCACAAACACATCTGAGGGGAGGGGATCATGTAGGCAATTAAACATAGCTCTAATGAGCTTAAACCACCCTCAAAAGAACCCCAACAAGCATGCAAGAGAAATACACAAACCACCACAATCACACCTGCATAACAACACCTTAGTAAGGTAGTTCTAAGCTTGGAAGAGGGGTTTAGAATCCTAAACATGTAGAACTAGGGGGAAGGATGGTTTCCCTACCTCGAGAAGAAGATCCAACCTCAAGGGCCCTTCTCGTAGGCTAGCAACCCTCCACCTCCGAGCTCCGACGTTCCACGAACCTCCTCCCACGAGCCGGGTAATTCCCCTTCCTTGAAGAGCATCCAAGCATGCCAAAGAGAGGAGAAGAAACAATGAGGGAGAGATCAACCATGGAAGAACAAGGACAAACAACCACCAACACCTTACCTTGCAAAGAAACACCAAGGCCTCCCTCCCAAGCCTCCCACGGAGTCCCCAAGCCTCAGTTCGCCGGAGGAGAAGCCTTCACCAAGCAAGGAGACGAACTGGGGCTTGTGCTATCGGCTTGGGCACTTAAGATTTTGAACATGAGAAGGTGACATGGGACGCGTCGCCTTCAATAATCCTGAAGGCGACATGGGACGTGTCTCTATCCCCTGGTCAAAGGTCAAGTCGACCTGCGACCTCGCCACGTGTCAGCCATGCAGGCCTGACACCAGGTCGCGACAGAGGACCTGTTGCCTTCCCTCTGTCGGAGGTTGACACCTATCATCTCTCTTCAGACAGCTACATGACGAAAGTGCATGCGGCTGGCAGCAGAGAGAGAAAGCGACATAGTGCCCGTCGCCTTCCCATTCAGAAGACGACGATCAACATGTCGCCTTCAGAAGGCGACATACGAGGTGTAACCACCCTCGACAGAAGGCAACTGGCCAAAGGTAACATGGGATGTTACAATCTAACCAACAAAAATATAATTTCGTCCTCGAAATTCAGGGCGAAACTAGGGGAACAAAAGTAAAACTGCGTACCTGTCACTCGAACAAGTAAGGAAACTACTCCCGCATCTCATACTCACGCTCCTAAGTGGCCTCGCCACCAGCGCGATGCTCCCAAACCACCTTGACGAGTGGGATCCTCCTCCTGCGAAGCTGCTGCACTCTGCGGTCCACCACGCTGACTGGGTACTCCGGCACGGACAAGTCGGGGGCGACCTCAAGCTGCGAGTAGTCGAGCACATGCGACGGATTTGGCATGTACTTCCTCAGCTGCAAAACGTGGAAGACGTCGTGAACACCTGCCAACTCAGAAGGAAGGGCTAACCGGTAAGCGACCTCGCCCATACGCTCCAGGATGGAAAAAGGGCCAACAAACCTTGGGCTGAGCTTGCCCTTCTTCCCAAACCTGAGAACGCCTTTGGTAGGTGAGATCCGAAGGAACACTCTGTCGCCAACCTCGAACTGAAGCGGTCTCCTGCGGACGTCGGCGTAGCTCTTTTGTCTGCAACCTCTGCCGGATCAGCTTCACTGTGTCTGCACACTGCTGAACTAGCTTCAGACCCAGCAACTGCCTCTTACCAACCTCGTGCCAGTGCAACGGTGACCTGCACGACCAACCATATAGAGCCTCGTAGGGCGCCATCCCGATGCTGGAGTGAAAGCTATTATTATAAGAAAACTCCACCATGGGAAGGTGCGACTCCCACGTGCTGCCCCAGTCTAGGCAACACGCTCTCAACAAGTCCTCGAGGATCTGTATGGTCCGCTCAGACTGCCCGTCTGTCTGTGGGTGGTACGCCGAACTCAGCCTCAGCTCAGTGCCAAGTGCCCACTGAAAGCTGCGCCAGAAACGAGAAGTGAACCTCGGATCTCTATCTGAGACAATAGAGACCGGGGTTTCGTGCAAAGGTACCACTTTGTCCACAAACAACCGAGCAAGTCTGTCAACTGACCAAGCTACTCTGACTGGAAGAAAGCGAGCGGTCTTCGTCAACCTGTCAAAGATGACCCAAACACTGTCGTGCCCCTGAGAGGTACGAGGTAAGCCAGAAACAAAGTCCGTGGTGATATGCTCCCACTTCCACACTGGAATGGGAAGCGACTGCAACTCACCACCAGGACGCTGGTGCTCTGCCTTCACCTGCTGGCAGGTAAGGCAGCACGAAACAAACTCAGCGATATCTCTCTTCATCCCCGGCCACCAAAAGAGTACCCTCAAGTCATGGTACAACTTGGTAGAGCCTGGATGAATAGAGTATCACGACCGGTGAGCCTCGGACAGTACCTCCTCCCTGGCGTCCTCTGGAACGTAGAGTCTGCCTCGGAAACAAACCTCGTTGTCCTCGTCCAGTGCTACCTCGGGCAACCGCAACACATTTGCCGAGTCCTCGTCTGCACTCTGAGCCTCAAGTATCTTCTGAAAAACCCACGGACGAACGGTCAGGACGGCTGCCACTGCCCTCTCCCGGAGGCTCGACGGTACAAACACACTCTGAGCGGCATCCTCCAGGAGTCTCCAGTGTCTAACCAACAAAGAACTCAGGTGGGCTCTCCTACTCAAAGCATCTGCCATGACATTAGCCTTCCCTGGGTGATAGGAAAGACTAAAGTCATAGTCCTTCAAGTATTCGAGCCACCTGCGCTGCCTGAGGTTGAGATCCCTCTGCGTGAAGACATACTGTAAGCTACGGTGGTCGGTGAAGACCTCGAACACCTCACCGTACAAGTAGTGCCTCCACAACCTCAAGGCAAACACGACCGCTGCAAGCTCCAGGTCGTGCGTCGGGTAGTTCTGCTCATGCTTCTTCAGCTGACGAGAAGCATAGGCAACTACTCGACCGTGCTGCATCAACATAGCACCCAAACCAGTACCCGAAGCATCTGTGTAGACAACAAAGCCGCCAGTGCCAAAAGGAACAACAAGGATCGGAGCTGAAGTCAGCCGACTCTTCAGCTCCTGGAAACTCTGCTCGCACTCTGTCGTCCACACAAACCGGGTCTCCCTCCTGGTCAAACGGGTCAAAGGCTCTGCAACTCTGGCGAAGTCCTGCACGAACCTCCTGTAGTAGCCTGCCAGCCCCAGGAAACTGCGAACCTCAGCAACTGTAGTGGGCTGGCCCCAAGAAACAACGACCTCAACCTTGGCGGGATCAACCGCCACACCTGCACCAGAAACAACGTGCCAAGGAAGTGCACCTCCTTTAGCCAAAACTCACACTTGCTGAACTTGGCATAAAGTCGGTGACTCCTCAAAGTTTGCAATACCAGCCTCAAGTGAACCTCGTGCTCCTCTGCCGTCGCTGAGTACACCAGGATGTCGTCGATGAACACCACCACAAACCAGTCCAGGTACTCGCTGAAAACACTGTTCATCATCTCCATGAACGCTGCTGGGGCATTCGTGAGCCCAAAAGGCATCACGACAAACTCGAAGTGGCCGTAGCGGGTGCGAAAGGCTGATCTCGGAACGTCTAACTCCCAAATCCGCAACTGGTAGTAACCCGACCTCAAGTCGATCTTCGAGAACACTGAAGCTGTCTGCAACTGGTCAAACAAGTCATCGATCATGAGCAAAGGATACTTATTCTTCACGGTAACCTGATTCAGCTGACGATAATCAATACACATTCTCAGGCTACCATCCTTCTTCCTCACAAACAACACAGGCGCTCCGCACGGCGAGCGTGTCACGTCCCGAGAATTATGCAGCGGATATTAATAATAACAATTCGAGTCGATATCCCGAGACGTGGACAGTCGGCAAATAAGCCTCTAGCTAGCACGCGCTAAATGTGTATCAACACAAACATCATAATAGGGCCCAACTGATGAACTCAATAAAAATTGTATTCAATCTCAACTCAACTTATAAAAATTAGAAACTAGGACAAGACGGAGACTCAAATAAAAAGGAAAGTACATTCACCCCTCACTTCCTACTACATGTTCTAACTCTCAAAATAAACTACGATAACTAGACTCATAATTGGGACGCTCATCACTCGGATGCATTCCCATCCTCGACTTGCTCTTCCTCTTGAACTTCATAGTCACCTAGATTGGGAAAAAGTAGGGGATGAGCAAACTAGCCCAGTAGGATTTATATCTCAATGTGCGGGCAATGATATAAGTGATTAACATTTTAGAACTAGGCAAGTACGATGAATGATATGCAAGTACGAATAAAACTCATTAAAACATGATACATAAAAACAAGCTGGATAGAGTGAACAAGATAGAATAAGATTTCTGAACAAGAGAACAAGAAAGAACTAGCAATAGTTCACTTTGTACAAGCACGCAAGATTTCACTTGATGTCAATAGTTTTTCAAAAAAAAACAAGATATCACTAGTTGCAATAAATGCAGAATGGCCATATCACGCAAGCAAGCAAGCAAGATTTCACAAGCACGATCAAGTAACACTAATCAGGCACGTAGACACCAATGTACACCGAGAAAAGATCCATCAAGAATGTACACCAGGACACGTGTATGTGGTTATGTATCTAACATTCAACAAGGAAGAAAGTACTCCCAGCGCAGATGCAACGCCAGTAATCATTATACCCCATGGTTAACAGTATATTTATGACTCTCTGTCATTGGGGCTAGACTGGAGCCCTTGGACACACTCCGTGCCTTGTCAGCCATCTCATGTAAATTTTTAAATGTAGATACCCACAGTCATAAATAATGGCCAATGAGAGTTTCAAAATGTAGCATGTGTAATGTCATGTTCACGATGATGATGAGAAGAAGTAAATAATTAAATTGAACATGATTTCATGAGAACAATGGCCAAGAGATAAATTTGGCAGTAGAATGGTACAATTCATAATTTAGTTCAATCTTTACATTAATGGTTTTAGTCTAGAGTGTAAATCATGCTCACGAGAACAAGAAGAGAAAAGAAGTGCACGCCCTTGATGTAAAGTGTGAAGTAATGTACGTGTGTCAATTCACAATCCGTCGGTCTCAAACTCTCGGAAAAACACTTAACGTGATGGCATGCAATGAACAATGCATTTAACTACATATGGGTTTACAAGATTTTAAGATAAAATTTTATCATTTAAAGCAAGCTAGAATGGTAACAAGAGTAAATCACAAGTTTCATGTATGATCATATCATTAAGAAAGCAATTAGAATAATGTTCATGTAATTAAATATTTTTCAATGGGTTAAACACTTTTAAGTCATTAAATAGACATTATGTAATGAACAAACCCAAGACATGCAATAATTTGCAAAGGTAGTGTCGACACTAGTCCAGGTGGTGTCGACACAGTGCATCAAAAACAAGGCAAAAAGGTCAAGTTGTGTCGACACGAGATCAAGTAGTGTCGACACTAGAGACAGCTTTCAGAAAACCCCCTAACTAATATGGGACAGTGTGTCGACACTAGCACAGGTGGTGTCGACACTAGATCAGCTTCCCAGCACTTTCTGGGTCAAACTGGGGGAGTGTGTCGACACGAGATGGGACTGTGTCGACACTAGAGGGCTTCCCAGAACACTTTCTGGGCTGTTTTGGGACAGCAGGTCGACATGGGTTCAGGTCAGGTCGACACGGGCTCAGGTCAGGTCGACACGAGCTCAGGTCAGGTCGACACGAGTGCCCCTTCCAGACAAAAACACATGACTGCAGTGTAGTGATCCACTTCCACCTCTTATGAGTGACATTTAGACAAAACGTTCAACATAAAAGATGAAGAGGACATCTAGTAGAAGAACTTTTATGTTGAGGGTTTGATCTAATTCGGTCCCGAATCTCAAGAAAACATATGAGGAACAAAGAGTTAAGCGTAGCCAGAAATCGCAGTATTCTGCAGAAACTCTCTTATCATGCTCCTAACTCTCTAACGAAAGAATTTTGGACAAAACATCCAACATAGAAGATGATCGTGATGTCAAGTAAAAGAACTTTCATGAAGAAAGTTTAGTCAAATTCTGTCTTGAATCATGTGCATAATAAGAAGAACAAGAAAAAAGCCCTAACTGTGCGCGACTTTGGAAAACTACGAATAGTTCAAAATCTACTCAATGAAATTCGATGAAACCAGTGGGATATGAAAGTTAACTTGATGCAATACACATTGGTATAGGATATGTTAAGGTTTGGCCCGAGAAAACCTACCTTATGGGTTGTAGAAGTCTCGTTTGTCCAGAAAACCTGAGTTCAGATCACTTGGAGGAAAACGCTTACTGCTCCGTGTACACTGCATGGAATTTGAGAATTCCACTTGGGTTAGTACGTAGACTTGACCCTCTTTCCAGGGGTATAAGCCTTGTAAGGTTTGGTTTAGGTTTGACCTACCTTTGGTCGACTTCAAGATGATGGTCTGCACAGGTCGCAGCAGACGAAACAGGGGAAGAAGAACGACTTGGTGTGGATGATCTCCTGCTCCCCAGCCACCAAGAACTTCTCCACACGACCCCAGCAAGTTCTAAAACTCGTTCCTAGGGTTTGGTGAAGAGTATTTAAGCAACTATGGTGTTGTAGGAGTCCTATTATAACTAGGAAAGCTAAGCTGCGGTTTTGACAGTGCAGTTTCCTATCTTTTGAGGATTCCTTCCTCCCTTAGAGTGTGTGAGGCTTTAGGAAACCTCCCACCATAGATAGGCACGAATTTGGGTTGCCAAGAATGCGTGATTGCATCCCAATCCAACTCAGATTGCCTCTTCCTAATTTCAGCCGAATTAAAGTTACGAATTTCCCTGCATTTTCTAGCTTTCTTTCATTATTGGGCCAAATGATGTCCATTGACCCAATTATGATATCGGGTCATTAATATATAATGTTGGAAGTCCCTCCAACACTTTTATTTAAATTGATTTCTTTATATACTAAAATTTTGGGGGTGCTACAGAGCGGCTAGGACGAATGAAGCCCAACGTAAGCAACTCCTCTAGTTGGCATTTCAACTCCCGCAGCTCCGCCGGCGCCATCCGATACGGTGCCTTGGACGCAGGCATCGTCCTCGGAAGCAACTCAATGGAGAAATCTACCTCCCGCTCAGGCGGCAACCCAGGTAGATCCTCCGAAAACACGTCAGCAAACTCACAAACAACCGGCATGTCAGAAACAGTCGACTCACCAGAATCTGAGACACAAACGGAAGCCAGGAAAGCAACACAACCGTCTCGGATAAGACGTCGTGCTCTACAGAAAGAAACAAATGGTCGGCGGACAGATCGGGTACCTTGGAAGCAAAGCACAGGTGCTCCAGGTAACTCGAACCGCACGGTCTTCCGCTGATAATCTACCAAAGCAGAGTGTGCCTCTAACCAGTCCATGCCCAAAATGGCATCGAAGTCATGGAGCTGTAAGGAAAACAGTCTGGCTAGTAGCTGGGGGCCCTGCACCTCGACGGTGACACCCTCCAAGTAACCAAGGCTACAAATGAAGTCACCCATCGGAAGCTCAATAGCTAGGTCGCAGGTCCGCTCCGGAGCAAACTTGGTCAATATAGCAAAGAACTCCTCTGAAGCAAAACAATGCGTAGCACCTAGATCAATCAAAACTCTAGTAGCTCTACCAAGGATGGGAATCGTACCGACGACCAGATTAGAGGCCTCCGCCTCCTCTTTGGTGATGTTCATCACCCGACCGCGTCCACGACCTCGCTGAGGCTGCTGCTGCTGTTGCTGCGGACGCTGCTGCTACTGCTGACCCTGGTACTGCTGCTGGCGTTGAGGTGGCTAGGGTGGACGGTACTGCGCCTGAGGTGCCTGCTGGTTGCTGCTCCTGCTGCTGCCTCAACAGACACTCTCGCCTGAAGTGCCCCTCCTGCCCGCAGTGGTAACAACCTGAACCCTGCTGGCTCTGCTCTGCTCCCTGCTGGATGGACTGCTCCGCTGGAAACTGCAAGGTCTGACGCCTCTGCTGCTGCGAGTGACGCCTGCCTCCACGAGTGAACAACTTCTTCAACTTCGTGGTCAGGCCAGCACCGCCTGTTCCGGAAGAGGAAGAATAAGACACACTCCCCCGACTGCCTGCGGGGCGCTGGTACGGAGAAGATCTCCCTGAACCTCCACTCTTCTGTGGCTGAAATCGACACTCCCGCTCTAGGGCCGTAGCTCTCGCCACTGCTACTGACAAGGCGTCGCAAAGGTGACCAGCCATGGCCCACCTCAAGTCGGGACGTAGCCTGCTAATGAACTGCTCGGTACGAGCCTGCTCACTAGCTGCCACGTGGGGAACGTGTCGAAGTAGCTGCAGAAACCTCTGAGAGTATTGTCCCACGGTTAAGTCTCCCTAGACTAACTCGTGGAACAAGTCCCTCCTCTCCCGACAGACATAGTCGGGAAGGTACTCGCCGAGGAAGGCCTCGAGAAACTGCTGCCAAGAGATCTACTCCAACCTCCTGCCCTGAAACCTGGTCAGCCTCACTGCTCGCCACCACTTATGGGCTGACCCCTTCAGCTGATATATTGCCAAACGAATCTGATCCAACTCTGCATAGTCCATGGTCTCGAAGGTGCGCTCGAGCTCATGGACCCAACTCTCTGCTCTATCCGGATCACGGTCGCCTACAAACGTCGGAGGTCGAAGATGAAGGAACCTCTCCAGAAGCATGGTGCGGTCCTCAGGTGCTGCTGCTGCTGCTGGAGTCTGCTGCCGAACTACGAGTGGTACCTCTGGCTGAACCGGTGCTACCTGCGGGGTCGGTGGTGGCTGCTCCTCCGCTGCCATCTCTGCAAACTGCTGACCTCCTGCTGGCATCTGCTGGTACGGATGGTACTGCTGCTACGGAGGGTACAGCCACGAACCCTGAAGCATCGCTCTCCACCACTGCTCCATGACGGCCGGTGGGGGCGCAGGTGGATACCACTGCTGCTGCTCCTACTGCTGCTGCGGTCCTCCCTGCGGCAACGGGTCGTCATGCTGCTCGAACTGCTGGGGCTGAGCACCGAACGGCACCTGCTCGGAAGCAACCGAACTGTCCGACTCAGTCTCCTGACGCTCCACCAAGTTATGAGCCTGCCTGCGAGTGCGTGGAGGCATGATCTGCAAAACAGCCAGATTTAGTTATTAACACTTAAGACTCCGGCGGCTAGCAGTGTTCACTTATACTTTCTAAGGGACTTTACATCATTACTCATTTCCACCGCAAGTCTTGATAGACCCCCCTGCTCTGATACCACTGTAACGGCCCTGGCGCCCGAGTCCCCGGCTCCCACCAAGGATCCAACCGTCGGCACCGCCGCCTACGGGTCCGGAGACCCGGAAGGGCTAACAGATCGGTCTAACGAGATATGTGACGGAAAGTAAATAACGACGACTGTACTAAAAATGTACCAACTAGTGTAAGAAGAAGTCTAACACAACGTGCAAGTCTAGTACAAGTCCCAAAGTAGTAAAGTACGAGTGCAGAAAGGAAAAGGAATAACACATCCCTTAGGGGCATACCCCGAGGGTGAAGTACAGAACTGGGGGAAACACTGCCACTAGAGATGCCGACTACTGCGGGCCCGTCTCCTCGCTACGCCGCGGAGGGAACTGCTGTGAAGTCTCACCTGAAAAACAGGGAGTGAGCTTCACGAAGAAGCCCAGTAGGGACTACTAATCTCCCACTGGTTCCACAAGCATATATATAGACTAGTGCAATAATTAAATAAAGCAGTAAGGTCTAATCTACTAAACAGAGTAAAGTGCGGAAGCATGAAAGAACTACACAGTCGTCGGTCTAAGCCACTCGGTGGGACCGGAAAACCTGTGTAAACCAAGGCACCGCAAGAACCCAGCTGTAAACACAGACAGCAAACTGCCTGGACAAGCTCACTAGCTACAGTACACTACTCTAGTCAGCTGGTCAGGCGCGCCACGCGTCTTACCCTCGACCAACGGTCCATGTCTGACACCTCCTGTCGGAGTGAGACGTGGAACGACAAGTAACCACAACTGCCGTAGTCTGGCCGGACTATGGTCCCACGCCTAACACCTCTAGGTGGTACCAGAACCATGTAGAGTGAGGCAGTGAGAACGGACTAGCTGAACTACGCCGTACGAGTCACACACTACCAGCGTACCAGTCTCAGCTAAGAGAGCTCCACAAATGACCACGTCGCTGCCCCACCGTTTTCCCCTACTGCTACCAAAGTCAACGACTCGAGCAAACCCCGCCGCCTGGAGCAATACCCTCTGACACAAGCGCGCGGGGACCGCGGGTCCCAGGTAACGGTAAGAACCTGTCTCGTGGACAAGCCCTCAAGTGCCTAGCACCGGGCGAAGAGAGAGAGACTAGAAGTAGCACTGTACTAGGAAATAGTACAGGTGCCAAGAAAACCGAGTCGCAGCGGAAGCAAGACACTGAGCAGGTGGCGAAGTCCCTTCTCTGTCTGAGAAGGCGATAGGTATGGTGTCGCTATCAAGATGGCGACACTCAGGCCGGCGCAACCCTTCTGGACTGGTCGCGACAAGGTCCTTGTTGCGACCAGGCCAGTGCTCCAGAAAGGGAACTATAACCGGAACGGAAAATAGGCAGAAGGAGATGGCCCTCATGTCGCTACCAGGATGGCGACAGAGGTGCTGTCGCCTTCAGGAGTTCCTGAAGGCGACGCATCAATGCGTCGCCACCTGGGTAGCGACACCCAAGGTGTCGCATTACCAGGTGACCACCCACCGAGCCTCCCTTCAACAAGGCCTCAACCACACCACAAACACATCCGAGGGGAGGGGATCATGTAGGCAATTAAATATAGCTCTAATGAGCTCAAACCACCCTCAAAAGAACCCCAACAAGCATGCAAGAGAAATACACAAACCACCACAATCACACCTGCATAACAACACCCTAGCAAGGTAGTTCTAAGCTTGGAAGAGGGGTTTCGAATCCTAAACAAGTAGAACTAGGGGGAAGGATGGTTTCCCTACCTCAAGAAGAAGATCCAACCTCAAGGGCCCTTCTCGTAGTCTAGCAACCCTCCACCTCCGAGCTCCGACATTCCACGAACCTCCTCCCACGAGCTGGGTAATTCCCTTTCCTTGAAGAGCATCCAAGCATGCCAAAGAGAGGATAAGACACAATGAGGGAGAGATCAACCATGGAAGAACAAGGACAAACAACCACCAACACCTTACCTTGTAAAGAAACACCAAGGCCTCCCTCCCAAGCCTCCCACGGAGTCCCCAAGCCTCAGTTCGCCGGAGGAGAAGCCTTCACCAGGCAAGGAGACGAACTGGGGCTATGCTCTCGGCTTGGGCACTTAAGATTTTGAACATGAGAAGGCAACATGGGATGCGTCGCCTTCAATAATCCTGAAGGCGACATGGGATGTGTCGCTATCCCCTGGTCAAAGGTCAAGTCGACCTGCGACCTCGCCACATGTTAGCCATGCAAGCCTGACACCAGGTCGCGACAGAGGACCTGTCGCCTTCCCTCTGTCGGAGGTTGACACCTGTCATCTCTCTTCAGACAGCTACACGACGAAAGTGCATGCGGCTGGCAGCAGAGAGAGAAAGCGACATAGTGCCCGTCGCCTTCCCATTCAGAAGACGACGATCAACATGTCGCCTTCAGAAGGTTACATACGAGGTGTTGCCACCCTCGACAGAAGGCAACTGGACAAAGGTAACATGGGATGTTACATGATGCGCCATGCAGCTGCCATAGCTTTCTTCTTATAATTCCTGAACTTTGTGGAGCTCTCTCTCTTCCTGAATTCAGGCTTCTTGAGCTTTGGACATTCAGCTTTGATATGTCCTGGCTTTTTGCACTCGTAGCATATGGGCTCACTCTTCTTTTGATCCTTTCCATCCGGTTTCTTGAAGTCTTTATTTCTTTTGAAGTGTCTTCTACTAGATTGAAACTTTTTCTTCTTTGCTAGAATGCTTTGCAACCTTTTTGACAGCATGGCTTCTTCATCTTCACAGCCACTTAAGTTCTCATCTTCAACTGATGACTCATCTGACTTGTCTTCTTCTGCTTTAAGAGCATTTGAGTGCTTCTTTCTGCTAGAGGACTCTCCTAGCCTTTCCATATTGATCTAATGGGCCATAAGGGACCCAGTGAGTTTTTCCAAAGACATCCTTTTTAGATCATTAGCTTCTTCAATAACTGTGACCTTTGGGGTCCATGAGGATGGCAAGGACCTGAGAATTTTCCTCACCATGTCTCCAATCTCATAGGTTTTTCCTAGTTCGGCTAACTCATTTGTGATATCTGTAAATCTACTGAACATGTGGGTTATGGATTCACTTGATTGTATCTGAAATCTTTCATATTGTGTAACAAGAATATCAATTCTTGTCTCCTTCACCTTGTCTGTGCCTTCATAGGTAATTGTAAGCTTTTCCCACATTTCCATTGCGGATTTGCAGGCTGAAACTCTATTGAATTCCTTTTTGCTTAGTGCACAACATAGAATACTCTTAGCCTTACAGTTCAAGGAGATCTTTTTCTTGTCATCATCTGTCCACTAAGCTTTCTCATTTGTGACCAGAAGATCGCCTTCTTCTACTATTGACCATATCTGATAGTCGTGACCTTGGAGAAAGTACTCCATTCTGGTCTTCCAGTAAGCATAATCTTCACCATCGAAGAGAGGGGGTCGGTTGACAGACTGACCTTCAATGTTACCTTGGGCTGCCATTGATCTTTACTCTTCAGATCATTAGATCTTCTTCTTTGTCAAAGAGACTAGCTCTGATACCACTTGTTGCCCAGTTGACGAGCCCAGAGGGGGGGTGAATGAGTCTTTTTAAAAAAATAATCTAGACGATACCTGTAAATAAAAACATTCACAAAAATGTTCTTCGATGAAGGTTAGTGACTGTTAGTTCAAATACCAATCACATAAAGAACACAATCACATGACACAAAGGATTATCCTGGTTCGGACCTCCTCTCCTTAGGAGTCCTACGTCCAGTCCCTGAGCAACCACTCAGGTTTTTACTAACTAGGGTACAGTCCCCCTAAGGACGCTACAACACCCAGCTCGGCTGGTCTTCCTTCACACCCGAAGGGAATAATAACACCCTGGATACCCCACCAGGTTTTCCTTCACAACTGAAGGGAAACAGCACCCTGGATACCACCAGGTCTTCCTTCACAACCGAATGGAAACAACACAAAGAGAATGGAATAAGATCAAGCCCCTAGATCAAGCTTTTAACAAGCCAAGATCTGAAGCAACTAGCACTGAGAGCAAATGATCTAAACAAGGCACACTCTCAGAACTACACGATCTCTCTTAGAAATTCTATTACAGCACAGAGAGCGAAGAGCTAAAGGTGATGAGGAATGAGATTCTTGGCTCTAGACTTCTTGCAGAAGAATTTGAATGCTTGAATACGAGATACTTGTTCTCTACTTCGTTGGTTACATTCTTCACTTCTGTCTTTGAATTTATATCTTCTTTTTGAAATACGGCCGTTGAAGTAACCGTTGTCTCTTAGATTGGTAGACGTTAGACTGCTTGATATTTGGACGCTTCAACAATCTTTTATTCATTTGAGCACGCAAAGAGATAGGGTCTTCTGGCGTCTATAGGTCCAACGTTGTATGACAGAATGTCTTGAGGACCCTGCACACATTAAATGCTAGAACAATAGACAGCTCGGCTATCTCTTGTTGTCAGTAGACGTTGATGTGAGTATTCACCAAAATAGCAATCTCAAATAGCTCGTTCTTAAAAGATGTTGACAGAATATGCATAATAATAAAAGGATATCATCTGCATGCATGCAGAGATACGTTCTATCTTTATTAAATGCACAACAGTCAGACAGATAAGAGAAGACTTTGACTATTGAATGCTTTTATGAGATAAGATAAATGTCAAGTTGATATATAAACTATAAAGTCGTTGTCTATATGACTTATGAAATCATTATGAGTACTGACAAGTCATTATAGAGAGCAAATCGTTATAGGAAGCAAGTTTATATGTTTCAACAAGGAAGTCGTTATGAACACTTAACAAATCGTTACGGCGAGCAAGTCGTTATGAGTTCTAAAGGAATCGTTACGGTGAGCAAGTCGTTGCGAGTTCTAAAGGAATCGTTATGATAACTTACGAAATCGTTACAGTGAGCAAGTCGTTGCGAGTTCAAAAGGAATCGTTATGATAGCTTACAAAATCGTTACGGCGAGCAAGTCGTTGTGAGTTCTAAAGGAATCATTATGATAACTTACGAAATCGTTACGGTGAGCAAGTCGTTGCGAGTTCAAAAGGAATCGTTATGATAGCTTACGAAATCGTTACGGCGAGCAAGTCGTTGCGAGTTCTAAAGGAATCGTTATGATAACTTATGAAATCGTTACGGAGAGCAAGTCGTTGCGAGTTCAAAAGAAATCGTTACGAGAACTTATAGAATCGTTGCGATAGGAAAGTCGTTACGAGCTCTAAGGAAATCGTTACGAGAACTTATAGAATCGTTGCGACAGGCAAGTCGTTACGAGCTCTAAGGAAATCGTTGCGATGACTTATAGAATCGTTATAGGATCGACTTGTTTGAAACAACATGACTTTCCAGTCTTATAAGGAAATCGTTAAAACACTTATGAAATTGTTGTGATATCAAATCGTTATAGCTGTATTGAAATCGATATGCTCTTAAAGAGATCGTTATGACTTTCAACAGAAGTTGATGTGGATTTAGAGGAATATCAAGTTGAAAGGATTAAAGCTTCAGTAAGATAATGCTTACCAATATTGGCTTGATTGATCTTGGTATATTTTCCTGTACTTAAGACTTATGAAAAATGTGTTAGTATTTTTGTTTGATTTTGTTAATCACCAAAATAAATATGTAATTAATTAAAAGTACATGGGGACAGACTGAGCATCATACTTTACTACTTTGGGGACTGTACTAGACTTGTACACTATGTTGGACTCTTTCCTTCACCTGTTGGTACTTTTTAGTGTGTTTAGTTGTTATTTATCTCCATTACATATCTTGTAAGACTGGTCCGTTAGCCCTTCCGGTTCTTCGGGCCCGTGGGCGGCGGTGCCGATGGTCGGATCCTTGGTGGGAGCCGAGGGTCCGGGCATCGGGGCCGTTACAGTGGTATCAGAGCAAGGGGTCTATCAAGACTTGTAATGGAAATAAGTAATAACGTAAAGTCCCTTAGGAAGTACAAGTAACATTGCTAGCCACTGGAATATTATCTGTTAACTTGATTGTTAGTATGTGTCACAAGACATGCCTCCACGGAGACACAGGCAGGTTCGAGAGCTGATGGAGCACCAGGACACCAAGACGGACGAGTTGGTTGCAGCCAAGCACATGCCGGTTGATGCTCAGTCTCAGCAGTTCGAGCAGCCTGATGTCTCGTTGCAGTAGGGCGTTCCGTTGCAGCAGGGAGCGTAGCAACAGCATAAGTGGTTTCCACCCCCGCCCCCGCCAGACTTCATGGAGTAGTGGTGGAGAGATATGTTCCAGGCTCCTTGGCAGTACCAGCAGTATCAGCAGTCTCAGAAGATGCCGACAGGAGGTCAATAGTTCTTAGAGATGGCAGCAGAGAAGCAGCCACCACCGACCCCGCAGGCGTTCAGCCAGAGGTACCACCAGTGGTACGACAGCCAACTCCAGTTGCAGTGGCAGCACCTGAGGACCGCACGACACTTCTGGAGAGGTTTCTTCATCTTCGGCCTCCTATGTTCTATGGTGACTATGATCCGGACAAGGCAGAGAGTTGGGTCCATGAGCTCGAGCGCACCTTTGAGACCATGGATTGTGCAGATGAGGATCAGGTCAGGTTTGCAGTATATCAGCTGATGGGGTCAGCCCACGAGTGGTGGAGGACTGTGAGGCAGACCAGTTTTCAGGGTAGGAGGCTAGACAAGATTTTCTGGGAGTAGTTTCTAGAGACCTTTCATGGTGAGTACTTCTCTGACTACGCTTGCCGTGAGAGGAGGGACCAGTTCCACGAGCTAACACAGGGAGATTTGTCCGTGGCACAGTACCACCAGAGGTTTGTGCAGCTTCTTTGACACATCCCCTACGTGGCCACAAGTGAGCAGGCTCGCACCAAGCGGTTCATTAGTGGGCTACGCTCGGAGTTGAAGTGGGCCATGGCTGGTCACCTCTGTGACACTCTGGGGTTGGCAGTGGCGAGGGTTACCGCCTTGGAGATGGAGTGTCGATTTCAGCCGCAGCAGAGAGGAGGCTCGGTGAGGTCTACCCCGTACCAGCGCCCTTCGGGCAGTCGAGGGAGTGTGTCTTCTTCTTCTTCGGGGACAGGCGGTGTTGGCCTGACCTCGAAGTTGAAGAAGTTGTTCTCTCGAGGAGGTAGGCGGCATTTTCAGTAGACTCGGCAGTAGTGACGTCAACCGGAGCAGCCAGTAGAGCAGTCTGTGCAGCAGGGAGCAGAGCAGAGCCAACAGGGCACAGGTTGTTTCCACTGTGGGCAGCAGGGTCACTTCAGGCTGGAGTGTCCGTTGTTGAGGCAGGGGCAGCAGCAGTTGGCACTGACTTAGTACACTCAGCAGGCACCGCAGGCTCCACCCCAGCAGGCACAATGCCAGCAGTAGCACCAGGGTCAATTTTAGCAGCCGCATTAGAGCCAGCAGTAGCCTCAGCGAGGACGTGGTCGTGGTCGAGTGATGAACATCACCAGAGAAGAGGCGGAGGCCTCTAATCTGGTCATCGGTATGGTTCCTATCATTGGTCGAGTTGCACGTGTTTTGATTGATCCGGGTGCCACACACTATTTTGCTTCAGAGGAGTTCTTTGCTACTTTGACTGAGTTTGCTCTGGAGCGGACCTGTGACCTAGTTGCTGAGCTTCCGATGGGTGACTACGTGCGTACTCTGGGTTATCTAGAGGGAGTCACCGTCGAGGTATAGGGCCACTTTCTATCAACCAGATTGTTTGCCTTGGAGCTCTACGACTTTGATGCCATCCTTGGCATGAACTGGTTGGAGGCACATTCTATGCTGGTGGACTGTCAGTGGAAGACCCTGCAGTTTGAGATACCTGGAGCACCTGTGCTTTGCTTCTGAGGTACCCGGTCTACCCTCCGACCTTTCGTTTCCTTCTATAGAGCTCAACGCCTTATTCGAGATGGTTGTGTAGCTTCCTTTGCTTCTGTGAGTTTCTTGGATTCTGGTGAGTTGTCTGTTTCACATGTGCCTGTTGTTTGTGAGTTTGCTGACGTGTTTCCGAAGGATCTATCTGGGTTGCCGCTGGAGCGGGGGGTAGATTTCTCCTTTGAGTTGCTTCCAAGGACGATGCCTATATCCAAGGCACCATACCAGATGGCCCCGGTGGAGCTGTGGGAGTTGAAGCGCCAACTCGATGAGCTGCTTGAGTTGGGCTTCATTCGTCCAAGCCGTTCACTGTGGGGAGTGCCTATTTTGTTTGTGAGGAAGAAGGATGGCAGTCTCAAGATGTGCATCGATTATCAGCAGCTGAATCAGGTAATAGTGAAGAACAAGTATCCGTTGCCCAGGATCGATGGTTTGTTTAATCAGTTGCAGTCAGCTTCAGTGTTCTCAAAGATCAACTTGAGGTCGGGCTACTATCAGTTGAGGATCCATGAGTCAGATATTGCCAGATCAGCCTTCCGTACTCGCTACGGCCACTTCGAGTTTGTCGTGATGCCTTTTGGGCTCACGAATGCACCAGCAGCCTTCATGGAGTTAATGCACAACGTGTTCCGAGAGTACCTGGACCGGTTCGTGGTGGTGTTTGTCGACGACATCTTGGTGTACTCAGTAACGGCAGAGGAGCACGAGGTTCACTTGAGGCTAGTGTTGCAGGCATTGAGGAGTCACCAACTTTACGCTAAATTCAGAAAATGTGAATTTTGGCTAAAGGAGGTGCATTTCATGGGTCACGTGGTTTCTGGTGCAGGTGTGGCGGTGGATCCCGCCAAGGTTGAGGCCGTGGTCTCATGGGGCCAGCCCACTACAGTTGCAGAGGTTCGTAGTTTTTTGGGGTTGGCAGGCTACTACAGAAGGTTCATGCAAGACTTCGCTAGGATTGCTGAGCCATTGACCAGGTTGACTAGGCGAGAGACCAGGTTCATGTGGACAGCAGAGTGCGAGCATAGTTTTCAGGAGCTGAAAAGACGGCTGACTTCAGCTCCGATCCTTGTTGTACCTTCTGGCAGTGGCGGCTTTGTTGTCTACACTGACTCTTTGGGGACTGGTCTTGGCGCCATGTTGATGCAGCACGGGCGGGTAGTTGCTTATGCTTCTCGTCAGCTGAAGAAGCATGAGCAGCACTACCCGACACATGACTTGGAGCTTCTAGTGGTCATGTTCGCCTTGAGGTTGTGGAGGCATTACTTGTATGGCGAGGTGTTCAAGGTGTTCACAGATCATCAGAGCTTACAGTATGACTTCACGCAGAGAGATCTAAACCTCAGGCAGCGCAGGTCGGTCGAGTACTTGAAGGCTAATGTCATAGCAGACGCTTTGAGAGGAGAGCCCACTTGAGTTCTTTGTTGGTTAGAGACTGGAGACTTCTGGAGGATGCTACTCGGGGCGTGTTCATGCCGTCGAGCCTTAGGGAGAGAGCAGTGTTGACCAGCATGATAGTTCGTCCGATGATTTATCAGCAGGTGATCGAGGCATAGAGTGCAGATGCATACTTAGCAGACGTGTTGCAGATGCCAGAGATCGAGCTAGACGAGGACAACGAGGTCAGGTTCAGGGGCAGGCTCTACATCCCGGAGGACGTCAGATAGGAGTTGTTGGCTGAGGCGCACACATCGAGGTACTCTGTTCATCTTAGTTCCACCAAGATGTACCACGACTTGAGGGGACTCTTTTGGTGGCTTGGGATGAAGAGAGATATTGCTGAGTTTGTTTCTCGCTGCCTTAGCTGTCAGTAGGTGAAGGTAGAGCACCAACGTCCTGGTGAGTTGCAATCGCTGCCCATTCCCGTGTGGAAGTGGGAGCACATCACCATGGACTTTGTTTCTAGCTTACCTCGTACTTCGCAGGGGCACGACAGCGTTTAGGTGATCATCGACCGATTGACGAAGACAACTCGCTTTTTATCGGTCAGAGCAGTGTGGTCAGTGGACAGACTCGCTAGGCTGTTTGTGGACAGAGTGGTGCCTTTGCACGAGACTCTGGTTTCTATCGTCCCAGATAGAGATCCGAGGTTCACCTCTCTTTTTTGGCACAGTTTTCAGAGGGCACTTGGCACCGAGTTGAGGCTGAGTTCGGCCTATCACCCACAGACAGACGGGCAGTCAGAGAGGACCATACAAACCCTCGAGGACACGTTGAGAGCATGTTGCCTAGACTGGGGCGGCACTTGGGAGTCGCACCATCCCATGGTGGAGTTTGCTTATAATAATAGCTTCCACTTCAGCATTGGGATGGTGCCCTACGAGGCTTTATATGGCTGACCGTGCAGGACACCGTTGCACTGGCACGAGATTGGCGAGAGGCAGCTACTGGGTCAAGAGTTGGTGCAGCAGTGTGCAGACACCGTGAGGCTGATCAGACAGAGACTGTAGATAGCACAGAGCATACAGAAGAGCTACGCGGACATTCACAGGAGGCCACTTCAGTTCGAGGTAGGTGACAGTGTGTTTCTTCGGATCTCGCCCACCAAGGGCGTTCTTAGGTTTGGGAAGAGGGGCAAGCTCAGTCCAATGTTTGTTGGCCCCTTTCCCATCTTGGAGAGGGTTGGTGAGGTCGCTTACATGTTGGCTCTTCCGTCTAAGTTGGCAGGTGTTCATGACGTCTTCCACATCTCGCAGCTGAGAAAGTACATGCCAGATCTGTCGCACGTGTTGGACTACTCAGAGCTAGAGGTCGCTCCAGATCTGTCAGTACCAGAGTACCCAGTCAGCATTATAGACCGCAGAGGGCAGCAGTTGCGTAGGAAGCAGATCCCGCTCGTCAAGGTAGTTTGGGAGAATCGCGTCGGTGGCGAGGCCACTTGGGAGCATGAGGACGATATGCGGGAACATTTTCCAAACTTGTTTGAGTGACTGGTATGGTTGCTTGCCTTATTCTCCCTGGGTTTCGCCCTTAATTTCGAGGACAAAATTGTTTTTTTGTTGGTTAGATTGTAACATCCCTCCTTTTCCTTGGTCAGCCACCTTCTGTTGAAGGTCGTGACACTTGGGCTGTCGCCTTGTGAAGGCGACAGGATGACCGTCGCGTTTTATTTGGGAACGCGACGGGCATGCTATCGCGTTGAGCCTCTGACCGCAGTATGCATCCTTGTCGTTTTGCTGTCGGGACAGATGAGACAAGTGTCAACCACTGACATGATGAACACGACAGGTCAAGTGTCGCGTTCATGGTGTCAGGGTTGCTTGGGCTACGCATGGCATATCTGTCGGTCAGGTTGACCTTGACCATGGGATCGCGATGGGTTGGCCGTCATGTTCACTTGAGTGAACGCGACAGTCAAGTTGTCGTGTTCTCATCTCTAAGGCTTAAATGGTCTCAGGCCTGAGAACAACCCCTTCTTCCCAAATCTCGGCTGGCTTTCTTCCTTCCGACGCATCTACTGCTGGTGGCTCCATGGGGAGCTTGGGAGAGAGTTTGGGTGGCTTGTGTAAGGTGTGGGTGTGTTGTTCCTATGTTGGTTGGGGTTTTCCCCTCCTGTGTGGTGCTTCTCCGACGTGGTGACTGGTTCTCCTCGTGGTGTTCCTCTTCATCGGCGTGTAGGAGGAAGTTCGTGGCTCATGGACGGCGTGAGCGTGGAGCTTGCAGCGAGGAGGAGGGTTGCATGCCAATGAGAAGGCCCCATTGGGGTGGATCTTCGTTTTGAGGTAGGGATGCCTAAACCTTCCCCTAGTTCTAGCATGGTAGGAGTCCAAACCCCTTTCTCCAAGCCTAGGGATCATGCTAGGTTATGCATGCATATTATGATTGTCGTGGAATGCATGGATGGCGTGATTTTGCGTTGATTCATGATTCATGCTTGGATTGGGGTGCGGATGATGAGAGATCCATGTTTGCATGTGAGATGATTGAGTGTAGATCCATGTTCTTGGCATGCATGGGTGTTTACAAGGGTGGTTTGAGCTTAAATGATCTATTTACATCATCCTACATGCTCCCCTCCCCTTGTACTTCTCAGTTTTATGTTGCATGGTTCGAAGGTGGTGCTCTCGGGTGTGAAAACCTGAGGTCATGACATGTTTGGTGTTGCGACCTAGGTCACGACAGCCCGATATGTCGCCTTCTGGTTTGAGGAAGCGATGCCCACCCTGTTGCATTATGATCACGACACGGTGGTTGTCGCCTTCTCTTCGGTTTACACCGGGTGTCATGGGAGGTTCCAGGTAGACACCTGGACCTCTGCCTGTGGTCTCCTGATCGTGACAGGTTTCCTGTCGCCTTCTGGACCAGGTCGCGACAGTGAGGGTGTTGCCTTCAGTTGGCGACAACCTGTGCGTCGCCTTCTCAGACAGAGAAGGGACTTGGCGACCTGTTCGGAGTTTTCTTTCCACTGCAACTCTGTTTCTTGGCACCTGTGATGTTCCTAGTATAGTGCTACTCTAGTCTTTCACCCAGTGCTAGGCACTTGAGGGCTTGTCCGCGAGACACGTTGTTACTATTACGTAGACCCCCGGTCCCCACGGGCCTGTTTGACGGAGTTCTCCAAGCGGCGGGCGAGCTTGAGTCACGGACTCTGGTAGCAGAGGGGAAAACGGTGGGGACAACAACGTAGAGTCGTTTATAGAGATCTCTTAGCTGAGTCTGGGACGCCGAGGTGGTTGGTAGCTCTTCCGACACAGATCAGCTAGTCCTTTTCTCACTGCCTCACTCTACGTGGTTCTGGAACCATTTAGAGGGGCCAGGCATGGGACCGTAGTCCGGCCAGACTACGACAGTTGTGGTTACTTTAGTTCTACATGTCACTCCGACGGGAGGTGCTAGACATGGACTGTCAGTTGAGGGTAAGGCGCATGGCGCACCTGACCGGTTGACTAGTATAGTGTTCTGTATCTAGTGCCTCTGTCCAGACAGTTGTTTACTGTCTGTGTTACAGCCTTGGGTTCTTCCCAGTGCCGGTTTTACACAGTTTTCTGGTCCCAACATTTAGCTTGACCGTAAACCGTGTAGTTTTCTTATGCTTCTGCACTTTACTCTGTTAGCAGGATAGATTTATTGTTTTAATTAAATTACTACACATATAGATCTTTTCTGCTGTTAGAACCAGTGGGAGATTGGTAGTCCTTACTGGGCTTCTTCGTGAAGCTCATTCCCTTCTTTTTAGGTGAGACTTCACAGCAGCACGTTCCGCGGCGGGCTGAGAAGACAGGGCCGTAGTAGACGGCGTCTTCCATGAGCAGTGTTCCCCCAGTTCTGTGTACTTCACCCTCGGGGTATGCCTCTAAGGACTTGTTATCCCCTTTATTTTTTGCCCTTGTACTTTACTACTTTGGGGACTGTATTAGACTTGTACACTGTGTTGGACTCTTTCATTCAACTATTGGTACTTTTTAGTGTGTTTAGTTGTTATTTATCTCCATTACATATCTTGTTAGACTGGTCCGTTAGCCCTTCCGGGTCTTCGGGTCCGTGGGCTGCAGTGCCGATGGTCGGATCCTTGGTGGGAGCCGAGGGTCCGGGTATTGGAGCCGTTACAGCTTACCTTGTGCAATACTATCAAGATTTTTTTTAGATTTTGGAGATATTCAAATTTTATGGAGATTTTGAAAATATTTAAATTCTTATGGAGATTTTGAAAATATTTAAAATCTTATGGAGATTTTGAATTTTTATGGAGATTTGAAACTTTTTCATCTGTTTTTGTGGGTTTTGAAAATATTTATCTCTTTTTTTAAATTTTTTTTGAAACATTGCCATGCCATGCCAGCACTAAGGTTATGATGACTGACTGACAAGGGGTCCTCGTTACCTCCCCTTTCATTAAAGAGTGCCTAGAGTAAGACTTGCATCTAAAGTGGTGCCCAATGGTTGATTGCTCATGGTTAACTGTGTCATTATCAAAGCCATACCTAAAAAGGCGACTTGGTCTGATAGGCAGAAGGGAAGAAAATTTGGAGATAAGCTTGATATGGGTTTTGAAAAGTTAGTTTTGACTTCCTTCCTTGGCACGACCTGCCAAATGATTCAGTCTCATTAAATATTGGGGGCTTTTGGATTGATTGACAGACCATTTATTTGTAGGGATATGCATACGACTGGGTTCATTTTGAAATCTACAGGGACTTTGCCACTCTTTGCCATGCCCTGTCATATTGATTGATTTTTTGATTTGATTTGCATGCATACGACCAGGTTCATTTTGAATCATACGGGGACTTTGCCACTCTTGCCATACATTTTGACTTTGATTATCATTAGTCATTTGATTAATTACCCTTTCTGAGACATCCCCTCATCAGGGAGTGCTTCAGGTTGGTTGACTTGCCCAGACTACCTCTACTTCCCATACTTTGGCCAAATAAGGAGAGAAACAGACGTTCGTGTCCTCAGGCATGGCCGTGATAGTGACCGTGCCTTTCAAAGCAATCAACTTAGGGTGTTGTGAAGTGTGTGTAAAATGCCTATGCCAAGGGAAAACCTTAATGACTGGGAGAGAATCTTGGACTCCAGTTCTCATAATGGGAGTGTTGTGGTAGTATGACAATATTGATATTTATCTTTTTATGGATTTTTTGAGACACTGATAAACAATATAATAGCTTTCAAATTAAGAATTGGGAGAGTAAAAAGAGGACGAATGCCTTGCGTTGGGGCGTGACTCAGAGGATTTGAAGAATGTACAGACTTGTATAAAAATTAAAAGATATGTGGGGACTAAATCCCCGAAAATAATGGGAGAAAGGGCAGATGCCCTCATCGTGTGTGGAAAGGAGAGAGAGATGGTAAGAATTTGGGAACTCCGGTGGTTCCAGAGGGAGTAGAAGAAGAGGGGAGCAGTGCCCAGTAAAATGAAAAGAATCTAGAAGGTCTGGAGGAGAGAAAGGTAAAAATGGGCCGTGAGGGGCATATAGGGAGAATGTGCCATGAGGGGCACAGAAAGGAGACGTGCCGCACGGGGCACAAGAGGGAGACGTGCTAGGTGGGGCACAATAAGGAGATGTGCCATGAGGGGCACGGTGAGGAGGGTGAAAACAATGTGGTGTGCCACGTGGGGCACGGAGAGGGAATGATGTCAACATAACAATGTGCCATGAGGGGCACAAGGCGGAGGATACAAATTACAAGAAGGGGCACAATGCCCAGTACATGATTATGGATCATAAAAAAGGTGGAAATAAATGTCTCCCGTGGGGAGGGAATGTGGAGAGCCCACAGAAGGGTGCTAAGCAGCACAAAAGAGGATGTGAATGATTTAGGTGAGAGGGGCGAAGATGGTCCCCCGATCTCTATCCTTGTCCGGCATTGGAGCTTCTGCTTGGGAGTCGACCTTCTGACCCTCCTATACTTTCTCATGTAATGTGCTCAGCGAGCGGATGGTCTTGCTCTTCACACATAGATTGAATGGCTCTCATTGATTGGATGTTGACTTCTGTCAGAGTTTCAAACGATAATGGCAACTTCCGGGGAATGTAGTTAAAGGAGATAGTGCGGAGTTCCACTGGTAGCATTGGAAGTAACAATGGAGGGACCGTGCCCAAAGATTGTGTAGTGTTTGTCAAGGAAAGGGGCACGTGCCCTTGGGTAATTGAATGTACAAAGGATTTGGCTTTAGAATGGGTGAGCACAATTTTAATAGTTGACCCCTTCACCTGAGTGAGAAGGTTCACAACAAATGTGTGAGGTGGTCATGAGAGCTTGAAGGGAGAAATTGCCTATGAGTATTTGGAACTAAATGGAGTTGGCAACTAGATTGGTTGGCATTATTTCAGAGAGGGGCCTCTTGATGACCAAAGTCAAAGGTGAGGATTTCCTCTCAGCAAAAATGCCTGGTATGTTGACAATGACTGGCATGCGTGGAATATATTCTTGAATTTTGAAAAACATGCCCAGTCTCGGGGCTTCCTTCATCTGCTGACTCTGTCCATTGCTTGTTGGTTGTTTGTACCCGCTCTATTGGATGGGGGTGGATATGGTGGGTGGAGTGGAAGGCCGTATGGCTGGTGGAAGTGTAATGGGTAATGAAGAGAGTTCTTGCTCAAGTTCAATGGTCAATAATAAGTGGAGGTGTGATGATGGGAATTGGGGTTGTTGGAGGTTTAACAATGGATGGTTTAATGATGATGGATGGTAATGAGTGGGTAGTTGGTAAATGGCGTACGAACATGACCTCGGAAGATTCATCGTCGTAACACCAAGTGGTTTCATGGAGGGGTTCTATATTCACAGCATTAGTCTGAGCAATAGGCTATGGTGGAGGCGGAGGTAGTTGTGTTAGAGGAATAGGTACGCCAATGGGAGTAGGTGAATATAGACTGTTGGAGCTTCTTAATTCATTGGGGCATTGTATGGCCCAATTAGAGGTTGGTTGGTCTGAGGAGGACGGATTAGGGGACGCCTAGGTGGAGGCATGTTGATGTATGGAGGCATATGTAGAGTGGATGCTTGGTGAGGTGGATGGTGGATGGCGTCCACTGATCCGTTGAACCTCGGACCTTGCTTGAATAAATCAATGATTTGAGAGTCCATTAGATGTGTCTAAATGTAGCATCCCTACTCATAGAGCTCTTCCATTGTATAAGTTCATTCATGCCAAGATGTGCTTGAACCTCGGAGTAGAGTTGGAAATAATAACTTTGATTTGCTCTAACTTGAGAGCATATGTTGCAGTGCAAGACCCGACTTCCTAGCTTTCCATTCGGTGTCTTGGATGACTGGCCACTAACGCGTTCAGGCTAGGCGATGCGTTAGTGTCACATCGTTGGTGTCTAACGCGACAGTCATCCTTGTCGCGACCAGCTGTGGACGGTCGTTCCCGCGTAGGTCGACTGTGGGATCCTCCGGGAGCTCGCGGGCGTCGCTGGTCTCTCGTTGGTGATGATGGGTCACTGGTTGACCTCGTTGACTCTCCGGTTGACTAGGTTGACTGAGGAGTAAATAGAGAAAACCAGAAAAGAAAGAGGGAGTTTGTAATAGCCAGGGCCTTACCTGTGCCCAAGGAATGTTGTGACCACGTCGGTGCAGCAGCCTCACACAGTGGATGGAGATGGGAGCTTCAACTTCTCCTCCTTCAGCCGGCCAAAGAAGAAGAGCTCTGCGGTCTTCTACAGATTGTTCCTGCCACAAAAAGAAGCTCTATTAGTTTAAAGGAAGTGTAGTGAATGCTCAGGAACGAAAAGAAACAGCCCAAAAGGAGAGTCCCGTACCGGTTGCGGACTTGAGAAGAGGGATGGCCAAGTGCTATGACCACCCTTCTTCCCTCCGTTTTTGGTTGGGAAACCCCTTTCTAGGTGTGTAGGAAGGTGCCCTACGTGCCTAGGATGTGTGGGGAGGTGTGTGCAACATGCAAGAACTAAAGGAAGAGGAAGGGAAAGGAGAGGAAGAGGAGGGAGTTGATCCTCATTTGTTGGCGTTGTAGACTCCTTGCAGGGCTCCTCCAGCTCAGGATGAAGCCTCCTAGACGTCCCAAGTGATGAGAGAAAGGAGAAAAGGAATGATGGAAGGTGGGGTGCAACTTTCTCTCTCTTCTCTCAAAGTGGCAGCATATGGACGTCCAGCCTCTCCTCTCCTCTACTTAGAAGGCCAGAGAGGGAGTTAAATAGGCAGTGAGGTCGGAGTTCAGAAGCCTTGGATGCTTAAGTGCCAAGAAACACACTTGTACACTTGGCAATCCATGCATAAAGGCTCCAACCAATGGGGAGAGGCCAAGTAGGATTTTTACTGGGTCAAGGGGGTGCCAAGGTGGCCCATTTGCCCATTGGGAATGGTCCCATGCGCTGCATGGGCGAGAGAATGGCGCAAGTGGGCTAGATTCTCGGGGTAGTTGCGTAGACCTAGTAAACCATGTTGACGTCAACAGATCCTGCCACCAATACCATGCAGGCGTCCACCGATGTGGATGCTAACATAAGTAAACGTCCAGGATGCTTTCCGTCAACATGTAGTCAGCGGCAATCGATGCTTCCGTCTACATGGCATCCGAGGCAAGTCAACAAATTGTTAAATGGGCTTTATTGGGCCATAGAACCACGCGGGGATGGGCCAAATCTCACGTCTACAAATGCCCCTCCGAGACGTCCGGTCTTGCAGGGGAGCCAAGCGGACTGAAAGGTTGGTGTCTCGGTAAACAAAGGACGCAGAGATTTGATGAAGGGCCATCTCCGAGGATAGGAATTCTAACAAGCCAAACGAATGAGTTAGGCTAGAAACGAGTGACGAATCGTCTGAGAGACAAATGTGGATAAGAGGAAGAGTGATCTACCCATGTAACTACAACTGCAACCCAATGTTAGGGTCCCTGGCATGGCCGTGTCGGACTTTGACTAGTTTCTGGCGTATCTGAGTCAAAGGAGTTGTAATATGACGGTTGAATCAAGAGAGTCTCATAACTGGAGCTTGTGGGCTCGCTGGCCTAATTAGGACGTCTGTCCCAAATTTAGGGGGTCGTGGAGACAAGGAGTTGGTTGATCTCTCAAATAATTATCAAAAGATTCTAACTGGAATCAATGTTCGGAAAGCCTAAAGTCCGGAATTAAGCTCGCGACTGGCGAAGGCTCAAATGAACTCAATAAGGCTGCTCGACTATTTGTGAAAGTAACGGTGGGACAACTTCTCGAAATGGGGGACAACAAAGGCCCGATATCAACTTGGATATTCAAGGAGGGACCGACCTGGTAGGCCACCTGAGCTGGGGGAGTCATAGAGCAATCGAATGATCGAGGAAAATCACCATTTTTTTTGAGTAAGTGAGAGAATGTTAGCAGTGAAGGTCTAAATGCATGCTGGTGTGGGTTGCCTATCTAAAATGCAAGTTAGAACCAGAGGAAAATTCTAAAGGCCAACAAATAATTGAGAGATCGCAAACCAGTCATGGTTTTTGGTAAAGGGGAACTCGGGGTTCACGGTCGCCAAGTTATTCGCCTCTGGTGGGGTCCTACGTTAGACATACCTGTAACACTCAAGGTCGCATGAGTGTTCCGAATCTGAAGCACATCTTGTGCTTAGATATCTACAAAACAGCTTGAAGAACAAGATAAAGTATAATGGCCATACGAATAATAAAGCTTTGAAAATTTTCGGGTAGTAAACGTCCACCCTGATTGCCGTCAACATACAGTTAACGTCAACATATGATGCCGTTGACTGGACACTAACGTCAACCGATCTGGACGTCTACTGGCTAACGGATCAGGCTGAAATTATAGGTGATGGAAGTCCATAGAGACTCTTCCTTCTTCTTCCTCCGTCCCTCCTGCGAACCAGAGAGTTTGGAGATAACCTGAAGCAGCGAAATGGCCTCTTCATCGACCAGAAAGTCCACTGGCATGAACCCGGGGATCCTGAGCGAGGTTCCGGGGCATCTAAGCACTCGACTGGCCAACGGGGAGGTAAGTAATGCTCATTTCTGCTTCTTCTTTAGCTGAAAACGGCCCGAACCTTTCTCTTACAACACTCTTTCATGCAGGAGGTGCCTGCCTTCCCGAGCCAAGGCCAGGTACGGGCCTTCTCCTGGCTCGTGAACCTGATGAACGCCATCACGCTGGACATGAGAAGCTACTTTGGAATGTTGAATTTGAGCTTCATGGTGGTGCTGGCGAAAAACATGAAGGATATGTGGTGGGGCTTCGACGCCCTGGGAGTGCTGGTGGAGCAGGAGGTGGAGCTGGGAAGGCTCCGCGCGGAGATTCAGACATTGGTAAGTAACATCTCAACCTTAACCATATCTTGAATTGGTTTGATTTGATCACTGACCAAGGTGTGTGGATGCAGAAAGGTGAGCTACTACGGGCCCAGGCGGGTCGAGATGCAGGGGCGAGCTCGTCCGCACAGCCGACCTGAGGGGACATGGCGGTCTGGCTGCAGGAGGCCCTGGACAGTGCGCAGGTGAGAGTCCAGGAGTTGGAGGCGAGCAGCCAAGTGTTGGGGACGAGAGTCGCGGAGTTGGAGGCTGAGGTAAGACAATGACTCTTTCCTTTTCTGCACATGATTTGCTTAACTTGACATGTTGCCCTTTTGTTCAGCGGCAGGGAGCGGGGGCGACCCTCCAGGCGTAGATGGAGAGTCTGTGGCTGAAGCTGACAAGAGTGGAGGGTCGCCTGCTCGAGGCGCGAGAGTGGGAGAGAGAGGCGAGAGAGAGAGAGAGGGAGACAGACAGTGCCCGGATAGAGATTGCGAAGAACTACGAGATTTTGAAGGATCGGGTGCTGAAGAAGCACTGAGAGCAGCAGCGGGTGGCCCAGTAGGAGGCACAGGGGAGGACGGCGTCAGCCTTTGCCTCACTAGACGACATTGTGTCCTTAGGGGACCCGTCCGTGGTACGAGGAGGGCTGCAGCGGCCAGAGGCATCGATGTCATCGAGACCTCCTCTCCCTGACCGCCGTCGGGAGAGGGAGGAGGAGGTGAGCAGCTCGCGTAGGCAGCGGCCTAGCGAGGGAGAGAGGAGTGATTTGTACCACCAGGGATATGCCCCTGTCATGATATGTACAGAACTTCATCCTTTATAGTGGATTTCTGTGGACTTTGTCGTTTGTGTGCTTAAATGGTTTGCTTTGCATTTTGGTTCCTGCATCCACAACACTTAAAGGAGAAAAGTTAGTGTAGATCTGTCTTTAGCCCCTTGCCTAAATGATGTACCTTTCTTGAGATCTGGTCAAGAGGCTAATGTCTAATCAAAGATATAAACACAAGTAAAATAACTGAAGGGAAATATGCACATGCATTTTTTTGTTGTTTTTGCTTTTTGATTTATTTTTTTTTGTTTTTGTACTTTTTCAGATAAGAAAATAAGGGGAATGTTAGTGTATATACATGGTACCACTATTTTTTTTGAATCAAAATAAGAGGAAAATATGTACATGGCGAAAATATATACATTAAGAGACTTTCTTTTGTTCTTTTTCTCATTTTTCCATTTTTTGGATTTTTGGACACATATTCATCACACGTCAAAGCATGGGGTCCGTGTGATCTACTCAACCCACGGAGGTCATGAATAAGGAGGATCGTGCATGAAATCTTTGATGTCGGAAACTGCCCCTAGCCTTTTTAATATTTTCCACCATGGAAGTCTTATAAGGTCAAATTTGCCCCTAGAGGGAGGAGTTGGAAGAAATAAGTAAGAAGTCATGTACGGATTTGGTTCAAACCACTTTCTGTTTCCAAACCAACATCTCACACTAAAAGACTTGGTCAACAATTATTTCCAGAGAATATTTCATCTTATTTGATTTCAGGGGTGGAGGCATGTACTTTTTGCTACCTCCTTGAGTTGGTCAGACTTTTTCTGGGTACGTACTTTTTGCTACCCTTTTTTGACCTTTTTGACTTTTCTTTTCCCCTTTAGGCTTAATTTAATATTCTGCCCCTTGCTCCTTTTTTTTTTTTGATTGCCCCTGTTTATGGTGACCTTGTCCTTTAGATGGGAGTGGATGGTCCCCTACTCGTAGTTTGCTTCCGCTTCCAGACGTGACCGAGTGGGGAGAGAATAGGGTTATATTGACCAAATTAGACCGTCCAAGCGTACTTGTGATTTTCCAGCTAAGGACAACTTTTCAACATCATGTAGTGTGTGAAGAGACCCTTTCTTACTAATGACCGAGTGGAGAAGTAGAGTCTTAAACCCACACTATTGACAAGTGATGAATGACAGACCTGACTCACTGACGGACTAAGAGTAGAACTTCTTGAGGTAGATTGCATTCCAAGGATGTGACAACTCAACTCCTTCGGAGTCCACTAACCTATAAGCGTTTCCCGAGTATTCTTCTTTGACAACGAACGGACCTTCCCAGTTTTCTTGCAATTTGCTCCTGGGACCTGGTGCCTTTATGATTTTACGTTTTAGGACCATCTCACCCACTTCAAATTTTCTGTCAAGCACTCTTTTAACATAAAAATGTGCAATTCTTTGGCGATAAACTTGCGCATGGTCAGCTGCTATCATTCACCTTTCATCTAAGAGTTCAAGTTGTGCTAACAAAGCTTCCCGACGTTGACCGGGGTCAAGTTCGGAATCCAATTGAACTCTAAGTGAAGGGATGAAGATCTCATATGGGAGTATCGCATCTGATCCGTATGTTAAAGCATAGGGGGTTTGCCCCGTAGGAGTTCGGACCAAGGTGCGATAAGCCCAAAGAGCCTCAACCAAGCGGTCTGGCCAGTCAACATTGTTATGAGATTTGCAAGTTTTCTTTATAATTTTGATGAGAGTTTTATTAGTAGCTTCCGCTTGTCCATTACCTTGTGGATAATATGGGGATGAATGATGCAAATTAATACCATATTTACCACACATGTCGCGGAGCTCCTGTGAAGTGAATTGAGGTCCATTGTCGGTGACGATGTCCCGAGGCATGCCGAACCTTGCAAGAATGTTGCACTTGATGAACTTGACAACTGTTGAAGCTTTGACCTCTATGAACGCTTCTGCTTCAGCCCACTTTGTGAAGTACTTCGTGGCGGTCAGAATGAAGGACTTCTTACAGATTTCTCCGGTTCTGTCTGCGAGTGGACCGACCACATCAAATGCCCACATAGCGAAAGGCCATGGAGCAATGAGAGGGTGAAGAGAAGAGGAAGGAGCATGGATTTTGTCACCGTGCAATTGGCATTTAGCACAGTGACGGACAAAGTGACGGCAATCCTCTTCCATGGTAGGCTAGTAATAGTGTCTTAGCAACTTTTGGGCAATTTCTCTACCAATGACATGGCCACCACATTCACTAGAGTGAGCGGCTTCAACAACACTTTGAGATTCGATTTCATCGAGGCAACGAAGATAGATCCCTCTGAGAGATTTCTTGTAAAGAACACCACCTATGATTTTGTAACGCTCTGAGACGCGGCGAATGGCCCGTCTATCGGCAGAGGTGGCATAATCAGGGAAGGATCCATCCTTGAGATAGTTCTCGATGTTAAAGTACCAAGGATGTCCATCTTCGAGGTCAATTTCGGGCTCTTTTGAGAGTGCATGGACCCGAAGAGAAGGAGATTTGAGTTGAATGAACCAAGGATCAACATGAGAAGGGACTCTTAGTCTTTGGACGGAGATGGTTTCAGAAGACTTTCCCAAAGGGATGGGAATGGAAGAAGCCAGGGAAGCAAGTGAATCTGCTAGAATATTCTGGGCCCTAGGAGTGTGGACTAAAGTGAGCTTCCTAAATTGCCGGACTACCTTTCCTACCAACTCTTGGTATGGTTTCAACTTGGGATCCCGGGTCTGGTACTTGCTAAGAGACTGCCGGAGTATCAACTGCGAATCACCAATTATCCTTAATTCCTTGACTCCGAGCAACAAAGCCATTTTCAGCACGACTAGGAGCGCCTCATACTCGGCCATATTGTTCGTGGCACGGAAGGTTAACTGGTAGGCGTGCGGAATGACTACCCCTTCCGGTGAGAGGAGGAATGCCCTTATTCCACAACCTTTGGAGTTGAGGGCTCCGTCGAAGTAAAGTATCCATGAAGGTTCACCATTGATAATGGCTCATAACTCTTCATCCGAAAAACTTTCGTTGACAGGAGAGTACGAGGGTAAGGGGTGGTGGGCCAAATGGTCAGCAATAGCGTGCCCCTTGATTGACTTTTGGTTGATGTAGATGATATCAAATTGATTGAGGAAACTTTTCCACCTCATCAACCGCTCAGTCAGGACGGGCTTCTCAAGCAAGTACCGAATTGGGTCCATACGTGCCAGACGTTTCACCTCACGAGCTAGAAAATAATGCTTCAACTTCTGGGCAACCCAGACGACGGCCGCACACGTTCTTTCCATGACAGTGTACTTCTTTTCGGCCTCATTGAACAACTTAGATAGGTAGTACACCGCTCTCTCTTTCTTCTCGTCGTCGTATTAGGCCAAGACTGCTCCTGTTGAATCTTCAGTGGTTGACACATAGAGCAGTAAAGGCCGACCCAGGACCGGAGGAGCGAGAACAGGGGGATTGAACAGATAACTTTTCAATTCATCAAAGGCCTTTTGACATTTATCGTTCCAATCAAATTTTGCCTCTCTTTTAAGCATCTCATAGAAGGGCTTGCAACGAATTGAATGTTGGGAGATGAACCTCCTAATGAACTGCAGTCTGCCAATTAGCCCTCTAACTTCTCTGATATTCCTAGGAGGAGGCATGTCAATTATTGCTTTGGCCTTATTGGGATCAATCTCAATTCCCCGCTTGCTAACTATGAACCCAAGCAACTTTCCTGAAGAAACTCTGAAAACACACTTCTTGGGGTTCATTTTAAGCTTGTGTTCTCTAGACTGCTGAAGAACTGCCCAGAGGACCTCAGCATGGCCATGTCGAGTCTTTGATTTAACCAAGACATCGTCCACATAGACCTCCATGTGCACATGCATCATATCATGAAAAATTGCCATCATCGCCCTTTGATAAGTTGCTCCCGCATTCTTTAATCCGAAGGGCATGACAACATAACAGTAGGTCCCCCAAGGCATTGTGAAAGAAGTTTTCTCCTGGTCTTCCTCCGCCAGACGGATCTGGTTATACCCAGAGAAACCATCCATGAAAGATAACATCTCAAAGCCGGCAGTGTTGTCCACTAGGACATCTATATGTGGAAGAGGGAAATCGTCCTTTGGGCAAGCACGATTAAGGTCGCAGAAATCTACACAGATCCTAACTTTACCGTCCTTCTTCATCACGGGGACGATATTAGCTACCCATTGTGGATAAAGCACAACCCTAATGAATTTGGCTTTGTGCAATTTGTCAATCTCCTCTTTGATCTTGAGCACGAGCTTGGGATGTAGCCTCCTTAGCTTTTGTTTGACGGCTTTCGCGTCAGCTTTTAAGACTAACCGGTGTTCGACCAAAGAGGTGTCAAGTCCCGGCATGTCCTCGTAAGACCAAGCAAAACCGTCAGAGAATTCTTTGAGAATAGCTACAAGGGCTTCTTCTTCTTCAACACTCAAGTTGGCACTAATTAGCACTATCTTCGGGGATTCTTTAGTGCCAAGATTGATCTCTTTGGTGGGTTCGTCCGCAGCCATGGTTGGCTCATTGAACCTCTTTGTGCCATTCACATAGGAGCTCACTGGGTCCTCTTCTTCTGACCCAAGATCTCCCGGCTCACCCTTCTCATCAAAATCAAGCAGATAGACTCCTAAACCATCGTCTACAGAGTCTCCTTCTTCAAAATCAGATTCAACTAGGGCAGGATCCTCAAAAAACTCTGGGACTTGACTTAACTTGGCACACCTCTCAACCAAGGCCATGACAAAACGGGCGGGAATTTGCCTACCCTTCTCCTTGTGAACACATGGCTGAGGAGAACTGGACTCTTCTAAACTTAGACCCGACTCTAGACTAGACTCTAAACCCAACAGTAAACTAGAATCTAGACCACTATGTACAGGACTGCTATGTACAAAACTATGTACAGGGGAAGTGCCCCTAGAGGGGTGAGAATGGGAGTCTAAGCTGGAAAGCGTCGGCCCCTGGCCGAGCAGAAGAGACTCCAGAGCGGAAGGGTGGTCGATGGAGACCTGGCATTCCCACCTTTGAGAATTGGCATTTTTTTTTGGAGTCAAGGCTCAAAACCATGAGTTGCTGACTCAAGGTAGCCTCGACTGGCCAGGTGAGGGATGGAGAAAGGACAGGTGGAGAAAGAAGGGAGAAAGAAGTGGTTGAAGGAGGAAGGGACTTAGGTGTCGGGCACACCTCAGCAGGAAGAAATTGTGATGAAGAAGATGGAGATGGTGGAGATGGAGTGTCAGAACCAAAGAGCGAGAGAAGGCCGAAATCTTCGGAGATTTCTTCAAATTTGGCATCCTCTTCTTCTTCGCTCTCTGAGTCGGACAGCTCTTCAATCACCGATTCCCGAGTTCCTGGTTGGAGGGGCCCCTGAACGAAGTGGTCACTCAGAGTCCAAGTAAGAGGCTGATAGGGGATGAAAGGATCCGGATAAATGGGGTCCGGATGAAAGCCTAAGCCAGCCCTATCTAACAACCTTCATGTCAGTATGCTCCGAATAGCCTACCCAACCCTCGGCCATGTATATAGCCGATCCTAGCCATTACTTCCCAACCTTTCCCTTGTGGACATGGGATGTGCTCAAATTCTTCAGCTGACAGGGGAGGTTGGCTCAGATCACAGGGCAAGGGGAAGTCAAAGATTGACATGACTGGCTTCTTCCCCTTGTCTAGAATGAACAAGTGAGGCATCTGCTCCGAAGTGATAGAGTTGAGAGTTTCCACGGTAGGAATGCTCTTAATCTTGATGACTCGCACATTGAAAGGAAATTTGAAACATTGGTGGGCAGTGGAAGGGACCCCTAAGGTTTGTTCTAGCCAGGGACGATCGAGAATGGCCTTATAGGCTGGATCGACGTCGAGGACTAGAAACTCAGAAAACATGGTGACGGGTCCGATCTCGAGTTGGAGAGCAATCTTACCTTTGGCAACCCTCTTGAAGTTGTCATAGGCGGCAATTGTGGAGCAGATTTTCTCCAGATTATCCTCCCCCAAACCCGATTGCTTGAGGGTCTTCATCGGACAGACGTTGATGGATGCCCCAGTGTCAATAAGGGTGGAGTCTACCGAAACCCCATTGAGGTTAATGGTAAGACAAAGAGGAAGTGAACGACACTCGAGAGCAGCAAGATCCTTGTCCGAGAAGGAGATTGAAGGTCCTTGGGTGAGAGAGAGGATGGCACTAGTGACCCCACTGGGAGGAAGGTCATCATTGACCATGACCTTCTGGAGAAATTGGAGAAGGGTAGACTAATGAGACGGAGACCTCCGAATCAATTCTAAAATAGACACCCTCGCAGACGTCTTATCTAAGTGTTGCAGAATGTCATATTTGGTGCCGACGGGGGGTGGAGGTCCACTATCCTCCTCATCTTGAGATGGCCGCGAGGGCGGAGGAACAATCCGGTTCCTGAGTGTGACATGAACATCTTCCCGAGACTTAGGGAGAATTAGTTGGAGAGGTCTGGTCTCAGGGGTAGACGACTCATGGACAGGGAAAATAGGAGGGTAGGCCTCTTGACGGGTGGGTCTAATGAGAACTAAAGGCCGTTCCTCTAAGATGGCATCTACAGTGGCGGAGGGTTCCTCAGACTCTACAGAGGGACATGGGTACCATTCCTCAAAACCTTCTACCCCCCACTTTTGCTCTCTCCTCACTACCCGGGGTTCCGAATGTGCCATGGTGTGGACATTTTTCTAGGACTTAGAGGAGGAGGAATTGTTGCTTTGGTAGTTGGGGAGAGGGTTTTGGACAATACTCAGATCCTTCTTGGTATACCTAGACTTGGCTATGGCTACTTTGACATCCTCCCAGTTAATCCTTCCTTGATCGTTCATGTCATATACCCAGTCACGGAAAGTGAAGCAATTGTTGATATCATGACCGGGAGCCTAAAAGGTTGCAGAATTCCCTATATGGTAATCTAGAAGGGGGGGTTGAATAGATTACTGTGTATTAAAATTTAATACAACCCTTTTGATCACAACACAGACTTTCTGAATTTGCAATAGAATCAAAGTAGGACTTAGATGTGTGTTGGTGATGTGTAGATGAAAGAGTAATCTATCTACCGTGTGTAGAGACAACGTGCTTATCAACCATCTAACGTAGAAACGTTCAAACCACAAGACATGAAGATTTACGTGGTTCGGAGTACACAACTTGTGTATCCTACGTCCACGGTCCACACACACGCGCAGAGCAAACTGCTTACGAGCTAGTTCGGTGACTACAACTCACACACACGTGTTCTCTGATGTGCACCCACGATCAGAACAACACACACACGTGAATCAAGCACAAGGGCTGCTTGAGACACACCCACACACACATATGATAGAAGAAAGAAAGTAGGAAGAGTTCTGAGTGGAAGGGATGAATCCTGATTGAGAACTCTTCTTGGGACATTGGATTGAGTTCAAACTTCGTCTTGATGGCTTCAGATCGATGGAGAAGCTTGAATCCACGACGTTCTATCTTCAGTACTGCTGGATCAATGGATCTTTCTATCTCTGAGCAGCAGGTTGAAGCAGAGCAGCAACAATACCTCTTGGTCTTGAACTTGCTTTAGGGTTTTGGTGGTGGCTGCTTATGTACGAGATTTGCTTCAAATAGTTGCTTATATAGTGGTGTTTACATATGGAGAGACGTGGGAGTTGGAAACACCATCTTTGGTAACTTGGAAAGTTTCCGTATCTGAATATTCTTTACGTCTGTCGACAGGCCTTGATCATTTGTCGACATATAGCAACAGTTTTGCAAAAACACAGAAGTCTGGGATTTTGGTTGACAGTTTCTTGAGTCCATCTGTCGACAGCTGATTGGGCATCTGTCGACAGATGGCTGTTTCCTGAACTTGGTGTTTTCTGTCTGTTCACATCTGTCGACAGGTACCTTGGAGTCTGTCGACAGGTGACAGATTTCAGTGCTTTTGTGATCTGTTTCTCTTGTTTTGAGATAGCTTGGTTGTATGCATTCATACCTACATGATTAAACATGTATAGTGAGACATTATGAATATATGAAAGACCAAATATTGCATCAAGTTATTTGTCATGTACCAAACCTCAATTAAGATTGTTCATCATCAAAAACATGTTATTATAAACATTAGAATGAAAACCCAACATTCTCCCCCTTTTTGATGATGACAAAAATATTCAATTAGTGCACAATTGAGGTTCTCTCCCTTTTGACAGCATTGAAAATTACAGTCACACATCTAGATAGCAGAGAACTGTGAATTCATTAATATGATATGAAGCATACACAGGACAAAGAGTGTTGACTGAAAGAGAAGGTAATTACATGAACATGGAATAAAAGCAACATGACACAAGACAAGCAAGACTCAGACGGAAATAAGATAACAGGACGTGACCCACTCCTAGACACATAAACTAACTAAGCAGCATCATCGGCAGGCGGTGCAGGAGCCCGACGGTTGTCATGAAGCTCAGTAGAGATGTTATCCAAGCGAGTGTCAAGTGCTGCAATGCTCGTATCCATCGTGTCCATACGTGCATTGAGCGTGTTGAATCCAATTGTCATCTGAATCTGGAGCTGAGCAATCAGATCACGTAACGAGGGCTCAGCAGCAGCATCACTAGCAACATCTCCCGGCACATCAAGAGGAGCAGACTGGGAGTCTTCATCAGCATCGTCTTCATCACCAGGAGCTTCATCTTCTTCAGTGTCTTCATCCATGGCAGCTGCTGGTGCCTTACCCTTTAGTTCACTGGTGACCACTCCATCAACCATCTTATACCCCATGCGATGTGCAGCGGTGAGATCAAAGCTATTGTGGGAGTTAAGCGAGACACAATCACTGTCTGGAATAGGGATGCCAATGAACTACATGAGAGAAGTGAGTGGGAAAGCAAATGGCATGGATCTCTTGGGATTATAGTAGCAATGCCTGATGAGGCTAAGCATCAAGGCAGATAAGTTTATGGGTTCACAGTTTAGAAAAAAGGTGAACAGTGATTTATGAAGATTAGTGACTAGTTCACGACTGCCGTGCTTAGGTGCAATGAGGGTGGTGAAAATATGATGGATCATGTGGTTCAAAGGAGGGAATGAATTGGCATTGAGTTTAGCAATCTTCTTTGTGCCATCATAGGGTTGGAGGGTGATGAGAGGATAGTAGATAGAAGCATCTGGGTGATGTGCTAGAATTTCAGCCCCAGTGTTAGGAATTTGAAGGGCAGTGCTAAACAAATTGGCGGTGAGTTTAAAGGTAGTGCCCTTGACAGAGGTGTAGAGGTCCCCCTTGTCGGAGAGGCTGAGATTGTTGAAAAACTCAGTGATGGCAGTGGGAGAGTAGGCCGTATGAGCATATAGAAGAACCGTTCAGCCTTGGATGTCGAACAGGGGTTGGAGATTCGGGAAGAGGTCGGCCAGAGAAGGGAAATCCACATACCGAGGTGGGACGAATGTGGTGAAAGTGCCCTTCACCCTTGTGAGTTTCATACGGGGTGGGATGACGAGTTCGGGGAGACGATCATCCCGATGCTTCGTCCGGCACTCATCAGGAGCCCGGGAGTCGTCACCAGCGTGAGAGGAGGCGGGACGACGACGAGACAACATCTTCTTAGCCCTAGAAGCCATGAAGACGACAGGAGCAAGGTGTATGAAGGGGATGATGGATGTAGATAGTAGAACATGAGAGAAAGAGCAAGAGAGGAAGGGGGTAGGGTTTCTCATCCAGAGAAGGGAGGGAGGTTGATTGAGGAGGAAAGGAGGGTGATTTGGTGGTGGAGGAGGAGACAGAACCGGGGTTGCCTTTTGAAGAGATTTGAAGGAAGTTTAAAAGGCAAGGGTCCCACCAAATCAGCCCCGAACGGCGTGCCCGTTGGACTTCTCAAATTCGGGCTGGCGCCGGCTGTCGACAGACGCCCTGGGGGCTGTCGACAGGCGCCTTCAGAAAATGCGCCAGACTGTTGGTTGTTTGGATTTTGAAGAGGAACTTCTGAGCAGTGTATACACGATGTATATATAAGGTGTAAAATAGGTGAACACACATTGGAACCTATCATAGGTACGGATATGAAAGCCATCCCATTGACCTAAATGGTTTAAACATAATACTGAAGGAGTGTCAAGTTAGAGCATTAAGAGAACATCTTACGGTCATTGAGAGAAGACACCATTACCCTTGTTTGATTAAGAGCATTGTAGAACAACACTGTCCCTAGTTTATGATGATCAAATGATGATTGAAATGAACGTCTAAATTTCTTGATAACCATAAACACCAATGACCCTGTGATTTGAGACACAGTGGAGGCTGCACTCTATTTCAGTTTTCCTTTGTTTGCAGTGAATGAATGCAATGGGAGAAGGGGTAATTAAGAGAACTTCACACCGTTTGACGTGAGGATAGACATGACAAGTGTCCGTACCCCCAATTACTCAGTGGAAGTGTCCATCATACCGTTGTATAGAGATGATGAGATAGCTTTTTGATGCGAGGGCAGACATTTGTGATGCCCATCTCCCCGGTTACTCAGCAATACACATCATTGCTCTACCATTATCCCAATTGTAGATTGACTTTTGTCAAATTTTTGTTGTTTTTCAGAAATAGGTAGCTTTTCTCCATTTTAGAGTAAAATTCCAGATCAAAGAATATATATGATTAGCAGTCAATATTAGACATAAAGTTCAATGACTATAAGACTTTTCAAGTTACTTGAGAATAGTGTGTGCCTACAAGGAAATTATTCAAGAGAGTTAGGTGTTTATCCTTGAAGATAGTTCAATGTTTTCAGAATGATATAACCTAGACTCACACATGAGTAGTATGTCAAAATCATGGTGGTTTAGGGAATAACAATAATATCATGTGAATGTGATGGAGTCAAACATGCATAATCACCCAATAGACACCTTAGATGAAAGACATGAACCTGCTCAAGAAGAGTGTGATGAAATAAGCATGAATTTCCTTGAAAGAGGGTGTCTGTCGATAGCTAGAAAAAGCCTGTCGACAGCTCCACACAAACAGAGTGTTGCCTATCAGGGATGCCAGAAACTGTGGTGGTCTGTCGACAGATGAAATTTCGTCTGTCGACAGATGTATACAGACAGAAGATTGGCCAGTCGGGAATAAAAGAACCTGTGCATACCTGTCGACATATGGATTTTCGTCTGTTGACAGATGCACACAGAGTGCAGAATCTATGTTCTGTGGGGCCTGAGCTGTCGACAGAGTGAATGAGGACTGTCGACAGATGCCTGTGCAAAGCCAGTTTAAGGTTAGAATGAAGAATGAAATGACCATTGCATGTGAGGAAATTGAAGGTACACAAAGGATGAGTGATTTCCTTCACGAAGACAACCATCTAACCTGAACTAGCTCCCCCATAGTGTGTGCATGTGAAGACTCAACATTCAAGCAGTTCATAAACATTTTCCAGAATTGGTTGTCTGGGAAGAGTCACTAGTGTCGACACTACTTCAGACAGTGTCGACACATTGTCCAGAACTGCCAAACAGGTCTGCTGGGAAGAGTCACTAGTGTCGACACTACTTCAAGCAGTGTCGACACACTGTCCAGAACTGCCAAAGAGGTCTTCTAGGAACTGCATCTAGGGTCGACACCACTGGAGACTGTGTCGACACACAGTACAGACCTGTCAACTAGGATCTCTGGGAACTGGGACTAGTGTCGACACTACTTGATCCTGTGTCGACACCACTTGACCATTTCTTCATCATTTTTGCCTTGGGTTTGAAGCACTGTGTCGACACTACTTCAAATCAGAGATGAATTCACCAAACTATATAAGGAATAGTTTCACATAGTCAACATCACACCATTCATGAAATTTTTGTTATTTGTTATTTTCTTTTTTATTTATTTATTTATTATTATTATTTTTTGAATGATTGGGCAAATTGTAAAGAAACTAAATACGTGATCTAGAATAGATGTCCCTTTTTCACTTCAACTATGGATACGTGGCGGAGAATGTTTTCTCACGCATAATAAAAGTTTCCAAACAAGCATAACTTATTATTATTTTTTTTATACAAATCACCATTTGATATACCACATAGTAGTTGAACACAAGGAACATATATTCCAGATTTGGTATGAGTTTCATTGCATTTTGCACAAACCCAATTCTCTTCTTAGTGTAGTGAACCTATCCTCAGCCAATGGTTTTGTGAAGATGTCAGCTAGCTGTTTCTCAGTGGGTATGAAGCTCAGCTCTAAGGTCTTGTTGGCTACCTCATCTCTCAGAAAATGGTGTCTAATCTCTATGTGCTTTGTTCTAGAGTGTTGAATTGGGTTCTTTGAGAGATTGATTACACTAGTGTTGTCACATAGAATAGGTGTGCATCCAATGTCAATGTTGTAGTTAGACAATTGACTTTTTATCCACAACACTTGAGCCGCACAACTCCCTGCAGCAACATATTCTGCCTCTATAGTGGAGAGTGCAACCGAGTGTTGCTTCTTGGATGCCCACGAAACCATGCAACCACCAAGAATTTGGCAATATCCACTAGTGCTTTTCCTGTCAATTTTACATCCAGCATAGTCAGCATCAGAATAAGAGATTAAGTTGAAGCTACTACCTGCTGGATACCAAAGACCCATATCATGCATACCTGAGAGATATCGGAATATTCTCTTAACTGCAACCAAATGGCTTTCCTTTGGACTAGATTGATATCGAGCACAAAGGCAAACGCTGAATTGAATGTCCGGCCTACTTGCAGTAAGATATAAAAGTGAGCCAATCATACCTCGGAATTGCTTTGCATCTACCGGTTTACCTTTCTCATCACTTTCTAGCTTTATGCTTGTGCTCATTAGTGTTGAGGCAGGCTTGGCTTGTTCAAATTGGAATCTTTTCAACAGCTCTTTGACATATTTTTCTTGGTTGATGAAGAAGCCATCTTCTAGTTGTTTCACCTACAGACCAAGAAAAAATTGAAGCTCCCCCATTAAGCTCATCTCAAATTCACTGTGCATATGTTTTGAAAATTCTTCACACAGTGATGGGTTAGTAGAACCAAATATAATGTCGTCCACATACACTTGAACCACAATGATGTGATTACGAACTTTATTAGTGAAGAGAGTTTGGTCTATTTTACCTCGTGAGTAGTTTTTGCTTACTAGAAATGTGCTTAGCCTGTCGTACCAAGCTCGGGGGGCCTGTTTCAAACCATAAAGAGCTTTGTGCAGTCTGTATACATGGTTAGGTTTATCATTATCCTCAAAGCCAGGTGGTTGAGTGACATAGACTTCCTCTTTGATGTAGCCATTCAAGAAGGTAGTTTTTACATCCATTTGAAAAAGCTTAAACTTGTTTGAGCATGCATATGCTAACAGGATTCTAACTGCTTCTAGCCTAGCTACAGGAGCAAATGATTCTTCAAAGTCAACCCCAAATTTCTGATTGTAACCCTTTGCAACTAGTCTAGCCTTATTTCTCACCACTTTACCCTCTTCATTTAGTTTATTCCTAAAGACCCATCTTGTCCCAATGACAGAAATTTGAGGGGTTCTAGGAACTAGACTCTAGACATTGTTTCTCTAAAATTTCCCAAGCTCCTCATGCATAGCATCAATCCATGAGTTGTCCTTTAAGGCTTCTTCAACATTCTTAGGTTCTACTTGAGACACAAAGGCTAGATGATCCTGTTCAACTATCTCCCTAACTTGAGACCTAGTTTGAACTTTGTCATTCACATATCCTATTATGTTCTCAAGTGGATGGTCTTTAGAGTACCTTACATTTGTGATTGTTTAAGGTCCTGGTTGATCTTGCATTTGAGGAGGTTGTTCTGGAGGAGGAAGTGCTTGAGGAGATTCAATATCATGTTCTTCTTGTTGTGGTTCTTGTTCAAATACTTCTTCTTGTTCTTTGATTAGGATGCCATCATCCTCATCATCATACCTGCGAAGAAATCCACTTTTGGTTTTAGAAACAACTTTAGAGCTTTCTTTTGTTTTTCTTTGTAGTTCCCCAAGTGTTGTTCCTTCAGTTTCATCTTCAAACCTGTAATCATTAGAAATGTTAGGCTTGGTTTGAGATTCATTAAAAACAACATGTGGAGTTTCTTCCACTTTGCAAGTTTTAAGATTAAACACCCTATAAGCTCTAGAGTGTTCTGAATATCCAAGAAGAATACCTTGATCACTTTTGGCTTCAAACTTATCCAAATCAACTTTATCATTGTTATGTATGAATACTTTTGAGCCAAAAACTCTGAAATACCCAATACTGGGTTTCTTACCTTTCAGGAGTTCGTAGGGGTTTTCTTTATGACAGGTCTTACCATGGCTCTGTTGAGTATGTAGCAGGATGTGTTCACCGCTTCTGCCCAAAACGTCCTTGCAAGTTGACTTTCAACCAGAAGGGTGCGAGCCATCTCCACCAAAGTTCTGTTCTTTCTCTCCACAACCCCATTTTGCTCTGGAGTTCTTGAGGAGGAGAACAAGTGTTCTTTCCCTTGGTTCCTGTAGAAATCAGAAAAGGAGTTTTTTTTTTTTTGTAAGTCAAGAAGGTCCTTAGGGACAACGACTAGGAGAGTGCACCTTACTCCAGAGGAGTAGAGTGTTCCCACTCCACCAGTGCGAACCACCTGGGCCAAAATTATTAATAAAGGACAATACAATGGCTAAGGGGCATACCCCAACTAAACAATTTTGAGAGAAGGAAGACCAGACCGGTCCAGGGTAAGAAGACCTTTACACTCACGAGGCAAAGATGTAGAGGAAGAAAAAACAATATTCCTAAGGGATTTGCAACCCAAGTTGGCCAAGGCATCGGCCACTTGGTTAGTTTCTCTATACACATGAACCATCTTAACACTTGAGGAGCGAATGTACTTGTGAGCTTCTGTCCACCAGCGCATACAGTCCCAAGAAGGAGAGCTACCAGATTTGAAAGAAGCAACAAGGGAGGCCGAGTCAGACTGGATATGAGATAAAGGGAGATCATATTCAGTGGCCAGCCGAATACCATCACACAAGGCCTGCACCTCAGCAACCAGACTACCACCAAAACCATAGTAATGAGAAAAAGCTAGAATGAGAGAACACGAGCTGTCCCTGATACATCCTCCACCACCGCAAGGACCCGGATTCCCCTTGCTAGCACCATCCACATTCAGAACCAAACCTGAGTCAGGAGGAATCCATCTAACAAGCTTGAAAGATCTATTCTTGATAAGGGGGGTGAACCCAAGGGAACAAAGGTCAACACTGCATCTTCCAGGTGTATAATGATGAAAAGTCATTGAGGCAAGGGAGGTAGAGACCATGAAGCGTATATTGTGAACAATACTCTTGATGGGACGCCGTTTCCCTTCAAAACGCATGCTACAGCGAGAGCGCCAAATTTCCCAGATAACCAACATGGACACATAGAGGGATACATAACCATGCGGGGTGGACATGTTGCAGAACTTCACCAAGTGCCACAGGCGAGCAGTGATATTATCATGAGAAGATAAGTTAACCTCCAGCATGGGAGCCGCCCAATTCCATAGATCAGTGGCCAACTCACTTGAGATGAATAAGTGATTTAAATCTTCAGAATTATGTTTAGAACAACAAGAGCAACGAGAGGGTAGAGCAATACCCTGGTCCACGATCCTGGAGTCCACAGGCACAGCACGATAAAGCAACCTCCAGCAGAAAAGGGAAGCCCGGTGGTAGAAGGAATGGTGCCATAGGCGAATCATAGGATTTCTAATCAAACCATGTAAAGAAAAATTCCTGTACGTAGAAGAAGTTGTAAAGGCGCCACTTGGAGAGCCAGTCCACACACAACGATCCAAGTGATCAGAGAGCTGGATGTCATCAAGGATGGATGGGCAGGCGATAAGACTCCGAATGGGATGGTGAGCATCAAGGATAACCTCACGAACAGTAAGACTAGGACCATGGTAAGGGCTGGTCAAAATAGTCTCAAGAAGGTCCTGACCAAGCCAAACATCTCTCAAAAAATCGACAGTTCTACCATCTCCAACAATCCATCTAGAATGAGTCCCAACTGCCTGGTGAGCTAAACTAAAAACCGCCTTAGACATACCACGGGGAAAAGAATGCCTTAAGGGCGCTCCATCCTTAACCTGAAATCTGATCCGAGCATAAGAAGCCCACATTGAATCACCATTGTAAATGTTCCAAAGTTGTTTAGTAGCCAGAGCAAGCTGAATGTGCCACAGATTTTTAATATCAAGACCCCCTTCAGATATAGGGTGGTGGATGACATCCCAAGAGATCCAATGCTTCCGACGGGTACCTTCCGATCCATTCCAAAAAAAATTTGCACAAGACTTTTCAATGTAGTTAACCACAGACTTTGGAATAGAAACAGCGGCAGCTAAATATATAGGAAAAGAAGATAGAACCGATTTAATGAGGGTTGCCCTGCCAGTCTGGGAAAGGAACTTAGACTTCCAGGAAGTCATCCTGGCATTAATCTTATCCATGAGAAATTTGAAATCAGCCACTTTAACTCTTCCCACTCTAATGGGAACGCCAAGGTAGCGCAGAGCGCCCACCTGCTGGTGAAAACCCGTAATGTTGGATAACTTCCTGCCAAGATAAGAGGGCGCTTTTGGAGAGATAAGATAGGTGCTCTTCTGGTTATTAACTTTTTGCCCCGAAGAATTCTGATATCTGCGCAGAAAATTAAGAAGCTTCTGAATGTTAGAACTCTGGCCATTGCAAAAAATAAGCGTGTCATCCGCAAAAAGCAGGTGGGAAACTGGAGGGCATCTCCTAGGCCCAGCATAAGGAAGAAGAGAAGAAGAGGAAATGTGCTTCAGTCCCCTACTGAGCGCCTCTTCCATAATGATGAAGAGGGCAGGAGCAAGAGGATCTCCATGGCGCAGACCTCTAGAGGATTTGAAGTACCCAACAGAAGAGCCATTGAACATAACTGAGAACCAACAATTAGATATTAGCATGCCAATAAGAGATATAAACCGATTGGAGAAACCAAACTGCCTGAGCACCGCAAACAGGAAATCCCATTCAACTCTATCATAGGCCTTCATCATATCAAGTTTAAAGATGACATTGTGACCCCGGACTTTCCTTCCAAGATCCTGAATAAGCTGATTAGAAAGAGCAATGTTATCCACAATATATTTCTGCCTTTCACAAATGCACCTTGCTCCTCAGAGATGATAAGGGGAAGGATGTCCGAGAGGCGAGAGCAGATGATCTTATAAATGATTTTAAAGCAGAAATTGCATAAGCTGATCGGTCTGAAATCCCCAAAGGAAGAAGGATACTGGACCTTGGGGATAATGGCAATGAGAGTCGAAGACACACCCTGAGGAAGGGGGAAGCCCATGAAAAAGCCGCGAACAGCAGCAATAACATCCACCGAAATGATTTCCCAGCAGGTTTGAAAGAAACATCCAGAGAACCCATCCGGACCAGGGGCTCCATCACCATTCATTGCCCAGACCGCCATCTTCACCACATCATCAGTAGGAATAGAAATAAGGAGGTCATTCTGGTTCTTATGAATAAGATTAGGAATATACTGAAGCATATAATCATCAATGTCATGCGCTTCGGAAGTGAGTAGCTGAGAGAAGAACTTCTCCGCCTCCACAGATAAGGCGATTTGGTCATCACACCAAACATCATCAATTTTGAGGCGATTAATGTAATTCCAAGATCTATTGCCCTGTACCACCGCATGGTAAAAAGATGTGTTTTTATCACCATCATTGATCCATTGCACCCTAGCTTTCTGGGCCCAAAAAATTTCCTGACACATAAGAGCACGCCTGAGTTTAGCATTAGCAGCATTAAGACCCTCCCTGTTTGCAGTAGACGGTTCATCATCAAAAGATAGTTGTTTGGCAACCACAAGGTCCTCAGCTGAACGAACATTGTCCTCAATATTCCCAAAGACATTCTTATTCCAGGTTTTCAACATGATTTTAGTAGCTTTGAGCTTATTTTGCAGGGCAACAAATGGATTAGGGGTGGCAACATTAGTACTGGTCCAAGCATCACGAATACACTGAAGAAAGGTCTCATGCGTCATCCACATCTTCTGAAAAATAAATCTGGAAGCCTTTGAGTTGTAAGGAACAAAATTAAGAAGAAGAGGAGCGTGGTCTGAGGGACCCCTCGGCAGGTGTTTAACACACAGGCCTGGAAAAGAAATGTTCCATAGGGAATTAACTAAGATCTGATCCAGTCTGGCTTTGACAGAGGCATGCCCAACCCTATTGTTGGACCAAGTAAAAGGCTGACCCACGAACCCCGCATCCAGCAGACCCGCAGCAGAAATAAAAGAGTTGAAGTCGAGCATAGCAGTAGGATGAGCCAAAGCACCACCCTTCTTCTCAGAGCCACTGGTGACACAATTGAAATCACCCCCGACGATCCAAGGTAGACTTAAGCTATCCCTCTGATCAAGAAGCGATTGGAAAAGCTCACGACGGGAGGTCACATTACAAGCAGCGTAAACTGCAGTGATAAGGCTAACAGGTTTATCATCATGAATAACCTTGGCAGTGATAAATTGCTCAGAGCTATCAGTCACATGGAGATCAATAGAACTGGACCACATAATCCAGATTTTTGAATCCTCACCATCATTCCCAGCAAAGCCATGTAACTTAAGGTAGCGACACAAAGCACCAGCTTGACTGAAAGGGATCTTAGGTTCGGAGATAGCAACTAGCTGCACCTTATTAGTCTTTATCAGTCTTTTCAGAGTTCTCCTGGAGGCCATGTTTAAGAGCCCACGGATATTCCAAAAGAGAGCTGGACTATTCATGAGGAGCGATATCCACAATCCACCGCAGCCTTAGCCTTTGATCTCGTACAGACGCCCCGTTTCGGGGCCATCACATCGTCTTTTGAGATTTTAACAGTAGCCATAAGAATATTCTCAGAAATGGCAAGTCTAGAAGCAGAGGATGAAATGTTTCCATCACCATGATCCAAGGAAGATGCTAGAGCGATTTTGTTACCCTCGAAAGAAATATCCTTGCCCTGGGACTCTTCGATACTAGCTGGAGTTGCACCAATAATTGGACGGATGGAGGATTCTGTTAAATCTTGGTGGACAGCTTGCAACTTAGAATTTGGAAACCTTGAGGGCTTCGGAGATGGGACAACCGACGGTGTCTCTGACAACGTCGCCGGTAGGCACGCCGGTGTAGCATCAGGAGTATCAGACGCTTCGAGAGATGGAGAGCCTTGAGCGTGAGCAGCGCCATGCACGTTAACGTCGATCGTCGGGTCAAGAGGAATATGATGAATAATCTAGGGGTCATGAATAATCTGAACAGGGTGAGATGCATCTGGAAGAACCACTGGCTGGGCATCCATCGCACCAATATCATCAGATAACCTTTCAAAAACATTAGAAATCGGAATAGTAGAATTATTCAAGGCCGAGACCTGCATGGGAACACCTTTGCGCTTTACCATACGCCATTCCTTCTCGCTATCTTTATTACTGTCTTTAATGCTTGCATGCACCATAGGTTGTTTGTTGTCAATCGGGACTACGTCCCTCCCCTTCTTCTTACAGGCATTCTGAGAGTGGCCCAGTCTACGACAAATGCTACAGATAGGAGGCACCCTGTGGAAATTAATCCTCTGCCAAAACCCTCCTTCGCCATTACCAATCCAGATACGATCTGGAAGTGGTTTTGCAACATCAACATCAACACAAACAAGAGCCTCAGCGGTTTGGGTCCATGCCAGAGTTGAGTCATGGATACGCAGGATCTCACCGAAATTACCAGCAATGCATCTAAGATAATCTTCATTGTATAGGTTGACAGGTAGGTTAGGGAACCTACCCAGATGGGAATAAGCGTAGGATCAGCTGCAAAATCAAAGTCTCCAGACCATCTAAAAAAACGGAACAGGAAACCTTTCAGGTAAAGACTCTTGCGCACCAGCACCTTCAAAAAGTCGTCCTCATCAAAGAACCGGAAGAGAAGGTGCCTAGGATTCAACATACTAATGATGCAATCACCCTTAAGATCTAACCTTTGAGAGAGACAACTCTTAATGTTAGGGATCGAAGGCCTGCCATAAGAGCACTTAGCGACAATAGCTAACCTCAACGGTTGTTCAGATTTCCACATTTCTTCCTTCGAGAAGTAGACCGCAGGCTAACCATCATCAGTAAACGTCGGAGCTTTCAGAGCTATTTCGATCTTAGAAGGTCGCAATGATGAAGCCAAAGCCGCAGCAAAGGACCGGTTCTTCATCTCCCCTGGATCAGTATTCGCCAAACGCTCACAGGAAGAACCGCCAGAGGCCGCCGGCAACCAGAGGCCGCCGGCAGGCCAGGGCAGGACGCGCAGAGACCAGGTCGCGCTAGGATTCCTCAGAGCTTCTCTCTCTAGATTCTAGAGAGAGAGAGAAGCGCTTTTCAGAAAAGGAGTTGTTGTCAAACTCTCCCCCGTGATCAGTGCGGATGGAGCATATTTGTTGACATTTCCATGCTCAATCTTGTTAAAAAATTCTTCAAATACTTTCATTGCTTCATTCTTGTGAGCCAGAAATTTCACCCAAGTGAACCTAGAAAAATCATCTACAATGACAAAACCATATCGTTTGCCATTAAGACTTAGTGTTCTCGTTGGTCTAAATAGGTCCATGTGCAACAGTTCATAAGATTTAGAAGTACTCACCGGTGCTTTTGATTTGAAGGATTTCCGGATTTGTTTTCCCTGTGAACATGCATCACAAAAATTTTCATTCTTGTTAAAAGGAATTTCAGGAAGTCCACTTACCAATTTGAGCCTCATGATCTTGTGCAACACATTATAACTTGCATGACTAAGCCTACGATGCCACAATGTAAGCTCATCCTATTTGTTTGCTACAAGACACAAATTATCATTTTCTGGATCATCTAAATCAACTATATAGATGTTGTTTATTCTCTTTCCAGAAAATTTCAGACTTCCCGTTTCCTTATCAAGAATTTGACATAAGTTGGATTCAAAGACAATTTTATGACCCTTATCACACAATTGACTTATGCTAAGCAGATTATGATGAAGGCCATCAACAAGCAATACATTGTCTATAGAGTTAGAGGCATACTTACCAACCTTACCTGAGCCGATAATCTGGCCTTTATTGTTGCCTCCGAAAATGACTTGACCTGCATCTTTTTCCACGAGCAAACAGAATTTTCCTTTGTCTCCCGTCATGTGCCTTGAGTAGCCGCTATCCAAGTACCATTTGTTTTGATTGTGGGCTACTAGGCATTCCTACACGTGGATTAAACAAGAGGTTTTGGTACCCAAATTACTTTGGGTGCCAATGTATCATTCATGCCAAACAGTAAATGCTTCGGAATCCAAACTTGTTTGAATTTTTGTTTATTTGGATTGTTCCAGCATTGTTTTTTATTGTGCCCAATCTTTTTACAGATATTGCATGATGATAGTTTATTGACAACAGTGGGCTTGATGTTCTTTGGAGCATGCATAGGCATTTTTCCTTTTTGTTGCCTTGTTAGTCTAGCTTTAGGAGCTTGAAGTTTGTCCTGTCGACAGCCCTGTTTGGGGCCTGTGGCAAATTCTTTACTTTGACTTGCAACAAACTTAGTGACTTTAGGTTCCTGTTTCTTACCCTTGGTTTGATTTTTCTTGTTCTTTGAAGGGTTTTGTTTGCTTGAGTATGGGCTAGGATCAATGAAAGAGGTTACCAGATTTTTCCCAATTTCTTTTGTTTTACTGGTTGATACCCTATCCCATGCCTTGCAACAAAAACATTGGATCCTAAAATTGCATCTAGATTTGTTTCCCCTTTACCATGGTAGTAAGGGCTTCAGATTTTCCTTTTATCTCTTTTCAGCTTTTCCAATTTTTTCTTTAGTTTTTCATGCTCACTTTGAAGAGACTCAAGGGAGTTCATTAGATCATCTTTTCCTTTTGAACTTCTTGGAGTTTAAGTTTCATGCTATCCATTTCCTCACTGTGTGTTTGTTCATAAATTTTCATCATTTCAATTTCCTTATTCAAGGATTGAATCTGTTCATTATTGTTAGTTTCATGAACGAGGGAATTGATTTTATTCTTGAGTGCTTTATTTTCAGACTTAAATTCACAGAATTTTTCAAATAAGACAGTGTAAGCTTCCTCCCATTCATTAACAAAATAAGTTTCGAAGGAAGAGTTTACCTCGTTGGAGTCATCACTTCGTGCCATGAGACACTGAACTTCATCATCTCCCGAGGTAGCTTGACTGTTTTCATCTTCGTCTTCATCGCTCCAAGTGGCCATCATTGCCTTGGCTTTATTGAAGGTGAATTTGTCTTTCTTCAGTTTTTTCTTGAGCTCGGGGCACTCTCCTCTCATGTGCCCTTGCTTCTTGCACTCATAACAAACAACATCAGATTTTTTGTTAGTGGAATCAAATCTATTTGAGAAATCTTTCTTTTGGAAAGTTTTAGAGTTACCTGAACCTCTCCTTTAAATTTCAGAAATTTTTTGAATTGTCTAGTGAGCATGGCCATCTCATCATTCTCACTATCACTGGAGGTTTCAGACTCATTGATTTCTGTTGAGCATCCTTTTTGGAACCTGAAGAATTTTTCTTGGATGCTTTTAAGGCAATAGATTTTCTTGGGTTCTCTTCAGTTTCCTTTCTTTTAACATTGAGTTCATAGGTCATTAGAGAACCAATCAATTCATCCACTTTCATTATAGAGAGATCTTTAGAATCCTCAATGACAGTGGCTTTGGTGTTCCATGAGGATGGAAGAGACCGAAGTATCTTCCTCACCAATCACTTTCTGAGTATTCTTTCTTAAGACCCTTTAGACCATTTATAATAAGCATGAATCTTGCAAACATGTCAGAGATGGTTTTATCATTATTCATTTTAAACATTTCATATTCTGAAACCAACATGCTTGCCTTGGATTCCCTTACTTGAGACGTACCTTCGTAGATCAACTCAAGTTTGTCCCACATCTCTTTTGCTGAGGTGCACGTAGAGACTCTTGAGTATTCCTTGGGGTGGACTGCGCACTGCATCATGTTGAGGGCGCTCCAATTGAGTGTCCCCTTTGCGATCTGGTCCTTGGTCCAAGTATCTTCGTCCTGAGGTAGGGAGTATGCTCCTTTGCTGACTATTTTCCACAATTCGTAGTTTTGTGCTCTCAGAAACACCTGCATACGATTTTTCCAATATGGATAGTCAGTGCCATCAAAGAAGGGTGGCATGGTCACTGAGTGTCCCTCGGCCATGTACCCCTTGTTAGATTCCATTAGACCGTGAATCTCTTGATCGTAAGATCAAACAAGTAAGACAGTAAATCGGAGAAACTCGGCTCTGATACCAATTGAAAGGTTGCGGAATTCCCTATATGGTAATCTAGAAGGGGGGGTTGGATAGATTACTGTGTATTAAAATTTAATCCAACCCTTTTGATCACAACACAGACTTTCTGAATTTGCAATAGAATCAAAGTAGGACTTAGATGTGTGTTGGTGATGTGTAGATGCAAGAGTAATCTATCTACCGTGTGTAGAGACAATGTGCCTATCAACCATCTAACGTAGAAACGTTCAAACCACAAGACAGGAAGATTTACGTGGTTCGGAGTACACAACTTGTGTATCCTACATCCACGGTCCACACACACACGCAGAGCAAACTACTTACGAGCTAGTTCGGTGACTACAACTCACACACACGTGTTCTCTGATGTGCACCCACGATCAGAACAACACACACACGTGAATTAAGCACAAGGGCTGCTTGAGACACACCCATACACACATATGATAGAAGAAAGAAAGTAGGAAGAGTTCTGAGTGGAAGGGATGAATCCTGATTGAGAATTCTTCTTGGGAACATTTGGATGGAGTTCAAACTTCGTCTTGATGGCTTCAGATCGATGGAGAAGCTTGAATCCACGACGTTCTATCTTCAGTACTGCTGGATCAATGGATCTTTCTATCTCTGAGCAGCAGGTTGAAGCAGAGCAGCAACAATACCTCTTGGTCTTAGACTTGCTTTAGGGTTTTGGCTGTGGCTGCTTCTGTACGAGATTTGCTTCAAATAGTTGCTTATATAGTGGTGTTTACATATGGACAGACGTGAGAGTTGGAAACACCATCTTTGGTAACTTGGAAAGTTTCCGTATCTGAAGATTCTTTACGTCTGTCGACAGACCTTGATCATCTGTCGACAGATAGCAACACATTTTGCAAAAACACAGAAGTCGGGATTTTGGTTGACAGTTTCCTGAGTGCATCTGTCGACAGCCGAATAGGCATCTGTCGACAGATGGCTGTTTCCTGAAACTTGGGGTTTTCTGTCTATTCACATCTGTCAACAGGTACCTGGGAGTCTGTCGACGGTGACAAATTTTAGTGCTTTTGTGATCTATTTCTCTTGTTGAGATAGCTTGGCTGTATGCATCATACCTACATGATAAACATGTATAGTGAGACATTATGAATACATGAAAGACCAAATATTGCATCAAGTTATTTGTCATGTATCAAACCTCAATTAAGATTATTCATCATCAAAAACATGTTATTATAAACATTAGAATGAAAACCCAACGTCCTCGAGGGTTTCAGGGAGAGGAGGGTAGTGAGACCTTTTGGGACCAGGCCGGGTGTAGCCCGAAGGAGGAGGAACAACGGAATAAGGCTTGGAGGGGTTGTGACGGAAACTGATGAGGATTGGAAGGAGGATTGGAGGACTTGTTGGGGGGCCTCAAAGGCTGACTGCAAGCATTGACAGACTCGTTGACGGTCAACCCCTCGGTGGTAGTGCGCGGGAGCCTTACGTCCTTGGGCTTCCCTTCAAAGAAATGTGGCAGAGAGAAGAGTCCTTGATTTGGTTTTGGACCACCCTGGCTCGGTGTAGAGATGTGCGAAGGAGGGAACTCACTTAGCATCAGGATAGAATGGAGCACAGGGGTGGTGTTGGTAACTAACATGGTTATGGCCTGGGACTTAGGATGGGTATGTCTACCCTTGAAGCCATAGATCTCCATCAGTTGGCAAACGTGACAAAGTCTTCGTCCAGCTTCATCTTTTCCGCCACCAAGTCGGGGAGTGTAGGGACTTGAGTGGCCATATATGAGAAGTGTGAGATGAATCACTCGGAGACGATGTCAAAATTGATGAGGTCTGGTGCGGGTAAGGAGGTGAACCACCTCAAAGCTACACCTTCTAACGATTGTTGGAAGAGGTGAACTAAAAGAACCCGATCGTACAACCACCAATGGGAATCCATGGTAAAGCTGACAAGATGGAATTGGGGATCGAAGGTCCCATCATACTTGCGGTATTTCGGGGCCTTAAAACCCGGAGGGAAATAAGCATTGGGGAGATTGCAATAGTTCTGGAGAGAATGAGGCTTGGAGAGAGACAAAGACTCAGCTAAGAGCCTCCTGACAAGACCCTCCATCTCCGAACGGGAGATGGATTCAGATTGAGTGGGGGGTGTGGATTGAACATGAGGTGGATAGACAGGAGAAGGGATTGGAACAGAAGTAGGAAGAGAGTGGAGGGATTCGAAGAGGAAAAGGGGACGAGGGAGATGGGAACCCGTGAAGGGGTAGCAGGTCTAGGAATGGGCCTAGATGAGGAAGCATGGAAAGGAGAAGGGGATGGAGAGGAAGGGGAGACTACTGCCCAGACGGTATGCTTAGAAAGCATGTAATGATGTCCTCGGGCGAGTAACGGAAGAGGAGCTTGGAGAATTCAGGGTCTTCTTGAGTGTCTTGAGCATATGTGGGGTTGACCCTTAGACTCACGCTCCCCTCAAAGTCAGCTTGAGAGGAAGAAGAGGAGTGAAACTGACTCTTCGGGCTGATTGTTGGTGTCAACCATCCGACAAATTCATGGACATTATCTTCTTACTCAAAAGCTGGATTGTCAGCCATATTCAAGGAGTTCAGCAAAGCACCATTAGCACACAACCTACTGATTTTAGAATGGTTAAAGTGGGTTAATTACACTGTTTTAGGAGAAATGTGGATTTCTACCAAACAATGTTATCAAACAACGTCCCAAGATTTTAGAGATCAAAGTTATGTGTTAAATAAGCTTGTAAAGGCTGGTCCTCTCAAATCTGACTCAAACCGGGTGAATAGGCGAACTAGATAGGGAGGGTAAAGGTCCTCCTGCCCCGTACCGTGAGGGAATCCACAGATTTAGGGACTTACAGAGTTTCTTTGGGCCAACCGATTTACCCGAGAGGGAATCCCGAGTAAAAGGTTGTAAACCAAAGAATGGCTGGCCTAAAATGTGAGGGGAGGTATAGAACAAATGAGAAGAATGACCCCCCAATGAATGAGGACGTTAGTAAACAATCAGGAAGCGAACAGAAAACAAAACAGATCAAAACAGGCAAAAAATAGAGTTCTGTGAAATAAACGGCAAGGACATGGACGTTCAGTTCATCAGAAATCAACTGACGGCAAGATCGACTGACGCTAATACAGACTAAACACCAACATATATGGACGCTAAGAATAAATAGACGGCAGGAACAGTGGACGTTTACCTGGGTCGACGGCAAGATCGCTTGCCGTCTACCTGGATGCAGACAAACCGCAGCAGCAGGAGCAGTCCCACTGTGATCGCCAAAAGAGAGGTTGTGGATGGTCGTTCCCGCGTAGGCCGACTGTGGGATCCTCTGAGAGCTCGCGGGCGTCGCTGGTCTCTCGTTGGCGATGATGGGTCACTGGTTGACCTCGTTGGATCCCCGGTTGACTAGGTTGACTGAGGAGTAAACAGAGAAAACCAGAAAAGAAAGAGGGAGTTTGTGCGCCAAGGCCTTACTTGTACCCAAGGAATGTTGTGACCACGTCGGTTGCAGCAGCCTCACACAGCGGATGGAGATGTGGGCTTCAACTTCTCCTCTTCCGGCCGGCCAAAGAAAAGAGCTCCGCGGTCTTCTACAGATTGTGCCTGCCACAAAAAGAGCTCTATTAGTCTAAAGGAACTGTAGTGAATGCTCAGGAACGAGAAGAAAGGAAACGCCAAAAGGAGAGTCCCGTACCAGTGCGGACTTGAAGAGGGGGTGGCCAAGTGCTATGACCACCCTCTTCCCTCCATTTTGGTTGGGAACCCCCTTTCTAGGTGTGTAGGAAGGTGCCTACGTGCCTAGGATGTGTGGGGAGGTGTGTGCAACATGCAAGAACTAAAGGAAGATGAAGAGAAAGGAGAGGAAGAGAGGGAGTTGATCCTCGTTTGTTGGCGTTGTAGACTCCTTGCAGGGCTCCTCCAGCTCGGGAGAAGCCTCTTAGATGTCCCAAGTGATGAGAGAAAGGAGAAAAGGAATGATGGAAGTGGGTGCAACTTTCCGTCTTCTCTCAAAGTGGCAGCATATGGACGTCCAGCTTCTCCTCTCCTCTACTTAGAAGGCCAGAGAGGGAGGTTAAATAGGCAGTGAGGGTGGAGTTCAGAAGCCTTGGATGCTTAAGTGCCAAGAAACACACTTGTACACTTGGCAATCCATGCAAAAGGCTCCAACCAATGGGGAGGGCCAAGTAGGATTTTTACTGGGTCAAGGGGTGCCAAGGTGGCCCATTTGCCCGTTGGGAATGGTCCCATGCGTTGCATGGGCGAGAGAATGGCGCAAGTGGGCTAGATTCTTAGGGTAGTTGCGCAGACCTGGTAAACCATGTTGACGTCAACAGATCCTGCCGCCAATACCATGCAGGAGTCCACCGATGTGGACACCAACATAAGTAAACGTCCAGGATGCTTTCCGTCAACATGTAGTCAGCGGCAATCGATGCTGCCGTCTACATGGCATCCGAGGCAAAGTCAACAAATGGTCAAACGGGCTTATTGGGCCATAGAACCATGCGGGGATGGGCCAAATCTCGCATCTACACTAGCCTGTGTGTCACGTTCTTGTCGCGCCTGTAGACACCCATTTCTGACCCATAAGTCGAGTAAAATCTCTTGTCATATCATTGACGCCCCACGTTGGCTCATCGTCGTCAGCTGGCTTTCTCCGATCATGACATCATTTCATTAGTTCATCGCCCTGGAGGATCCTTTCCGGTCCCAGTCAATCTCTCATTATAGCTCTCCGAGTCTAGAGTCCGATGTTCAAACCGCACGTCAATCCGAGGCTGCGCATGGAGATTGGACACATTTTTCATGGCCAAGTGCTGAAAAGTCACTTAGGCGACAGGCCCTATGCGCGTTTGAAAACGACAGCCTCTATGTCGCGATAATAATACCATATTTAAATTCATGAAAATTCGTAAAATGACTTAAAGTCACCTTCCATATGAGGAAGGGCAACATATCATGGCGTCATATTAGGAAGCGACAAGAAGCTGTCGCGTTTAGGACCTAAACAGGAAATCCTTTCGAGGCCAAATTGGACACATGACCATAGATGGATATTACTTGTTTTGAACGTCCAAATCGCGTCCAAATCCTTTCAATTTTGGAGGAGACCTTCTAATACATCCCTTTCCGAGGTCCAATAGCCCATACACATCCATACATACCCAAACTCGGACTCTTGCCCATTATTCCTCTCCAGCCCTCAGGAATAATCACCATAAGTACTTCGACTCTCCATCTTTTGTGGAAAACAGGCCGGAGTCTAGAGTTCGCTGAGCAAGAGAGCCTCCTCTTCCACGAAGAGAGTTTTCCCTTCCAGACAACCAGGAAGGCCTCCAGGGCGTTTTTCCATCGGCTACAGAATTCCTTATCCCTTCTTTGAATTATCTTTCAATTCATGCATGCATAGTTCTCTTTTCTGCATAGATTAGCATTAGAACACGACACACACACCCATAATTAACACCCACAGGGGTTAAAAACCCCAAATCTCGTGAGTTCCCTCCATAATAATCACATTTACACATCTTTCATGGAATAGATCTTCTAGCACGAGTTCTAATGGTGTTTTCCTTGTTTGATTAACTTTGGAGGTGTTTGAAGACCAGAGCAACATGAGGCTCTGGCTCCTCGGTGGCGAGGAGCCGGAAGACAAGAAACCCCAACTTCCATCCACAGAAGAAGATGGAGGACATAGCGCAGTTGCGATAAAGAAGGCGCCATGACCTAGGGTCGCGTTCAGTCAGAGCATAGCGAGTCACCTTCGTAGCATTATCAGGTACGCCTTCTCTTAATCTTCCTTTCCAACGTAGTCAGATGTCCTCTCACACATCAAAAATGCGACTGCTTGGTGGCGATCACGGTCATCCTAATCCTCTCATATTCCTAATTTCAAAGGGGGAGCACAAGCCGTGATTATAGCGCCTGATTTCCGTTCGCATCTCGTGTCGCGCACGTCAACGGGTCGCGATAGAGTTCTATCATTCAGTAGTTAACACCTATCAGGGTGGTGGTAGGTTTCATTAGTACGACCTGTGGGTTGCGCGGCATCCAGGGCGACGCGTTGGTGTCGCGGTGCATGACTCGTCGTTTAGGGCCTTAAACTCGCTGCGTCGGCCACGTCGCGACGGGTGCAAAGCTTAAGGCCTTGGCGATTGTTGGGTTTTCCATATATCATGTTTTTGATGACATTAACATCCTTGAACATTGATTTAATGCAAAATTGATGTGTTAACTAACATGAAAAACACCATGAAAGTGATGAGTTAAACATTGCTAAATCATACAATGTACATCACTAACAATGTATTTGCATGTAGGTGTACAAGCATGAAAGATGGAACTTTGAAGAGGCATTGAAGAGATGAGCAAAAGGCACAAAAATCTGTCAAAGAGGTGTATCTGTCGACAGATGAACTCTACCTGTCGACAGATCATACAGTCATTCCAAGACAGAACTCAGGTTTGCATCTCTGAGTGTATCTGTCGACAGATGCAATGTACCTGTCGACAGATACACACAGACAACCCAGGACAGAGCTCAGGTTTTCAATTCCTGAGTGCATCTGTCGACAGATGCAAACTGCCTGTCGACAGATACACTCAGAAACTCATTTTCCTGAAACCCAGTTCTCAGCCTGAGTCTGCCTGTCGACAGATGCAAGTGCACCTGTCGACAGCCGACGGAAACTTCGATTTTGGGTTTCCAAATCCGGCCCCACTTGGGTGTTTCCTTCCTCCACGACCCCCACCTTTACCTAACACTATATAAGCATCCTTTTGGAGCCAATTTCGCAGAGAGCAGCCTCCCATCCAAGAGCCTCCAAGGACCAAGAGGAAAAGCCCCAAATTGCTGCTCTGCTTCAACTTTCCGCCCAGATCGACGTGGAATCACCATCTATGCGGAGCTGAAGCCGGATCGTCATCAATTCAACCTTCTACATCGATCAATCTACATCCAATCGAAGTTTGAAGAGCGTTTGGACGATCCACGAGAAGAATTCCAACGGATTTGTTCCCTAATTCCCAATTCTTCTCCATTTCATAATTTCCATTCCATCGTGTGTGTGTGTGGTTGTGTTTCGAGCATCCCTTGTGCTTGATTCACGTATTTGTGGTTGTTCTGATCGTGTTTCATCAGACAACGTGTGTGTGGTTGAGTTGTAGTGTTGAACTCGCTCATAAGCAGTCGTTTCTGCGTGTGTGTGGACGGTGGATGTAGGATACACGAGTTGTGTACTCCGAACCACCTTAAATCATCGTGTTCTGTGGTTTGTTCGCGTTTTGCGATAGATGATTGGTAGGCACGGTGTTCATACGCACGTTGATTTTCTGCTCTCTTAAATCAACTCAGCGGTCTCACACTTAATTGAATTTGAATCAAATTCATTAAGATCGCTGTAGCATCGAAAAGAAGCCATCAATAGTTTAAAATTGCCGTAATCTATTCAACCCCCCCCTTCTAGATTACCGTATTGTGTACTTCCGCATAACTCTTCAATTGGTATCAGAGCGGGTTTCTCCGATTTACAGCTTTTCGTAATTTGATCTAGCGATCAGGAGATTTTCGATCTTATGGATTCTAGCAAAGGGTATATGGCCGAGGGACATTCAGTAACCAGGCCACCCTATTTTGATGGCACTGACTATTCCTATTGGAAAAATCGTATGCAGGTATTTTTGAGAGCTCAAAAACTACGAGCTGTGGAAGATAGTCAGCAAAGGACCATACGTGTTGCCCGAGGACGAAGACACCTGGACGAAAGACCAAATAGCCAAAGGAACTCTCAACTGGAGCGCACTAAACATGATGCAATGTGCGGTGCATCCAAAGGAGTTCTCAAGAGTCTCCACATGCTCAACAGCAAAAGAGATGTGGGACAAGCTTGAACTTATTTACGAAGGTACGTCCGAGGTAAGGGAAACTAAAGTTAGCATGTTAGTGTCTGAATATGAAATGTTCAAGATGAAAACTGATGAAACCATATCAGACATGTTTGCAAGATTCATGCTAATAGTTAACGGGCTAAAAGGTCTTAAGAAGGAATACTCTGAAAGTGACTTAGTGAGAAAGATCCTTCGATCTCTTACTTCATCTTGGAATACTAAGGCCACTGTCATTGAGGATTCCAAAGACCTTTCCAAAATGAAATTGGATGAACTAATTGGCTCTCTAATGACATATGAAATCAACATCAAAAGAAAAGAATTAGAAGAAAATCCTAGGAAGTCAATTGCTCTAAAAGCATCCAATAAAACATCAACAAGCTCCAAGAAATCTATTCAACAAGATAGTGATGAGCAAGAAACATCTAGTGAGAGTGATGATGGTGAAATGGCAATGCTCACTAGACAATTCAAGAAATTTTGAAGTTCAAGAGGAGAGACACAGGTAATTCCAAACCCTTTCCTAAGAAAATTTTTCACAGAAATATGAGTCAAAACAAAAATCTGACATTGTTTGTTATGAATGCAAGAAAAAGGGGCATATGAGAGGAGAATGCCCGGAACTCAAGAAGAAGCTGAAGAAAGACAAATTCACCTCTAAAAGGCCAAAGCAATGTTGGCCACCTGGAGTGATGAAGATGAAGATGAAGATGCACAAGAAACATCCGATGATGAAGAAGTGAAATGCTTGATGGCCGGAGTGATGACTCCAGCGAGGTAAATTTCTCATTTGATGATTTCACTGCAAGTGAATGGGAGGAAGCATACACTTTATTTGAAAAATTTCGTGAATATAATCTGAAAATAGAGCATTAAAAAAGAAATGCAACTCCCTTGTGCATGATAGAACAATGATGAACGAATTGCATTCCTGACAAAAGAATTAGAAATGATGAAAGTTGATGAAAAGACTCATAATGAAGAAATGGATTGCTTGAAAATGAAATTGCAAGAAACACAAAAAGAAAAAGACTGTTTAAGCCATTCTATTGAATTCCTTCAAGAAGAACAATTGGAAACAAAGAAAAAGTTGGAACAAACTGAAAAGGATTGAAAGAAAAATCTGAGGACCTAATGAAATTTGTAAAAGGGAAGCAAAATCTAGATGCGGTTTTGGGCACCAAAATACATGTAACCAAGCATGGGTTAGGATATCAACCTGTCAAACAAAAGAAAATAGGAGAATCATTGATTACCTCCTTTGTGATTTAGCCCAAGCACAAGCAAGCATGCTCCCACAAAGCATAATTCAAGAAAGTCTCAGACCAAGCCAATGCCACTCAAACAAAATGCTCCCAACAAACAAAGAAAAAGCCACCTGTCGACAGATACAATGGTGCCTGTCGACAGACAAGAACAGTTTCAATGAATAAACAGTCTATCAAGCAACAGAAAATTGAAAAGAAAATTCCTTCATGCAATGTGTGTAAAAAGATTGGTCATGATGAAAAACAATGTTGGAAAATCCAAAGAAACAAAATTCAAACAAGTTTGGATTCCTAAACATCTACTTTGTTGCATGAATGAAATTTTGGGACCCAAAGTAATTTGGGTACCAAAACCTCTTGTCTGATCCACATATGCAGGAATGCCTAGCAGCCCAACATCAAAACAAATGGTACTTGGATAGCGGCTGTTCGAGGCACATGACGGGCGACAAAGGTAAATTCTGTTTCCTAGTGGAGAAAGACGGAGGACAAGTCATTTTTGGAGGTAACAACAAAGGCCAAATCATTGGCACAGGTAATTTGGTAAGTGTTCCTCCAATTCAATTGAAAATGTACTGTTGGTTGATGGCCTTAATCACAATTTGCTTAGCATAAGTCAATTATGTGATAGAGGTCACAACGTCATTTTTGAATCAAATTCATGTCAAATGTTGATAAAGAAACAGGAAGTGTAAAATTTTCTGGAAAAGAGTGAATAACATTTACTTAGTTGATTTAGATGATCCAGAAAATGACAACTTGTGTCTTGTTGCAAATAGACAGGATGAATTGACCTTGTGGCATCGTAGGCTTGGCCATGCGAGCTACAACGTGTTGCACAAGATCATGAAGCTCAAATTGGTAAGTGGACTTCCTGACATCTCTTTTAGCAACAACGAAAGTTTTGTGATGCATGTGCACAGGAAAACAAACCCGGAAGTCTTTCAAATCTAAAGCACCGGTAAGCACATCTAAACCATTTGAACTGTTGCACATGGACTTGTTTGGACCAACTAGAACTTTAAGTCTCAATGGCAAACGTTTTGGTTTTGTCATTGTAGATGATTTCTCTAGGTTCACATGGGTCAAATTCTTGGCACACAAAAGTGAAACACTCACAATCTTCCAAGAATTCTTTAACAAGATTGAGCATGGCAATGTGAATAAAATATGTTCAATACGCACCGATCACGGGGGAGAATTTGATAACAATGCATTTTCTGATTTTTGCAGGCACCAAGGAATTGAACATCTGTTCTCTTCCCAAGGACTCCAGAACAAAATGGAGTAGTGGAGAGGAAAAACAGAACATTGGTGGAAATGGCTCGCACTCTTCTGGTTGAAGGCCAACTCTCCAAAAGGTTTTGGGCAGAAGCAGTGAACACTTCGTGCTACATTCTAAACAGAGCCATGGTAGACCTGTGATAAAGAAAACCCCTACCAGTTATTGAAAGGTAAGAAACCCAACCTTGGGTACTTCCGAGTTTTTGGCTCAAAGGTATTTATTCACAACAATGATAAATCTGATTTAGATAAATTTGAAGCCAAAAGTGATCAAGGTGTTTTTCTAGGCTACTCAGAACACTCTAGGGCATATAGGGTGTTTAAACAATAAAACACGAACTGTGAAGAAACTCCACATGTCATTTTTGATGAGACTTATGCCAAATCTAACAGATTGAATGTTAACAGGATTGAAGAAGAGGATGAAGGAACATCGCTTAAGGATCTACAATCAAAGCAAAAGACAAATCTGAAGTAGACTCCAAGACCAAAGGTGGATATCTTCACGGGACTACGATGAAGATGATGAAATAGCATTCAGAAAACAAGATGAAACACTTGAAGAGAATCCACCAGAAAGTGATCCTCCTGAAGAACAACATTCACAAGATCAAATTCCTCAAGGACAAGATACTCCCGGCCCTTCAACAATCACAAATGTGAGGTATTCCAAAGATCACCCACTTGATGATGTGATAGGTAGTTTAATGATTCTGTTCAAACGAGGTCTCAAGTAAGAAAAATAATTGAACATGATCTTTTTGCTTTTGTCTCTCAAGTGGAACCCAAAAAGTTGAAGAAGCCTTAAAAGACAACTCATGGATTGATGCTATGCATGAGGAACTTGGTCAATTCAAAGAAATAATGTATGGAGTTAGTTCCTAAAACCCCTGAAATCTCTATCATAGGAACTAGATGGGTGTTTAGGAATAAACTTAATGAAGAGGAAGAAAAGTGATCAGAAATAAAGCAAGACTCGTAGCAAAAGGATATAGTCAAGAATTTGGTGTAGACTTTGAAGAGTCCTTTGCTCCTGTAGCCAGGTTAGAAGCAGTCAGAATTTATTGGCATATGCATGCTCCCATAAGTTTAAACTCTATCAAATGGATGTTAAAACTGCTTCTTAAATGGCTATATCAAAGAAGAAGTCTATGTCTCTCAACCACCAGGTTTTGAAAATTCTGAAATGCCTAACCATGTGTATAAATTGCACAAAGCTCTTTATGGTTTGAAACAGGCACCTCGAGCTTGGTATGATAGACTAAGCAATTTTCTGGTAAGCAAGAACTACTCAAGAGGTAAAGTAGACCAAACACTCTTCACTAAGAAAGTTCGCAATCACATAATTGTTGTTCAAGTTTATGTGGACGATATCATATTTGGTTCTACTAACCCTTCACTGTGTGAAGAATTTTCTAAACACATGCACAGTGAATTTGAGATGAGTCTAATGGGGGAGCTTCAATTCTTTCTTGGTTTGCAGGTGAAACAACATAAAGACGGATTCTTCATAAATCAAGAAAAGTATGTCAAAGAGCTTCTCAAACGATTTCAATTTGAGCAAGCTAAACCGGCCTCCACCCCAATGAGCACAAGCATCAAATTGGAAAATGATGAGAAAGGTAAACCGGTAGATGCAAAGCACTTCCGAGGTATGATTGCTCACTCCTTTATCTTACTGCAAGTAGACCGGATATTCAATTTAGTGTTTGCCTTGTGCTAGATATCAATCTAGTCCAAAGGAAAGCCATTTAATTGCAGTCAAGAGAATTTTCCGATATCTCTCCGGAACATGCAATTTGGGTTTTTGGTACCCAGCAGGCAGTAGCTTTGATTTGATTTCATATTCTGATGCTGACTATGCTGGATGTAAAATCGATAGAAAAAGCACTAGTGGATTTGCCAATTCCTTGGCGGTTGCATGGTTTCGTGGGCATCCAAGAAACAACACTCGGTTGCACTCTCCACTGCAGAGGCAGAATATGTCGCTGCAGGAAGTTGTGCAGCTCAAGTGTTGTGGATCAAAAGTCAGTTAGCTGACTATAATGTTCAAATTGGATGCACACCTATCCTATGTGACAACACAAGTGCTATCAATCTTTCAAAAAACCCTGTCCAACACTCACGGACTAAACACATAGAAATCCGTCATCATTTCTTGAGAGATGAAGTTGCCAATAAAACCTTGGAACTCATTTTCATTCCCACAGAAAAACAATTGGCTGATATTTTCACCAAACCTTGTCTGAAGATAGATTCACATCCTTAAGAAGAGAATTGGGTTTGTGTAAAATGCAATGAAACTAACTCTCCATATTGGAGTACATGCTCTTTATGTGTGAATGACTATGTGGTATATCAAATGGTGAACTGTGGAAGAACAAGTTCGGCTTGTTTGGAAACTGTCATCATGCGTGAGGAAATATTCTCCGCCAAGTATCCATAGTCCCATTACATATAAAGGTCCTGTACTTCACATAGGATTTTTAGTTTCCTTACACTTACAATGTTTTTTCTGTGATCATGTGCTTGTGTGTTACTTTCTTTAAATGACATGTTTGTTTTGTATCAAATGCTTGTGTGAATCCTTGCTTAGATGTTGTGTCAACACGTGCACACACTATGGGGAGTGAGTTAAGGATAGATGAGTTTTTTTTGAGGAAACTCTTCATACATCTACTTGTTGAATTCTCACTTCCTTGAACTCAATGTGCAATCAATCTGAAACAGAAAAATCCACTCTGTTCATATCTGTCGACAGACACATTCCATCTGTCGACAGATACAATCAGTCTTGTTCTGACAGAAACAACTCCTCAGTCTGTGTGCATCTGTCGACAGACAGACTTTCTTCTGTCGACAGATACACACATTCTTTATTTTTCAAATCCTTCTTCATACTTTTCAAGAAAAGTGTTCCTTACTTGATTTAAAGGTAAACCTTGGTTTGTTTGTGTGCAATATAATCCTTCATATCCACTTCATGTCAAAGTCATGAACCAAGTCTAAATGTTTTTTGATGCATAACTGATTAAGGTCTTTTTAGATCATTTTGAACACAATGATCAAACCAATGATTTTTAAACATCTCTTTGAATAACTCCCTTGTCGTTAAACATGAATCTAAAATGATTTGAAAAATCAGAAAGCTCTTGAATTTAATGTTCTACATTACAACTTGCCTAAAGAAATCTCATGTACTTGACAAAAAGCAAAAATAAAATAATAAAAAAAAAGGGAGAAAAGCTACCTATTTCTTCGGTTCAATCAAAGTTATATTCTTTATGGGATGGAGGTAGAGCAATGATGAAAATGACTAAGTAACCGGGGACATGGGCATCACAAATGTCGGTCTTCGCGTCAAAAGGTTGTTTCATTATCTCTATACAATGGCTTGATGGACACTCACATTGAGTAACTGGGGGTATTGGCATCACAAATGTCTACCTTCACATGAAAAAGTGAAAGTGCTCCTCATTGCCACTCTTTTCCATCTCCGTGTTTAAAGATTCTAAAATCATACCAGAAATAGAGTGAAGCCTCCGAAAATTTTGTGTCAAGTCCAATGTGTTTCTTCGGTAAGACGTTCTTGTGGCCATTTAATTCAATTGTCATCTGACTATCATCTCTATTTAAATGCATGTTTCTCTTCAACGGCATTAATCAAAAGAGTTATTTAATTTTCACTGGTTTTTGTGAAATGTGTTCCTCATGATCTAATTAAAGAACTTATCATTTTTAATTCAAAATCATTTTAGATTTGTGTCATGTCTTCATCTTAATGGATATGAATTTTTGTCTTGCACATACACCCACTTTGCCTTAAAACAACAAATGAACACTTGTCCCTTGAAAATTTTTGTCAAAAATCAAGTTTTCCAAAAAGGAGTTATCTGTCGACAGATAGACTTGCATCTGTCGACAGACGACGGCCCAGATCCGTTTTTTCAGAAAACCCTCGCGCCGGTTCACCTCCTTTTTGTGGGGCCTTCCTTTTAAAACCCTCCAAGTCCATCTAAGGCCACCCACGACCTTTTCACCCCTCCTCTCTTGTTCCTCCTCCTCCTCTCCAAACCCCCTCTCTTCCCCCTTCAGGCTCCGTCTCCGACGATCCTGCTCCTCGTCTGGGATCCTCCACTCTGCCTTCACACCATTCTCATCCTTCCTCCTGCGATGGCACCCAAATCGAAGCTTCTCGCTCGCCGTCGTCGTGCTCCGTCCGACGGACGCCGGAGAAAGCTCCAGGGCTCCTTCTGAACGCCGCAGCAAGCATCGTGAGGATCGGTTGCCGGAACTCATCGTTCCTCAAGGTCTCCGTCTTATCCGACCCAACGGCACCTTCAAGAAGATTGTCCAATCCCGGTATGTGGACTTCGAGTCCTTAGCACCGATGTTCCCTCACTCCTACCTTATTTTGACACTCAAGGGTGGACATCCTTCTTATACTCCCACTTGCAATACTCTCCCACTGCCGTCTCCGAGTTCTACAATAACCTAGGGCTTTCCGATCAGGGAGATCTCTACTCTTCGGTGAGAGGCACTCGTTTTCGCCTCACCGCAATCTTATCTCCACAGCCCTTGAAATTCCAAACTCAGGAGTTGAAATCTTCAACTACACTCCCTCTGCTTCTGAGTACTATGAGCTTCTCACATTGGAACCTTATGACACTACCAAGGAGATTGCTCGTCTCAACGCCAACTCCTTTTCTCCTTTGATCCGGATGATCCATCACATCTTCACTACCTTGATCGTCCCGAAGGATGGAAGTCGAGAGTTAGTCACCGAGGTCCATAAATCCTATCATCTTTCCTCAAGTGTCAAGAAATCAATCTCCTGAACTCATGATAAGCCTCATCCGTCGGTGTTTCTCTAACACCAAAAGATCAATGCCATATGCTTGCCCCATCACTTCTCTTCTTATTTTCCTTGGCATTCCTATCCCTCCAAGTGAGCTCATCTCACTAAAACCGAAGTGCCTTTGACCTCACCGCCGCCAACCGCATGGGCTACAAAATGTAGACGGCGTCGTCACAAGGACTCTCAAGGGAAGGAACCACAAGGAGCTGAAGTGTCAACCGGGAAGAAGACAATGAAGATGATGAAGCAAATGAGGGCAGTGATGAAGACCCTCAAGATGAGCAAATGCCTGACCAAGCTCAAGAGTTTGATGATGTACCTGTGCCTCCACAACAATCCGTTCATGATTACTTGGCACAAATCCATCAAGAAATGATTTCAGGATTTGCTCGGATGACGTCAAGATTTGATCAAGTGGACGCTCGCCTCAACACTTTAGATGACCGTCTTGACCACCTCTACTCCGAGAGAGATGGATCCCGTCACCCTCCTCCTGCTGGACATGACGATGAATAGAGGGTCTCAGGGTCATTAGAGGTCACTAAGAGTCTTAGATGGGAATTAGTCTCACTTGTCTTATCATCTTTTGCTTGTTCATGTTATTTCCCTTTCTTTTTATTGAGTCATCATGATTATCAAATGTACTGTGAAATTTCAATGATCAATCAATGAAAACTCAGTTCATGTTTATTTGTCTCTAAATGGCTGACTTGACCTTTTGCATGTTGTCAAAAAGGGGGAGAACATCAATATATGCATCAATTGAATGTTTTGTCATCATCAAAAAGGGGGAGATTGTTGGTTTTCCATATATCATGTTTTGATGATCACATTAACATCCTTGAACATTGATTTAATGCAAATTGATGTGTTAACTAACATGAAAAACACCATGAAAGTGATTGAGTTAAACATTGCTAAATCATACAATGTACATCACTAACAATGTATTTGCATGTAGGTGTACAAGCATGAAAGATGGAACTTTGAAGAGGCATTGAAGAGATGAGCAAAAGCACAAAAATCTGTCAAAGAGGTGTATCTGTCGACAGATGAACTCTACCTGTCGACAGATTCATACAGTCATTCCAAACAGAACTCAGGTTTGCATCTCTGAGTGTATCTGTCGACAGATGCAATGTACCTGTCGACAGATACACACAGACAACCCAGGACAGAGCTCAGGTTTTCAATTCCTGAGTGCATCTGTCGACAGATGCAAACTGCCTGTCGACAGATACACAGAAACTCATTTTCCTGAAAACCCAGTTCTCAGCCTGAGTCTGCCTGTCGACAGATGCAAGTGCACCTGTCGACAGCCGACGGAAACTTCAGATTTTGGGTTTCCAAATCCGGCCCCACTTGGGTGTTTCCTTCCTCCACGACCCCCACCTTTACCTAACACTATATAAGCATCCTTTTGGAGCCAAATTCGCAGAGGCAGCCTCCCATCCAAGAGCCTCCAAGGGACCAAGAGGAAAAGCCCAAATTGCTGCTCTGCTTCAACTTTCCGCCCAGATCGACGTGGAATCCATCTATGCGGAGCTGAAGCCGGATCGTCATCAATTCAACCTTCTACATCGATCAATCTACATCCAATCGAAGTTTGAAGAGCGTTTGGACGATCCACGAGAGAATTCCAACCGGATTTGTTCCCTAATTCCCAATTCTTCCATTTCATAATTTCCATTCCATCGTGTGTGGTGTGTTGTGTTTCGAGCATCCCTTGTGCTTGATTCACGTATTTGTGGTTGTTCTGATCGTGGTTCATCAGACAACGTGTGTGTGGTTGAGTGTTAGTGTTGAACTCGCTCATAAGCAGTCGTTTTGCGTGTGTGTGTGGACGGTGGATGTAGGATACACGAGTTGTGTACTCCGAACCACCTAAATCATCGTGTTCTGTGGTGTTCGCGTTTTGCGATAGATGATTGGTAGGCACGGTGTTCATACGCACGTTTGATTTCCCTGTTCTCACTTAAATCAACTCAAGCGGTCTCACACTTAATTGAATTTGAATCAAATTTCATTAAGATCGCTGTTGTAGCATCGAAAAGAAGCCATCAATAGTTTAAAATTGCCGTAATCTATTCAACCCCCCCCTTCTAGATTACCGTATTGTGTACTTCGCATAACTCTT